>OY754474.1:7498894-8208894 GCA_963575645.1 Xanthostigma xanthostigma
ATAATCAACTGATTCAGGGAATGTAACAATAATTATAAAACTCTTTACTTATTTGGTTTACTACACAGTATAAATAGCGTCATAAAATTAATTTACAGTATTCCTTTTAAAGAATAACTACAAACTCCCAGCAGGTATATTTTTAATTCCCTCTTAAATTTATTTTTATTTGGTTTTAGATAATTTGGCATTTTATTGTGTATTCTAATAATGGCATTTCTGACACCCCTATATTTGACTGTCTAGGCCGAGAAATCGGTTTTCAGATAATTATTTTTGTCACGAGTGATGTAATAATATGAGTTCTATGGCTCCTGTTGAATAATTATTATGGATGATCTTTCATTTTGCTGCATTCATAGATGTATAAATCACACATTGTTAATCAATCGGTTATCAAGGTTCGGAAGTGTTAATATTCTCTTAATCGAAGTAAAATGAAACAGTTAAAAGTAATTGGCTGTGGTTTATCACAAATGTGCAGATTATGTCTGTCACACGATAAAATCATTACAACGGGCGTATTTCTGTTTTCCTTCGAATCGGAAAACGATACAGCCGATATGGTAATGGAATGTGCTCCAGTTCAAGTAAGGACATTTTTTATGTAAAGAATATACAAATTTGTTCCTCCTTACTATAAGGATCTGCTATTGTTAATGTTTTGAGTAAAATTAAGATTTTTCGAATGTCAATTTTAATTTGATACTATATATGTGTGTTCTGCAAGTTACATTTATTCTGAATTTTTGATGTGACAGAAGATTTAAAAAGACGCTGGTCGACAATGATAATTTGATCGGAAGATTTTGGGTTTTGCGGGCATTTTTCGGGTTTCAGATTTTAGATAAAATCATTCGGGTTCCCTGAAAATTTGACTATTGATGAAAAAGAGTAGAGTTTCCTTTTGACTTCTTGAAGCTCAATAGACGGTGATGACATCAGCTAATGAGCGTCTATGTATTATTATTTTTTTCTTCATTTTGCAACGAAGGTTAACATTTTTTTATTCGTCAGATTGCACTGGTGCCGTCAAAGTAATAAACTACAGTGTAACCTCTTTATAACGAATCTCAAGGGACCGAGCATTTTTTTTCGTTCTAAAGAGTTTTCGTTATATGGAGGGAAGAAAGAAAAATAACCAAATTTCACCTAATTAATTTATTCCATGTAGTCTGTTAACTTTGCTTGGCGTTTTTGCTATGCCAATATTTGTTTTGTATTTTATTAAGTATTATGCATGTCTTGACTCTTGGGATGTGGTGGAATCACCTTTATTAAACAATAGGAATGTTTCGATAAGTTTAGCGGCATCAAGTGCTTGTTGAATAGTTGATGATGGTTAAAAATCATCCTCTTTATCATCTTCTTCATCTTCATTTTGTTGTATAAAAACAATTACACTGTTAAATACGCCTAAATATGAACATATTTCATCGTAATAGAGAATGTTTGTTACGCTATAAAGAGGGTATTAATGTATGGGTTTTAAGGTAAACCAACCAAACTGTAAAATTTTCTACGTTATAGGGAGTTTTTCGTAATAACGAAGGACGTTATAAAGAGGTTACACTGTAATAATTTACATTTCGAAAATTGCTCTAAATGTTTTTTTTTTGCATGTAATAACAGGCATTCATTAATATATATTTCAAACTTTCCAGGCTACTTTTCCAATTTTCTTTCCCTAAGAACATTTAAAAAATGCCAAATTTGTCCAGCTGTTCTCGAGTGATGCGCTTATCAAAGAACAACATATAATTTTTATTTATATTTATATAAAATATATTGAAAAGATGCTCGTGATAATTTCAAAATACAGTGTTTACTTGAGGGGATTGAATTTTGTAATTTTATCGCAGATTAGTAGACACGACATGATGCCGACCTATATTTGTCGATCATGCTTCAATCAACTGAAGAAATTTCGCCAGTTCCAAAAGCAAATAATACAGTCTGACAAAACATTGCAGCGCTATCTACAGCAGTTGAGCGGTTATCCTACTCAGGTTAAGATTGAATGGGCCCTCGAAGAACCATCTGATGCTTCCGTAAGCCAGACCTCTAATACTGACGTCAATACGCGATGTGAACCGTTTAAAATCAGTGATGGGTTTGATATTAATTGTCATACAGATCAGAATGAAAATAGCAAAGAAATATCTTTCAAATCTGAAAACAAAGGTGAACGAATTGATGACAATTCATTAATAAAAGCAGAGTGTGCTGACGACGCAGGAGAAAACTCATATGAGAATGATGGTAGTGAAATTAGTTTCGAAGGTTCTATGATAGACATTGGCGAAACTAAAGTAGGTATTAATAAGTCAGAAGTTTTAGAGAATTCCGTTCAATTTGAAAATAGTATTTCCAACAAAATATCGCAGGAATCGGAAGAAACAAGCCGTACACCGTTAGACCAAGCCGACAGTAATTTGTTCCCTGAAAGTCTTTGTTCTAATGAAGATGTTATTAGAACTGAAGATAAAAATAAATTTCAAATTGTTGGCAAAAAGTTTCCCAATAATGAAAAATCGCATCAGTGTGACATTTGTAAGAAATGTTTTAAACGGTCAGAAAATTTAAGGAATCATCGATTTATTCATACAGGAGAGAAACCGTACCAGTGTGGCATTTCTAAAATATGTTTTAGGCACTCAAAGACCTTAAGGGAGCATAATTTAAAACATACAGGAGAGAAACCATACCAATGTGACAATTGTAAAATGTGTTTCACGCGAAGATCTTCTTTAAAAAGTCATAAATTTACACATACAGGAGTGAAACCATACCAGTGTGACATTTGTAAAATGTGTTTCAGTTACTCATCGAATTTGAATAGACATAAATTAACACATACAGGAGAGAAACCATACCAGTGTGACATTTGTAAAATATGTTTTAGACATTCAAATACCTTAAGGGATCATAAATTAAAACATACAGGAAAGAAACCATACCAGTGTGACATTTGTAAAATGTGTTTCACGCGAAGATCTTCTTTAAAAAGTCATAAATTTACACATACAGGAGTGAAACTATACCAGTGTGACATTTGTAAAATGTGTTTCAGTTACTCATCGAATTTGAATAGACATAAATTAACACATACAGGAGAGAAACCATACCAGTGTGACATTTGTAAAATATGTTTTAGACACTCAAGTACCTTAAGGGATCATAAATTAAAACATACAGGAAAGAAACCATACCAGTGTGACATTTGTAAAATGTGTTTCACACAAGCACAGCATTTAAAAAGTCATAAATTTACACATACAGGAGTGAAACCATACCAGTGTGACATTTGTAAAATGTGTTTCAGTTACTCATCGAATTTGAATAGACATAAATTAACACATACAGGAGAGAAACCATACCAGTGTGACATTTGTAAAATATGTTTTAGACACTCAAGTACCTTAAGGGATCATAAGTTAAAACATACAGGAAAGTAACTATACCAGTGTGGCATTTGTTAAATGTGTTTTAGACGATACGCTACGTTAAAAGATCATAAATTAAAACATACAGGAGAGAAACTGTACCAGTGTGACATTTGTAAAATATGTTATAGACACTCAAAGACCTTAAGGGAGCATAAATTAAAACATACAGGAGATAAACCATACCACTGTGACATTTGTGAAATGTGTTTTATGCGAAGATCTTCCTTAAAAAGTCATAATTTAACACATACAGGAGAGAAACCATACCAGTGTGACGTTTGTAAATTATGTTTCACACACGCAACGACGTTAAAACGTCATAAATCAAAGCATACAGGAGAGAAACCATATCAGTGTGTTGTTTGTAAAAGTGTTTCAAGCGAAGAAGTACTTTAAAAAGTCATAAATTAAAACATACAGGAGAGAGACGTTACCAGTGTGATATTTGTAAAACGTCTTTCAGTGATTTGGGAATATTTAAGAAACATATCTCATATCATATCCTATAATAAAAATTTAATCAGTATGTTTTTTTCGTTTCTATGAATATTTATAGTTTCTCATGTATAAATTCACCCAAGCGTGATTGTCAACTAACTAATTTATTTTTGACAGATCAGTTACTTCAGAACAAGAAAATACTATTTTTAGCTTCCTAGTACATTGAAAAAGTATTGTTTTGGGTCCGAAAATCAAAATTTTGGATTTTAACAAATTTTTGTTTCAAGATGTCTACAGTCCACACTATATTTACATTTTTTTTTTAATAATCTCGGTGTGTATGTGTGTGTTTGTATGTACGTACCTACTGTAACAGTTTGACTTTTTTAACCCCCATATTAAATAAAATTTTCAGCCCATGTCAAAAATAATCAAAATGTGTACCATTGTATTATATAAAATTATGAACTTGTCTTAACACGGAATTGCTAGGAATAATTCGGGTAACAATATTGAAGTGCGGTGGCTACACAGTGCAGGGTGTAAGAGAAAGACAGGACGACATCGTGTCTAGTTGATAAGAAGTTGACCAGTATTTTGAGTGACGTCACGTCGTTTTAAACTTACACTTTTGGTTATCAGCCAGCCACGAGAACTAAAACAGGCGCGCGAAGAGAGATGTTTTAGCCTTGGGATGAGCAACTTGGTATGCTAGAGACGACGTTGGATTAAGTTTGGATCTGGAGAGAGATTTTTGTGTGAGAAGAAATCGACAGTTTTGCATTCTGAGCTGCTGTTGACATTATTGTGTGTTGTTTTAATTTTGTTTGGATCGGAATTTGAATTTGGCGTTATTTTTCTATCCCTCCGTGAATTTCATCAAGGACCTTTGTTGTTTATTTCCTACTGCATTAGGCTTTACTCACATTTACCACTTTCCGCCCATTTAAGAACCACAAAAAAGTGGTCGATGGTTGAGAGTACGGCATTAATATGTAATGTCGTGATAGAGCTCACACGGACAACAAATTGTGGTTGGTGTCAACAACAGTTGTCGTGTGTTGATGATATCGCCCACAAACAAACCTGCCGATGATGAAAACCTCGCTCACACGTGCAACGCGCCGACCATTAACCGACCACACAGACGTACAAATAATCGAAAGTACGTTTGCTCACTCGGAAATAATTTAAAAATTGTCATCGTACAGTCTTAAACGATGATAAAGTTGTTGAAATTGATTTTCGTTTCTATCTTCGATAATTGGATGCACCCAATCAATTCCTCTTCGAAATCCATCGCTTTACTGTCTGTTCTGTGTGGTTCATTTGTGGTTGTACCAACGTCTGCGTGACCACAAAACTGTTGATGGAAAGTGGTCGAGTTCAACTACATTAGGACCACTGTTTTGTGGGCGAAAGTGGTACGTGTGAGCTAAAGATTGTCTTAATTGTTGTAGCTGAATTTGATTTAACACGGCTGACAATTTTTGATTTTTTTTTAAATCTGGTTTTATGTGGTTTTTTTTCCACGTGTTGTTGATAGTAGTTTTATATTATTTTTTTTCTTGTTGATCGTGGCATGGTTTTATTCCATGCTTTGTTTGTAAGTGTTTCGTGTTATTTATATATTTATTTATCTGTCGGTAGTGACGCCCCTCAAGTTCATGTGTCAACAAAAGTCTTGTCGATTCCGACCTTTCAACGATTTGACTCCATCATAGCAGACCCCGCAGTCGATATTTATTTGAACTATGTTAACTACACGCTTTAAAAAAAAATTAACCCCCTTCAAAAAATGGTCTTAAGAAGCGTTAAATAACAAAGTTTTGAGGTCGTCGCCCATTTAATATCCTAAGTAGGTACATAAAATGTGATAGTAGTTAAATACGCGCCGACCTCAAAACTTTGTTATTTTATGCTTTTTAGTGACCCAATTTTGAAGAAGGATCAGGATCGGATGGCAATTTTTTCCCAACGTTTGGTGGTGTCAATAAGTATGCTCACTAATTTTGAAGCGGTTGCCTTTTCAGTTTTTTTTCTTTTTTTTTCTTCGCTAGTGCAAAAACGGCCCGCGTGTTGCGGCTGGCAAAAAAATTTTATTATATAATTAGGGTATTTCCTTCAATGCAACCGCATTTTTATCCGGTTGCCTTTTCAAACATTTTTAATTTTGTCCCACCCCCATATCGCCGCCGCTGTCCATTTGGGGTCACTTTGGCCGCTACCAGGGGGCTTTGTACCACTCAAAGGCCCAGATTACCACTCGCCATCCGGTTGCCTCTCCGACTCCGGATTGACGTGCCATTGCTTTGAATAAATCATTATAAATATAAATTTCTTGACTCTTTATGATGTCAACAAACAAATAACCTCCTTTTGGAGATGTCAACCATATATGTCAAAAACAAATAACCTCCTTTTTTATAGGTTAGAATTTGAGTGTCACAAATTAAGGCATGCGTATAAAATTGATTGTAGTTATTGACACCTACATTTAATAATAAATTCAATAATAATTTAATAATAATAATAAATTTAATAATAAAATGTTATTCAATATGATATTGTAACAAAACTGTTTTCTCTGGTGGAAAATGTTTATTTAAAAACTAAGAAGCGTTTACAAAAATAACAATAAATAAACAAACGAAAAAAGTTCTTCTTAAATTATAACGGAAACTAAACGACAAATTATTGTTAATAAAACAAAAGAATTCAAACGACTAGCTATGTACACTAAAAGTTATTTATTTAATCAATAGTACTATATTTATTTCACACACACACTTGACTAAAGTCTATTTATATCCACAGTGACCTTGGCACTAATATTTTAACGGTACCAACTGAATGATTTATGTGTCACCCTGTATATGAGCGTCTGTACTGTATGCTTGAATTGAATGTCCCTTTGCACGCGTCCGGCTGTCTTATATATCCCGCGCTGGGCGGCGACTAGAATCTTATAGACTGTGCGAGCGGATTCCAGTAAGTTCGATAAGAGTCATAGGCGTCTCAACTGGGGGCGCAACAATATATAAATATTTTAAACTAAATTATAGTTAATTTTTAACCTATCCATATATTTTTTATTATGTTTTATACTTAGATGATGCTTAGTCCATGGATCCAATCGTCGAAGGCTCTTACGTAAATTCTTTAGACTATAACAAAAAAATGGCTTCCACAGCCACCGGAGGCTTTAAGATATTTTTTTATTGAGTTATTTCTTTTTTTATTTTTGTTATTGCCCTTAATTAGGTACAGGATGAATGTCTTTAAATTTAAAAAAAATGTATTAAGCTATTCGATATACATTTTCTTTTACCATTCCAACCCACAAGTGGGGAGTGGTACTAGTTTAGGCCAAAAATCACTTTTCAAAAATTTTACAATATCTTTCCGTTTTAAGGTCCCCTGAATCCAAAAAACATATTTTTGGAAAATCTCTGTGCGTCTGTTTGTCTGTACAGGTCAAACGGATGAGCGGATCGAAACCAAATTTTGGGAGGATGTTTGGTATGCAAGTATAAAGAGCCCTATTGTTTTTGGGAAAAATCGGCGCATGTGCAGAAGAGATGTTTGCTATAACGGTGTTTTCTATATAATAATGGTATACTTTTCGTAACGGCTTATTATTGTAACAAAACTGCTGTAGTCTGTGGCGGAAATTATTTATTTACAATGTTAACTGTTTAACAAACAGTAAAAACACACAAACGAAAGCGTATAACGTTAACAGAAATAAAACTAATAGTTCTAAATTATACAATGTAAGACTAAGTAACAGAGAATAAAGAATTATGTACAAAGAAATATTTACAACACACAACACAGAGTTTATCAGTGCAATTGTCTATTCACTATAAGTTATTTATTGTAAAACCACTCACTAGAGTTATATTTATTTTATTAGATTAACGGAATTTATGTTGTAATGCCACAGCAAGCACAATTTATGTAACACAGTTATCTGTACGTCCACTCACTGTTAACACGCTGTAACTGACTGTACTGAACTGTTTAAACTCAACCAAACCTCTGGCCGCCTTATATAGATTTTGGTCTATGTTCCAGAACGTTCGAATTGAGATTTCCTGTCCTCTCTACTCGTTCGGGTCTCTACGGCCTGGTGCCGGCTACCTGCATTCATTGTTGCTTGTTGTTACATGCATGGGCGCCTCTAACGGTCGGATGTCCGTTACCTGCGTTCATTGTTTGTTCGTTGACCTTCGAGCGTTTAGTAGACTTTTCTAGAAATTCCATAGGCGTAACATTGTGGGGTAAAAAATGCGCAACATTATTTTATTTATTTTTTCAAGAAAGTATTGTTAAAATCTTGTTTTTTCTAAACTTTATAGTTTCGGAAATATTTTGAAAATAAAAAAAATAAGCCGCTCTTTTGTTTTATGGATCTGTCAGAAATAAACAAGTTCGGCATATTTTGATTAATATTTACATGAGGTGGAACATATTATATAGGTAACCATGGCAACGATTAGCAAATATCATATTGAATACTAGCCATTACCCGCGTCACCTCACGCGATATTTGAAGTTGGGATGGTCCCGTCGCCCAATTGGCTGGAATTTTTTAATTTAAAATGAAGTTGAAAATGTCAGAAACTGGGCCAGTGTCAATAACCGGGCCTTTTACCTTATATGGTTGTTTTAATTGAAAATGGCCTCCACAATCACCTCAATACGTTTGGGCGTTGACATTTGAACCATTCTATATGCTTTTAAAAAGTGTACAGCAAAACAATAGGGAGGTTTGTAAATAGGACGGGTATGCTCAGCGAGCGGGATCGCCGCAAATTATGGATGACAGCGTAAAGTATAGGATCAGACTCACTGAGAGCGAACTAATTCGTTGAATCATTGTGAACTAGTTCATTTCATACATGATTCTGACAACTGTTCATTATTCTGACGTTTTGTTCTTCCGAAATCAAAGTGAATTTGAGACGGCTTCCATAAAAATGAAACAGTTAAAAATAATTGGTGATAGTTTAACAAGAATGTGCAGGTTATGTCTGTCACACGATGTGATTGTGGCTGACTTATTTCAGTTTTCTTCTGAATTGGGGGAGAAAATAGCGAATGTAATAATGAAATGTGCTCCTGTTCACGTAAGTAGATAATTTGGTTATTGTGATGTAGATGTAGCTTATGATACCGGCCAAATACAATGAGGAACTTGGCAACTTATATTTCACGTCATGTGACAGTGACAGATATAGTCACGAAATCTCACTTTTTAAAAATTGAATATAAAATTAATCTTGTATTTTCATGAATAAATAAAAATCAGTGTGTGGGCTGCTCAATGCACAGACCATTGTATTTACATAAAATTAATTTCACATAATGTAAAAACCCTATTTTAAGCACCGAAATATGTTTTTAAGCTTCCTAGACATTAGTAAAAATCACTTACTTATGTAAAATTTGAATTACAAAAAAACTGTTTCTGTAAAATTAATTTAGATGTAGCGATTCTGTGCACTTGTTTAAATATATAATGTGTCTTATATTCTTAAATATAAGTACACTTTGTGTACATTGTAGATAGAGTCGTAACAAAAACGATAAAATTGGTAACTTGATTACCCTTTTCTATTGTTATATCTCAATTAACAAAAAAAAAAAAAAAATATAAAATGAATAAATACAGTCATGTTCCACTTAACAAGCCTTAAATATTGTAATCATAGTGTATTTCTTCACAGATTACTAGACGCGATAAGTTGCCGACGTATATTTGTCAATTATGTTTAACTCAACTGAAGAACTTTCACCAATTCCAAATGCAAGCAGTACGGTCTGATAGAACACTGCAGCGCTATCTACGGCAGTTGACCGACTGTCATTCGCAAATCCATGTTGAATCGACCGTCGTAGAACATTCTGATGATTCCGAAAGCCAGAACTATAATGCTCATGTCGCTACAAAGTGTGAACGTTTTGAAATTAGTGATGAGTTTGATAATTTCTTTTCAAAACAGGAAGTGGTTGAAAATTTTGGCTCATATAAAACAAACGAGGAAATATCTTTAAAATTCGAAATTAAAGAAGAACCAATAAATGACGATTCTGTGAATTCAACAGAGTGTGCCGACGTAGTAGAAACTCTCTCTATACGTGAAGACAGTGAAATCAGTTGCGAAGATTCAATGATTGACATTGGGGATACGAAAGTAGGTGTAGCTACGGCAGAAGACTTTGAGTGTTCCTTTAAATTTGAAAGTGGCATGATGGAGAAAAAACCAGTGAAATTGGAAGAGACTATCATACCGTCACAAGAAGCCGATAGTGGCCTGTGCTTCGAAAACATTCAAGATGAGGAATGCCTTCGTTCTATTGACGATAATCAAAATAGAACCGAAAATCCTAGTAAACGTCCAAAGTTAAACGAAAAGTCTTCCGACTTTCGCAACGTATTATTAAACAAGTCAACAACTTCTACAGGAGAGAAATTATACCAGTGTGACACTTGTCAAAAGTGTTTCAATTATGCAGGTAATTTAAAAAAACACAATTTAATACATACAGGAGAGAAACCGTACCAGTGTGACAATTGTCAAAAGTGTTTTAGACACCCAAATTCTTTAAAAACCCATAAATTAATACATACAGGAGAGAAACCGTACCGGTGTGACATTTGTCAAATGTGTTTCAGACGAGTTCAACACTTAAAAATTCATAAATTAAAACATACAGGAGAGAAACCGTACCAGTGTGACAATTGTCAAATGTATTTTAGACACCCAAATTCTTTAAAAACCCATAAATTAATACATACAGGAGAGAAACCGTACCAGTGTGACATTTGTCATATCCTTTTCAGACAAGCGAGTAAATTAAAAAAACATCAATTAAAACATACTGGACAGAACCCGTTCCAGTGTGACAATTGTCAAATGTATTTCAGACATTCAAATTCTTTAAAAATCCATAAATTAATACATACAGGAGAGAAACCGTACCAGTGTGATAATTGTCAAATGTATTTTAGCGAATCAAGTTCTTTAAAAATCCATAAATTAACACATACAGGAGAGAAACCGTACCAGTGTGACACTTGTCAAAAGTGTTTCAATTATGCAAGTAATTTAAAAAAACACAATTTAATACATACAGGAGAGAAACCGTACCAGTGTGACATTTGTCAAATGTATTTTAGACACCCAAATTCTTTAAAAACCCATAAATTAATACATACAGGACAGAAACCGTACCAGTGTGATAATTGTCAAATGTATTTTAGCCAATCAAGTTCTTTAAAAATCCATAAATTAACACATACAGGAGAGAAAACGTACCAGTGTGACACTTGTCAAAAGTGTTTCAAATGTGCAAGTAATTTAAAAAAACACAATTTAATACATACAGGAGAGAAACCGTACCGGTGTGACATTTGTCAAATGTGTTTCAGACGAGTTCAACACTTAAAAAGTCATAAATTAAAACATACAGGAGAGAAACCGTACCAGTGTGACAATTGTCAAATGTATTTTAGACACCCAAATTCTTTAAAAACCCATAAATTAATACATACAGGAGAGAAACCGTACCAGTGTGACATTTGTCATATGCTTTTCAGACAAGCGAGTAAATTAAAAAGACATCAATTAAAACATACTGGACAGAACCCGTTCCAGTGTGACAATTGTCAAATGTATTTCAGACATTTAAATTCTTTAAAAATCCATAAATTAATACATACAGGAGAGAAACCGTACCAGTGTGATAATTGTCAAATGTATTTTAGCGAATCAAGTTCTTTAAAAATCCATAAATTAACACATACAGGAGAGAAACCTTACCAGTGTGACACTTGTCAAAAGTGTTTCAATTATGCATGTAATTTAAAAAAACACAATTTAATACATACAGGAGAGAAACCGTACCGGTGTGACATTTGTCAAATGTGTTTCAGACGAGTTGAACACTTAAAAAGTCATAAATTAAAACATACAGGAGAGAAACCGTACCAGTGTGACACTTGTCAAAAGTATTTTAGACACCCAAATTCTTTAAAAATCCATAAATTAATACATACAGGAGAGAAACCGTACCAGTGTGACATTTGTCATATGCTTTTCAGACAAGCGAGTAAATTAAAAAGACATCAATTAAAACACGCAGAAGAGAAACCGTACTAGTGCGACATTTGTCAAATGTGTTTCAGACAACCGGTTCATTTGAGACGTCATAAAATAAACATACAGGAGAGAAACCGTACCAGTGTGACTATTGTGAAATGCATTTTAGGCACTCAACTTCTTTAACAAACCATAAATTAACACACACAGGAGAGAAACCATACCAGTGTGACATTTGTCAAATGCATTTCAGACGAGCTGATCAATTAAAACTTCATAAATTAAAACATACAGAATAGAAACAACACCAGTGAAAATTTCAAAAATTGGTGGCAGCGTGTCGAGAACTTTGTCTTAAATACAATCAGGAACGTATCAATGTTGCATTTATAAAAAGTTCTTCTGTACTTCTAATTATCTATATAAAATAAAGCGTGCAAACTATATACAAGGGATGAACCGTCTTATTTATTTTGCAATCATGTGATTAAAAAATCTTTTATAAACAATTTTGAACAAGATATATTATTGAGTTAGATGAGTTCACCTGATCTTTCCTTACAGTGTTTTTATACCGGGTGAGCTAAAAGTCCCGGAACGGTTGAATATCTCGCATACTACGCATCATATCAAAAAAAAAAAATACGTGTCAAAATTTTTCGCAAAACTATTTTTTGATACCACACATGACTCCCCACCTCCCACCCAGTTGGTGGGGGGAGGGGCAACTTTAAAATTTTAAATAGGAACCCCTATTTTTTATTGCAGATTCGGATTCTACGAGAAAAATTACATCAATTTTACTTTTTTTCGATTCGCGACCGATGTCGCGGTAATCGCGAAAAACTTAAAAAATCAATAATTTCCGGAAAAGGATATTTTGCATATTACGCATAAAATCGAAAAACAAAAAAATACGTATCAAATATTTTTCGCAAAACTTTTTTTGATACCACACATGACCCCCCACCCCCCAACCAGTGTGTGGAGGGAGGGGAAACTTCGAAATTGTGAATGGAATGTCATCCATTATTGCGAAATTGGATTGATTTTTTTAAGTTTTTCGCGATTACCGCGACATCGGTCGCGAATCGAAAAAAACGATTGAAGTAAAATTGATGTAATTTTTCCCGTAGAATCCGAATCTGAAATAAAAAATAGGGGTTCCTATTTAAAATTTTAAAGTTGCCCCTCCCCCCACCAACTGGGTGGGGGATGGGGAGTCATGTGTGGTATCAAAAAATAGTTTTGCGAAAAATATTTGACACGTATTTTTTTTTTTTATATGATGCGTAGTATGCGAGATATTCAACCGTTCCGGGACTTTTAACTCACCTGGTATGACTGTCATATTTCTATTAATATAGCGGAAACAAGAATCACAGCTGTATCAACTTAAACTTGAATTAAGGTCAGTCGTTCTTAAATAGCGCTCAGAACTGCACCGTATTTATTTTGATGCGCGCGATTTATTGAAAAACAGTCAACTTACATTATTTTTTTATCAGTTTTTTGGTTAGGTAACTAACTTTATAATGAATGTATGAACTTTCTCACTAATGCCTGGAATAATAAACAATCACACTTGGCCATTTTTGTTGATTTAAGTAAGGCTTTCGATTGTGTAGATCATCAGAAACTTTTAAATAAACTAGAAAATTATGGAGTTCGAGGTATACCATTAGCACTGTTAATTAATTGAATAATTACTTATTAATTACATAAAAACACAGATAAATTCCAAGCAAAAAGCTTGGAGGGTATACATAAAATCACGAATGGCAGTTGTTCGCGACTATTAGCTAATATGTAATAGGATTGCTATGGAAACGACTTCTAAACAACAGTCGATCGGTTGTTTTTGCTTCACTACCGCCCGAACGTACGAACTTCCCGCATTGGAGTATTTAATCTCACCAAGGAGTAAATATTAGACTCTTCCTTACAATGATGCCGAAAGTATGCACTTTCGATCGCGGGATGAATAAAAAATATTTTTTTGAAAAGTATACCTATATAAACAAAAGACACCTTACTGAAATTGATCAAAGAAATCCTAAACTGTGACCGCCCTAGTTATATCGAAAAATCTCAACTGTATTTATTTATTTATTGTATAACAAACAAACCTAAGGCAGTGGTTGGTTACGCCATTCGACTTTGTTCGAAGTGTTTTGTTAAGTTAACAGATTTCCGCACGAGCACGAGGACGTATCAACCGAACGACCACTGCCTACGCCCATCAAGTTCATGTGTCAACAAAATTCTTGTCGATTCCGACCTTTCAACTATTTGACTCCATCATAGCAGTCCCCGAAGTCGATGTTTATTTGAACTATATTTGAACTACACGCTTTTAAAAAAAATTAACCTCCTTCAAAAAATGGTCATTAAGAAGCGTAAAATAACAAAGTTTTGAGGTCGCTGCCCATTTAATATCCTAAGTAGGTACATGAAATGTGGTAGTAGCTAAATACGCTCCAACTTTAAAACTTTGTTATTTTTTTTTAGTGGCCCAATTTTGTAGAAGGTTAATTTGTTCTTAAAAAAAAGATCTTTTTTGTGAACTTAAGTTTGTTTTTGAACAAAATAAAAAATTACCACCTTAATACACCCCTTAAACTGTATTTGTTATGTACATAGTTATTGAATAATTTGAATTTAAAATATGTTATGTAATGCTTATTAAAATTGATCTTTTGAATCAGTATTTGTTGTATATTACGTATTTTATATTTTGCAGTGTCATTAGAAGGTAAATTATGTAACTATTTTCTACACTAATTGTATTTTATTTTATATTTTAAAAAGCAGTCTCTGACTGATCGTCTTGAGTTAAATAAAGAGTTTAAAATAACTAAGTTTGTATTTAATACACACCAGGGCTGCCAGATGAACGGATTTTTCCGTTCCAAACGGATTTTTCGAGTAGAAATAAATTTGAACGGATAATGGAACGGATTTCATGATCTGAACGGATTTAACGGATTTTCTAACTTTTCCGAATTTTTTACCTTTTTTACTACATATAAATTCAAACTTCACTCGATAATCGATAATTTGGGGACATTCAGGTATTTTTAGCACATTCGAGCATATCTGAGCACGTTTCTTTCACTACCTCTGTCCTACTCCTCTCTCTATTTGGGTAGAAAAAGATAAGAGAGTGTATGAAACAATGTGTTCGCGAAACACACACCTATATCGATGAATATCGACTCGCTATCTTTGTCTGATGCGTTTTTTTCACACAACTGGAGTCAAGTGTTTCGAGTTACACGGATTTACGGAACACATTGAGGATTTAACTGATTGTACTGCCGCGTTTGTTACTATCGCAACATTCTAACAGTCAATATAATATTTTTATTTCATAATAATGTGAAAAATCTACGAAATAATCGATTCATTGGATGTGAAAAAATGAATCATTTCTATTCAATTTAAAGTCTGTTTGTAAGTAAAAGTAAATTCAACGTCTTATACGAAATTCATTTAATAATGTTAATAATAAAGCCATAATGAAGGTGGAAACACGCCGATGTGTCGTTTATGGTACCGCATACTTCACTTTACTCTCTATCTCTCTCACACTCATTGCATTAATGGGTGAACCGGGCGAACGGATGGAAACGGATTTTTCAGACCACTTCCCTCACCACTTTTCGCCTTACCGACGGATTTCTGAGGAGAGAAATCTGGCAGCCCTGATACACACCAGTATTAGAGTTTAGTTTATGTTCAGAATTTGATAGTGAATAAAGTTGAGTTGAAATAAAATAAAAAAACAGTTTTTTTTCTAAGAGTATAACACAATTATTGGTGACGAGGAAAAAGAATATTGAGAATTTACGATGCCTGAAACAAATGTAGCGACAGCACGTGGTCAGCTTATAGGAACTACGGAGCCCTATATCCTGGGAGAAAATTTTGAAGACTATTTGGAGAGATTAGATAATTTTTTTGAATTAAACGCGTTAGGCGACATAGATGTTTTCAAGATACAATTACTCATGAATTTAATCGGTCCAGCAGCTAGTGTGAAAATTTCAAAGTCCTGCAAGCCTAAAATGCCAAAAGAATTCACTTACCAAGAAATCAAGGAGAGACGCAAGAGAATCTTTTGTACAGATCGCATTACGATCGCAGAGCATTATAAATTTTATAACCGAATACAAAATAATGGCGAATCTATCAGTGATTTTGCTATTGAATTACAAGTAGTGATGTCCAATGTCGGTACTTTTAAGTATTTAGGGTACCCGGTACTTTTATATCGAGTACCCGTTACTTTTACCCGGTACTTTTAGATGCTTCTGAAAACCGGCTGTATGTATAGTACCTAATATAGCCGGTATTCGGTATACCGATTGCATATTGATATACATACGGTATTGGTATTTGGTATTAAGGTATTAGGTACTAGGTAGGTACATTATAGCACGTCGTTTAGGTACAATATGCAACCTCTTTCCATACGATCACAATGTTGTAATCTAATTGAAAGTTTGCAAATAATTAAGTTGATAACTTTATCATTTATTGTGAGTAAAGCGAATTATTTTTTGTAGTATTTAAATAATATAATTTGTATATTGTATAATATTACCCATTAACCAATGTCAATTTCGGATTGTTGAATGTCGAGTTTCTCTGTAACGTTTTCTTTACAGACAATTTATACAGACATCCGTAAAAGAATTTTATTATAATTCGAAAATTAAGTACAGACAATACAGATATCATATTTTATATTGTGTAGGTGAGTGAAACTAAAACAAACTGACAGACAAAAAATCATCTAAATGGCAGAATCCTATGAACCGTGCAAACTACAATTATTACGGACTTATAAATTACGATTTCAATTTTTTTTTTTATAATTAAACTAATGATATGCCAGTTTTGTTTATTTGGTAGTTTGGAAAATTCCTAAAGTAATCAATTTTATGTTGAACAAACTAAACAAAACTGTACTTATATACTGTCCTATACTTATTAAGGCGCACAAATGCATTTGTATTTTGTATCGCAGTCTCTGTACTCTGTAGCGTATTGTATTAGTAAGTTTCAAAAGCAGTGCCAGACGCCAGTGTGTTTGTGTACCGTATCTCTCTCGGTATTTGTACCTATTCTATACATGAAGTAACGAAGTAACGGGTACTTTTTCAATTGAATACCCGGTACTTCGGATCTTGGTAAGTACCCGGTACTTAGTAACGGGTAGTTACATTACTGACATCACTAATATCGAACGAATTAATATTTATATCTTTGGAAAAATTAGTGACTAAACGCCACAGAATGAATGAAACGTCGATAAAAGAACACGACTTAGGTGAAATGTGTCGGTTGTGCTTAACAAAAGACACTGCAGTATTAGACATTTTTTGTTTCTCGGACGAAATTTGTAATCAACTGTCAAATGTAATAATGTCGTTTGCTCCCGTTCAGGTAAGCTAACATCTTTTCCAAGGCTTATAAATTTTAAGTACCAATATAGTTTATTAATTCAGTTTTATTGTATAATTAGTTTCAAATATATAGAAATAGGTACTTTGTATTCTGCAATTACAATCTTAATATAATATAGATACTATTCGTTCGCCAAGATATTTGAAGGTACTCGAGAGAATAATAAATAATCATGTATTATTATTATAATATGTAGCATGAACCCTTTTCAATTATCTGAAAAAAATCTTTATTTTCAGATAAAAAGACATGATGAGATGCCCAACTCTATTTGCCGTTTATGTTACAATCAACTCCAGGACATCCACAAGTTCCAGGTACAAATTGTACAGTCTGATAAAACGCTTCGACAGTATCTGCAACAACTGCATACTTCCGACCAACAAATAAAGTCTGAATTCTCTATTCAGAATTCTTCTGAAGAACATAATATTCATAAAACGAACCACAGTGATGTCACTGAGAAATCTGTTATATTTCATGAAATTTTTGGCACGAACCCTACCAATAATGAAGTGGCACGTTTAAATTATAATTCAGTAAACAAACGTAGCGAAGATATACCTTTAAAATTGGAAATCAAAGACGATCTAATGGATGATAATTCATTAAATCTAATAGACTGTGCTGATGATACAGTAGAAACTTTATCAAAGGGTGATGGTAGTGAATTTGTCTGCGAAGACACAAAGGTTGAAGTTGGCTCTTACACAAAATTGGACAAAAACGTGTATGAAAATAATTTTACACCAGAGAACAAAATTAACCAGGATTTACCTTTAAAATTCAAAATCAAACACGAACCAACGGATGATAATTCATCAAATCCAATAGAATGTGCTGATGATATAGTTGAAACTTTATATAAGCCTGACGATAGCGACAACTCAGATATAAATAGAAGCCACGTAGAGATAAATCACGAGAAACATAAAAAAGTAACTGAAAAGAAGTATTTCTGTGACATTTGTAATAAGAGTTTTAACAAGTTAAGTACATTAAAAACTCACATGAGTATACATACTAGTGAAAAGCCATACCGGTGTGACATTTGTAATACTCGTTTCAGACAATTACATGCATTAAATTATCACAAACGCACACATACTGGTGAGAAACCATACCAGTGTGACGTTTGTAATACGTGTTTCAGTCGATCAGATGTTTTAAATCGTCACAAACGCATACATACTGGTGAGAAACCATATGAGTGTAATGTTTGTAATAAATTTTTCACCGAATCGAGCACTTTAAACATTCACAAACGTACACATACTGATGAGAAACCATATCAGTGTGACGTTTGTGAGAGGTATTTCAGCCACAAAAACAGTTTAAATAACCATAAACGCACACATACTGGTGAGAAACCACACCAGTGTGACGTTTGTAATAAAGGCTTCTATACGTCAAGTCATTTAGTGACTCACAAGCGCACACATACTGGTGAGAAACCATACCAGTGTGACGTTTGTAATAAATGTTTCAGTCAACCAGTCAGTTTAAGTAAACATAAACTCACGCATACTGATGAGAAACCATACCAGTGTGACGTTTGTAATATGTGTTTCAGTCGATCAGATGCTTTATATCGTCACAAACGCACTGGTGAGAAACCAAACAAGTGTGACGTTAGCAACGGTGGTTTCAGCCAATCAAGGAATTTCAAAATTCACAGACGCACATATTCTAGTAAGAAATCACAGCAGTGAGACGTTTTGTAAACGCGTCTGTTTTAGACATAGATATATTTCAATAGAGTACGTGATAGAGCAGTAAAAGTATATGCAATTAAGAGGGAGAACAGCTCCTTATCTCTATAGTAACTAACGATGCAAAACAATTCTGATTTGAGTATTTCTGGTTTTATGCAGCGTTCTCTCTCTTAACTGAAGACTCTTTCACTTATGGCAATTAATTTAAATTAATAATAATTACTTAAATCGCAGACATATTGGTTAGAAATCATTACCAAGACCTGAAAGTAGTTATAGTAAAAAATCAAATAACATCAGAAAAATACGTGTATATCTTTTTAATAAAAAAAGTGTCGTGCAACACCCCCGGTTGGAACGAAGTTCTTTTCTTTTTATTATGTATCATATAATTTTTTTACTAATGTGTCTGATAAATTATTCGATACGCATCTGTCGGGAATCGAACCGGAGACACCCGCATGCCTAGATATCGCTATTTATATAGGTTTAATAACAAATCGTGAAGTTAGAAGGCGTTGCATTTCACAAAATATTAAATGGCAAAAAACTGACTAATATTTGAAATGGCATCCGTTTTTGAACGAATGCAATCTTTTTATTTTAAGACAGAACATACGCAATCTTTAAACGTCCATAACACACTCTGTAACAGAAAAGGATAACCGATCAGCGTGCGCGATGTGTTAGGCGAAATCGAATTTATACAGTGTTTATTTCTGTTTTTTATGTATAAAAAAAACTATTTGCGCGAATTCTGTTATACGAAATCTATGTAAAATTTTCTCCTCTTTCGTTTAAGACAGGTTTCGAACCGATCTGATTTAAATTGAGCGAATTATAATCGAAAAACTTTTTTGTTTTCAATTTGCTCCCCTCTGGGACTAAAATTCAAAAATCCGACTCCGTTAGGTTCTGTCTCATGGTTTATATTATAAGTGTGCCAAATTTCAAATTTCTATGACTACGGACAGACATACAATAGGTAGTTATATATGTAGATTTTTCTTTACGTTTTCTTACGATTTTTTTCCCTAGCCCTCTCCATTTATATCTATAACGTCCCATAAGGAACTCGTTCCAAAAGAAAATGTGTATATATTGTTTATATCCAAACAAATTCAACTTTTTCATACTTCACCCCTAAAGATTAGATGTGACGTTATAAATTTATCATAATTAGTCATATCTTATAGCCCGAGAACCAGCTGTTTAAATATTCTATTTGATAAATGAAAGATTTTATGTAACACCTAAAAGGAGCCACCTTTAAATAAGCTAATTTTGCCCGCTCCATGATATTTTGACGCTACTACGGTTACGATTTTTAATGCTTTCTTAAGTCATAAAAATGTAAATGATAGATTTACAGGTATACTATGAAATAATTTGTAATTGTATGCCAGGACCAATTTACGCGCAACCCCGAGGCAGCCTCGTTTGAAAATGTATTTTTTGGTGCTTTCTTAAGCCATCGAATATATGTCTTTTTAATGGAAGTAAAGAGTGTTCCATTAGGGATTTTTTTTGACAGTTGTTAATCCACCATATTGACATTCATTTTTTTTCTGTTTTGACATTTGGAAAGAGAAGTTTGCCATTTGTTAAAATGTTATCGTATAGTTAGAGAATACAATCCCGAGCATGTTTTTCAATCCCGGGATTAGAGATTCGTAATCCCGGGACTATTCCGGGATTAGACTATGTGGTTTCTAATTGAGCTGAAATGAAAAAAAACTTGAGTAATTACTTAAAAAATGTTTATATCGTTGCACAACACAAATCACAATATAGTAAGAAAAGAAAATAGACAAAACAAAAAAAAACTTTACTTTTGCAAGAAATCAAAAAGACAACACAAAAAAACTATTTAGTATTTCGAAAATACAATCGCAGAAATATCAAAGCATCCAATGTTTGACTTACAAGCCTGCTTCGTAGTTTATTGCCAACATAAGCAACAGCAGCTGAAAACGCTCGCTCAGGTTCTACCCTGGTTGGAGGAATAGACAATAGAACTTATATGCTGTTTCTAAGTGATATCCACGAACTCCTCCATTTTCGAACAGGCTTATTTCACGTCTAATACTATTTGTCAACCCCGATTCATTTTGTACGTACTTCAGGATCTGGAGATTTCATACTCTTACGTATCGTACCGCGTATTTAAGAATTGTTTTTGTCGTTATGTAATAAATAATATTAATATAATCTAGACAAGGTAATTGTAAAGGCACAACGGATTACGGAATGCAAGCTAGATCTGTTTGTGGCAATCCCGAGATTCGGGATTGTATTCTCTACGTATAGCACGAAATTTTCCAAAAAAATCACATAAACCACATTTTCATCTAAACGGCTATGTAAACAATAAAAAAACATTTTTTTTTTTGTGGCGTGAATTAGTGAATATTGATCTGCATGGCATTTGGTTTCAACAGGATGGTCCCACTTGTCAAACAGCAGCTCTAGCAGTGGTTTTATTGAGTCAAAAATGTCAAGGACTAATTATCTCAAAAACTGGTGCTGTTGCATGGTCACTAAGAAAACATGTGATTTGACGCCTTTGGACTTTTCTCTGGGGCTATGTTAAATCACAAGTCTTGAGCAATAATCCACAGAAAATTGATGAATTTAAAGCGGAGATTATTTGTGTTATTGGTGAGATTCAGCCCAATTTGTGTGAAACAGTCATCGAAAATTTTTACAAGAGAGTCACCATCTGTAGAGCACCAAGAAGTGGTTACTTATATGATATTCTTTTTAAAACGTAAATGGCAAACCTTTAATTTTCATATAATGCAAAAATTAAGATACTTTCAATGTAAACATTGTTTTTTTTTAATTAAAAAAAAAATCCTTAATGGAACACCCATTATAAGCTTTCTAGCTATTAAAAAATGAGTATGCCTCATCTTATTTGCTCGCATCCACCTGACTGCTGTAATGTTACAACTAGTGATGTGCCGGATCGTTAAAAATGCATATCCGCGGATACGGATCTGAATACGGATATTTGGTTTCAATATACGCGGATACGGATATTTGGTTTCAAGATCCGCGGATACGGATACGGATCTTAACTTTCTTAGAGTACGCGGCGGTAAATATTGCACATCGACCTTTGGAAAGAGAATATCTGTTATGGGAAAAAGTTATTGACTTCTTTAAAAGTTAACTCTCATAACAGATTGTCTCTTTCCAGAGATAGATGTGCAATATCTCATTATAAAGGTAGTTTTTTATTAGTACCTTTGAGTTATGTACTATTGGTATGGTACTCACTACGATAAATTTTTGCAATATAAAGGTGCCAAATACGATTTTAAGAAATAAAAAATAATCTGAATGGAATTTAACAGTTTTTCATTATTACCTAATCACCTATATATATAAAATTTCATCTGTGAATTGAAAATTAATAAGGTAAAAGATCCGCCATAAAACTAACGGATACGGATCTTTCTTCTCCCTCGGATATCCGCGGATACGGATATCCGGCACGTCACTAGTTACAACATTACAGATGTATAAATCATTATTTTGAGTTAAAAAAATAAAATATAATAATTAATAATTATAGCTTGTTTAGAACACTCAGTATATCTAATGCGAAACTTAACTAACTTTGATTTACGAACAGTCTGTATTTTCAAAAGATGTTATCTAAGTATGATGCCGAATTATTTCGGTAGGTATTTTTCAAAATTAAAAAAAAAAAAACGGTGTTATAGCGTATTGTGGTAAATATAGGATATTTTTGACAATAAAGTGGACACGATGACAAGAAAAATGTTATTTAATAATGCATAACAGCGTTTTGTAATAATAAATAATTTATAGTTTAGACCAAAGGCGGCTAATAAGGTTAAATTAAACATAGTAACAACTGAGTTGTTTCAACGAAACGTCACAAAATGAATGAAATGTCGGTAAAAGGATACGACTTAAGTGAAGTATGTCGGTTGTGCTTAACAAAAGACACTACGTTATTAGACATTTTTTATTTTTCGGACGAAATGAGTAACCAACTATCAAATGTAATAATATCGTTTGCATCCGTTCAGGTAAATTGACTTCTTTTCAAGGATTACCTGTTATAATAGTAATTTAGTTTATTAAATCAACACTGATTCAATTTTATTCCATAATTTAGTTTCAAATTAGCACAAATACTTGGTATTCTGTATTATTACAAACTTCATATAATATAGCTGATTATATTATTTTGTCAAGATGTTCAAAATCCAGAAATACCTATTTGTACATGGGAAAATAATAAATAATTATATATTATTATCATTAGTATTAAAAAAGAATATTACGAGTACTGTGGTTGAAACAAAAATAAAGAATAGTTACTTATTTCGGGAGCTATGCTCTCATCTTCAGCAATCATTGATTGCTAAAGATGAGGGCATAGAACCCGAAATGTACATTCGCTAATTAAATTGTTGTGGTAAGAAGTAACTATTCTTTATTTTTATTAACATTAGTATTATAATATAATAGCATGAAACCTTTTTAATTATTTTATTTCTAAAAAAGTCGCGATTTTCAGATACAAAGACATGATGAGATGCCCAGCTCCATTTGCCATTTGTGTTACTCTCAACTCAAGAACATTCACAAGTTCCGGGTGCAAATTGTACAGTCTGATAAAACGCTTCGACAGTATCTGCAGCAACTGCATACTTCTACCCTACAAGTCAACCCTGAATTCTCCATTCACAATTCTTCTGAGGAACCGTCAATCCATGAAACGGATCAATGTGGTCTTACTGCGAATGGTGAATCTATTGTATTACATGATATATTTGGCGGAAATTTTACGAGACATGAAGTGGCATCTTTAAATTATAATTCAGCAAATAAACTTAACGAAGAAATGCCGCTAAAAGTGGAAATCAAAGACGAACCAACAGATGATAATTTATTGAATTTTGTAGAATGTGCTAATGATACAGTAGAAACTGTATCAAAGGATCACGGTAGTAAATTCGTCTGCAAAGACACAAAGGTTGAAGTTAGCACTTACTCAAAATTGGGAATAAACACGTATAGTGTAGGGAATGAAAATAATTTCAAAACAACGAACAAAATTAACCAGGATGTGCCTTTAAAAATCAAAGCCGAACCAGCAAACGAACATTCATCAAATCTAATAGAATGTGCTGATGATATAGTAGAGACTGTATATAAGACTGACGATGGCGAAATCTGCACCGAAAATTCAATGATCAATAGGAGCCACACATCGGGGAACAATTTGGAAGAATGTCTGAGCAAAAATGAAGAAGGCAAGAAAGATATTGCGGTAAACTATGAGAAACGAAAAAAGGCAACTGAAAAGAATTATTTATGTGACATTTGTAACAAGAGTTTTAACAAATTTAGTACATTGAAAACTCACAAGCGTATGCATACGAGTGAAAAGCCATACCAGTGTGACATTTGTCATAAGTGTTTCAGGCAAATAAACGCTTTAAATTATCACAAACTCTCACATACTGGTGAGAAACCATACCAGTGCGACGTTTGTAATAAGAAATTCGCCGTATCAAATCATTTAAATATTCACAAACGCACACATACTGGTGAGAAACCATACCAGTGTGACGTTTGTAACATGTGTTTCAGTCGATCAGATGTTTTAAATCGTCACAAACGCAAACACACTGGTGAGAAACCATATGAGTGTAACATTTGTAATAAAAATTTCAGTGAATCGAGTGCTTTGAACAGTCACAAGCGCACCCATACTGATGAGAAACCGTATCAGTGTGACGTTTGTGAGAGGTATTTCAGCCACAAAAACAGTTTACATAATCATAAACGCATACATACTGGCGAGAAACCATACCAATGTGACATTTGTAATAAGTGCTTCCTCATATCAGGTACTTTAATTAGTCACAAACGCACACATACTGGTGAGAAACCATACCAGTGTGACGTTTGTAATAAATGTTTCACTCAACCAATCAGTTTAAATAAACATAAACTCACACATACCGGTGAGAAACCATACCAGTGTGAGGTTTGTAATATGTGTTTCAGTCGATCAGATGCTTTATATCGTCACAAACGCAAACATACTGGTGAGAAACCATATGTGTAACGTAAGCAAATTCGTTTGAAAAAATGACATTATACAGTAAAAAGCTTTAAATTCCTATAAAAATGTTATTAGACGCTTGTGTCAAAAATCCCTTGGGGTTTTTCATGTACCGCCAAGGTCAACAAATGCCAAAGTTTCATCCCGGTCGAAGATGACCGGTATTCGAAATTATATCCTGAGACTTTTTATACTTATACATATTGTCGAGCACGCCCAATTGCTGCGCCACTGACGTACGTTGAACAATGTCGAATATTCGAGATGTTACGAGAAGCGCGGGTGTTTGGATATTTAGAACGGGTTCGTGTGTAACCGAGACAGTATAGTGCTAACAGTGCAAGATTTACCGTACGACAATCGGTCGCTAGACATAAATAACCATTGATTTCATATATAAATATACCTAGATCGTTTACATAAATATTTCGTGTAAATAGCTGCGTTTTGTGTATCGATAGATAGACAATTTATTCGTGAATCTATATATATTTATATACAATATAGATACAAAACGTCATATTCAATGAATAAAATATAAAGTGCTAAAATAACTATAAATAATAATTTAAAACTCATTAAAAATATATCCTTGCCATTTATACACCGGTTTTTTAACAAGCATGTTTTTTAATTCTTTTTTAAATGGTTTTATTTCTGTTATATTTTTAAGTCTGTCCGGCAATATATTTATTTCCCTATTTTCTGTTCTTTTTATCCCGTTTTTCTTGTGTTTTCTATCATTTCTTCCTGTTTTCTTTATTTATCTTTATTTCTATGTTAATATTTCCTTATTTTTCGTTATTTTCATCCCGTTTTTCTTGTGTTTACTATCATTTCTTCCCGTATTCTTGTTTCTTTATTATTATCCCTTTATTGTATCCAAATTTAAACAAGTTTTGTGTACTCCATGGCAACAACAACAAGATCGACATCGCAGATGCCCCGTAGCGAGACGGAGGACCATTCATCGGAGGAACCTGGGAACCAGCGGCCTGGAGTGTCCGGTATGGCGACAAATAGAACACCAGCGCCAGTAATCAGGATAGATTACCCCATACCGGACATGTTCGCCTGTGTTATCTGCAGGGGGAATCCTGACCGACCCGGAACACACCTGTACAAGCATTATGACGACCTAAAGAAACACTACAAGCGTCATCAGACACAAGTGACAATGACGACGACCTGGCGACTACTCATTTACGCCAGACCACACGGCGCCAGCCAGCGGCCAGACAAAATTATGAAGATGCACTACTGGCCGCCAACGGCATCCGGCTGGCGCCCTCGAACACCGCTTCGTCATCTCCACCGTCCACGCATAGGCCGCTCACTCGTTCCCGAGCCAGGGACCTGGTACAGAAAAGCCAGCGGGTGGCAGACTTCTTCCGGCGGCTATCTAAAAAGCGGGGTGGCAGCAGTCCTTGCAGCGGGGGTCGCCCCAACTTCTCAGGCGACAACTCCACGCCGGCGACTACAACACAACTTACGTCGGCGCCAACGTCACTGGTGGAGTTGCCGATCCAGCAAGCGACCCCGGAGTCAGCGGCAGCACCGTCAACAACGAGCGGCGAGCCGGACCCTACGACTGGCGAATATCAATTCACATACGCCCATGTGGCTGCGGTGGTAATCCCAACTCTAATTTTTACCCCCACTACAGGCAGCACATGGACTGCCCAGGGTTTAGCGGCCCCTGCAGCGGTGGTCTTAACATCTTCAACGACCACCGCACCCACCGCTAGGGAGCAGGGACCATCGCGGTCACCTGCGTGTGTGATAGTTCGTTTTTCTTTATTACCAGTCTATGTCCGAATTTTCGATTATCCGAATCGACCCCGGTCCCAATTAATTCGGATAATCGGCGTTCTACTGTACTTTCAATTTTAAATTCCTTAAAAAAACACTAAATCCGTTATTTCGTTTGAGTTTTAATCGGATTTCAGATTAATAAAGCACTATTTTGTCCAGAAACTAACCATTCTCCAGTTATTTCCAAATAACTGCTTTCTGGACACTTGTGCCACCCCCCCCCACTGATTTGTGCACTCCCCCTCCCGGAAAAAATCGAAACCGTGTTTCTCATTAATTTATCAAGTTACGCTTTAGGCAAAAAAATGTTATTCTAAACGGAATACTCTGTCGATTGAACTATTATTATTGAACTCATATGTGAAAACACTATAAAAAAAATAGAAATATAAAAAATACTGAAATAATACATAAAACTACGTACTGAAAATATATTTTTCCTTTCAAATAGAATGATTTACTGTTTAAATTTATGATTTAAAGTGAACCGTAATTTTGACATATTCAATATATTGTATAAATTGTTTTTCCAAAGTCTGCTCATAATATATCATCTAGATATTTTGTTAGGTTTACAGTCGATTTTTTGGATTTAAGTTTTCAATCCTTGAAATTCACTTATCGCAATTCTGACATCCCATTGCACATCTGAACGTCATATCCTTTCAAACGACACCTCGATCGTCGAAATCGGTCCAGCAGTTTACGAGAAGATAGCCATACAAAATACTGCTTGCCGATTAATAAATATACACCCCCTATGGTCAATGGTGACGCCATAAATTGTTAGAAAATCTGAAATCTTATAGAAGGAAATATTTATTTCTTTGGAGAAATAGTGAGGAAACGTCACACCATGAATGAAATGTTGGTAAATAGACACAACTTAAGTGAAATATGTCGATTGTGCTTAACAAAAGACTGTACCGCATTAGATATTTTTCATTTTTCGGAGGAAATGAGTAATCACCTTTCAAATGTTATAATGTCGGTTGCTCCCGTTCAGGTAAGTTATAATTATATATAATTATTGTCGATTTCAACGTCCGTAATATTTATTTTAAATAATTGTAAAGAAACGTAGCAATAAAAAGTAAAACATTACATGTGTCCGCTTTCCCAATATTTACAATTATTTAAAATAATAATCATCAACAATTTTTATTAGTACTAGATTAATGCACTAAAAGGCGAGATTCAGCCACTGGCTTTATGTTGAAATATTCATTTTAAGTAGCAATATAATCCAATAATTGAAAACTGATTTAATTTTATTGTATAATTTAGTTTAAATTTAGCATAGATACCTACCTACTTTGTATTCTATAATTACAGTCAAACTATAATTTGGATTTTATTCTTTTGCCAAGATATTCAAAATACAGAAACATTTGTACTTGCCGAAATAATAAATAATTAAACAATTATTATTAGTATTATATATAGTATGAAACCTTTTATATTATTTTATTTGTAAAATATCTTCATTTTCAGATAAAAAGACATGATGAGATGCCCAACTCAATTTGTCATTTATGTTACACTCACCTTAAGAACATTCACAAGTTCCAGGTGCAAATTATACAGTCTGATAAAACGCTTCGACAGTGTCTACAGCAACTGCATACTTCTGACCAACAAATCAAGTCTGAATTCTCCATTCAGAATTCTTCTGAAGAACATATAACTCAGACAACGAATCACTGTGATGTCTCTGAGAAATCTATTGTATTTCATGATGTATTTGGCATGAACCTTACCATGAATGAAGTGGCACCTTCAAATTATAATTTAGTAAACAAAGTTAACGAAGAAATGCCTTTAAAATTCGAAATCAAACACGAACCAATGGATTATAATTCATCAAATCCAATAGAATGTGTTGATACAGTAGAAACTTTTACTGGTGATGGTAGTGAATTTGTTTGCGAAGATACAAAGGTCGAAGTAAGTTATTACACAAAATTGGACAAAAGCGTATATAGTGTAGGGAAGGAAGATAATTTTAAATCAGCGAACAGGATTAATCAGGATGTGCCTTTAACATTCAAAATCAAAGATGAATCATCAAATGAATATTCAACAAATCTAATAGAATGTGCTGGTGACGTAGTAGAAACTTTATATAAAAGTGACGAAAGCGAAATCCGCAGCGAAAATTCAAGAATCAGTAAGGGCCACATACCGGGAAACAGTCGAGTAGAATATCAGGGCAAAAGGGCAGAGAGCAAGAAAGATATTGCGGTAAATTATGAAAACCAAAAAAAAGCAACTGAAAAGAAGTATTTCTGTGACATTTGCAACAAGAGTTTTAACAAATTTTCTATTTTGAAAACTCACAAGCGTATACATACGAGTGAAAAGCCATACCAGTGTGACATTTGTAATAAGTTTTTCGGGAAAATAAAAGCTTTGAATTGTCACAAACGTACACATACTGGGGATAAACCATACCAGTGTGACGTTTGTAATAAGTGCTTCCTAGTACCAACTAAATTAAGTAGACACAAACGTACACATACCGGTGAGAAACCTTACCAGTGTGACGTATGTAATAAGTTTTTCAGTGAAACGAGTAATTTATATATTCACAAGCGCATGCATACTGGTGAGAAACCATACCAGTGTGACATTTGCAATAAGTGTTTTGTCGTACCAAATAAATTAAATAGACACAAACGCACACATACCGGTGAGAAACCATATCAGTGTGACGTATGTAATAGGTTTTTCAGCGAATCGAGTAATTTATATATTCACAAGCGCACACATACTGGTGAGAAACCGTACCAGTGTGACATTTGTAATAAATGTTTCAGTCAACCAGTCAGTTTAAATAAACATAAAGTCACACATACCGGTGAAAAACCATACCAGTGTGACGTTTGTAATATGTGTTTCAGTCGATCAGATGTTTTATACCGTCACAAACGCACACATACTGGTGAGCAACCATATCCGTGTAATGTTAGCAAAATCGTTTGAAAAAAATGGCCTTAAACAGTGTAAAGTTTAAACTCCTATAAAAATGTTATGAGGCGCTTGCGTCAAAAATCCCTTGGGGTTTTTCATGTCCCACCAAGGTCAATCAATTTCCAAAGTTTCATCCCGGTCGAAGATGACCGGTATTCGGAACTAAATCTTGAGACTTTTTATACTTTTACGTATAAAATAAATTATAATTAGTTGATAACTAGTGTTGGGCGATTATGAATGATATAATCGAAATATTTCGATTATGGCTGAATAATCGATCATTCAATTATGGCAACCGAGATATCATTCGCTTGAATCGATTATGAAATATGAAATGAATATTAATCGCGACACAGTACTATTGCTATGTCGACTTTCGATTATATAATGTGATATATCGATATATCATTCGGTTTCTGCATCTATATGCACTGGGATGGGAAGTCTTTGCTAGCACTGGAGAGTGGGGGTGTTTTTGATTGTACATACTTTGTTGTACCTACTTAGTGTTAACTTATAGTTGAATAATGAAGTGACGCGGTGCTTGTATTAATTTAAATGATATTCATAATCATGACGTAAAAAACAATCAAGATATTAGACTAAAGAAATGCAGATTAAAAATGTCTCAGAAAAATCCATCCTACTTTGGCAGTGTTTTATTTAATAAACTACCAAATAGCTTAACTGAAATTAAGTGTGGTAAAGAATTTAAGTTCAAACTTAAATCATTCTTCCTAAAAAATTGTTTTTATGACATTAAGGATTTTTTAAATTTCAATTTTAATGTTTAACTCATTATGTAAATAGACGATGTATCCATCTAGGACATTACAAATATATTTCTATTTCTATTCGATCGTACCAGTGATTCCATTATTAATATTGTGTTAAGTAATATTAACAAATCGAAATTGCAAAGTTAGAATATAATTCATAATCGAAATTTTGAATGATCATTCGATTATAAAAACCGATTATTTCGATTCATTTGATTATTGAAATATATTGATTATGCCCAACACTATTGATAACCGTATACGGTCCGCAGTTAACTTATATTCACCTTGAAAATAGTATGTTAAGTAACGGTTTATTATAATTGATGTAAATAGTAAAATACACGTTGACTCAAAATTTTAAATGAGTATTCCTAAAACTGCTTTCAATAAATAAGCATAAACTAAATTCAGCCAATAATTCAAATTAGCCGTTCTGTTACTCAAATTTATGAATGCAGCTTTTTTCAAAACACTATTAACAAATATGACTGCTTCAATAGCCCGACCTTTTAGACGGAGAGCTGGCTACGGAGAAAATGGGTGACTCGGTGCAAAGCTGAAAATTTGCAGAATAATAGAAGATAGTACAAGTAAGTAGGGAAAAAATTGTCAGAAGGCTAGGCGGAAGATAAAGAGCCGCCAGAAGGCGCTAATGTTGCGAAAAATCAGTGCACTTCTGGCAATTTCTATACTTATTCTGTAATTCAAAACTAGATTATATATTATACATTATAGAGTTATAAGGGCATACTGAAAATTCAAACATGATATAATAATTACATTCGACAAATATTCAAAATTATCAATGTCATTTTGATAGAAATAAAATTAAATAAATTAATAAAGTTACGTTGTTATAACAACGTAATTTTATTAATGAATATATATGACGATTAATTTTATTTATTCAACACGCGTGAGTAATATGTAATTTCGGGGCCCTGCTAAACGTGGGAGAAATAATATATTACTTCACTAGTGTAATAATGAATTTTCTGGACCAATAGAAACTCAGTAGCAAGCCCAAGCGCTAAATAATGAAAAAAACTGCAAGCAGCTTCTGGACCAATAGGAACGTGGTAGGCGGTATTGTATATATGAAAACAGCATCGCAATTCAGCGAAAGTCAAGGCAATCTTGTGTTTATACACTGACGTTGGGTACGTCAATCAATGAAGTGATTTATTATTTTTCCCTCTTTTATCAGGGCCCCGATTACATATTACTCCTGCTAGTTGAATAAAGTATTATGTGCGACTATTGATCGAAGGAGAATATTCCACTCGCGTGCGTTTTACCGCACTCGCTGCGCTCGTGCGGCAAATTTCACGCTCATGGAATCTTCTCCTTCTCTCACTAGTCGCACAATATACTATTCTATCAAAAATTTTGAATATTATTTTGTCGAATGTAATTATTATATCATGTTTGAATTGCCCTTATAACTATATAATGTATAATATATATAATATATAATCTAGTTTTGAATTACAGAATAAGTATAGAAATTGCCAAAGTGCACTGATTTTTCGCAACATTAGCGCCTTCTGGCGGCTCTTTATCTTCCGCCTAGCCTTCTGGCAATTTTTTCCCTACTTAGTTGTACTATCTCCTATTATTCTGAAAATTTTCAGCTCTGCACCGAGTCACCCATTTTCTCCGTAGCCAGCTCTTAGCCCATTTGTGATAACTTATACTAAATGCAGAGCTTAATCCCAACAATTTTGAATTTTCTTCAGATTAAAGTGTCTTACACAAAAAAATTTACATGTAATAGTCATTCGTCCGATGGTAAAAACACGCAATCATCAGATGTTGTCAGAGCTAATCTGAGTCGATATTTATGAATCAATAATGATTTCTACTGAATGTGTACATACAGAAGAACACAAAAGCATAGTTTAGGCCACAGGCCACATAATTTGCTGTAGATTTGTAGAATTCAGTAGCTAAGAAAACGTACTCGAATCTAAAAAGTGTAATTTTTAACTTCGGTTGCGACTATAACTTCTAAATTTTTTAAGATATTGATTTGCCATAAAAAGCTTGATTTAGTTTTTGCGTTATGAAAATATATACTTTTAATTTTAAATTCTATAAAAACGTACTAAATGCGTAATTTTGTTTGAATTTTTATCGGCTTTCAGATTGATAATAATGCACTTATTTGTCCAAAAACTAACCGTTCTCCAGTTAACTGTTTTCTAGACATTTTGTGACCCCCTACAGATTTGTGCACTCCCCCCTCCCGAAAAAAATCGAAACCGTGTTTCTCAATAATTTATCAAGCTACGCTTTAGGCCACTGGTCGGCAATCTTTTGGCAAGCAAGGGTCACATAGTCGCAAATTGAAATAAAGGCGGGCCCACTTGTTCATAATTTTAATAATATAGGTATTTGTAATATTAAAAATTCGAAACATGTTATTTGAATTTTATTAAAAATTTAAACGAGAACTTCACAATAGAACTGATCTTTTACAAAATACAAAAAATCAGTGTGACGTTTGAGGCTGTATTTGAGTGGCTATTTGTTGTATGTTAGCTTCCAGGTTTGTAGTTGCAATTTGTAGAATAGCTCTCAAATGCTCATCTGTGAAACGAGAAGCATATTTATTTTTTCTGTAATTAGGAATCGAAAAGGTTTGTTCGCATAAATAAGTACTACCAAAAATTGTAATTAATTGCAGAGCAAACCTTTTCAATTCGTCAAAATTAGATGGCAAACTGCCATAATATTTAACGAGATCATTGATTTCAAAAAAAGAGTTTTTGAGAGTATCATTAGATTGGAGATCAATCATGTTCATTTGTAAATGACGGGGTACATCCTCAATATCACAAGAAAAAGGGTTTGTGAAAATTAATTTAAATATTTATTTATGTAGGTAGGTATAGGTATAAGACTTTTATTTATATAACAGTCACGGGCCGCATACGGCCCGCGGGCAGCGGATTTCCGACCGCTGCTTTAGGCAAAAAAATGTAATTCTAAACAGAATACTCTGTCGACTGAACTAATATTATTAAACTTAATATGTGAAAACACTAAAAAAAAAATTAAAAATAAAAATACTGAAATATTACATAAAACTACCCACTGAAAATATATCATTCCTCTTTTTTCCTTTCAAATAAAATGATTTACTGTTTAAATTGATGATTTAAAGTGAACCGTAATTATTTAGATATATTTAATAGCGGTCCCGCCCGGTTTCACACGGGTGCAAAAGAACGAATGGGGAAGAAAGGGACATGAGTACGCACATTCATCTTAGTTTACCGAGATGAATGTTGTGTCCAAACTTTATAATGATCGGAGTTACCGTTCAAAAGTTTTGTCGTTAAAAAGAAGTATTTATATACTTTTTTTAAGTAATAAAATTTCTTTCAAGACGTATAATGCATATTTAATTTTAATTAGTCGTAATAAAATTTAAAAAAATTGAAATGTAAGCCTTAGAAGAAAGCAATGTAGAAAATAAAAATATACAGCGTGTCCCATTTTAATGTCCCACCCCGGATAACTTTTGTCCGTGACCTTGAATGAAAAATTGTTTGGTACAAAAGTTGTACAACTTGGAGGGGGACATTCGATGGCACTAATACTTTTGACCTTGGGTGTAAGGTTCAAGGTCATTCAAGGTCAACTTTGTTTTTTTTAATGGAACGTCCTATTTTTGACATCGGCAATCGATTGCGCGTAAAAAAATATGAGACTTTTGTCTGAAACTTTTTTCGAGAACGGGCAAATTTTCTCAATTAATTTAGCCTTCAAAATTGAAAATTTTTGAATTTTCAACTCGAAAATGGTGAGATTTTCTTCAAAAACAATAGGGCTTTTCATATTTGCATACCAAACATCCTCCCAAAATTTTGTTTCAATCCGTTCATCCGTTTGACCTGTATAGTGTTCACAGACTAACCGAATAACAGACTAACAGACGCACAGAGTTTTGCCCGTTCTCGAAAAAAGTTTCAGACAAAAGTCTCATATTTTTTCACGCGCAATCGATTGCCGATGTCAAAAATAGGACGTTCCATTAAAAAAAAACAAAGTTGACCTTGAACCTTATACTCAAGGTCAAAAGTATTAGTGTCATCGAATGTCCCCCTCCAAGTTGTACAACTTTTGTACCAAACAATTTTTCATTCAAGGTCACTGACAAAAGTTATCCGGGGTGGGACATTAAAATGGGACACGCTGTATATTCGCCGACGTGGGGTTTGAACCCAAGACCCTGGCATTAAGAATCTTGCACTCTACCGACTGAGCTATTCGACCCGTAGGCATTTCACCTGATAATATTTGTCGAACGGACAAATTTTGAGATACATCTTGCAGCATTTTTCAGTGATGTTCCGCTCCAATTGGTCATAGCTTAATATTATATAGCCTATAGCCTTCCTCGATAAATGGACTATCCAACAAAAAAAAAAAATTTCAATTCGAACCAGTAGTTTTTGAGATTAGCGCGTTCAAACAAACAAACAAACTCTTCAGCTTTATATATTAGTATAGGTAGATATAATTTTTTTTTCGAGAGCCAGCTGAGCTCATAAATTATCTATTCTGTTAAGTTAACAGTCGAATTTTTGAATATCAATTTTCAATCCTTAAAATTCACCCATCGCAATTCTGACATCCTATTGCACATTAATTGTGCGTCGTGTACTTTCAAACGACACATCGTTAGTCGAAATCGGTCCAACAGTTCAGGAGTAAATATCCGTACAAAAAACTGCTTGCCTATATGCATTCCAATGAGTATATGGGTCAATGGTGACGTCGTGTGTTAGAAAATCATATCGAACTCTGATCGAACGAAATATTTATATATATGGAAAAATTACTGACGAAACGCCAGAACATGAGTGAAATGTCGGTAAAAAGACCAAAGTTAAGTGAAATATGCCGATTGTGCTTAACAAAAGATTGCACGGTATTAGATATTTTTCATTTTTCGGACGAAATGAATAATCAGCTAGCAAATATTATAATGTCATTTGCTCCCGTTCAGGTAAGTTATAATAATAAACAATCTTTATTTACTTGGCTTTATGTTGAAATATTCATTTTAAATAGCAATATAATTCAATAATTGAAAACTGATTCAATTTTATTGTATAATTTAGTTTAAATTTAGCATAGATACCTACTTTGTATTCTATAATTACTGTCAAACTATAATTTGGATTTTATTCTTTTGCCAAGATATTCAAAATAAGGAAACATTTGTACTTAGCGAAATAATAAATAATTAAACAATTATTATTAGTATTATATATAGCATAAAACCTTTGATATTATTTTATTTGTAAAATATCTTCATTTTCAGATAAAAAGACATGATGAGATGCCCAACTCAATTTGTCATTTATGTTACACTCACCTTAAGAACATTCACAAGTTCCAGATGCAAATTATACAGTCTGATAAAACGCTTCGACAGTGTCTACAGCAACTGCATACTTCTGACCAACAAATCAAGTCTGAATTCTCCATTCAGAATTCTCCTGAAGAACGTATAACTCAGAAAACGAATCACTGTGATGTCCCTGAGAAATGTGAATCTTTAGGATTTCGCATGAACGTTCCCAAGAATAAAATGGCATCTATAAATAACGAAATGAACGAAACAGTGCCTTTAAAATTCGAAATCAAAGACGAACCAACGGATGATAATTCATTAAATTTAATAGAATGTGTTGATGCTGATACAGTAAAAAATTCCAGGGGTGATGGTAGTGAATTCGTTTGCGAAGCAACAAAGGTCGAAGTTAGTTATTACACAAAATTGGACAAACGCGTATATAGTGTAGGGAATGAAGATAATTTTAAATCAGCGAACACGATTAATCAGGATGTGCCTTTAACATTCAAAATCAAAGATGAACCAGCGAATGATATTTCATCAAATCTAATAGAATGTGCTGACGATATAGTAGAAACTGTATATAATACTGACGATAGCGAAATCTGCAGCGAAAATTCAAGAATAAATAAGGACAACATACCGGGGAACAGTGAAGCAGAATGTCTGGGCAAAAGTGAAGAAAGGAAGAAAGATAATGCTGTAAATTATGAGAACCAAAAACAAGTAACTGAAAAAAAGTATTTCTGTGACATTTGTAACAAGGGTTTTAACAAATTTTGTGTTTTGAAAACTCACAAGCTTATACATACGAGTGAAAAACCATACCAGTGTGACATTTGTAATAAGTGTTTCAGGCAAATAAACACTTTAAATAATCACAAACTCGCACATACTGGTGAGAAACCATACCAGTGCGACGTTTGTAATAAGTGCTTCATCGTACCAAATAAATTGAATAGACACAAGCGCACACATACCGGTGAGAAACCATACCAGTGTAATGTTTGTAATAAGTGTTTCAGCGAATCGAGTAATTTATATATTCACAAGCGCATTCATACCGGTGAGAAACCATATCAGTGTGACGTTTGTAATAAAAAATTCACCATATCAACTCATTTGAATAATCACAAACGCACACATACTGGTGAGAAACCATATCAGTGTGACGTTTGTAGTAAGAATTTTGCCATGTCAAGTCATTTAATTACGCATAAGCGCACACATACTGGTGAGAAACCTTACCAGTGTGACGTGTGTAATAAGTGTTTCAGTCAATTAGCCGGTTTTATAAAACACAAACGCACGCATACTGGTGAGAAACCATACAAGTGTGATGTTTGCAATATGTGTTTCATACGATCAGATGCTTTAAATTATCACAAACGCACACATACTGGTGAGAAACCATACCGGTGTGACGTTTGTAATAAGTGCTTCGACACAATGAGTAATTTAAATACTCACCAGCAGTCACATACTGGTGAGAAACCATATCGGGGTGACGTATGTAGTAAGAATTTCTCCACGTCATGTAATTTAATTACTCACAAGCGCACAGGTACTGGTGAGAAACCATACCAGTGTGACGTTTGTAGTAAGTGTTTCAGCCAGTTAGTCGGTTTTATAAAACATAAACGCACGCATAATGGTGAGAAACCAGATCAGTGTGACGTTAGCAACAAGGGTTTCAGCCAATCAAGAGATCATACCAGTGCATAGTGAAAGGTTTTGTAAATACTTTGTCTCAGACGAATGATTAATTTAAATTATCAGAAACGCACACAGGGTAGTAACGTTTCTTTAAATATTTTTTTACATATAATTTGGTTGTATACTGTAATAAATATCCCATCGAAAACATAAATGTGAAAAATGGAGCCAAGTTCATATTCAATACAAGAATAATTGAGATCTAGAAGGGTGCCAAGTTTTCACTTGGCAAGTTTTCGTGTTTTATATTATGATTTATACCTAAACTTCATGTTTATATGTGTAATAACTTGCCAAGTGAAAACTTGGCACCCTTTTAGATCTCTATTCTTTTTGTATTGAATATTGAACTTGGCTCCTTTTTTCACATTTATGTTTTTGCTGGGATATCATTACTTTTTGTAAAGAAATTATTATTATTTATCATTTAAAAGTGATTTGTAAAATTAATCTGTACCTATAGTTTTCTTTTTCGAAAGGCGCTAGGCGTTAATAAAAATCGATTGCTTGGAAAATATTTTAAATCTTAAAAATTTACTGTTTTCAGAGTTTTTCCTTTGTATACACACAATTATCTAGCTGGACGCCAAATTTCAACTTTCTGGGTTATCTAGAATTGGATTGGGTTTTTTATCTATATGTCAGTGAGTCAGTCAGTCAGTCAGTGATAAAAATGCTGATTTTTAGACGTCAATATCTCAATAACCGTTTGAGCTATATTTATGAAATTTGGGGTTCTAGTTAATCTAAGGGGTTTCAATAAATAAACCAAATTTCTTGTCCTTGTTAAATAGACTTTGAGTTATTAAGGGGTTAAAAGTGGCCCCAAATGGTTCGTGTAATATAACATATGGCTGCTGCTTCCTTTTTCTTTGTCGAACTTGGCTTGATACGCTGCCGCGTGTTTAGATTTCGTTGAACCAGACTGCTTAAAATCTCACAAGCTCAAATACTATACAGTGAATTTCATTTTGTTCATTTGATAGCTATAGAAATGTATCACAGAAAATCGTATGACTATTATGTGAACTTAATTGTTTTTGGGCAAAATATAAAATTTAACATCTTAGATTGATAATAATACATATTAAAATGGAAGAAAAAGTATTAATTTAAGGAATGAATTAAGATGTTAAATTTTATATTTTGCCCAAAAACAATTAAGTTCACATAATAGTCACACGATTTTCTGTGATACATTTCTCAAATTTAATACACCGTTTATTAAGTAAATCCATATCCGCTAACCTATTCATAAATTTTATACATATATCAGTCCTCACAAACAATCGGATAATCGACAGTAGTAACCGTCTGGCAGACATTTGGATTCGGCTAAATATCTGGCTTATTTATTTTTTATTTTATTAAATACTAAATTTGAAGGTAATAAAATTTCAAAATTCCTCAAGGACTTTTTGGAAATAAAATTTCGCAAAGTTAAAATTTCAAGACTTGGCTAAGCCCCATTACCGTTCAGCCAGGTCTTTGATTTTGTGTTAAGACATTACAAAATAAATGCTACACAAATTTTCACGTTGCCTCAAATACCTACCCAAAAATAGTTAGTAGCTCTTGGACTATTAAGCGCAGACCGCATTGACTAATTACTAGCTATTACTAGTAGGCATGATGACAGTATAAAAGAAATAAAACATGGTTTTAGAGAAAAATAGGTATATGTTGAAAGGATTTTAAAAAATGGCCCAGTGTTGATATAAACATTGAGAGTAATAAGATTTGTAATGTTGACTGAAAAACTGAATGACGCCACGCCTTCTTAAATCAAAGAGAATATAAATGCTTAAAATAAATAATCACCTGTGTTGCTTAAATTTTTGTTGCGATCATTCACTTCTGCATCATTTAATTAGTTGATTTGTTGTTTATTCATTTATTTGTGATATATTTTAAACCGTACTATTTTTTCTAACTAATTACCTACTTTTAAGAAAATACGTAATATAAATCATAAAATTAAGTAAATTTACATACCTTTTTAAGAAATACCTCTGAACCACAGCTATACACCGATAAATATAATATCTAATGTCAGCTGTGACTGAGGCATGACGTCACAAGCGTTTTCGCGATTACTTCAAAATAGAAAGATAAAAATGCAATAATTTGTGTTAAAACTTAATTTATTGCTAAAATAATGTTTTTTTTTCTCTGAATTAGTGTACCTACATTATAGAACTGGATTTCAAAATATGTCATCACGCCTATTAGTGTCATTAGTGATAATCGGTTTATCGGTTATCAAAGAGATTAAAAGAAGTGATAACTGATAAGTATAGTAAACTATAAATGTAAAATTAAAAAAAAAAATGGAACAACTAAAAGGAACCGATTGTGATGTAACTCAGATTTGCCGATTATGTTTATCAGGCGATTTGTCTAAGACAAACATATTTTTGTTTTCCTTTGATTTGGGGAAAAAAATAGCCGAGATAATAATGGAATGTGTTCCCGTTCACGTAAGTAAGCAATGTAAAAATCACATATCTTAAGGTAAAACAATAAAGGTTACTTTACGTTTTGTGCTTTTTTGTTTGCCATATTCTTTTTAGTTCGTTGCTAAAAAGTTAACACCAAATCAGATAACATTCTACAGAATGTGCACATACAAATTTTGGTGAATTTTTTTAGACGCACGAACTGTCTTGCTATAGGAGAGTTAAATAAATGATTTCCCTTTGAGATACCATTTTTCAAGGGAAAAAAATTGTACAAACACTTCAATCTACCCGTAACGTTTTAATCGCACTCACGTAGAAGGGACACTTAACCCTACAGATTTGAAACTGCCTGACAAACATTTAGACCTGACTAGATGATCTGGTTTATTTATTCTTTATTTTATTAAATACTAAATTTGAAGGTATTAAAATTTTAAAATGCCTAAAGCACTTTTTTATATATAAAATTTCGCAAAGTTTAAAATTCAAGACTTGGATAGGCCCCACTACCCTTCAGCCAGGCCTTTGATTTTGTGTTCAAAAATTACAAAAGAAGTATTACTCAAATTTTCACGGTCCCTCAAATACCTAACCAAAAATGTTTGATAGCTCTTGGACTACATATAAGAAGGTATCACTTCTAACGTGCGAGGGTCTCACGCATTTTTTTTTTTGACGTGATAACGTCTTATAAATTGATGAATCACCAATCTTATAAATTGATAAAACACCGGCTGCATGCACGAAAAAGTGTAACGTTCGTAACGCGTAACGTTCCACCTGACCCTGTGCGTGCTTTTTGCTAATTTCTCGCTCAATTTAAATCAGATCGGTTTGAAACCAGTCTTAAACGAAAGAGGAGAACATTTTACATAGATTTCGTATAACAGAATTTGCCTAAACAGTTTTTTTATACAAATTTATATAGAAAAATAGCTGTATAAATGCAATGTTGTCTAATGCATGGCGCGACGCGGTCGGTCGTCTTTGTTTGCCGTACATGGAAATTAGAAAATAACGTATGTCTTGTCTTAACATGAAAACGGCTGCATTTCTAATGTTTAATTCAATTTTTTGACATTAGTATTTTGTGAAATGCAACGCCTTCTAAGTTAAGTATTGGAATAACTAATTATTATTAGAACATAATACTTTGACAGTTGCAAACGTCACTTTTGACATTTCTTATCATTCCGACACCAAGGATAAGCGGATTGAAACCAAATTTTGGGAGGTTTAGGTTATGTATTACGGAATACGTTATCACGTAAAACTATCGTCCGTAAACCGACTTTACAGACAACCAATTTTTTCAATAGATTTTCACTTTTTGGTGAACGTATCAACATTTAACTTAGATCTATTTGAATTTTAAGAAAAATCGGTTTCGAAAATCCTAATGTATTTAAATTCCCAGAAAAAAATTTCAAAAAAAAATTGCGCCAAAATAATTTTCCTGTTCAATCTTTATATGAATATTTTTAAGTGTTAACTAGTGCAAAATATCTTGATTAATAAAATGTTCTGGTTTCTATACCGATTTTTGTAAAAATAATTGACTGAGACAGACTGACGTCCGTTTTATTCCTTTTGAGGTATGGAACCTTAAAAAGGAGTACACTTGCTTTCTCCAAACTACAGTTAGCAATTAAAACTATAAATATAGTTTAAAGTGTTTATCTGGTATAGTACGCGCCACGAATCTAAAAGACTCGGCAGTTAGATGCGAGTGCAGGTTTGCGCTTGTACAGTCTCGCAACTCAACAAAACTAACATAGCAATTGAAGAAGATTTATTTGGTTGAGGAACAATTTAAATAAGCTTTACCAAAGTATCGCTTGTGGCCAACGTTTCGAAAATTATATTTTCATCCTCAGGGCCTCAATGAAAATATAATTTTCGAAACGTTGGCCACAAGCGATACTTTGGTAAAGCTTATTTCAATTGTTCCTCAACCAAATAAATCTCCTTCAATACATATTTTGGAACAAAACTTCTACTAATCTTAACATAGCAATAACAACTTGACAATAGTGTACTCGACTGTACTTTAAAGCAGGAAAGCGACAAGTGACAAAGTCAACGAGCGATCACGGCCAATCACCGACGAGCGCACGTTCCGTGCAGGTAGCTGAGAGGTGGTGGGAGTATCAACGGCTCTAAAATGTGCCTTTGCGACGCTGTTTGTGACTAACTTCCAAACCTTTTAGATCCGTGGCGCGTACTATAAGATTGTATTTTGTAATTTTCTCACAGATTACTAGACATGACAAGATGCCGATCCATATCTGTCAGCTATGTTACACGCAACTGAAGAAATTTCACCAGTTTCAAATGCAAGTAGTACAGTCTGACAAAACATTGCAGCGCTATTTACAGCAGTTGGACGATTGTCATGCACAGGTCAAAGTTGAAGGACCATTTGATAATCCGTTAAACTCTAATGCCACTCTCATTACAAAGTGTGAACCTTTTGAAATTAGTGATCGTTGTTTTTATTCAAGACAAAAAATAGCGAATTTTAGCTCCGTAGATAAATTTAACGATAAAATATCTTTAAAAAATGAAATCATAGATGAATCAATGGATGATTCATTAATTCCAGTTCAGTATCCTGACACAGTAGAAACTTTATCTGAGGGTGATGATAGTGAAGTTAGTTGTAAAGATTCAACAAACAAAAGTGATGATACTAAAATAGGTGTGAACACGCCAGGAATCACTGAGTGTTCCCTAAAATTTGATAATGGGAAGACGGTGCAAATACCGGTGAAATCGGAAGAAATGTACCTAGAACCTATTCAAGCTGGGCGAGAAAGAGTTAATCAAAAGCAAAACAAACGAGCCGTAAGAGAAAAGAAAAGTAAAGCCACACTTCAGAGAGAGTATAGAGAGAGACTGTCTACTGAAGAAAAGGAGAAAACTAAAGTTGCCAGAGCTGCATACATGCGAGAATATCGTGCCCGAAGAAAACACCAACAGGATGTCAGTGCAAAAAAAAGACAACTTGCAAAGACTGCCGAATCTCTCGAAAAACTGCAACATCGAAGAGCTGTAGCAGCAAGAAATTCAAGAGACTATCGAGCTCGAAAAAGGGCTGCGATATCTACACATATGGTTACAACTGCTACTGAAAAAACAGGTGCAACTACATCTACTGAGCCTCTGGAAAAAATACGTTGTTCCAAATCGGAACATCTGATTTCAATAATCAAAAATAAAGTAAAATCGTTACTAAGAAAAAATAATAACAAAAAACAAGAGTTCAACAATAATTAAAACAAATGATTCGGAATGTAAAAAACTTTACTATACATAATTATAAATGAAGATGTATTACATATAACGATTTCAAATATAATATTTATTTTTTATTTGGTTTTGAAGTTTTGAATTAAGGTAGTACTGTCGGTTAGAGAGTTACTGTTCAGAATTAAATAAAACTTGGCATATTGATAGATTTTAATAAAATAATGAAGCACCTAAAATTTCAAAAACCTACAGAGAACAAAAAAAAAGTAATTAATAACGTTTTTGCCTTTAACATTGAATCTAATGAGAAATCATAGATTTTATTAAATTTCACAAAACGTACCGTTCAGATTTCAATGAACTTTGTATCAACAGAAAGAAAACATTTTTTCAAACATTTTCATATTTTAAAAATTGAGGTTTAGAGAATGCGATAAGAGTAATTAGCAAAAATGTACTTTTTATCTCGTCATTTATTATGTGGCAGCTCTGATATATTAAAAATACACGTATAAAACTTTTAACTATAGCTTAAAGATCTCTGCCCACTACACCGAACCATACCATGAACGTAATAGGAACATATCAGGCACGAAAATAAACACGACACGCACTACTATGCCCACTGCAACGGATTGACAGGGTATAGATACAACCCATATGATGCCCGTATGCCACGCGTTATACGCCCGTTCGGTATCCATTCAATATGTAGCAATGAATATGCCATTTTCGCATAGTGTTGCGTGGACGCCTTGAAGTGTTGTCAGTTTTTTTAACCGACTTCAAAAAAGGAGGAGGTTCTATGTTCGACTGTATATATTTTTTTCTTTTTTTTTATGTATGTTCACCGATTTCTCCGTCAATTATGGACTGATTTTCAAAAATTTTTTTTATTCGAAAGAATGCACTTCCGAGGTGGTCCCATCGGAATCAAGGATCTGATGGTGGAATCCGGAGACATCGAGGGAAACTTTATCTAACACTAAAAAGAAAAAATAAAATATTTTTAACAGAAAAATTAAACCGACTTCAAAATATGCACTAAAAAGTAAAAAATAATAATTATTGTTATTTTTGGAGTCGGTGTCAGCCAAAATGAAATCTATTCCGAGAACTAGAGACATGTAAGATTTAAATTGCTACTTTCGAATTCCGATGTGACACCGACTCCAAAAATAACAATAATTATTATTTTTTACTTTTTAGTGCATATTTTGAAGTCGGTTCAATTTTTTTGTTAAAAATATTTTATTTTAATCAAATTTTGGCAGTGTGTATTTCAGACATCGTTCTATCCATTAAAAAGTTTTTTTGGTGGGGTCAAGCTTGTCAATTTTTTACAAACCCTCAATTTCTGGAGTTATTGAACAAGGACACTCATAACGGCTCGTGTATTTTTTCATAACTTTAATTATCTCTTAAACGGTGTGGTAAAAAAATCTGATAATTTTTCTGTAGGTGTCTTTGATTATAATCTTTTGAATAAATATAAAAAAATGTAGGGTCAAGTTTAAGTCATTTGGCTACCAAACTACCTTAAAACATTTATTCGGTTATTTGATTTCTACATGCTGTTAAAAAAGAAGAATCAACTTAAAAATCATTCTGTAAGTATATCAAGTTTACCATAAAAATTGGCACGGATCTGTCTGTGAAACAATAAACGTGACAGCACAATGGATGCGCTCATTGATTTCGGCGTGGCATTGTCCAATAAAACACCAGTTTACTCCCAATTTACTACCCACTTCTTCATCGTTGAACAAATGAATGGAAGTCTTTTATCAATGGGAATGTGTGCGTTTGTGACTATTTAAGATGCCCGGTCGCGTGAAAGTCTTATCGCAAACGTCGCACTGGTACGGTTTCTCGCCCGTATGTGTGCGTTTGTGTCCTTTCAAATGACTCAACTGTTTGAAACTCTTATGGCACACGTCGCACTGATGAGGTTTCGCGCCCGTATGCAGAAGTTTATGCGTGCGCAAGTTGCACAAGTGGGTGAAACGTTTATCGCAAACGTCACACTGATACGGTTTCTCGCCTGAATGTAGGCGTTTGTGTACTTTTAGGGACACGTGCTGTGCGAAACACTTATTGCATATGTCGCACTGGTATGGTTTCTCACCGGTATGCGTCATTTTGTGTTTGCTTAGTTCATTCGATTGCTTGAAAGCCTTGCTACAAACGACGCACTGATACGGTTTTTCGTCTGTATGCACGCGCTTGTGTCTCTTCAGATTAGTAAAACTTTTACCGCAAATGTCGCATTTCGATGCCTGTTCTCCCGTATGCCTCCGTTTGTGCCTGTTTAAGTAGCTTAGAAGGGTGAAACTTTTATCGCAGGCATCACATCGATGCAATTTCTCGTCTGTGTGTATTCGCTTGTGAATATTTAATAAATGTGAACTCGAAAAAATCTTCTTACATTCATTACACTGATGTGTGTTCCCTTTGTCACACTGCACTATCGTTTTGCTTTGATTTTTAGACTGTGATTGCGTTCCATTTACTGTATCGGAGCAATATTTTCCACTGTCGTTATCGCTGTCGCAGTTATCATCGCTAAATGTGAACGACGGATTAACGTATACTTCATTTTCTTGTTTTACGCAACTCTCTGTTATTAAATGGTCACTCGTATTCCAATTGTTCGCTTCTTCGTAGTAAGACGCACTGTCGGAACAACTCGTTTCCGTCTGTTCTTTCTTAATGACGACATCCGTATAATCTGTTCCTCGATTAGAAACAAATTCTTGTTTAATTTGCAAGTTTCCATCTAAACACAATTGTTCGCCAGTCTTTGACGTATTTAACAAAAGCGGTTTGGAATCGATTTCAGTGTCTGCAAGACTTAGTTCAGTTTCTTCACCGTAACTCGAATTGTCCGAATCACTTGTTTCAGCTTTTTCGCATTTGATGACGACACTCAAAAAATCACCACCGGATTCATGACTAGAACAATCATCTTGATTCGTTGGCATGTCATACTCCATACTGGATAACAGATGTCGAACAATTTTGTTGCGGATAAATTATTTGTTTCTTCGTCGCAGCACGTAGCTCTAACCTGGACGAATCTCGACTGAGCATTAGGTTTGAATCGTTTTCATATTGTCGTGCAACATCTGCAGGATATTTTATCATTTGAATGACTACGATGCTAACGAATAGAATTTGTGCGTGTTCACCAAGGGAATGTAACAGGATCTACAGAAATATATTGTGTTGTGGCAGTCGTAATCAATCTGTAAAGATATTATATTTATTTGTAATCAATTTTTTTTCTTATTCTCTGTCCACCTTTTTGCAATTAATTAAATTAAACGTTTTTCAATTTACCTTCGGTATGCTAGTTGTGTCCTTACCTGAACGGTCGCATAATCCATTTTTTCTTGCGCTTACAGCCTTTCAGTTTTCTTAGATTGTAGATTAGACTCTCAACAGTCGAGGTTATTGCTGTATATGAGTTTATTAGAGAATATACCAGCGCGGATTCACAAACCGACTGGTACGAGCTCGGGTTTAAGACTTAAGTAGGTCAAGTTCGCGTTCCAATTTTCCAAGCAGAGTTCTACATGTGAGTTTAGGCACAGTGATTTTTAAAAGCAATTCTACTATTAAAGTTCACATTCGTTTTTAAAGTAAATGTATTTTATTTATTCGTTCGGTTATATTATAAGGTATCACTTTCAATAATAATTTTTAAATATTTTACCTACCATCTGAAGAATAAGGATTTTAAACGGAGTGAGGTTATGTAATGATCTGATTATGAAGAATGCTTAATTTACTTTTAGGCAAAAAAGAAACCAAACAACTCAGAATTATTATGGTTATGTGTTTTGTATCTACCTGCAAGCATTATAGTACAAGTCATGAGTGTACATTTTTTCTTTTTCCGAAGGAAAGCAGTGAACAGAAAAAGTGGACTAAATTAATAGGGTAAATATCATGAACATGATTATTTTGTTTTGTGAATTTCAGGATAAGCATTATACGTGTGTTACAGACGGAAAGACAGAGAGCCTTCGAAACATACTCGCGTTTGTAGCTGTCATTTTGTTAATGGTGATCGGAAGAATCGACCTACCATTTTTGACGTCAAAGTGAGAAAAAAATTGGATATTTATGAACACGAGAAGAAAATTAGAAGGTTAATACATAAGTGTACATATGTATTTTTTGTTTATAAAATAGAGATATCATACGAATAGGAATGAATACGATACTTTCTAAGGTATCGATATTTTGCTATCTAATATTGTATCGTATCAATACTTTGAATAAAAAATATCGTAGCCGATGTCGATACTTTCTCAAAGCTGTGCGTTCCTATATAGGAAGAAGACTGTCGAAGCAGCTGACGGTGATTTGGGACAAATACCAAGTGATGGAAGCAAAATTGCAATGGATTTGGATTCTGCGACACCACCTGTTTCACCTTCGAAATGTGAGCCAGAAGTCGAAATAGAAACTCACGAACATTTTGTTGTCATGTCGGAGGCAGGAAACTATTTTTTAAAACAAGAAATAGAGGAGTAAAAAAATATATGGAAAACTAAACATTAAGTTTTTATATACTCTATTTAGTTTATGTACGTTTTACGACAAAATTGAAGAATGTACTTTGTGCAATTCTCTATAACAATACATTTTTTTACACTATATTATTTCAGCTGAATAATCATCACCGAAACCGAGTTATTCGACCGATTACGAGTACTAAAAACAATACAGAGTAATAAATGAGGACTCGGCGATCCCTAATTAATTATTAGTTTGCAATTGGTCACTGTTTTAGGTAGATAGATTGTAGATTATTATAGACGTTCAGCAGCTGTTTTAAGTATGAAAGTCTACATAATTTGTATTTTTGTATAATATTTAGTGTCCGACCGAAGGTCGATTTCTGGCCGAAGCCGATTAACCAGGTATCGCCTGAAGACGAAGAGTTAAAAACCGTAAGAAATTCAGTTTAAATTGGCTACAACTGCTACAAGCTACAATTAATAATGTAAATGATTTTAAAACTTTTAAATTGAAGGCTTACATTGACTATAGAATATAAAAAGGTAATTTTAATCATCTCTAAAAGTCGCCACGTCCATCGCGCTTTCGCTCATTTGTACCAGTTCGTTCAATTTCGGCGCTTGTTAGAAACCTTCGGCTTCGGGTAAAATGGGCTGAAGTGTTGGCCAAAGCCGAAGGTGATCGTAGCTTCAGTCGGACACTAATAATATGAAAGTAAAAAAGGAAAGTGATTTTTTATATTTCTATTCAAGTATAATGAATGGAAATGACGTTACCGCGCGCTCGCGTGCGTGGGTACAAGATGGATATCAAAATTAGAACCGGGGCTATTTTTCGTGCTTGTTTTGAGCAAGAACAAATCAGCAAACAGTATCTTGTCACGTGTGCCAAACGTCCACACAAAAATGACGTCACAGTGTGTGTTCTGTTTAGAGACAATAAACGTTTACTTTTGTTAATATTCGAACTGTCACTGCCCATCTACAAAGTTAGCTTCAACACACGCATCGTGTGAAGCAAACACATAAAAAGACATCACAAAGCCCAGCGCCACAGAACGCTTGAATTCTAGCGGCAAAACCAGCCTTTACTGAGAAAATGCATACACCTAAGTCTTTTTAATATTCATTGCTGTTTGAGTGACTTTTTGTTACCAGAGAATCGCCCTTAAACTCCATAGTAAAGGCAAAAATAAAGTCTATGAAAATCAGATATAGTTTAATTAATTAAATAATTATACTAAACATATGTTTTACGTTTATTTTTGTAGGTACTATTATTTACCTACATACAGGGTGTGTCGGAAAATAAAGGCATGAATCCTTGGCTAATTCTAAAAAAAAAACGTTCTTTTCTATACTAATGCTGAGTTGAAGGAAAGGATTGTCAAAAAAGAAAAAAAACAGGAGCAGTCTAATGCCGTATTTAAACTCCCTGTTATCTAGAACATTAGATTGTACTCAACAAAAACAAATGATTGTTCTCTATAGAAAAAGACCGTTTTTAAAACTAAATTTTGATAAAAATGTGAAGAAAAACGTTGTTTCAAAGTGGAAACTGTACAAAAAACGATGCTAAATACATGTGCATACAGTTTAAGAAAAATATCGTTTCAATTGATAAATTAGTTTTCAAGTAGGATCGATACCACTGTCGATACCAATATCATATTAGTAATTGTGTTTCTATTCTAAACCCTTTTGCCACTGAAGACTTTGCCTTCAAAACATTCAATAAATAATTATGAACGTTTCGAATATTAAACTTAAAAATTCGACTCAGTAGTTAGTCCGATACTTCTCACCTAGTAAACAACCGCTAGTAAATAAAAATTTTCGCAACAAAATTCTTTTTTCATATTCTTTATATAAAAAGCATGGTCTTTATATAATTGAATTCTCGATTACGTGAGAATTAGCTGTTAATTCATTGCGAAAATCGCAATTTTTTTGCCCAGTATTTTTTTGTAATGCGATTTTTCACCAAAATGAGATCAAGTTACCGAAACATCTATTTAAATACAAATGAAGTAAAATTTTAGACTAGGTATAAGCTGTGTGCACTGTGCTCGAAGCCTACTAGCGCCGCTAATAGAGAATTATTGAATTCACTTTTTATGGAAATTGCAACATGTTTCTATGGTGTTAAGTCAAAAACTTTAGTTGGCCATGATGTGTCAAAAAAAAATGTAATAAGAAAACTGGTGTTAATTTGTTTACACTGACAGCGGAACGTCAAATTAGGGAGCCAATGGTCTTTATTTTACTTAAATCGCTATCAGAGCAACAGCCCGGAACACAACAAGCATTTCCAGATCGCTTAGTTTTCCAGTGTTTTCTTTGTAATTAAAAAAACTTCATAAAGTTATAACTATTTTCATTTTTAATAAACATTGCTCACTGACATACGGAAAATTTGAGCTTGAAGTTTCCCCTAGTGCTCACCACAAACGCTCGCATCGAAAAATTTGTAACTCCGCCTCCTGCACATAGCCCATATGTATATAGGTACCAACAATATCAAAAATAACGAATTTTAGTCGTTTAGTGATTTTAACGAATTTTACACGAGTAATAATAATTAAAACAAATGATTCGGAATGTAACAAAACTTTACTATACATAATTATAAATGAAGATGCATTACATATTATAACAATTACAAAATTAATATTTATTTTTGTATTTAGTATTGAATTAAGGTAGTACTGTCAGTTAGAGAGTTACTGTTCAGAATTAAATGAAACTTGGCATATTGATAGATTTTAATAAAATAATGAACCACCTAAAATTTCAAAAAGCTACAGAGAACCAAAAAAAAAAAAGTAATTAATAACGTTTTGGCCTTTAACATTGAATCTCACGAGAAATCACTGATTTTATTAAATTTCACAAATCGTACCGTTCAAATTTCAATAACTTTGTATCAACAGAAAGAAAACATTTTGATATTTTAAAAATTGAGGTTCAGAGCATGTGATAAGAGTAATTAGCAAAAATGTACTTTTTATCTCGTCATTTATTATGTGGCAGCTCTGATATTTTAAAAACACACGTATAAAACTTGTAACTATAGCTTAAAGGTATCTGCCCACTACACTGAACCATACCATGAATGATGAACGTAATAGGAACATATTATCAGGCACGAAAAGAAACACAACACGCACTACTATGCCCACTGCAACGGATCGACAGGGTATAGATACAACTCGTATGATGCCCATATGCAACGCGTTATACGCCCGTTCGGTATCCATTCAATATATATTTTCGCATAGTGTTGCGTGGACGCCTTGAAGTGTTGTCAATTTTTGACGTGATAACGTCTTATAAATTGATGAAACACCAGCTGCACGCACGATAAAGTGTAACGTTCCGCCTGACCCTGTGCGTACAAGCGAGAGCGCAGTATGTTTCGGCCCAAGTTTGACAGCTACTAATATTTAGGTTATGTATTACGGAATACGTTATCACGTAAACTATCGTCCGTAAACCGACTTTACAGAGACAACCAATTTTTTTTTAATCAAATAGGTATGGATATTAGACACTAAAAACTTAAAAACAAAAATCTCTAAAAACAAAATTTAACCTCCTTCAAAAAAGGGTCACTAAATAGGGTAAAATAACAAAGTTTTTAGGTCGGCACCAATTTGATATACTTGAAAACGTGATAGTAATTAAATTGGTGTCGATCTCAAAATTTCGTTATTTCACCCTTTTCAGTGACCTTTTTTTGAAAGAGGTAACATTTTTTTAAATTTTTTAGGGAAACCCTGAACATGTTTTTTGCTTTCGAACATAAATACAAGTATGGTTGTCATATCATAATAAAAATTATATAAATAAATATTGCTGAGGTAATTACCTCTAGACCCCCCCGTCCCCTATATCATTAAAAATAAGCTAAGTAAAGACCCCCTCCCCCTTTGGTGCTTACCTAATACGTGAATGGCCCCACATACCAATTCAACGAATTGCTGAAAAAAATTGAAAATGATGCGCGACTATAATCCGTAGCATACCGGAAGACGCCTGCACACATCGGTTGGGCAACATCGCGTGTCATGCACGGAACGTATCGGCACCGGCAAAATATTCTAGCCGTGGATTAGATGACGGTCCGGTCATGGCACGGTACGGTGTTGGTCGGTAACGGAACGGTGTAGTAGGCATTGTTTCATATGATTTCATAGAAAGAATATTTTTTTGCCTGACACGTTCCTATTACGTTCTACGGTGTAGTGGGCAGAGGCCTTTATACGCAAGTTCTAATATTTGGAGTGAAATAGAGTTACTGTCAGGTAGTGTCCGACCGAAGCTTCGGCCTTCGGCCACCTTCGGCAAAACCTTTAGCTTCGGCCAAATTGGGCCGAAGTTTTGGCCAAAGCCGAAGGTTTTTAACAAGCGTCGAAATTGAACGAACTGTTACGAATCAGCGAGAGCGCGAAGGACGTGGCGACGCGCGGGTGGACACATTGTGTTGTACTTGTGCAAAACAAGTTCTGTGCATTTAATAAATAAAAAAATTGGTTGTCTGTAAAGTCGGTTTACGGACGATAGTTTTACGTGATAACGTATTCCGTAATACATAACCTAAATTTATATAATAATTATAATAATTCGAATCTATGATATTGCATCTTTCGCTTCAAATTTAGGTTAATTTTATTTATTTAAATTACTCACCATATAATATAATTGTTTTTTTAACTTTCTTTCTTTCGTATTTATTTTAAGTCTCAAAGATTAGCTGTCATAATATTTATAAAACAATTGTTTGACTGTTTATATAAAATTCCAAAACCTACTTACAATATTTAAGTATTTTCATACGTCAAAAAATTGATTTTTATAATGATAAAATTTGTAAGAAAACGATTTTTTCGAGAGATGAGACCTAGCTAAAACGATTTTTTGCCCCCCAAAATCCCTTTTCAGTAAATTTCATCCAAATCGTTAGGGCCGTTTTCGAGAAAAGCACGCACAGGGTCAGGCGGAACGTTACGATCGTTACGTTGGGAACGTTACGTTACGAACGATACGTTAGGAACGTTACACTTTTTCGTACATGCAGCCGGTGTTTTATCAATTTATAAGATTGGTGATTCATCAATTTATAAGACGTTATCACGTCAAAAGTTTATTAAGAAAGTCAGTGTTCATTTGTTATAACTTATTTTAGATTCACACTAGTCGAGACAAACAAAGACAGATTGATTTGATTGTGACTGTTAAATTACTTTAAATTAAAAAAATATGTGTTATAATTCACATTATTTCGAAATGATATTAATTTTGTAATTTTTATTATCTCTAGATCAACTTCTAGAGATGATTAAAATTACCTTTTTGACGTGATAACGTCTTATAAATTGATGAATCACCAATATTATAAATTGATAAAACACCGGCTGCATGTACGAAAAAGTGTAACGCGTAACGCATAACGCGTAACGTTCCGCCTGACCCTGTGCGTGCTTTTTGCTAATTTCTCGGTCAATTTAAATCAGATCGGTTTGAAACCAGTCTTAAACGAAAGAGGAGAACATTTTACATAGATTTCGTATAACAGAATTTGCCTAAACAGTTTTTTTATACAAATTTATATAGAAAAATATTTTATACAAATTTATATAGAAAAATAGCTGTATAAATGCATTGTTGTCTATTGCATGTCGCGCGCGCGACGCGGTCGGTCGTCTTTGTTTGCCGTACATGGAAATTAGAAAATAACGTATGTCTTGTCTTAACATGAAAACGGCTGCATTTCTAATGTTTATTTTTTGACATTAGTATTTTGTGAAATGCAAAGCCTTCTAAGTTAACTATTGGAATAACTAATTATTATTAGAACATAATACTTTGTAAGTTGCAAACGTCACTTTTGACATTTCTTATCATTCCGACACCAAGGATAAGCGGATTGAAACCAAATTTTGGGAGGTTTAGGTTATGTATTACGGAATACGTTATCACGTAAAACTATCGTCCGTAAACCGACTTTACAGACAACCAATTTTTTTATATTATAATTTATAGTCAGATCAAAAGTTTTAAAATCATTTATATTATGTTTAATTGTAGCTTGTGGCAGTTGTAGCAAATCTTAAACTGAATTTTTTAGGGTTTTTAAGTCTTCGACTTCAGACGAAGGCTGTGGGCCTGTGGCAATACCCGGTTAATCGGTTTCGGCCAAAAATCGACCTTCGGTCGGACACTACTGTCAGTATACCTCTATCTCCTTTACTTTTACATGGCGTTGTCAAATCTAGATATTACTTAAGTCAAATGTGTCTGAGCACACATTTGATACTTGTGGTATCGACAGTACTACCTTAAAGAAAAAATTGGTTGTCTGTAAAGTCGGTTTACGGGCGATAGCTTTACGTGATAACGTATTCCGCTCGAATATCATATTTAATAATCACGCACAAGGTCAGGCGGAACGTTACACTTTTTCGTGCATGCAGCCGGTGTTTCATCTTTTTATATTGACGTGATTCATCAATTTATAAGACGTTATCACGTCAAAAAATTTAAACAAAAATTAGTTATTTTTGTCAACAAAAACAAATTTTCAATGTCAGAATTCGTCTCCCAACGACAATCTTACCGTGTAACCGTGAGAACCTGCAACCGTGACGGTCCTTTCAAATTCCAGGCTTGCAGGAAAAATGCTGGACAAATTATCATAAACCAACTGTTGAATTTCTCATTTCTAAACAGCGGAGCCTTTCAAGCTATGAGAGCGACAGCCGACATGCATGACGGCGCGCAGGCGTCATCCAATTTTAAAATTTCGACACATCAGCAGATCTCGGAATCTCTGCAATAATTGTTGTCTCAGTTCTGGATCACGGGACTGGATGTCCTAGTAGAATTTAAGCCGTCGTTTTCTGTCAGTACTTATATCGAATTAGAAAAGTATCTGATACATAATATACAGTCGATTTTTTAGTTGATTCTTTTTTTTTTGACGTGATAACGTCTTATAAATTGATGAATCACCAATCTTATAAATTGATAAAACACCGGCTGCATGTTCGAAAAAGTGTAACGTAACGTTCCTAACGTTCGTAACGCCTAACGTTCCGCCTGACCCTGTGCGTGCTTTTCTCGAAAACGGCCCTAACGATTTGGATGAAATTTACTGAAAAGGGATTTTGGGGGGCAAAAAATCGTTTTAGCTAGGTCTCATCTCTCGAAAAAATCGTTTTCTTACAAATTTTATCATTATAAAAATCAATTTTTTGACGTATGAAAATACTTAAATATTAAGTAGGTTTTGGAATTTTATATTATAAACAGTGAAACAATTGTTTTATAAATATTATGACAGCTAATCTTTGAGACTTAAAATAAATACGGAAGAATATATTATTTATTATTTATTAAGAAATATTATATGGTGAGTATTTTAAATAAATAAAATTAACCTAAATTTGAAGCGAAAGATGCAATATCATAGATTCGAATTATTATAATTATTATATAAATTTAGGTTATGTATTACGGAATACGTTATCACGTAAAACTATCGTCCGTAAACCGACTTTACAGACAACCAATTTTTTTAACAGCGTGTAGAAATCAAATAGACGAACAAATATTTCAAGTAACTTTTTTATCAAAACTCAAAAATGAAAGAGAAACGATATATCAAAGTTTTATTAAATTTTGAGGTCGGTCCTGGCATTATGTTATGTCACTATGGAAATATGTTATGTCATCATCAAGTATTTACAGAAATTATTCGGAGTTGTCTCCGTTTTATTGGACACAAAGATGCTTGCGTCGTAGCCATGCTTCTGTCCATGCTTGTAGTAGGTAGCGATAAGGGCCTTCCGCGAATTATTTGGGATGCATTTCTGAATCGTGCGATCAGTTCTTCGCGTCTGTTAACCAGGCTTTTGAATTAATTAATTAATTAAAATAAAAAAAAAATTAACTTTGAAAAGCTGTTTTCCTCTTATTTTCGAGTTTTGATAAAAAAGTTACTTAAAATATTTGTTCGGGTATTTGATTTCTACATGCTGTTAAAAAAAAAGAATCAACTTAAAAATCACTCTGTAAGTATATCAAGTTTACCATAAAAATTGGTATGGATTTGTCTTTGAAGCGATCAACGTGACAGCACAATGAATGAGCTCATTGATTTCGGCGTGACATTGTCCAATAAAACACCAGTTTACTCCCAATTTACTACCCACTTCTTCATCGTTGAACAAATGAATGGATGTCTTTTATCACAAACATCAATCGGAATGTGTGCGTTTGTGACTATTTAAGATGCCCAGTCGCGTGAAAGTTTTATCGCAAACGTCGCACTGGTACGGTTTCTCACCGGTGTGTGTACGTTTATGTTTACTTAAATGGCATGACTGGTTGAAAGTCTTATTGCAAACGTCACACCGGTACGGTTTCTCACCCGTATGTGTGCGTTTGTGTCCTTTCAAATGACTCAACTGTTTGAAACTCTTATGGCACACGTCGCACTGATGAGGTTTCGCGCCCGTATGCAGAAGTTTGTGCGTGCGCAAGTTGCACAAGTGGGTGAAACGTTTATCGCAAACGTCACACCGATACGGTTTCTCGCCTGAATGTAGGCGTTTGTGTACTTTTAGGGACACGCGCTGTGTGAAACACTTATTGCATATGTCGCACTGGTATGGTTTCTCACCGGTATGCGTCACTTTGTGTTTGCTTAGTTCATTTGATTGCTTGAAAGCCTTGCTACAAACGACGCACTGATACGGTTTTTCGTCTGTGTGTACGCGCTTGTGTCTCTTCAGATTAGTAAAACTTTTACCGCAAATGTCGCATTTCGATGCCTGTTCTCCCGTATGCCTCCGTTTGTGCCTGTTTAAATAGCTTAGAAGGGTGAAACTTTTATCGCAGGCATCACATCGATACAATTTCTCGTCTGTGTGTATTCGCTTGTGAATATTTAATAAATGTGAACTCGAAAAAATCTTGTTACATTCATTACACTGATGTGCGTTCCCTTTGGCGTGTTTAAGAATGTGACTTTTTAAATTACCAGGCCGGGTGAAAGTCTTGTCGCAGACGTCACACTGCACTATCGTTTTGCTTTGATTTTTAGACTGTGATTGCTTTCCATTTACTGTATCGGAGCAATATTTTTCACTGTCGTTATCGCTGTCGCAGTTATCGTCGCTAAATGTGAACGACGGATTAACGTATACTTCATTTTCTTGTTTTACGCAACTCTCTGTTATTAAATGGTCACTCGTATTCCAATTGTTCGCTTCTTCGTAGTAAGACGCACTGTCGGAACAACTCGTTTCCGTCTGTTCTTTCTTAATGACGACATCCGGATAATCTGTTCCTCGATTAGAAACAAATTCTTGTTTAATTTGCAAGTTTCCATCTAAACACAATTGTTCGCCAGTCTTTGATGTATTTAACAAAAGCGGTTTGGAATCGATTTCAGTGTCTGCAAGACTTAGTTCAGTTTCTTCACCGTAACTCGAATTGTCCGAATCACTTGTTTCAGCTTTTTCACATTTGATGACGACACTCAAAAAATCACCTCCCGATTCATGACTAGAACAATCATCTCGATTCGTTGGCATGTCATACTCCATACTGGATAACAGATGTCGAACAATTTTGTTGCGGATAAATTATTTGTTTCTTCGTCGCAGCACGTAGCTCTAACCTGGACGAATCTCGACTGAGCATTAGGTTTGAATCGTTTTCATATTGCCGTGCAACATCTGCAGGATATTTTATCATTTGAATGACTACGAAGCCAGCGAATGGAATTTGTGCGTGTTCACCAAGGGAATGTAACAGGATCTACAGAAATATATTGTGTTGTGGCAGTCGTAATTAATCTGTAAAGATATTAGATTTATTTGTAATCATTTTTATTTTCTTATTCTCTGTCCACCTTTCTGCGATTATTCAAATTAAACGTTTTTCAATTTACCTTCCGTATGCCAATTGTGTCCTTACCTTAACGGTCGCATAATCCATTTTTTCTTGCGCTTACAGCCTTTCAGTTTTCTTAGATTGTAGATTAGACTCCCAACAGCCGAGGTTATTGCTGTATATGAGTTTATTAGAGATTATACCAGCGCGGATTCACAAACCGACTGGTACGAGCTCGGGTTTAAGACTTAAGTAGGTCAAGTTCGCGTTCCAATTTTCCAAGCAGAGTTCTACATGTGAGTTTAGGCAAAGTGATTTTTAAAAGCAATTCTACTATTAAAGTTCACATTCGTTTTTAAAGTAAATGTATTTTATTTATTCGTTTGGTTATATTATAAGGTATCACTTTCAATAATAATTTCTAAATATTTTACATACCATGTGATGAATAAGGATTTTAAACGGAGTGAGGTTATGTAACGATCTGATTATGAAGAATGTTTAATTTACTTTTAGGCAAAAAAGAAACCAAACAACTCAGAATTATAATGCTTATGTGTTTTGTATCTACCTGCAAGCATTATAGTACAAGTCATGAGTGTACATTTTTTCTTTTTCCGAAGGAAAGCAGTGAACAGAAAAAGTGGACTAAATTAATAGGGTAAATATCAAAAACATGATTATTTTGTTTTGTGAATTTCATGATAAGCATTATACGTGTGTTACAGACGGAAAGACAGAGAGCCTTCGAAACATACTCGCGTTTGTAGCTGTCATTTTGTTAATGGTGATCGGAAGAATCGACCTACCATTTTTGACGTCAAAGTGAGAAAAAAATTGGAAATTTATGAACACGAAAAGAAAGTTAGAAGGTTAATACATAAGTATACATATGTATTTTTTGTTTATAAAATAGGGATATCATAGGAATAGGAATGAATACGATACTTTCTAAGGTATCAATATTTTTCTATCTAATATTGTATCGTATCAATACTTTGAATAAAAAATATCGTAGCCGTTGTCGATATTTTCTCAAAGCTGTGCGTTCCTATATAGGAAGAAGACTGCCGAAGCAGCTGACGGTGATTTGGGACAAATACCAAGTGATGGAAGCAAAATTGCAATGGATTTGGATTCTGCGACACCACCTGTTGAACTTTCGAAATGTGAGCCAGAAGTCGAAATAGAAACTCACGAACATTTTGTTGTCATGTCGGAGGCAGGAAACTATTTTTTAAAACAAGAAATAGAGGAGTAAAAAAATGATATGAAAAACTAAACATTAAGTTTTTATATACTCGATTTAGTTTATATACGTTTTACGACAACATTTAAGAATGTACTTTGTGCAATTCTCTATAACAATGCATTTTTTTACACTATATTATTTCAGCTGAATAATCATCACCGAAACCGAGTTATTCGACCGATTACGAATACTAAAAACAATACAAAGCAATAAATGAGGACTCGGCGATCCCTAATTAATTATTAGTTTGCAATTGGTCACTGTTTTAAATAGATAGTTTGTAGATTATAGACGTTCAGCAGCTGTTTTAAGTATGAAAGCCTACATAATTTGTATTTTTGTATAATATGTAGTGTCCGACCGAAGGTCGATTTCTGGCTGAAGCCGATTAACCGGGTATCGCCATAGCCTTTGTCTGAAGCCGAAGACTTAAAAACCCTAAGAAATTCAGTTTAAATTGGCTACAACTGCTACAAGCTACAATTAATAATGTAAATGATTTTAAAACTTTTAAATTGAAGGCTTACTTTGACTATGGAATATAAAAAGGTAATTTTAATCATCTCTAAAAGTCGCCACGTCCATCGCGCTTTCGCTCATTTGTACCAGTTCGTTCAATTTCGGCGCTTGTTAGAAACCTTCGGCTTCAGCCAAAATGGGCTGAATTTTTGGCCGAAGCCGAAGGTGATCGAAGCTTCGGTCGGACACTAATAATACGAAAGTAAAAGAGGAAAGTGATTTTTTATATTTTTATTCAAGTATAATGAATGGAAATAACGTTACTTCGCGCTCGCGTGCGTGGGTACAAGATGGATTTCAAAATTAGATCCGGGGCTATTTTTCGTGCTTGTTTTGAGCAAGAACAAATCAGGAAACAGTCTCTTGTCACGTGTGCCAAACGTCCACACACAAAAATGACGTCACAGTGTGTGTTCTGTTTAGAGACAATAAACGTTTACTTTCGTTAATATTCGAACTGTCACTGCGCGTGGCGGCGCGCACCAAACCCATCTACAAAGTTAGCTTCAACACACGCATCGTGTGAAGCAAACACATAAAAAGACATCACGAAGCCCAGCGCCACAGAACGCTTGAAATCTAGCGGCAAAACCAGCCTTTACTGAGAAAATGCATACACCTAAGTCTTTTTAATATTCATTGCTGTTTGAGTGATTTTTTGTTACCAGAGAATCGCCCTTAAACTCCATAGTAAAGGCAAAAATAAAGTCTATGAAAATCAGATATAGTTTAATTAATTAAATAATTATACAAAACATATGTTTTACGTTTATTTTTGTAGGTACTATTATTTACCTACATACAGGGTGTGTCGGAAAATAAAGGTGTGTATCCTTGGCTAATTCTAAAAAAAAAGTTCTTTTCTACACTAATAGTTGCAGAAAGGATTGTCAAAAAAGAAAAAAACAGGAGCAGTCTAATGCCGTATTTAAACTCCCTGTCATCTAAAACATTACATTGTATTCACACATAAACAAATGATTGTTTTCTGTAGAAAAAGACCGCTTGTCAAGCTAAATTTTGATCAAAATGCGCAGAAAAACGTTGTTTCGAAGTGGAAACTGTACAAAAAACGATGCTATATAAATGTACACACAGTTTAAGAAAAATATCGTTTAATCGATTAATTAGTTTTCGAGTAGGATCGATTTATTGCTATGCTTTTTATATGGAGAAATATGTATGTTCACAATAGTGATGTGCCGGATATCCGTATCCGCGAATATCCGAAGGAAAAGAAAGATCCGTATCCGTTAGTTTTTGGCGGATCTTTTACCTTATTAATTTTCAATTCATAGATGAAATTTTATATATATCGGTGATTAGGTAATAATGAAAAACTGTTAAATTCCATTCAGATTATTTTTTATTTTTTAAAATCGTATTTGGCACCTTTATATTGCAAACATTTATCGTAGTGAGTACCATACCAATAGTACATAACTCAAAGGTACTAAAAAACTATCTTTATAATGAGATATTGCACATCGATCTTTGGGAAAGAGACAATCTGATATGAGAGTTAACTCTTAAAGAGGTCAATAACTTTTTCCCATAACAGATTATCTCTTTCCAAAGGTCGATGTGCAATATTTACCGTTGCGTACTCTAAGAAAGTTAAGATCCGTATCCGCGGATCTTGAAACCAAATATCCGTATTCAGATTCGTATCCGCGGATATACATTTTTAACGATCCGGCACATCACTAGTTCACAATCTAAGGTCATTGTCAAATAAGATTTTTAAAAAAATCCTCTCTGTAACGCAGCATTAGTGCGTTATTAAAACAGTTCTGTTGCAATAACTGGTGTAGGCTACAGCGTCGTATCGGTGTGTTTGAGTCTGTGTATACGCAAATTGCTCGAATGAATGAACGTCTTGTCGCAAACTTCACACTGATACGATCTGTGGCCGGAGTGCGTGCGCATATGACTGTTCAGGTTGCCCGAGTGAATGAAAGTCTTGTCACAAACGTCGCACTGGTACGGTTTCTCACCGGTATGTGTAAGTTTGTGAGTGCTCAAGCTGCGCGACAGGCTGAAAGTCTTATTACAAACGTCACACTGGTACGGTTTCTCACCGGTATGTGTCCGTTTGTGACCTTTCAAATGACTCAACTGATTGAAACTCTTCTTGCACACGTCGCACTGATATGGTTTCGCTCCGGTATGTACAAGTTTATGCGTGCGTAAATTGCACGAGTGAGTGAAGGTTTTGTCACATACGTCGCACCGGTACGGCTTCTCTCCCGAATGTAGGCGCTTGTGAACCGTCAGAGAAACGCGTTGGGTGAAACATTTATCGCACAAATCGCACCGATGCGGTTTCGCACCGGTATGTGTTATTTTGTGATTGTTTAATTCGCTCGACTGTTTGAACGCCTTACTGCAGACGTCACACTGGAACGGCTTCTCACCGGTATGCAGGCGTTTGTGTCTCTTCAGGTTTGTAACGTTCTTGTCGCAGATGTCGCATCGGTACGACTTCTCGCCTGCGTGTCTGCGCTTATGTTCGCTCAGGTAAGTTGCGTGAGCGAAACTTTTCTCGCAGATGTCACATTGGTGCGGTCTCTCGCCAGAATGCATATGTTTGTGAATATTTAACAAACGCGAGCTGGAAAAATTTTTACCGCACACGTCGCAGCAATACGGTTTCTCTCCTGTATGTGTAAGTTGGTGTGCTTTTAAATTGGCCCGTCTGGTGAAAGTCTTATTGCAAACGTCACACCGAAATGACGTTTTGTTTTTTGTTTCAATCGGCTGTTGCTTTCCGTTTACAAACGCGGACTGATCGTTATCGGTCTCGCCATTGTCGTCACTAAATGTCGTAAACGACGGGTTTACGTACACTTCATTTTCTTGTTTTATGTAGGTCTCTATAATTAAAGGGTCACTCTTTACACTTGCGTTTTCAATGAAATTAGATTGTTCGTCAATTTTGTTCGTGTTCAAGACGGTCGCCTGTTCAAAGTAAAACATACCGTCGGGACAGTACGTTTCCGTTTGTTCATTTTTTATCTCCGTGTTTGTAAGACTTGCTCCTTGATTTGACTCAAATTCTTGTTTTATATTCAAGTTTCCATCGAAACACGATTGTTCGTTAGTCTTCGACGTATTTAACGAAAGCGGTTTGGAATCAATATCTACTAAACTTAGTTCGGTTTTTACACCGATATTTGTGGAATTCGTCGAACAACCGTCTGTGTCCGTTTCCTGACATTTGACGGCGAAAAAACCATTTCCCGCCTCTTGACTAGAACGACTGTCTTTTTTCATCGACATACTGTACACTGACGTCAAACAATTTTCTCTGTTGCTAGCTGAATAATGATTTAATTTTATCCTCGCCACGGCTTGTGGATCTCTTATCTACACAGGTCTCGAAATTCATGACTGAATTTTCAGGCACACAACCGAAACTTTTTGATTTTATTTTGTTGAGTAACTCAAATCTATTTTGTACATTCATTTGTTTTGTGCCATTATTTGTATTATTTTGTTATTTCAGTTGATCTTGATTTGTTCTGACACTCAATTTGACTTGATTTGATAGCAAGCTTAACCCATTGTGTCCAGCTTGTAAACGTATAGTTATGTGCTGACGGTACATACAAGTACCGCATATTTTTACCTCTTGTTCCCAACCTTAAAATACGTAGTTGTGTGCTCACGGTACTTCAAAGTACCGAACGTTTCAACGTTTAATAAATATAAAATTGAATAGTTTTTTGACTGCATAACTGTTGGTACTTCTCGGTCACTATGTTTATAACGTTTTAGAAATCATTTTTGTGTTGGCAGCATTTACAGTTGAAGTTATTTTACATAAAACGGTCTGATGATTAAAAATAATTTTGATGACAAAATCAATCCATTATTCCTTTTTGTAGCAAATAAACATAAAATTATTAAAAATATTACACAATCTTTAAAAAAATCAAAGCCGGGAATACAGAGGTTCAAATTTGTGGTACTTAAGAGTACCGTCAGCACACAACTATACATTTCAAGGCTGGGAACAAAAGGTAAAAATATGTGGTACTTGTAGGTACCGCCAGCACACAATGGGTTAAACTTCCTAAAACAAAAAGAAAGTTAATAAATCATAATTTGAAATTAATTACCATTTAACAGTGAATAAAATGTTGCTAACACGAGTTAATTTACTATTATCAAATGATAACGTTAACCTTTCTGTAAATTTTCGTTCATGGATATTTTTCTATTATGCAGTTGTTGATTTCTAGGAATGTTTGTTGTTTCTATATATTTTTTCAATAAAAAATATTGCTACAAGTTTTAATAATGTCGATTTTGAAGTCCTTAACAATATTTAAATATTCTTAAAAATGTTCCATAAATAAAATTATCGACCAATTTTTCAGACAGTCTAGGGTTACCAGACGTCCCGGTTTTCCGGGACATGTCCCGTTTTCGCCCTCCTGTCCCGGTGTCCCGGAATTTTTTCAAAGTCTATGCAAATGTCCCGGTTTGTACTTCAGGAAATAGAACATTTTTTGTTTCCTTTCAAACCTTATGGCTTATGATTTCGAACCTGAGACACACCCTGCTGTGTCATACTGCGACATCTATCGGGTCCTGTCTCAAAACGATACGCTACCTTATGATGATCACCTTCAATTTCAATGACATGAATTGTAAACAGTTTTACAAATATCTACTCGAGCCTGAACATTCGAAACTATTGCAAAAAATCAGTGACTCGAAAAAATATTGTTGATCGACCCGACTGAAATTTGTGTCTCGAAGTATATTTTACACATGTATATATTCATGATTGATGTGTTATGAACAAATAAACATACTGACCACTATAATTAAGTCTCTTTTTTCACTATATTTCTATCCTCAAATTATTCAAAATCGTGTTCGTCTCATATTAAATTACACGATTTCGATAGATATCGATTGTGGATTGATACACACAGAAATTTCAAAAATATTTTTTCATTCTTCAATTATCAATAGGGGGGGGGGGGTCTGTAAAATGTCCCGTTTTTTCATTCAGACCATCTGGTAACCCTATTCAGACAAATATATTAACAAAAAATATATAAAAAATCAATACATTAACGTTTCGATCCGGATTTGGACCTTCTTCAGAACTGATCTAAAAAATATAAAAATTAATCAATAATTAGTTTCTAATTAATATTTATATTTTTTAGATCAGTTCTGAAGAAGATCCAAATCCGGATCGAAACGTTGATGTATTGATTTTTTATATATTTTTTGTTAATATATTTGTCTGAAAAATTGGTCGATAATTTTATTTATTGAAGAGTTCCACTCAGACGTTAATCAAAATTTGATTCTTAAAGATGTCTTTAGTATATAGTAGTGTTGATCTAATAGAATGTCACGATGAAGGAAGGTTTGGTTGAGGATCATATAAATAAGCCTTATTTATGATCCTCAACGACCTCAACCAAACCTTCCTTCATCCTGACATTCTTAAAAATCGTGAACAATTCTAAATTCACCAATAAAGTCTTACTTTTTCACAGCAAAATCGCAAAAAAATTGTCTCCATCGAAAAAAATAATAATACTCATGCAGTCTCCATGGTTATTTGGCTGCTACAAGATAGACAACTTTGTGAAGTTAGCAAAATGTGTCGGTTCAGAAAAAAAGGAAAGTTATAAAGTGACAGGTGCATATTGGCTCTGCTCATTTAAAATTTTATTTTGTCTATATCATTGATAACATCAATTAAAACTGACTTGAATGTGTCATTTCTAACCTATGATTTATCAATTACATCATTCAACGATATACTTGGATTTGTTTTCACCAAGTTCGTTTAGATGTGGTTAGTTGCGGGTTGCAAAAAATGTGAGCAAAGCTACATCTCTTTCTTTATTTTTCTGAGAGCGTTAACCTCACACAAACATTACCATTGGGCACTGACAGTTCTTGAAAGTGTCAACATTTCAACAATATTTTGAAATTCACCTTAGATGATCAGTATTTACCTACATCGGTATTTTATTAGTTTCAGGATCGTGAAAGTATCATCAGTATACTGAATACTGATAGTCCATCAGTATTTTCACTCACACGGTCAGTAATATTGACATTATTTCGATGTACTGTCATTATTTCGATGATCATGTTAGTGGCACTTTATTAAAAAACATTGGCAAAAATATTCACAAATCATAATGCAACACAGAAACATAAATGTTTTACTTTTAAGGTTCCTCAAGTCTACAAAGTACCTATATTTTTTATACCACTGAAGCACACGCCAAGTTTTGCTTTATTGAATTGTAAAGCATTTTATTAATAGAGGAATGAATCTGTTAACCGAAGAGCCCAAGAGGTATTAAAGTTCTTTTCAAAGCCAAATTTCATATCACTGACAGTTCAACTTACCTTGTTGACATATTGTGATCAGAATCAGAAAAGCCAGAATTCTTTACTAGCGATATCAGACAGAATTTTAGCGAAGTTCATAGATTAATTGTTATATTTTATCCTCCTTGGAAATTGAAAATTGGATTGCGTTTAGGTATGGGTTGTTTTTCAAAACTTTTAAGTGTAAAGAATGCATTTTCAAAATTTTTTTGTTAAGGAAAGATAAATGCTTCATTAAATATAAAGTTATTTCTCATAAGAGACTTCTTAAAATAATTAAATAAAAACAATCTTTTGGATAGCCCAGTTAATTCTCTAAAAGCCAGAGATATTTTGGTATATGACAGACGAGAAAATTGTAGCTCACAATATTTACAATTCCAACGTCGCGAGTAGAGGATTCTATGAGTCTGACCACATGTCAACTGGGCAAATTGAAGTTTTGATAGAAGAAAAGTTATTGTGTTGTGAAATTGTCAAGTAAAATATAAAAAAATGGAACAGTTAAAAGTTACAGGCTTTGATCTAACTCATATGTGCAGATTATGTTTAACAAGCGATGTGTCTAACGCAGGCACGTTTTTGTTTTCTGTTGATTTGGGGAAAACAATAGCTGATATAGTAATGGAATGTGTTCCCGTTCAAGTAAGTATACAGCGTAAAAATTTTATTATTGAGACAAAACAATTGTCATGTGAAAATAGTTTTATCGCTTGAAGAATTTAATAAATTATTACGTGCGAAATGATATATTCATTTAGTATAATGTTAACCATGAGCAACTACTAAATGTTTGAAAACATAACTGCCTATTTAAAATAATTTTAATTATATCTATTTTTTACCCAGTGTTGCCAATTACTTATAAAACAAATTATGCAGGCATTCATATTCTGAAAGGAACTAAGTTCATATTATGTAACGAGAAATATGATAAATTTAGGCTATGCACAATTTTTTGATAGGCGTACTTTCATAACATTACAAAAATACATTCAGATAACGTAGTCGATATCATGTTTTATTCACGAGATTTCGTGCTAGAAATAAATGACCACGTACGTATGTACATTGTACAAACGCACACACACACAGCTTTTAAAAATAGAGTAAAAATACTGTAGGTAGTGACCTTGAAACATAAAAATATGTTAAAAAATTTGATTTCTATTTTCGGGTCCATTGCAATAACTTTTCAATACACTGGAAAGTTAAAAATAGTTTGAACACAAATATTGTTAGTTGACACCTAGGCCGCGTCTGAACGTTTCGAACAGTACCTTGCCTAATGGCTTAGTCGGCTAATATTTACCAACGGTTCCTAGCTTAAACCGCATTTTATTTTCTATTTTTTTAAGCATTTTTTTAACAATTTGTATTTCATAAAGAAATAATTCTGAATGATCCTTTTTATCGTGATATTTTTTTTAATCTCTTAAGAGAGTTCCACTGGAAGAGCGAGAGGGAACGGGACAATGGGAAACTCCCACAGTAAAGCATAAGACTCAAATGTCATCACCAATGTTAATGTTAAATACAAAAATTTGAGCTTTGTGTGATGCAGTCGGTTTTAGGGGAAGGTGAGTGGCAACGTCTCGGCTTGAAATTTCATTGTTATACAGTCAGAACTACTGTGTAAGTGACTTCCAGTGTATCAACTGTTTCGAAATAGTGTGTCTGTGAATATTCCTTATGGTAATTAGTACAACTGTTTTGTTACTTGTTTTTCCGAGCGTTTAATAAAATGGAAATTGAGATGCACTTTTTCCTTTGGAATAAATCAATATAATCTAAATACGGTACTTATGTATATCGATATGCTTTTCGTATATTTACATATTTTACTATCACTATTACCTTTTATTGGTAAAAATAATTGTCTGTACATCGAGTAAATTATTGTTAGTTATTAATTGAGAATTTTGTAATGAATATATTTGTTTTTATATACATTTTAGTAAGGGTAGTATTTAAACGAGTGATTGTAAATTACAATTTTGGGTGACAAAAATAATCAATTTGGGTTACTCTATTACTAAGTGAGCGACTGACTGCGCGTGACGAGAAAATAATAGTTGGGTGACTAAATTACTAAGTGAGCGACTAAATTACTAAGTTGTTAATAGTTAATTGTTTGAATAGAACTGCGTTTTCTAAAAAATATATATTTAATTGACCCCGTTATCGTTCACCCCGGAATTGTTTTTTTAAAAACTCAACATTTGCCCCTTCCCGTTTCACTGGAAGACAATTCGCATACCCCTTTATCAAAAAAGCGGTGGTTTTCAAACTTCATGAAAATGTAAGTTTTAAGTTGTAGTCTCAAAGTGAAAAAAAAATAAAAAGTAAAAACAAAAGAAGATAATATCTGCTTCAAAATTACCGAAGGCATTCTAGTCGCTCACTTAGTAATTTAGTCACCCAAATATTATTTTAATATCTCAAGTTATTAAAACAGTATCTCATCATCAGTCACCAAATTTTTTTTTTATTCGACCGTTTTATAATTCCCCTTTTAGTAATACTGTAACATCGATAACCTAAAACATTCAGGATATGTGCTCGCGACACATTTGCATTAATAAAAACACATTAATCTTAGTCGCTTACGACGTTGCCAAATTTCACTAGTAACTTATAGTGACAAGTACATATTATTATGGCACGCCGTTTTACTATTTAATAGTAAAATATTTTTTCCAAAAATTTTAAAAATGTTTAACAATTTTAATTTCAGAAAAAAATTTTTGAGTGAATTATTTTTATGTGTTGACATAATAAAAATACAATATTATTATGTGTACACATAAATTTAAATGCTCATACATAGGAAGAGATAGGAAATACGACGAATTATAATTATGTGTACACATAATAATAATGTATTTTTATTATGTCAACACATAAAAATAATTCACTCAAAATTTTTTTTCTGAAAATAAAATTGTTAAATATTTTTAAAATTTTTGGAAAAATATTTTACTTTTAAATAGTAAAACGGCAAATATTTAATATTTTAATTTCAGAAAAAAAAAATTTTGAGTGAATTATTTTTATGTGTTGACATAATAAAAATACATTATTATTATGTGTACACATAATTATAATTCGTCGTATTTCCTATCTCTTCCTATGTATGAGCATTTAAATTTATGTGTACACATAGGTAATAATATTGTATTTTTATTATGTCAACACATAAAAATAATTCACTCAAAATTTTTTTTCTGAAATTAAAATTGTTAAATATTTTTAAAATTTTTGGAAAAAATATTTTACTATTAAATAGTAAAACGGCGTGCCATATATTATCGTATTGATCGCATTACAATTTTTTACCGAAGCTCCAAATTGAGTTTGCATTTTGCCCGAGCTTTCGTAAATATATGCTTTCAATATTTACAAAGTTTTACCAAATCTGATCTAATCGAACACGTAGAATCCTCGAAACGATAAGAAGAAAAAGGCAAATTTCGGCGTTTCCCATAAAGCTCATGTAAATAAAAATTCCAATTTTTTCCTAAGCTCCGAATATTCACAATATTTTAATAACGTGTTTCGGTTAATATTTATAACTTGTAAACTTAATTTCACTGTATTCTGATCATTGCACATACCGCTATACTAGTGGTATGTGCTTTATTATCGCTTTGTGCGTCAGAGCTGACTTTCGTTCATATAAGAAGTTATATCTATGTTAATTTCACACGAAATCCATTCAAATTGAAGCTTTTTGAAAAGAAGAGATTCTGATCTATAACACAGAACCATTTTTAAATCAATTCGAGTTCATAAATACTATTAAAATTGTAATTGAAAATTACAAACAGCAGTTGTCGGTTGGTCTGTACGTATGAACGTATGTACGTATGTACGTCACGACTCTACAGATCGCAATTTTGGTTGGATTGCCTTGGGTTATATTTTATTCACTTTGTTTAGTGTCAGACCAGAACCCTATTTAAATTCACATAAATGTGTTCAATAGTTTAATTTTTATAAACAGTTTTATTTTATTATTTTTGACAGCTAATATAGTTAAAATTTAAAAAAAAACAAACAAAAAAAATACCTATTACTGTTATTGTAAATGTATATTACGTAGAATAACTGCTACACTTCTATACCACATTAACAATGCAAGATCCGATATCGGTATGGCCGAGCGGTTAAAGCGTTAGTCCAGTAATAGCATGGTGCCGGGTTCGATTCCCGCTGACACAAGTGATTTTTTTTCTATTCCATTTTATTTTTAATTTTTTTTCTATTTTTTTAATTGTTTTTTTTAAATCTATTTTCTCAATTTTTTTTCATTATAATATGTACAGTGGAAAACTTGCGGGATGTGCACTTTTGGTTTTGCCAACTATTTTAATATTTGGAGGGAACTCCTTTAGAATAATTACCACTGTAAGCCCAATTGATCCGTTTTAGACTATTGCAATTTGTGATTGATTTCAAAATTTATTGTTCACTTGATTTTGACCATAATGTAATTTTGTCACAGGTTACTAGACACGATAAGATGCCAACCTATATTTGTCGATTATGTTTCACTCAACTGAAGAAATTTCACCAGTTCCAAATGCAAGCATTACAGTCTGACAAAACATTGAAGCGTTATCTACAGCAGTTGAGCGACTGTCATCCGCAGAACAAGGTTCAATTGGCCCTCGAAGAACTATCTGATAACATCGAAAATCAGAACTCTACTACTGATGTCAGTATAAAGCGTGAGCCTTTTGAAATTGTTAATGAGTTTGATATTCCTGTTTCAAAACAGAATACAGCTGCAAATTTTAGCTCAGGAAATGAAACTGACGAGGATCTATATTTAAAATTTGAACCTGAAGACGAATTAATTAGTGATAATACATTTAATTCAACAGCGTGTGCTGATGCCATAGTAGAAAATTTAGCCAAGAGTAATAGTAATGAAACCATTTACGAAGATTCAATGATCGAAATTGAAGATATGAAGATAGGTGTAGTTGCGCCAGAAATCTTTGGTGCTCTTAAAATGGAGAATGGCATTACGCAGAAAATGGCTGTAAAATCGGAAGAAGGAAAATGCTATACACCGCTAATAGATGCCAGTAAGAGTCTGTGCCTCGAAAACATTAAGGGCGCCGAATGTCTTCGTTTTTATAAGGACAAAATGAACAGAAATAGACATAAATTAAAATATACAGGAGAGAAACCGTACCAGTGTGATATTTGTAAAATGTGTTTTCGACAGCCGCAAAGTTTAAAGAGACATAATTTATTACATACAGGAGAGAAACCGTACCAGTGTGATATTTGTAAAATGCGTTTTAGTGAGTCAGGAAATTTAAAGAAACATAGTACAAAACATACGGGAGAGAAACCCTACCAGTGTGACGTTTGCAACATGTATTTCAGACTAGCCGTTCTATTAAAAAGTCATAAATTAAAACATACGGGAGAGAAACCGTACAAGTGTGACATTTGTCAAATGTGTTTTAGACAACCAGGTCATTTACAAACACATAAATTTAGACATACAGGAGAGAAACCGTACCAGTGTGAAATTTGTAAAAGGTGTTTCCGACAGTCGCAAAGTTTGAAGAGGCATAATTTAATACATACAGGAGAGAAACCTTACCAGTGTAATGTATGTAAAATGTGTTTCAGTGAGTCGGGCAATTTAAAGAAACATAATTTAAAACATATAGGAGAGAAACCACATCAGTGTGACATTTGTAAAATATGATATGATGATGATTCTTCATTAAATTATTGAAAGAAGGTTTTCTAAAACACATTTTTCTGTGTGTGAGCGCTCATTCATGCCTGGGTGTGGTGCGTTCGTGTGTGTGTATCCAGTTTTACTTCTATAGTGTGTAGAGTAAAACACACAGTCTCTTTTATAGTGTTATATTGTTAACGACAACATCAATGGTAAAGTCATGAATGGATTTGGGGCCCAGTAGCGGCTCGTTAGAGGAGGCAAGGGAGGCTCAGCCTCCCCATGTTTTGAAACAACATATTTATTTTGTTTAAATTTTATTTTAAAAATTTTTGTCACATTTTTCTTTTAAATTATTTGTGAAATTATTTTATGTGTTTCCTGTCAAATATAAGGTCATTTGCATTATTCATTTATTATACAGTACATAGATTTATATCAGCTATCACAATTATTATATTATTACATATTATGATTATAATAGAACTCTATCATTCCACTCCGAGTGTTTCAGTCACACGTCTTGTAGGCAGAGGCTATGTTATTTATAGCCTCTACAGCAGAGGTCCCCAAACTTTTTTGTCTCGTAGACCACTTGCCATGTTTTTCGGTTTTAGGTAGACCCCCTGCTTATCTGATATTGATTTTTTGCAAATTCATTAATTTCAAATGTATTTTTGACAACCGGTATAGTGCTACTGACTTTGAACGATTTAAATTTATAACGGTAGTGAAATGTAGTGTGAAATATTTAGTTTTATACACTTATTAATTAGATTCAAATTAAACGAATCAAAATAAAATATACTTTCTGTTACATAAAATAACTAAGCAAAAAATAAATGCTTTTAGTGTGAGGGATGAACCTGATGCTTTAATAATAAATTTTCAACATTTGGCATAAATTTAGTTAGATTTAATCTTAAATATCTTTGGTTAACGATGTCCAGTTTGTTTCTTTTTTTGTTAGAAGATTCATTATCGTTGACCCCCATTTTCATTTCATGGACCCCCAATTTTTTTCCCCGCTGACATGGACCCCTTGCAAGTTGTCGTCGACCCCTGGGGGTCGATATAGACCACTTTGCGAATCACTGCTCTACTGTCATATGACCATATCACCTGCACCAGTTATTATACTGTGCGGATTTTAGGCTGATATTGCCATTTTATCTGTCGGACATAAGGCAGATAGCAATGCCTTGTTGTGATAATAATGCACCCGATTAACGTCTATTTGAGGCTTGCCTCCACATGTCTATTTCGGTTACACACGAAAACTCTGTAACGCTCTGTCTTTGTCACTATACAATAAAGTATAGCCTAGTTTTCCCCCTCTGCATGGTTTCACTTTCCGTCAGTGCCGAAGTTTTTTCGTCATTGTCAGTGTCAAAATTTATTGTTAAGGAGGTTGAGCCGTTTTACGAAGATAATGAAAAAAATCTGAAATTAAGTTTTTTTAATAGATTTTTTTATGACAAAATTTTCTGTAAGAAATCTAAAATCAATTGGAGATTTATAAAGTTAAAAATTAAAAAAAACTTTTACATGTAGTCCTATGGAAAATATGTCAACCTAGCATGCAAACTGTTCATTTTATTTTTTTGCAAATAACCAAATAATGCCAGCAGTTTCGAAAACTAACTATGTAAAGCATCGATGTCTTACGCATATTTTAACATTTTTTCCAGTTTAATTAGGAGACTTTTAATCAATAAAAAAAATTATTAAACATTTTCGATTATGGACTATTATTCTTGACAATTTTAACAATTTTAACTGAATTTTCAACTTTTTAATGATTTAATTTTAATTTTTATTACTTCTAATTTCTTTTTTTAATTATTTACTGCAAAAAATATGTAAAATACAGATATTTACATAAATTTATTTTTTTTAACCTAAATTTGTACAAAAAATTCAAAAGTTAGAAATAATTAATTAAGATTAAAAAAAATATTTTTTTTATGCCTTTATGACAATAATTTATTGGTATCATCGACTTATAACCTTTTGTAAAAATTTATATTATGGAAAAGTTCCCATTTAGAATTCGACTTACTTTTGATTGGGACTGTAATGGATCAACCTCCTTAAGAATATTAACTGTTAACTTTTGAAACTTGAGTGCATTTTTAAAAATAAGTAAGTAGGTATTATGGATAAATTAGAAGAAGTTAAACAATCTGCTGATATTGTGGACTGGCTGTTAAGTAATTCTTTTAATTTATTAAAACTTGACCTTGAAAAATTCATAGATTTTGCCTAGCGATACCTCCCTCCCCTCCTCCTATACTATACTACCCCTGGACCTCTGTACACTATCGAAGCAGGTCGTTTCGACGCCAACGGTTCGACGCGTGGTCAGTTCAACGCCATACTCTTTTTTCGTGCTTTTTTTTATTTTTAGAATAACTTTGCATCATCATTCAAATAAATGCGTTATGCCTGATATAATATAACATATATTTTATATGTTATATATATGTCACCGGGATATTGTCAAATCCGTGATATTGTAATTTCACTAGTGAAATTACAATATCACGATTGACAAAGAGTCGTGATATTGTAATTTCACTAAGTGAAATTACAATATCACGGGTTTGACAATATCCCGGTGACATATATAAAGCGTGATTCAAATTAATAAGTAATATGACTGATATAATAGAAAATGCAACTTTTCCACCGCACATTTGGGCAGACTTTACTACCAGTATGGACATGACAACAAATTGTTGTGAATCGTTCCACGTAAAGTTCAACGGGAAATTTTAATAGTAAAGTACAACGACAGGTTTTTCTTATCAACGAAGTAATTCCTGTTGAATTCTTTGTTATAGCTTTTTGGGTTTCACATTAACATTTATTATATATAATATCTATTATATCAGTCATATTACTTATTTATTTGAATCACGCTTCACATATATATCATCATACTAATATTATAAATGCGAATGTAAGTTTGTTTGTTACGCTTTCACGCAAAAACTACTTAACCGATCATCATGAAACTTTGCACATACACTCTTGAAGGTATTAGAAGTAACATAGGATACTTTTTATTAAAAAAAAAAAAATTTTTACGAAAATAAATGCGTTTGTTTGTTACGCTTTCACGCAAAAACTACTTAACCAATCATCATGAAACTTTGCACATACACTCTTGAAGGTATTAGAAGTAACATAGGATACTTTTTATTAAAAAAAAATAAAAATTTTTTACGAAAATAAATGCGTTTGTTTGTTACGCTTTCACGCAAAAACTACTTAACCGATCATCATGAAACTTTGCACATACACTCTTGAAGGTATTAGAAGTAACATAGGATACTTTTTATTAAAAAAAAATAAAAATTTTTTACGAAAAATAAGAAAAATATTATAAATGCGAATGTAAGTTTGTTTGTTACGCTTTCACGCAAAAACTACTTAACCGATCATCATGAAACTTTGCACATACACTCTTGAAGGTATTAGAAGTAACATAGGATACTTTTTATTAAAAAAAAATAAAAATTTTTTACGAAAAATAAGAAAATTTTTTGTCAAAATATGTGCAATACCTCAACCCCTGATATGCATGTCAAAAGTCGATTTCCATCTCAATCGCGGGCGTAGCCGCGGGTAGCGGCTAGTAACACATAAAATATATATTATATTATATCAGGCATATCGCATTTATTTGAATGATGATGCAAAGTTATTCTAAAGTACAAAAAATACAAAAAAAAGTATGGCGTCGAACTGACCCCGCGTCGAAACGTTGGCGTCGAACCGTTTGCGTCGAAACGTTGATATTTTTTTTGACACAACATTAACCGCGGTAAACTAAGATGAACGTGCGTACTCATGTCCCTCCTCCCATTCGTTCTTTTGCACCCGGGTGAAACCGGGCGGGACCGCGAGTCAGTACATAAATTTCGTATTTTTATAAGCTACAATCTCTCTCACTAAATTTCGTATTTCTTAGATTTTGTTGTTTTGACAAAAAACCTAATATTGACAACTTTAACGGTCTCACATCGTTATATTTCATCTAAAATAAATACAGTCGTGTTGTACTTTACGAGCTCTAAAACCCCACAGCGTTAAGTTTATGGAAATCCTTCCAGTATTCAGAACTCCAGTACTTCTGAGCTGCGGGACAATTTTACTTACCAGCATTATTTCACAGAAAGTTACCCCCTTCGGACTTAATTTTTATATTTTTGAAAGACAAAATATTTTATAAGGTGTTTGATTTATTTAGGGTATATTTTCAGTGAAAAAAATTAACATTTACAGAATTTTGGAAAATCCTATGTCCATTCAAATGGACAACAGGTAAAAAAAATTATTTTACTGTAATCACTAACATAGGATGTTTAATTACCTTTTAAGTATAATTTAACATCATAAAACTAAAATAAAACTATCCGCACAAGAAAAATAGAGTACATCATAAAAATGCGTAGGTTATACTAAGTAATACATAATCAGAATGTACACTTTTACCAACTTTACGTGAATTCGTGACTGTGGCGGTCAACACTTGACTCGATATTTCTACCTGCACACATAGTATTAATTCTTTGCTTGGTTTGTCATGCCTACATCTCAGATAAGCTCCAAGCACAATGAAATGTTTATATTTGATGTTTAATATCGCTGAGTTGAATTATACCCGTTAGAATAGTATGTCCATTGAAATGATCGTCAGGACCGAAGAGGTTAAACCATTCTGTTATAATCAGAGTTACTAACGATCTAGATTCGGGTATTGTTTCCGGTACAGTATTCAAGACTTCATAATTAAAACGCTTCCTCTACTTAGATCCCTAGAAAGCAACTACTTAGATGCGTTCTGACACGCAAGAGGAATTTCTGTGCTATGCTCCCCGATCTTAGATCGCAAGTGGCCGTGCCAAGAGAGAGAGAAAGCAGAAAGTTCAAAAACCGCATCTCTGCAGGGAAACCTCCTAAAAAGATTCTTCATTATTTAAAAAAATGAGCAAGAATGTGCCTAACGCTTGATAATTTTGTTGTTAGAAGAAATATGTAACAAAAAAATTTTCAAAACACTTCTGCATTCAAAAGTAAAAAGAAAAGATATTTATTCAGTTTAAATATGATATAATAAGTACAAACCATTCGTGGCTAAAGTGTAGAGTGTAGTTGAAAAATTTTACTATTGTAAAATTAAATAAACGTGTAACATAATGAAGGAAATGTCGGTAAAAGGAAACGGCATAAGTGCAATGTGTCGGTTGTGCTTGTCAAAAGGCGTTACGCTATTAGACATATTTTATTTTTCGGCCGTAATGGGAAATAAACTGTCGAACATCATTATGTGGTGTGCTCCTGTTCAGGTAAGATCACTTCTGTTCACGAATTATCATGGATTGCAAACTACAGACGCGCAACATCAGATGTTAGCGTCTAGTTACTCGAAACTGGTACAATTGGATTTATCGGGTTTTGAGTGTCTGCTCCTCATCAGAGGGCATCAGCAACTTCAAGGATTATTAATGAGTGATACACGTGATTTCATTACTTTTAAACAGTTTGATAATTAATTTTAATGCGAAACATACATAAATTATGTCCAATGTCCATTGTTACTTTGTTCAGGAAAAATATAAAATGTCACTAAGTGCTGTTTCCACAATATCAACTGAACTCAGATTAAAGAAAATGAACTACCTAATTGAAATTATGTTGCCGTAAATTTATAAGTGTAAATAAATATTCTCCATCAGAGAAAGAACAGTTTTGTTACAATAAATTAAAAAAAGACTTCTTACTATGACATTCCCTCTTTTCTTATCAAACTGTCACGGGTCATTTAATTCACTAGGAAGTCAACTCACTTTCTTAATAAATATTTCCTTTCAAACTGGATGTTTCCGTAACTGTCTAAAAATAGGTAATATCTGTCCTATTCATAAAAAAGACATGGCAAATTATAGACTAATTACATTAACTTCTGGGTTTTCAAAAATTTTCGAGTACGCCTATTTGAATCGTATTGAATCTTTCATAAATGTTTGTAAAACTTTGTCTGTTAACCAACATGGTTTCCGTCCAAATTACTCCACCATGACAGCTGTTAATTCTTTCTATAATAATATTATTTCTCATCTAGAAAATGGTGAATGTCTGGCAGGTATATTTGCGATCTCAGTAGGACATTTGACTGTGTCAGTCACAATATGCCGTTGTTGAAGGCAGAAAGATATGAAATAAGTGGTAATGATCTAGACTGTTTACAATCTTTTTTAGTTGGCCGCCAACAATTTGTACCCATTAATCTACTTTACAATAACACTATTTATACTAGCAGGTCAAATTGCTTAGATATTGATATAGGAGTACCGCAGGGATCAGTGTTGGGCCCTGTATTAACCTATTGTATATAAATGACTTGGAAATTTACCCTAATAATGAATTATCATGCACTTTGTATGCTGATGACACATCGATTATTCTTAGTGATAAAGATTCTTTGCTTACTACTAAATGTAATCTTAATTTAAACAAATTGGTTGATGGGTTTAATTAAAATTCGTTACACTAATTAAATAAATCCAAGACTCATTACAAATTAAACCACGAATCAAATTGATGTATTTAAACATTCAGTGTAACAGTGAATCTCTGGAAAGAGTAAACTCTACCATATTACTGGGTCTATACCTATTTGGCTGACCATCTAAATTGGATAGTACCTACATTGTACTCAACTATCTTCCAAGCTTAATTCGATCCATTATCTTATCAGATACCTAAAAAATGTTCATACGAAGATTAAATCAATTTCTACAATGCTCAAGTTGTTTCTAGGTTAAGATATCTGATTTGTTTCTGGGGAAACTCAGTTTTGTCCATAGAGATACTACAGTTCGCTAGTTCGTATGCTTGCCTTAAGTGAAAGTGTCCTCACTTGAGAGAGAGAGAGAACGCTGCAGAAAACCCAGAAAACTAGATATTTGTTTACTCAAATCAGCATTGTTTTATATCATTAGTTATCATAGAGATCAGGAACTTTTCTCTCTCTGAATTGCAGACACTTTCACGGCTCACTCACGTACTCTAGTCTAATATCTCTATGGTTTGTCTTGTCGCCATTCTTTTAATAATCTTAAACTTACGACTCTTTGTCAAATTTTCCTTTGCGAAATTTCTTTGTTTGTTTATATACAAACTCTATCCAGTTTGTGACGAATGGTGACTAATCAATCAAAATCTTAACTTTACACTCAGCCTATTACGAATTCACAAACAGGGTCGATTCTCGGTATTTTGCGTCAAGGTAGAGAAATCTAAAAAAGGGATTAGAAAATCTGTACAGGATATTATTCTAACCTCACATACCGAGTTTCGTGACAAAATTTGCATCTTTAATTTTTTCATTGTCTAATATACACTAAATGAAGACTTTCTATGCCACAGTAATTATCAAATTAGAGAATAACTTTTTAAAAATGTGTATAAACCAAAATAATGAAAAAAACAAAATGCGAATTTTGTCCTGAAATTCGGTATATTGGGTTAGAAAAATATTCTGAACAACTTTTTCTAATGATTTCTAATAATCTCTTACACAAAATATCTAGAATTGACCTTGTTTGTGAATCCGTGGTAGACTGATTTTCAAGTACAGATTTCGGTTAAATATCTTTAAAAATGTGGACCACCAACCTGTATGACTGCAAAAACTCAAATCTGTATTCTTTCAAATCGCGAAAATAAGGGCGTGTCTGTATCCTAAATGCGACACGCTGTATAATTACTATTTACTTTTTTTCAAAATCAATCATATTTCACCTGTAAAAATTGAAAAGTGCCTTAAACATAGGGCGCAACTTGAGACATGCACACAAAAATGTTTTACTATGAAAAGGTCTATTGGATACTTAAGATTTCTAATATGCCTTCTCCGTCACGCGTAATTCGCATCTTAAAGAAGTCGTGTGTCCTCTTCAATATTTAGAGTATTGACTATTGAACTTATTCCAAATATTTATCACCGTTAATATTGCCATCAATGAAGAATGGTTAAATCAAACCCGCATAAACATATTTTATCTTTTCAGGTCAGTAATATAAATGCGTGACCATATTAATGGACAACTTGTATGTTTCACATTTCAGGTTGTTTTTGCAAAGATTTTTAAAATCCAAAATTAATTGAACATATTCTGATGAGTCATGAAATATTATGTGCTTATGATTAAATATTATAATCATCTAAAATTATGAAACTGTTTTATTTATTTGGAAAAAAATCGTCAATTTTCAGATAAGAAGACATGACGAGATGCCAAATTTCATCTGCCGCGTATGTTACACCCAACTCAAGAAAATTCAAGACTTTCAGAAGCAAATTGTACAATCTGATAAAACACTGCGACGCTATCTACAGCAATTGCATATTTCTGACAAACAAGTCAAGTCTGAATGTTCCATTCAGAAGTCTTCACAAAAACATTCAATCCATGAAACGAGTCATTGTGATGTTTCTGTGAAATGTGAATCTATTGTGTTTTATGATATTTTTGGCATAAACGTTCCCGAGAATGAAATGGCGCCTATAAATTATAATTCAGCAAAGGAAATGACCGAAACAATGCCTTTAAAATTCGAAATCAAACACGAGCCAGCGGATGATAATTCATCGAATCTAACAGAATGTGCTGATGATACAGAAACTTTATCCAATGGTAATGTAAGTGAAATCATTTGCGAAGATTCAAAAGTTGATATTAGCTATTACACAAAATTAGGCGAAAACACGTATATTATCGGGAAAGAGAAAAATTTTAAATCAGCAAATAAAATTGATGATGAAGTGCCTTTAAAATTCGAAATTGGAGATGAACCAACGAAAGATAATTCTACAAATCGAGCAGAATATACTGAAGATACCGCAGAAACTTTACATAAGGCGGACGATAACGATATCTGCAGTGAAAACTCAAAGATCAAGGGTGGTCACATAACGGGAAACAATGTAGCAGAATATGTTGGTAACAATGAAGAGATTAAGAAAGGAAATTCTATAAACTATAGGAAACATAAACAAGCGACTAAAAAGAAGTATTTCTGTGACATTTGCAATAAGAGTTTCAGCAAATCTTATGTTTTGAATAGACACATGAGTACACATACTGGTGAGAAACCATATCAGTGTGACATGTGTAATAAGTGTTTCTCCGTATCAAGTAATTTAATTAGTCACAAACGCACACACACTGGTGAGAAGCCATATCAGTGTGGCGTTTGTGATAAGAAATTCTACACTTCAAGTCATTTCAATTATCACAAGCGTACCCACACTGGTGAGAAGCCATATCAGTGTGACATGTGTAATAAGTGTTTCTCCGTATCAAGTCATTTAATTAGACACAAACGCACACACACTGGTGAGAAACCATATCAGTGTGACATGTGTAATAAGTGTTTCTCCGTATCAAGTAATTTAATTACTCACAAACGCACACACACTGGTGAGAAGCCATATCAGTGTGACATGTGTAATCAGTGTTTCTCCGTATCATATAGTTTCATTCTTCACAAACGCACACATACTGGTGAGAAACCATTTGAGTGTGGCCTTTGTGATAAGAAATTCTCCAATTTAAGTAGTTTTAATCATCACAAGCGTACACACACTGGTGAGAAGCCATATCAGTGTGACATGTGTAATAAGTGTTTCTCCGTATCAAGTAGTTTAATTAGTCACAAACGCACACACACTGGTGAGAAACCATATCAGTGTGGCGTTTGTAATATGAGTTTTAACCAACGAAGTCATTTAAAATATCACAAACGCACACACACTGGTGAGAAACCATATCAGTGTGGCGTTTGTAATATGAGTTTTAACCAACGAAGTCATTTAAAATATCACAAACGCACACACACTGGTGAGAAACCATATCAGTGTGGCGTTTGTAATATGAGTTTTAACCAACGAAGTCATTTAAAATATCACAAACGCACACACACTGGTGAGAAACCATATCAGTGTGGCGTTTGTAATAAGAGTTTTAGCCAACGGAGTGTTTTAAGTATACACAAACGCACACATACTGGTGAGAAACCATTTCAGTGTGACATGTGTAATAAGTGTTTCAACGTATTAAGCAGTTTAAAGATTCACAAACGCACACACACTGGTGAGAAACCATATCAGTGTGGCGTTTGTGATAAGAAATTCTACACTTCAAGTCATTTCAATTATCACAAGCGTACCCACACTGGTGAGAAGCCATATCAGTGTGACATGTGTAATAAGTGTTTCTCCGTATCAAGTCATTTAATTAGACACAAACGCACACACACTGGTGAGAAACCATATCAGTGTGACATGTGTAATAAGTGTTTCTCCGTATCAAGTAATTTAATTACTCACAAACGCACACACACTGGTGAGAAGCCATATCAGTGTGACATGTGTAATCAGTGTTTCTCCGTATCATATAGTTTCATTCTTCACAAACGCACACATACTGGTGAGAAACCATTTGAGTGTGGCCTTTGTGATAAGAAATTCTCCAATTTAAGTAGTTTTAATCATCACAAGCGTACACACACTGGTGAGAAGCCATATCAGTGTGACATGTGTAATAAGTGTTTCTCCGTATCAAGTAGTTTAATTAGTCACAAACGCACACACACTGGTGAGAAACCATATCAGTGTGGCGTTTGTAATATGAGTTTTAACCAACGAAGTCATTTAAAATATCACAAACGCACACACACTGGTGAGAAACCATATCAGTGTGGCGTTTGTGATAAGAAATTCTACACTTCAAGTCATTTCAATTATCACAAGCGTACCCACACTGGTGAGAAGCCATATCAGTGTGACATGTGTAATAAGTGTTTCTCCGTATCAAGTAATTTAATTAGTCACAAACGCACACACACTGGTGAGAAGCCATATCAGTGTGGCGTTTGTGATAAGAAATTCTACACTTCAAGTCATTTCAATTATCACAAGCGTACCCACACTGGTGAGAAGCCATATCAGTGTGACATGTGTAATAAGTGTTTCTCCGTATCAAGTCATTTAATTAGACACAAACGCACACACACTGGTGAGAAACCATATCAGTGTGACATGTGTAATAAGTGTTTCTCCGTATCAAGTAATTTAATTACTCACAAACGCACACACACTGGTGAGAAGCCATATCAGTGTGACATGTGTAATCAGTGTTTCTCCGTATCATATAGTTTCATTCTTCACAAACGCACACATACTGGTGAGAAACCATTTGAGTGTGGCCTTTGTGATAAGAAATTCTCCAATTTAAGTAGTTTTAATCATCACAAGCGTACACACACTGGTGAGAAGCCATATCAGTGTGACATGTGTAATAAGTGTTTCTCCGTATCAAGTAGTTTAATTAGTCACAAACGCACACACACTGGTGAGAAACCATATCAGTGTGGCGTTTGTAATATGAGTTTTAACCAACGAAGTCATTTAAAATATCACAAACGCACACACACTGGTGAGAAACCATATCAGTGTGGCGTTTGTAATATGAGTTTTAACCAACGAAGTCATTTAAAATATCACAAACGCACACACACTGGTGAGAAACCATATCAGTGTGGCGTTTGTAATATGAGTTTTAACCAACGAAGTCATTTAAAATATCACAAACGCACACACACTGGTGAGAAACCATATCAGTGTGGCGTTTGTAATAAGAGTTTTAGCCAACGGAGTGTTTTAAGTATACACAAACGCACACATACTGGTGAGAAACCATTTCAGTGTGACATGTGTAATAAGTGTTTCAACGTATTAAGCAGTTTAAAGATTCACAAACGCACACACACTGGTGAGAAACCATATCAGTGTGGCGTTTGTGATAAGAAATTCTACACTTCAAGTCATTTCAATTATCACAAGCGTACCCACACTGGTGAGAAGCCATATCAGTGTGACATGTGTAATAAGTGTTTCTCCGTATCAAGTCATTTAATTAGACACAAACGCACACACACTGGTGAGAAACCATATCAGTGTGACATGTGTAATAAGTGTTTCTCCGTATCAAGTAATTTAATTACTCACAAACGCACACACACTGGTGAGAAGCCATATCAGTGTGACATGTGTAATCAGTGTTTCTCCGTATCATATAGTTTCATTCTTCACAAACGCACACATACTGGTGAGAAACCATTTGAGTGTGGCCTTTGTGATAAGAAATTCTCCAATTTAAGTAGTTTTAATCATCACAAGCGTACACACACTGGTGAGAAGCCATATCAGTGTGACATGTGTAATAAGTGTTTCTCCGTATCAAGTAGTTTAATTAGTCACAAACGCACACACACTGGTGAGAAACCATATCAGTGTGGCGTTTGTAATATGAGTTTTAACCAACGAAGTCATTTAAAATATCACAAACGCACACACACTGGTGAGAAACCATATCAGTGTGGCGTTTGTAATATGAGTTTTAACCAACGAAGTCATTTAAAATATCACAAACGCACACACACTGGTGAGAAACCATATCAGTGTGGCGTTTGTAATATGAGTTTTAACCAACGAAGTCATTTAAAATATCACAAACGCACACACACTGGTGAGAAACCATATCAGTGTGGCGTTTGTAATAAGAGTTTTAGCCAACGGAGTGTTTTAAGTATACACAAACGCACACATACTGGTGAGAAACCATTTCAGTGTGACATGTGTAATAAGTGTTTCAACGTATTAAGCAGTTTAAAGATTCACAAACGCACACACACTGGTGAGAAACCATATCAGTGTGGCGTTTGTGATAAGAAATTCTACACTTCAAGTCATTTCAATTATCACAAGCGTACCCACACTGGTGAGAAGCCATATCAGTGTGACATGTGTAATAAGTGTTTCTCCGTATCAAGTCATTTAATTAGACACAAACGCACACACACTGGTGAGAAACCATATCAGTGTGACATGTGTAATAAGTGTTTCTCCGTATCAAGTAATTTAATTACTCACAAACGCACACACACTGGTGAGAAGCCATATCAGTGTGACATGTGTAATCAGTGTTTCTCCGTATCATATAGTTTCATTCTTCACAAACGCACACATACTGGTGAGAAACCATTTGAGTGTGGCCTTTGTGATAAGAAATTCTCCAATTTAAGTAGTTTTAATCATCACAAGCGTACACACACTGGTGAGAAGCCATATCAGTGTGACATGTGTAATAAGTGTTTCTCCGTATCAAGTAGTTTAATTAGTCACAAACGCACACACACTGGTGAGAAACCATATCAGTGTGGCGTTTGTAATAAGAGTTTTAGCCAACGGAGTCATTTAAAATATCACAAACGCACACACACTGGTGAGAAACCATATCAGTGTGACATGTGTAATAAGTGTTTCTCCGTATCAAGTAATTTAATTAGTCACAAACGCACACATACTGATGAGAAGCTATATCCGAGGCCAACAAAAAAGACAAGCTAAGTTGTATTCTAAGATATTAATAAACATGTAATGTTATTGTAATTTTTTTTAACACAGGTGTTTAAAGTATAAGATATTCTGTTTTAGTATTCATATAAACTTTTGATGCCAGTAAACATACACTTTTATGGTTATTAAATTTTTAATAATAAATGTCAGCGAATTTTTTAAACAATTTAATTGTGCTTTTGTTGTATTTTAATACATTTTATTTGTCACAGTGCGTTTAATTTTAGCTTCATGGATGTGTGCATCAAACATTTTCCTGTTGATTTTATAATACGGACAGATAAAGTGAGTAGAGTTAATTATAATATCTTGTTTTTATCTTGTTAGAGAGACACTCATTTAAAAATTTTAAAATGTTATTTGGCAAAGAAAAAAATATTCGTCATTCCATGTTAGATCGACCAATGATTGGATCCGACCCCTTTTGATTTGGTTGAGTTTTGGTGAGGAGTTTTCTTTTTTCAAAAAGCGAAGCTCTGCCGAAGGAAAAAAATATTTTTTTTCAAAAGTTATGCAAAATTCAAAATGTCACCATTTTTCAAGTTTATTTTGAAATATCTCGAAAACTATTATATATACAAAATTGAGTCAATGTTCAATTTAAAGGGGATATTTGGGGCTATGGATAAATAAAAATTTTCAAAATTAAAATAATTTCAATTGCTGAAAATCGTCAGTCGACAACATTTTTGGCTCAATTTTTTATACCTTCAAATGATCCTTAAATTATCGTGAAATTTTCAGGAGTGTTTTTTTTTTCTTTTCGTAGATATGAGTTTTTGAATTTTAGTAAAAAAAAATCTTTCAACTTCTAAATGAAGTAAAACAACAAATATTTTTTAATTAAAATTCATATCATGATAATTGTATCTAAATAAATCACTTGTATGGATGTTCACTTTTGGTTTTGCCAACTAATTTTTATTTATTGTTACCTTCACGGACATCACATTTTCCTATGATAAAACAAATGTAATCACAATACACATTCAAAACAGAAGCAGAAGCATTCCATAAAAGATTTCCTATAGTAAAAAAAACCTGACTACAATAGTCCAGTCAACGAATAGCCCAAAAGGTGGGTGTAGAGTGCGTGAGCAGGATCCTAAGCGATTCCTTCAAAAACTTGTTCAGGGTGCTTAGGGAGGAAAAATACCAAAAGTCCTTACATTTAGGTGAGCCGGAGGGAGCGTGTAGCTCAAAAACGGTCGAGAATTTGAAAAAAGTGTATAGAACGAAAGCTGTATAAAATTTTATGGGCTTTCATTTGGCATAAGAAATTTTTCCCTGTGACGGATTGTTTTCGAGATATAATATAAAAAACCAAAAGTGGTGCCTTCTTTGTGCCCCCTTCCCTTCGACGCACGTTCAGGACTTTTGGTATTTTCCCTCCCTAAGCAACCTGAACAAGATTCTGTGAGAGTCGCTTGGGGTCCTGCTGACGCACTCTTCAATTCCTTTATTGACTGAACTACAACGCAGCCGATGGGCATAAAATGCACAAATTATTTAGTGATGGTTTATGGCCAGACGACCCTTTCAGCTTGTGCAGGATACCTGTTTAATTAAGCTGCTAGAAATAGGTTTGAAATTGAACTCATTTTACTGACAATAGCCTTCCGGGGCTGCTGAAAGTATTTTTTCTGAGATATAAAATTAATAGTTTTCAAAAAAATAATTTTGACAGCCTGGAAGACTATTTGTCTGTCCGTTTGTGTACCAAATACTTATGCGCCCGTTTAAGGGTTAAAACTCTAATTAACCAACGAAATTTTAATAATTTTGTTCGTTAAAACTATTAATTTGGGACTGTAAGTTCATGTCGGACGCTTTTTATTTTTTTTTTCCAATTATACATTCGACTCAGGTATCCTGCACAAGAAGTTCCATCCTGAAAGGATCGTCCGGCCATAAACCATGATAACCATCAAAGTAATTTGTGCATTTCATGCGCACTCAATGCAGCTTAGTGGTAGAAGTATCGATTCCAAGAATCGATGCGAATCGATTCCTTTTCGGATCGATACGATAATCAACAAACCCCTTTCCCCTTGTTATCCTTTGTTGTCGGCTGCCAATTTGAGTTTTAACAATTATTTGTTAATTTTTCAGTTCACTGTTCTGTCACAACTCACAAGTGTTGTCGTTGACACATACCTGCTGTTAGTTCGTAGTTGGCAGTTATTTATTGTTAATTATCAATTTTGAATTTATATTTTATTATACAGTTTAAACAGTGATTTTTGAGTTGTGAGGTATATACATTTTGCATACTTTTTATTTAGTATCTCCTTGAATTTAGAATTATTGCTGTAGCTAATAGTTATCTAAATAGTAAATTTTATGTAATATGATCCAAAAAAAATTATGAAATTCGTACGTTTTATAAACTTGGCTTCCAAAGATTTTAAAAATGTTTTTAGTTATATTTTCTGTACACATAATTAAGAAAATTGTTATTTTTTGTCAAATGTCATGCAAATGTAATTACGTACCTAATAGGATATTAAGTTATTTTTCTTGCCTAGTAAATTGATTTAAATTGTTACAACCTGTTTTTCTTTTTTATAATAATGTTATTTTTTGTAAATTGCAATGAAATAATTCATTTCTTTGATAAAATTTTAATTGTTAGTTAGAATCGATTCCGAATCGATTCTTAATCGATTATTTTTCTCAATAATCAATTCCGAATCGATTAACTATTTATACGATTCTTTCTATCACTAATACAATATCAATGGTCTTGACTGCCTAGTGCTTACTGCTTGTCGCTGAGTACAATTACTACAAAGTACAAACCATTCGTGGCTAAAGTGTAGACTGTAGAGTGTAGTCGAAAAATTTTACTATTCTAAAATTATTAATTAAACGTGTAACATAATGAAGGAATTGTCGGTAAAGGGAAACGGCTTAAGTGCAATGTGTCGGTTGTGCTTGTCAAAAGGCGTTACGCTATTAGACATATTTTATTTTTCCGCTCTAATGAAAAATCAACTATCGAACATCATAATGTGGTGTGCTCCCGTTCAGGTAAGATCACTTCTTTTCAAGAATTATCATGGATTGCAAACCACAAACGCGCAACATGAGATGTTGAGCATCTAGTTACTCGAACATGGTACAATTGGATTTATCGTGTTTTGCATGTCTGCTCCTCATCAGAGGTCATCAGCGTCTTCAAGGATTATCAATGTGTGATACACGTAATTACAATAATTTTAAACAGTTAATTATAATGCGAATCATGCATAAATTATATCCATTATTCCTTATAAGATTGTGACGATAAGTTTGGAAGATTGTAATGAAATAATCAGTTGATAAAACAATTCCAAATTTTAATATTTCCTTTATAACAATTGAGCGCTTTCGGGAATATGTCCCATCATCAGAATCTACAATAATTTATAAATAATGATAAAATTAAGTTATCAAATTAAAAGTATAATTTATACTTTTTATTTTAATTCTGTAAGTATAAATTATACCTACTTTTAATTTGATAACTTAATTTTATCATTATTTATAAATTATTGTAGATTCTGATGATGGGACATATTCCCGAAAGCGCTCAATTGTTATAAAAGAAATATTAAAATTTGGAATTGTTTTATCAACTGATTATTTCATTATATCCATTATTACTCTGTTCAGGAAAGCAATATAAAATGTCATATAGTGCTGATGTTTCCACAATATCAACTGAACTACCTAATTGAAATTATGTTGCCGTAAATTTATAAGTGTAAATAAGTATTCTCCACCAGAGAAAGAACAGTTTTGTTACAATAAATTAAAATATATCTTTTCATCAGGACCCAATGCCGGATTAAGACTTCTTGATGCCCTAAGCATTTCTTGCCTATGGGCACTCATTTCTAACAGCAATCTAAAAAAATTCTAATTATATTGTCTGTCTCTGTCATGTTAAGTTTATAAAAAAAAATTCAAATTGTGAATGTCATAAGCTTAAAATTGATAGAAAAAATTTAAAAAGCATAGAATTTTAAGGAAAAAAATTTGAAAAGAAGTTTGACCCTGCAGGCCATCCCTGTAACTTCCCGCTATTTTCGAGTTCAAAACACTCAAAAATATATAAAATATAGCAAGAAGTTTATTTTTTAGCTCTTCGAGCTCAAAAAAAAAAACACTTTGTTACGAAATTTTTGTTCACGATATCTCATGAACAAATGAACCGATTTTGATGCGATTTGCGGCAGTCGACGCAATTTTTTATCCTAAAAAAGTAATTTATTACAGAAAAATTGATCTCATAGGAATTTTACGAGCAATTTAAAAAAAACACTTTTTTACAAATTTTTCGTTCACGATATCTCGTGAACAAATGAGCCGATTTTGATGCGGTTTGCGGCGATCGACGCAGTTTTTTTAACCTAAGAAAGTAAATTACTACAAAAAAATCGATTTGATAAGAATTTTACGAGTAATTATAAAAAATTACTTTTTTCCTAATTTTTCGTTCACGTTATCTCATGAACAAATGAACCAATTTTGATCTGGTTTGCGGCGATCGACGCAGTTTTTTTAGCCTAAGAAAGTAATTTATTACAAAAAAATCGATTTGATAACAATTTTAAGAATCATTTTAAAAAAACACTTTTTTACGATTTTTTCGTTCACGGTATCTCGTGAACAAATGAACCGATTTTGATGCGGTTTGCGGAAATCGACGCAGTTTGTTAAGGAGAAGAGCTGATTAGATTTTGGAATTAATCGGTTTAGTTGTTTAGAAAATATTTTACAAAAACAAATTTTTAAAAATTTTTGAAACTTGTTTTTTTAAGATTTCTCAAAATTTTCTGGGCCGAATCGTTTCAAATTTTCAGGAAGTCTAAGTTCACCAAGATCACGTCAGATGCCGCAAACCGCGTTTCAGTCGGACACTCCGTTCAAAAGATATAAAAGGTTTACATACTGTAACCTCAACTGAGGAGAGCCGCGGCTAGCGTAGTTCAGGCGGCGCGAGGGGCGTGGGCGAAGCCAGCAAGAGATGAGATTTTTCTTGATGGGAAAAGCCAGAAGGGCTGTAAGTATCCAACCACCGACCACTTACACGAAAAATAATTAATGATAAAATAAATTTAAATGAAAACTTAAAACGAGGACGACACAATAACAACAACAAATGTTGTCACGTGACGGTGAAAACTAAAGTAGTGTGGGCCCACCGACCAAAGGTGAAAAGGGCGCCAGGACACAAGGGCCACACTATAGGAGCTTCTAGGGAGTCCACTCCTAGACTATCGTGCCACGCTGACAACCAGGAATAATTAACACACGCCCAAAACCGTTTCCCAAAACGTAATAACTAACAACCAACAACAACAACGATCCACTCAACATTATGGATCGCCACCAAAAACGACAACCAAAAACTAACGTCAACCAATTTAGCCCAAAACAAATACCAAGCCTAATTCACAACAAAACAACCAATTAAGCGACTGAACAGCCACTCGTTACAATTATTGAAATTGTAACACAACAGCACTGACTAAATTCAAGTGCCAACTTAATCTACAACACTCGACGCGTACAACAATTAGTCGACAAACTCAAATTAAATAAAAGTTGTCGCATCGACTTCAATACAATGAGCTGGCGTATCGCATCAACCTCAGACCAAATTAAAATACAACTAGGGCTCGCATTAATCGTCAAACATCAACAACATTTAATTGATTGGCTGGCATCGACGTGAGATCATAGCATTCGGCGTGACAGATACGTGGCGACGTAGTTAACGACAACCTCACACATTCTGAACAAAACTAAATTCCAGAAATTCCAGGAATGAATCCTGATCCACAACAACTACAACAAACTTTGATCCTAAGCGACAGAAAATCAACACTAATATCCAGAATGCCAACAGGCCTGTTAATTCACGGTTGATTCTATTTGCAATAATGGTGACAACAATCAAAGGTGGAAAAGAACCTAAAATTTGGGACCGCTCTGCGCGGAACCAAATTCTCTGTGTTAAAAAAGGATGCACGGAGGAATGCCCTAAATCGCCAACGAAACTAGAAGTTTTCAACCACTAAAACCTAACCACAAAACGCCTACGAAGATTCGCCACAAAATAGTAATCAAATCGCAATATAAATTTCACATCAAAATCTGTCTCAAACAATAAGATGTTTGCGTGCCAACGGCACGCCAGCCAATGAGCTCCAGACCAGTTCAAACCAAACGACTCTCTCGCACACCGACTACTGCTCAAGTCGGAACAATCATACGTTGCTATCTGAAGGCATGCATCGTGTCGTTCTTTATTAACTCATGGCTTTTTCGCCTCTCTCGCTCGCACTCATTATCACACTTTTTGCAATTTTAAATTACTTCTAATAATTCACATAATATTTCTGCACAATTTACTCAAGGCAAAATGGCCTAAGGTTGTAAAACGTTACAATACATACACACACACACACACATACAGCCTTACGGACATCATCGCCAAAATAGTTTCAATAGCTTCCTAGGACCTCAAAACGTCGAGATCTGGCGAAAACTCGATTTTCGAAAATCGGGGTGAAACCAATAACTTCCCGATTTTTGAAAAAAAAAAAATTTTAACTTCCCGCTTTAAAAAAAAAAATTTTTTTTTTTCAAAAATCGGGAAGATTAGAGTTTTGAGGTCCTAGGAAGCTATATCTTTTGAACGGAGTGTCCGACTGAAACGCGGTTTGCGGCATCTGACGTAATCTTGGTGAACTTAGATTTCCTGAAAATTTGAAATGATTCGGCCCAAAAAATTTTGAGAAATCTTAAAAAAACAAGTTTCAAAAATTTTTAAAAATTTGTTTTTGTAAAATATTTTCTAAACTACTCAACCGATTAGTTCCAAAATCTAATCAGCTCTTCTCCTTAATAGTACGAGAGCCCACGACCAAAACCATGTATCATCGTTTTACGGCCAAAACCGTATGAAGTCGTTAGATTAGATGATCCTGAACCCTACTAGGTGAGGGGTAACGGTCAGAAGTGTAGCAACTGCGTGGGAGGCCATTTCTGCTATGTCAAAAAAAATAGGCAGACAGTATTATCGTATTACGTCTGATATTGAAAATGTACATAGATTTTGTCATTTTATGACGAAAATGTTTGTTTTCAGACATTTTGCGCGTAGCATATGGCCTGAGCGCATTTTTGAAAATGTCAAAAAATTTAGCCGAACTGTATTATAGCAACCCGGTTCAATTTTTTTTTAAACTTTTTGTATGGCTTCCGGGATTGCTAAAATACTGTTTTCAGACATTTCCGATGTCGCCTATAATCCCAAAAACGAAAAGAACGTTCCGGAGTAAATAAACAAATGGGGTGAAATGAAGGTGATGAATGGGGATATAAGAATTGTCGATGAAAAAATTAGAACTGGAAAATTACCGTTATACAATTAAAACCAGGGACAACCCATAATTTTGCCGAAAATTTACTATGTAGAATGTAAATGTAATGTAAATGTTCGGATTATCGAAAAGTTGTCTGATTAGTAAGGTGCTACACTGAATTTGTCTGATATAAATTTTTTCTATATCTGGACAACTTATTTTATCACGTCTAACAATTTTCAGACGAATTGCTATGTTACCGATCGGTAAAATTTCTTAACGTTTTCAAAACGGTCTTAAAATTTAATGTGCTCACATTTTCTTCTGAAAAATGATTCTTTCGCATAAACTGACCCAAATTCACTCGTGAAAAGGATTTTCAGACGTTTTGCTATGATACTTTTTTTTTGTCTCATTTCTAATTTTTTTAAGTGGTCTCCCGGGTACACGCTACGCTAGTGGCGTCTGAAAAACGTGTTTTCCATATCTTAGAGCTATCATTCAACTACATTCTGAAAATCAGACGGATTGCTATGATACAGTTTGGTAAAATTTATTGACATTTTTGAAAATTTGGTTAGGTCTGACGATACACGGAAAATTTCTGATATTGCGATTTTCGGGTTCAGGATAATCGAATCTATCAATTTGATGCGGTTTTCGTCGTATTGCTATGAGACAAAAATTTTGGTCGTGGGCTCTCGTATTATAACAAACTGCGTCGATTTCCGCAAACCGCATCAAAATCGGTTCATTTGTTCACGAGATACCGTGAACGAAAAAATCGTAAAAAAGTGTTTTTTTAAAATGACTCTTAAAATTGTTGTCAGATCAATTTTTCTGTAATAAATTACTTTCTTAGGCTAAAAAAACTGCGTCGATCGCCGCAAACAAAATCAAAATTGGTTCATTTGTTCATGAGATAACGTGAACGAAAAAATCGTAAAAAAGTGTTTTTTTAAAATGACTTAAAATTGTTGTCAGATCAATTTTTTTGTAATAAATTACTTTCTTAGGCTAAAAAAACTGCGTCGATCGCCGCAAACAAAATCAAAATTGGTTCATTTGTTCATGAGATATCGTGAACGAAAAATTTGTAAAAAACTTTTTTTTTTAATTACTCGTAAAATTCCTATGAGATCGATTTTTCTGTAATAAATTACTTTTTTAGATTAAAAAATTGCGCCGACTGCCGCAAATCGCAACAAAATCGGTTTATTGGTTCATGAGATACCGTGAACGAAAATTTCGTAACAAAGTGTTTTTTTTTTTTTGAGGTCGAAGAGCTAAAAAATAAACTTCTTGCTATATTTTATATATTTTAGAGCGTTTTGAACTCGAAAATAGCGGGAAGTTACAGGGATGGCCTGCAGGGTCAAACTTCTTTTCAAATTTTTTTTTTTAAAGCGGGAAGTTAAAAATTGAATTTTACAATTAATGCTCTCATTGAAAATTTGACTGTCTATAAATGAGGCATTTTTATATAGTTAATTGAAAAAAGCTATAAAAAGGTGTAAAAAACATTACGTTTCCATTTCAAAAATAAATTACTATTTATTTTTAATTTCTGTACTTCTGAAGACAATTTTATATCATTAGATCACATTTTTGAGAACCTGACAAAAAGAAAAAAAAAAGATTTTGTTGACACGGTCTGGTGAGGTACTTTTCATTTCTGAGTTGTGATTTTAGGTGCCCCCTGAGACGTGATGCCCTAAGCAATTGCTTATTTTGCTTATAGGTTAATCCACATCTGACCGGATGACATTCCCTTTTCTAATCAAACTGTCACAGGTCACTTAGTTCACTAGGAAGTCAACTAACTTTCTTAATAAATTATATTTCCTTTCAAACTGGATGTTTCCGTAACTGTATAAAAGTAGGTAATATCTGTCCTATTCATAAAAAAGAAGACATGGCAAATTATAGACTAATTACATTAACTTCTGGTTTTTCAAAAATTTTTGAGTACGCCTATTTGAATCGTATTGAATCTTTCATAAATATTTGTAAAACTTTGTCTGTTAACCAACATGGTTTCCGTCCAAATTACTACACCATGACAGCTGTTAATTCTTTCTATAATAATATTATTTCTCATCTAGAAAATGGTGAATGTCCGGCAGGTATATTCTGCGATCTCAGTAGGACATTTGACTGTGTCAGTCACAATATGCTGTTGTTGAAGGCAGAAAGATATGGAATAAGCGGTTATGCTCTAGACTGTTTACAATCTTTTTTAGTTGGCCGCCAACAATTTGTACCTATATGTAGAGATTTGGTAAGGTCATTATTTTATGTTCTATGAATAGTGGCCGGCAATGTTCATTCCTCCAAACTCCAGCCAATATACGAACAGCCGCTTTTTGTAAAAGGAAAATTCTTTTGGCTCCGGATGTCCCTCCCCAAATCAAAATTCCATATTCCATTACTGAATGAAACAGACTGAAATATGCTATACGGGCTGCGTCAGTTGAAATAGATTTTTTTATTCGTCTTACTGCGTAAGTGGCTTTAGCCAGTTTACTACTTAAATAGTCTATATGCTTATCCCACTTAAGAGTCGGATCAAGAATAATACCTAAGAATTTAACTTTCTTAGTTCTGTTGAAACTGTTAGCTTGGAACTGTATTATTTCAGTCTTAGTTAAATTTAAAGTCAGTTTATTAGCAGCGAACCAAGCAGACGCCTTCGATTGTATATCACCCGAAATATCAGAAGTATTTACAAGTTCATGCAGAAACGTTGTATCATCAGCAAACAAAAGCGTAGTGACATCTGCCATTATGTTTGGAAGATCATTTATATATATTATAAATAAAATAGGGCCCAAAATTGACCCTTGGGGTACACTATTTTTTATAATTTGTTTACCTGATGAGATTTCATCATTACATACGTATTGACATCTGTTACTTAGGTACGAACTAAACAACTGCAGAGCTATACCCCGAACTCCATAATCCTCTAATTTACTTATCAATATTTCATGTGATACACAAATCGAATGCTTTACTTAGATCATAAAAAATACCTTCGACAACTTTAGCTTCATCCCACATTGTTAATATTTTGGTTACCATAGCTGAAAGAGCTGAAATAGTGGACATATTTCCTCTAAAACCAAATTGTGATTCTGAAAAAAGTTCTAGTTGGTTAAAATATTTTAACAATCTTATTTTAATAATATTTTCCAAAAGTTTAGAGAAAATTGGAAGTACAGATATAGGACGGTAATTCCCAATTATATTCTTTTCACCTTTTTTGTATACAGGAATAACTTTTGCCACTTTTAAGGAATCTGGGAAGACACCTTCTTCCAAGCATTTATTAAAAATGAAAACTAATGGGTCAACTATTTGGTCAAATGCAATTTTTAAAATTTCGCCGGTGGTTTTTAAATTTTTAATTAAATTTTGGACTTCATTTCTATCCGTGGGATCAAAATATAAGGAGCCAGAAGGTGAACTCTCCGTCCCAAGGTATTCATTGTGATCGGAATCTATTCTCGGTAAATCTGCTATTAAATTGTCAGCTACTGAAATAAAATAATCATTAAATTGACTTGAAGTAAAGGAAGGCTTATCTTTAATTTTTCTACGGTTACTCAGTTCATTAGTAATTATATGCCACACAGTACGGCTAATATTAGTTGCATTACGTATCTTTTCTCCATACGCTTTTTTCTTTTCAGTTTCTATGCAACTATTGTACTCTATTTTCAAAGTTCTGTACAGATTATTTAAATAATTAAAATTCGGAAGCTTCCTTAAATCATTTACAAAGCTTATTATCTTTTTAAGTTGCCTAACTTCATTAGATAGCCACTCTGTTTTCACCTGTTTATTAGTTTGAATTTTTATTGTCTTTAAAGGAAAGGAAACATTAAAATAATGATAAAAAGTCTCAAAAAATTCAGTAAAACTTTCGTCGGCATCACCTGCGCTATACACACTCTGCCAGTTACAATTTTTTAAATAGTGCATAAATTCAGAAGTGCTTTCTGGATTAATAAGTCTTTTTTTTAATTGCACATTTTTACTAATATGCGTTTTGATTACATCAAAATTCTTTATAGACGCTAACTGTCCTCGATGGTCTGACAAACAAGGCTCCAGAATACCGACACTTATGTCATGAACATTTAGATTGGTAAAAATGTTATCTATAATAATAATAATAATAATAATAATAATAATAATAATAATAACTTTATTTCACATTGACTATATAGTGTGTGATTCGTCATAAAAAGTTAATAAAAGTTACATTAAAATAAATAAAATTTACATTAAAAATCACATATATAATTCATTGATGTTATAAAAAGCTTGGTCGATCAGGAATTTTCTTAATTCTTTTTGAAATACAGAGGCCCTTTCAATAGTATTTATTTCACGGGGTAGACTATTAAAAATTTTCACACCCATATAAGAGCTGCTCTTTTTGAAAAAAGAGAGTTTATGGGAGGGAACCATTAAGCAATTTTTGCGAGTGCTGTAACTGTGTTGGTTATTAAAATCGAACATTGAGCGGTTGTTGAACACAAAAATAGATATTTTATATATATATACACATGGTAGTGTCATGATTCTTAGATTCCGGAATAGTTGCTTACATGAGTGTCTGGAATCATTTATACCAGAAAGGTGGAACTAACGGCTGTTATTCTTGTCGGTTCATTTACGCAAATATTAAAACCATAAGTAATTAACAAGTCACATATCTCAACTTTTTCTTTACTTTCACTTAAAAAATTTATATTAAAATCACCACCCACTATTACAGTTTTATTACAGTTATCAGCAAAAAGTAGTATTTGATTAAAATTATCTATAAAAATTTGAAAATCACCAGTGGGGGGTCTGTAAATAACCATGACCACAATATTACTACTTAGATGATTTATGCTTGTAACTTCAAAATGTCGTTCAACATTTAATTTAGATAAAAATTCACATTCGCAAAGATCAACATCGTTTTTGACGTACATCAGAACGCCACCATGCGACATTTTTGTCCGGCAGAAATAACTGGCTATTCTATAGTTCGACAAATTAAACGCGGGTATTTCGTTTGTAGTGAGCCAATGCTCAGTAATGCATATTATGTCAATTAGAGGAAATTCTGCAAGAAAAGCTTCTAGTTCACTCAGTTTATTTCGAAGACATTGCATGTTTTGATAGAATATATTTAATTTATTAACTTGGTCTATTTCCTTGACTAGGTTGCCTGGGGTTGTTCTTTGATTTCTGTCAAGCTGCACGGATTGTGTTGTATGATGCGTTGTACGTACACACGATGATTGATGTTCCATTCCACCTAGAGTGCACATACAATTAGGTCCGGAAACTCGCCGCTTTTTGTCGAAAAAGAAAACGCTTTATAATGGCACCTTGGGGCCAAATTTCTGCATTGTAGATGCCATCAATTAACGATCTATCTGCTCCTACTCGGAAGCTTTTCCAACGTCCTTTGCTATTGAGATCCTCGCACACAAAGTTATGACCCGGAAATTTTTCTTCAAGATAACTGTTGACATCTTCTTCCGTGGTTGATGTAAGCGCTCTACCCAGAAAAATCCATATTTTTTCATCCGCCGTTTTGAGAATTTCACTTTGGGGGGCTTTTCCTCGTATAATTGGTTTTCTTCTCTTTCTTCGTGCAACAGTTATAAAACCTTCATCATCACTGTCTTGGTTAGTATTCTCACCATTTTCATTGTCGTTTAAGTGATTTTCCAGTTTATCTCTAACAGTGTCACTGTTAACCACAATCTCGTTATTCGCAATGTTGTTTATTTCAATTTCAGGTTTCTCTCTAATAGTATTTACCTCAATTATATCTGATAAATTGTTCATAGATGTTTTCTTATCAGAGATATTATTCACTTTGGTTCTGTTCTTTGGTAGAGTGGAACGTTTCGTAGATTGTACTGGCTCTAATAAGATCTTTCCTCCTTTTAGATTTTCAATTTCTGATAACAATTTTAGGTTAGTCTCCTTTAGTACCTACATTGTACTCAACTATCTTCCAAGCTTAATTCGATCCATTATCTTATACCTAAAAAATGTTCTTACGAAGATTAAATTAATTTCTACAATGCTCAAGTTGTTTCTAGGTTAAGATATCTGATTTGTTTCTGGGGAAACTTAGTTTTGTCCATAGAGATACTACAGTTCGCTAGTTCGTATGCTTGCCATAAGTGAAAGTGTCCTCACTTGAGAGAGAGAGGGAACGCTGCAGAAAACCCAGAAAACTAGATATTTGTTTACTCAAATCAGCATTGTTTTATATCATTAGTTATTATAGAGATCAGGAACTTTTCTCTCTCTGAATTGCAGACACTTTCACGGCTCACTCACGTACTTTAGTCTAATATCTCTATAGTTTTGTCTAATGATGTCTGTTTGTTACTGTAACCTTTTTTTTATTTTAGTGGACTGTATAAATTTTATTTTTAATAACGATTACAGAAAACAAGAATGTTTAATAATACACAGTAAGATTGCAAAATAAGATCATAGAACGAAATTAACTTTAATTAACACAATGTTTGCTATGAACTATAAGGTTACGTTGTGGCCTGCGTTCGACATTTTTTTTACTACTCTCGTGGTACTGTTTTTTACCACCAGTTGGCGTGTTGTACACACTGGTGCTAGAGTTTGAATTGTGGCGCCAACATACCGGCCGCCTTGAAGTATCTATACTTCAACTTGAACTAAATTGAAACTAAACAATTGCAATGATGACAATGTGGATAATGACAAAAATTAAATTAACAAAAAGAATTCTCTCGTTCACACATTGTAATGAAACCAATTATCATATTTAGATAAACATCACTTAATTATTAATGCACAGGTAGAGCACATAACTTTTTTATAGGACGTTTAAAAACTCCCGTAGTTGTTTTAACACTCACTACCCGCACTACACCGTCTTCTCCTGGATGGATGGCTGTGACTCGACCAAGAGCCCACTGGAGAGGGGGTGTGTTGTCTTCAGCGATGATGACCGACTTGGATGTCGTGTTGTCCGGTTGACCACTGGCTTCGTAGTTGGAGATGTTGTAGATAATCTCGTTTCCAGCGGTTCCAAAAATGCTGCTTTACCTTCTGAATATGTTGGAATATAGACAGTCGATTATCAACCACCTGTAAATAGCTCGGTGATGGTGGTTCTAACAAGTAGTCCCCTATGAGGAAATGTGCTGGACATAAATAGGAAAGGTCGTTGGGATCTGATGACACAGGTACTAGAGGTCTAGAGTTTAGGATTGCCTCGATCTGTGTGATTAGAGTATAACACTCTTCAAACGTTAATGTTAAATTGTGTGAAACCTTATAAAAATGTTTCTTGAACGATTTGACAGCAGCTTCCCATATGCCACCGAAATGTGGTGCTCGGGGCGGGATGAAATGCCATTCGATTTTTCGTTTCGATAGATGCTCAGCAATGTACTCAGAATTATTTTTAACGAAGTCGTACATTTCAGTCAGTTCTCGATCAGTGCCAACAAAATTAGTTCCGTTGTCAGAGAACATTTTAGAACACAGTCCTCGTCTTGATACAAATCTAGATAATGCTGCCAGGAATGATTCAGTAGTTAGAGAAGTAACTAATTCGAGATGAACTGCTTTTGTGCTAAAGCAGACAAACACTGCGATGTAGGCCTTTGTGGTATTATATCTGCCACGTCGTCGGGCTTCTCTGAGTTGAACAGGTCCGGCGTAATCAACACCAGTGACAAAGAATGGACGTGATGGTATAACTCTGTCAGCTGGTAAATCAGCCATGATATATTCAGGTATAACAGGTTTATATCTAATGCATTTAACACAAGTTCTCACAAATTTTCGTGCTAAGTTTCGTCCAGCTATGGGCCAGTAATATAGTCTGATTGATGCTAAGAGTTGAGTTGGTCCACAGTGGTCCAGTTTCTCATGTTGTTCTGTAAGAATCAAGTTGGTGATAAAATGATGCGCAGGTAATATGACTGGATGTTTTTGATCAATACATATATCTGCTCTTTTGAGTCGGCCTCCAACCCGAATCAATGAATTAAGTTGGTCGAAAAATGGATTTAATAATTTTAATTTACTGGTTGAATGAACCATTTTTTGTTCTTGTAATAATATTCTTTCCTTGTAAAAATGTTCATTTTGAACTAATTGTAGAATTTTTATTCTTGTGGTTTCAAGTTCTGCAATGATTAATGATTGGTTTTTAGGAGCTTTTATCTTTCGTAGTGCGTTTATAAACCGTAAACAATACGCTAGTATACGAATAAGTTTTGACCAAGATGAAAATTTGGTAAGAATGTCAAAACCTTTCGATGATGGTTTGGTTGTAAGAAGACTTGTAGTTTTCGCTTCAGGATCGTTGTAGATGGTTGTGATTTCTTCTTTTAACTGTTGCACCTTTTCTATGGTGTCTTCACCAGTTAATAAATCGTCGACATAAAAGTCGTTGAGAATGACTTTACTTGCATTTGAATAGGTTGCTTCATGTTCGTATGCTAACTGCCTGATGCATCTGATGGCTAGATACGGTGATGATGCTAAACCGTACGTTACCGTGTTGAGTTGATATGCTTTTGCTTCCTGGTCTGACTTGTCTCGCCATAAAATTTGTTGAAGATGTCTATCGTCCTGATGAACTAATATTTGCCGATACATCTTCTCAATGTCAGCTGTGATAACATATGTATGTTGTCTAAAACGTGTAAGAATGCTGAATAAGTCGGGTTGTAATTTAGGTCCTACTAGTAGAATATCATTTAGTGATACTCCAGATGATGTTTTGGATGACCCGTCAAAAACCACTCGTAGTTTGGTTGTGGTACTTGTATCCTTGATGACTGCATGATGAGGTAAGAAATTTGCCTTTTGGGTGTAATCTAATGTAATTTCGGTCATGTGATTTAAGTTTTTGTACTCATTGAGGAATGATTTGTATTGCTGTTCGAATACTGGGTCTTTATGCATACGTCTTTCCATGGATTGTAGTCTCTTGAGTGCATTTGTAGCTGAATCACCTAATGCGATGGTGTCTGTTCTTTTTGGCAACTTAACTATAAATCTGCCAGTTTCGTCTTTTTGATGCGTTTCTTTAAAATGAGTTTCACATTGCTGCTCTTCACTTGTTGTATGATGTTTTTCTTCAAGTTCTTCTATGCTCCAAAATTTCTCTAAACTTCTATGTAGCTCTAATGTAGTAAGGTGACAGATCGTCGTTTGATCAGTCGCCGCTTGACTCTTGCCTGACACTACCCATCCGAATACAGTGTTTTGTAAAATGGGAAGGTCCTCTCCTAACTTGATTTGATCTCGCTTCAATAAGTTGAAATATAACTCGGCTCCAATGAGCATGTCAACAGTTCCCGGCTCACCGAATGTAGGATCTGCCAACTGAATGCATGGCAAGTTCCACGTGTCCGTCGTTACTGGCGCTGTGGGTAACTTGATTGTTATGTCTTGAATTATCAGACACTCTATCGTTCTACTGAAATTTGATATTCTTGATTTGAGTTGAACATTGGTTGTAGCATTAACTTCTGTCCCCTTGTGAGATATCCCGTTGATGGATATTTTGTGATGTACGATTCTCCTATTTAACTTTTCTGCTAGTTCTTGCGTGATGAAATGAGACTGAGATGCACTGTCAAGTAAAGCTCTGCATGGTATCCATTGGCCTTGAGCGTTCTTGAATTGATTCAAATTCTTCTAAATGTTTTTCAAAACTAGGCAATCGAACACCTATTTGCGTTGTATCACCAGATTCTGTCGCTTCGTCTATCTTCTTTTGAAATTTCGTTAATTTTCCTTTCAATACCGCTCTTTTCTTTTTTAAATTTCGGCATTTTTCTTCGTATGACAGTTGTGTGCTTTCGTCGATTGAGCTTTGATCGTCAGGCATTTTAAAGGTTGGTGAAGGATTGATAAACAATAAATGAATAGGGGCTTACCTTGTCTATATTTGCATAATAATGTAGATCAACGGTGATTTTGATTGTTGCTGTTTGCTGTATACTGCGTGCTGGTTTTGACTGTAGCTACTCTGCTGAATGATGGCTGATGATTTGATGATGTACACCACAAATAACTTCCCACTTTGTATTAATTAACACTTATAACTTCACTCACACTGATATTATCCGGCTCGATTGGACCAAATGTTTGTTACTGTAACCTTTTTTTTATTTTAGTGGACTGTATAAATTTTATTTTTAATAACGATTACAGAAAACAAGAATGTTTAATAATACACAGTAAGATTGCAAAATAAGATCATAGAACGAAATTAACTTTAATTAACACAATGTTTGCTATGAACTATAAAGTTACGTTGTGGCCTGCGTTCGACATTTTTTTTACTACTCTCGTGGTACTGTTTTTTACCACCAGTTGGCGTGTTGTACACACTGGTGCTAGAGTTTGAATTGTGGCGCCAACAATGTTTTTATTTCTCAGAAAATAATAATTCGTGCTATAGCTGGTATTTCATATAAAGTGTCTTGTCGCCATTCTTTTAATAATCTTAAACTTACGACTCTTTGTTAAATTTTCCTTTGCGAAATTTCTTTCTTTGTTTATATACAAACTCTATCCAGATTGTGACGAATGGCGACTAATCAATCAAAATCTTAACTTTATACTCCGCCTACTACGATTCTCGGTATTTTGCGTCAAGGTAGAGAAATCGAAAAAAGGGATTAGAAAATCTGTACAGGATATTATTCCAACCTCACATACTGAGTTTCGTGACAAAATTCGCATATTTAATAGTAATAATAATAATAATAAATTTATTGTCCTTTTTATACATGCATATAGCAGGAGGATTTGTCACTATACATATAATAAAATAACATATTGAAATACAATAATAGATAAAATTATTAGACGATAATACTATCAACTTTAATAATATCATCATAAAAAACATTAAAAAACGTTAGGAAAATTTAAAAATTCTTCAACGGAATAAAAAGCATTATTGATTAAAATTTCTTTGACAGTATTACGGAATTTGTTGAAATTTTTATAGCTCTTATTAAAAATTTTTATACACATATATTAAGTGCTTTTTTCAAATAAAGATGATTTGTGGGCCGGTATGCATAAGCTGTTCGTACCTCTTGTTGTAATATTATTTGTATGTCGTAAGTCACTATTTGTATTAAATATATTGTTATTAAACGGGAAATTTTAATCAGGTGAAAAGACCACAGCCAATTTGTTTTGACTATTTATTCATATATACACGACGTTTCGTCGGTTTGATTCCGACTTCTTCAGGTATCTAACAAAACAGACACAAATTATACATTTAAATTATCAAGATAACATAATATTACAAAATTAATAAATAAATAATACCTTGAACAGTCTGTCAAAACATTGTCAATACTCTGATCATTACAATTCAGGTTCGACTTACAAATTTTACAAAAATCATACGTCCAAATATAGTCCAACATCAATCATATACATAATTAAAATAGCAGATAAAGTCTTCAATGATTTAATAATATTTGTCAATTTTTATAAGTAGAAAATTATTAATAAGTCACAAATAACAACCTCATATCTCGCCTGTACATTTTCTACTGTAAACAGCTGTCAGTTACAGAACACACATACGCTCGTGGCGACAATGACAACTAAACTCACGCGGCAAATTCAAAATAACCTAAGTTTTATTTTTATTTTTGTTATACTTATATCTCTCAATCAAACCTAAATATACCTTACTTAGATGGTCTGTGTCTGTTCTCAAATTAACAGTGTCTGTCAAACATATATGGACCATTTCGCTGATATTTCTTTTAAACCAATTTCCTTCCCTGTCCAGAATCTTCACTTGGTCAAAATCAAAAACATGACCAGTTACAAAATGATGATTCGCCAAGGCAGTACGGTCTTCCTTATCCTTAAATCTGTCTTCACAACTATATTTGTGTTGATAGATCCTTTTGGATAGATATTGTCGAGTCTGGCCCACGTATGATTTTCCGCACGAACACGGGATCTTGTAAACTAATTCAGACACTTGGCTCAACGATGTCTTGTCCTTCAGCTTCGAATAAACATGACCAACAGTTCGGATGTTGTAGAACGCCGGTCTCCAATCAGTAGATCGGAAACTCCATGATATTCTATGACTGAGGCCCCTAATAAAAGGGAATCTGAACCTGTTTTTTTGAGTTTTAATCTTATTGACACTCCTGTCGCCCATATGTAAAGCTCTAAACCTCCTCAGACAGACGTTTATGAAAGATTTCGGGTAGTTGTTATTGTCGAGGATTTTTCGAACTTCTCTTAAGTTTTCTTTATAATAATCTGCATGGCTCAGCTTTAAAGCTCTATACAGTAGACCTAAGACGACACTACTTTCTTGCGAAGTAGGATGAAGAAGTTAGAGAGGCTGTTGAAGGGTTCCATGTCAGTGGTCGACAATGAAGACAACAAAAAGTTAGTATATAATTATTCTGGTACCAGCTTGCCTGATTATGTCATGGATGTATTGATGTTGCCTCCAAAGTTTGGTGTGGAGTTGGAGAAAAAAGACATTCCCATTCCTACGCTCATCAAGGACCTGGAGTTTGGTATTTCCAGGATTAAGCTCCAAGATGCAGATGTTAATGAGTTGGAGAATGCTAAAAACTCTGTGAGGTTGAGAGCGCTAAATTCCATCACTAGTTTTTATAATAATGGACAACTGAATTCCAGGAATAGGGAAGATTTTTTATTAAAAAGTGATCTAAAAAAGACTAAGAAGTTTCTGGATGAACACGATGATTTATTGGTTATTAGAGCTGATAAAGGAGGTGCCACTGTTGTAATGGACAAGAATGAGTACATTATGGTGATGTCAGGGATGCTGGATGATCGGACGGTGTATAAGAAGATCAATGTGGATCCCACTAACAAGTATCAGATAAGGATTAATAAACTGGTAAAGAAGTTCATGGATGAGAAGATAATTGATGATTCGATTGGTAAGAGTCTAACTATTTTAAATGCAATACCACCAAGACTTTATGGATTACGTAAAGTACATAAAACAGGTTATAAGATGCGTCCTGTTGTAAGTTGCATCAAATCTCCATGTTACAAATTAGCGGCTTTTTTGCATTCAGTTTTACTTCCAGTTGTTAATACCTTTGAGATAAATGTGAAGAATTCAGCTGAGTTGGTGGAGTTTCTACAGAACGTCAGATTACCGGAAGGTTATGTCTTGGTATCGTTGGACGTAGTATCCTTGTTCACCAATATTCCGAAGGATTTAGTATTGTCAATAATTGATGAAGACTGGGACGAGTTGAGAGTGGCCATTGATATACCTAAAACTTACTTGATTGAGTTGGTTGGAGTATGTTTTGACACCAGTTACTTTACGTTTAATAATGAGTTCTTCATACAACTAGATGGATCAGCGATGGGCAATCCTGCGAGTCCATCGTTAGCTAACTTGGTGATGAATCATATTTTGAAAAAAGTATTAAACATCGTGCCATTCAATATTGCGTTCCTGAAACTCTATGTGGATGATACTTTGTTGGCAGTTCCTGTGAGTGAGGTGGATGGTCTGCTAGGGTGGTTTAACAGCATACATCCGAAAATACAGTTCACAATGGAGAAAGAAGTTGATAATATGTTAGCGTTCCAGGATACGTTGGTGATAAGGTCAGTAGGGGGTGAATTACGTACTAAATGGTACCAGAAATTCACTAGTTCTGGCAGAGTGCTGAATTATAAATCTCATCATCCTACTTCGCAAAAAAGTAGTGTCGTCTTAGGTCTACTGTATAGAGCTTTAAAGCTGAGCCATGCAGATTATTATAAAGAAAACTTAAGAGAAGTTCGAAAAATCCTCGACAATAACAACTACCCGAAATCTTTCATAAACGTCTGTCTGAGGAGGTTTAGAGCTTTACATATGGGCGACAGGAGTGTCAATAAGATTAAAACTCAAGAAAACAGGTTCAGATTCCCTTTTATTAGGGGCCTCAGTCATAGAATATCATGGAGTTTCCGATCTACTGATTGGAGACCGGCGTTCTACAACATCCGAACTGTTGGTCATGTTTATTCGAAGCTGAAGGACAAGACATCGTTGAGCCAAGTGTCTGAATTAGTTTACAAGATCCCGTGTTCGTGCGGAAAATCATACGTGGGCCAGACTCGACAATATCTATCCAAAAGGATCTATCAACACAAATATAGTTGTGAAGACAGATTTAAGGATAAGGAAGACCGTACTGCCTTGGCGAATCATCATTTTGTAACTGGTCATGTTTTTGATTTTGACCAAGTGAAGATTCTGGACAGGGAAGGAAATTGGTTTAAAAGAAATATCAGCGAAATGGTCCATATATGTTTGACAGACACTGTTAATTTGAGAACAGACACAGACCATCTAAGTAAGGTATATTTAGGTTTGATTGAGAGATATAAGTATAATAAAAATAAAAATAAAACTTAGGTTATTTTGAATTTGCCGCGTGAGTTTAGTTGTCATTGTCGCCACGAGCGTATGTGTGTTCTGTAACTGACAGCTGTTTACAGTAGAAAATGTACAGGCGAGATATGAGGTTGTTATTTGTGACTTATTAATAATTTTCTACTTATAAAAATTGACAAATATTATTAAATCATTGAAGACTTTATCTGCTATTTTAATTATGTATATGATTGATGTTGGACTATATTTGGACGTATGATTTTTGTAAAATTTGTAAGTCGAACCTGAATTGTAATGATCAGAGTATTGACAATGTTTTGACAGACTGTTCAAGGTATTATTTATTTATTAATTTTGTAATATTATGTTATCTTGATAATTTAAATGTATAATTTGTGTCTGTTTTGTTAGATACCTGAAGAAGTCGGAATCAAACCGACCAAACGTCGTGTATATATGAATAAATAGTCAAAACAAATTGGCTGTGGTCTTTTCACCTGATTAAAATTTCCCGTTTATTATTTATAAGACTTGAAAATTTTACAATATATTGTTATTATTTCTCACGAATTTAATGCATTCAAGAATGTATACGCATGGTAAAGTAAGTAAGCATATTTTTTTAAAAATGGGACGACATGACGTTCTTTTACTAGTGAACGTCCTCGTACGAACAGCTGTTTTTTGTATAATAAACAATCTATTTATGGCTGGTGATTTACCCCAAAATATGATTCTGTAATTACATACAGAAAAAAAAATAACCATAATATATTTTCAATAGTATGTCTCTACTGACTATATGTCTCATTCTATAAAGCAAATAACATACTTTATTCAGTTTTTGGCTTATTTTGTTTGCATGTTCATGCCAAGACAGATCATCAGAGATGTAAAGACCTAAAAATTTCGTAGAAGTTACAGTTTGTACGGATTTGCCATGTAACGAAACATAAAAGGAAAAATTAGGCTTATTGTGCGATGTGTGAAAATTTATAATAGAAGATTTGTTAACATTTAAAAGTAGACCATTTTGCTCGACTATAGATTCATTTCACGATTTTTTCATTTTTTTGGTCTAATATACACTAAATGAAGACTTTCCATGCCACACTAATTATCAAATTAGAGATTAACTTTCTGAAAATGTGTATAAACCAAAATAATGAAAAAAACAAAATGCGAATTTTGTCCTGAAATTCGGTATATTGGGTCAGAATAATATTTTGAACAACTTTTTCTAATGATTTCTAATAATCTCTTATACAAAATATCTAGAATTGACCTTGTTTGTGAATCCGTGGTAGACTGATTTTAAAGTATAGATTTCGGTTAAATATCTTTAAAAATGTGGACCATCAACCTATATGACTGCAAAAACTTATATCTGTATTCTTTCAAATCGCGAAAATAAGGGGGTGTCTGTATCTTAAATGCGACACGCTGTATAATTACTATTTACTTTTTTTCAAAATCAATCACATTTCACCTGTAAAAATTGAAAAGGGCCTTAAACATAGGGCGCAACTTGAGACATGCACACAAAAATGTTTTACTATGAAAAGGTCTATTGGATACTTTAGATTTCTAATATGCCTTCTCCGCCACGCGTAATTCGCATCGTAAAGAAGTCTTGTGTCCTCTTTAATATTTAGAGTATTGACTATTGAATTTATTTCAAATAGATTTTATCAACGTTAATATTGCCATCAATGAAGAATGAACCGGCATAAACATTTATCTTTTCAGGTCAGTAATATAAATGCGTAACCATATTAATGGACAACTTGTATGTTTCACATTTCAGGTTGTTTTTGCAAAGATTTTTAAAATCCAAAATTAATTAAACATATTCTGACGAGTCATTAAATATTATAATCATCTAAAATTATGAAACTGTTTTATTTATTTGGAAAAAAATCGTTAATTTTCAGATAAGAAGACATGACGAAATGCCAAATTTCATCTGCCGCGTATGTTACACCCAACTCAAGAAAATTCAAGACTTTCAGAAGCAAATTGTACAATCTGATAAAACACTGCGACGCTATCTACAGCAATTGCATATCAAGTCTGAATTTTCCATTCAGAAGTCTTCAGAAAAACATTCAATCCATGAAACGAGTCACTGTGATGTTTCTGTGAAATGTGAATCTATTGTGTTTTATGATATTTTTGGCATAAACGTTCCCGAGAATGAAATGGCGCCTATAAATTATAATTCAGCAAAGGAAATGACCGAAGCAATGCCTTTAAAATTCGAAATCAAACACGAGCCAGCGGATGATAATTCATCAAATCTAACAGAATGTGCTGATGATACAGAAACTTTATCCAATGGTAATATAAGTGTAATCGTTTGCGAAGATTCAAAAGTTGATATTAGCTATTACACAAAATTAGGCGAAAACAGGTATATTATCGGGAAAGAGAAAAATTTTAAATCATCAAATAAAATTGATCATGAAGTGCCTTTAAAATTCGAAATTGGAGATGAACCAACGAAAGATAATTCTACAAATCGAGCAGAATATGCTGAAGATACCGCAGATACTTTACATAAGACGGACGATAACGAACTCTGCAGTGATAACTCAAAGATCAAGGGTGGTCACATAACGGGAAACAATGTAGCAGAATATGTGGGCAGCAGTGAAAAGATCAAGAAAGGAAATTCTATAAACTATAGGAAACATAAACAAGCGACTAAAAAGAAGTATTTCTGTAACATTTGTAATAAGAATTTCACCAGATCTTATAATTTGAATAGACACATGCGTATACATACTAGCGAGAGACCATATCAGTGTAGCGTTTGTAATAAGTGTTTCTCCACATCAAGTCCTTTAAGTAGACACAAGCGGACACATACTGGTGAAAAACCATATCAGTGTGACATGTGTAATAAGTGTTTCTCCGTATCAAGTAATTTAATTAGTCACAAACGCACACACACTGGTGAGAAACCATATCAGTGTGGCGTTTGTAATAAGAGTTTTAGCCAACGGAGTCATTTAAGTTATCACAAACGCACACATACTGGCGAGAAACCATTTGAGTGTGGCGTTTGTGATAAGAAATTCTACACTTTAAGTCATTTCAATTATCACAAGCGTGCACACACTGGTGAGAAGCCATATCAGTGTGACATTTGTAATAAGTGTTTCAACGTATTAAGCAGTTTAAACATTCACAAACGCACACACACGGGTGAGAAACCATTTCAGTGTGACATGTGTAATAAGTGTTTCAACTTATTAAGCAGTTTAAACATTCACAAACGCACACACACGGGTGAGAAACCATTTCAGTGTGACATTTGTAATAAGTGTTTCAACGTATTAAGCAGTTTAAAGATTCACAAACGCACACACACGGGTGAGAAACCATTTCAGTGTGACATTTGTAATAAGTGTTTCAACGTATTAAGCAGTTTAAAGATTCACAAACGCACACACACTGGTGAGAAACCATATCAGTGTGGCGTTTGTAATAAGAGTTTTAGCCAATGGAGTGTTTTAAGAATTCACAAACGCACACATACTGGTGAGAAACCATATCCGAGGCCAACAAAAAAGACAAGCTAGGTTGTAGTCTAAGGTTATATTGATATAAACAAGTAATGTTATTGTAATTTTTTTTAACACTGGTGTTTTAAGTATAAGATATTCTGTTTTAGTATTCATATAAACTTTTGATGCCACTAAACTGTACACTGATATAGTTATTAAATAACAATAAATATCAGCGAATTTTTTAAACAATTCAAATAGTGCTTTTGTTGTATTTTAATACATTTTATTTGTCACAGTGCGTATAATTTTATCTTCATGGATGTGTGCATCAAACATTTTCCTGTTGATTTTATAATACGGACAGATAAAGTGAGTAGAGTTAATTATAATATCTTGTTTTTATCTTGTTAGAGAGACTCATTTAAAAATTTTAAAATGTTATTTGGTAAAGAAAAAAAATATTCGTCATTCAATGTCAGATCGACCAATGGTTGGAATCGACCCCTTTTGATTTGGTCGAGTTTTGGTGAGGAGTTTTCTTTTTTCAAAAAGTGAAGCCCTGCCAAAGGAAAAAAGTTATGCAAAATTCAAAATGTCACCATTTTTCAAGTTTATTTTTAAATATCTCGAAAACTATTATAAATACAGAAATGGGCTAAAGTTCATTTTAAAGGGGATATTTGGGATAAATAAAAATTTTCAAAAACAAGTCCAAATGCAAAGTGTGCGGTAAAAAGAATCATTTTGCTAATAATTGTAAATATAAAGATTATAGTTGTCATTTTTGCAATGAAAAAGGTCATTTAAAATCTGTGTGTCATAAATATAAAACGGCACAAAATGAAAAACAAGACAGTACATCCAGTCATAACCCCAATGCTAATACGCGAAGAACTTATGTTCTAAATGAAGAAGTACCTGTTTTCAATGTTAGTTCAAAACAGATTAAGCCTATTACTGTGAAGGTCTGTTTGAGTAATAAAGAATTTGATTTACAAGTTGATTCGGAAGCAGCGGTAACGGCATGTTCGCAAAATTTTTGGGAAAATCATTTTTCTGAATGTAAACTTAAACCAAGTACGATAATTTTGAAAAGTTATGACGGTAGTACTATTAATCCGTTAGGATTGTTTAATTTAAACGTAAAATTTAATAATTGCGCCACAGATTTAGATTTTTTTGTTGTACGTAGGGCAGGAGAACCTATTCTAGGTCTTGATTGGATGAATAAATTTAACATGGGTATTAAGGAATTAAATTTCATTGATCAAAACGAAAATTTTGTATTAAATAAATTTAAAGATGTTTTTTCTAATGAATTAGGCACTTTTAAATATGGTAAAATCAAGTTAGACTTAGAGTCAGAAGCTGAACCGATTTTTCATAAGCCGCGACCACTGGCGTTTGCATTGCGATCTAAAGTTGAACATCAGCTTAAAAAGCTGGTTGAAACTGGTGTTTTGGTACCTGTGGATTATTCTCGATGGTCTAGTCCTATTGTCCCGGTATTAAAAAAGGATGGATCTATCAGAATATGTGGGGATTATAAAGTTACGATTAATAAGTTTTTGGAAGTGGATAAATATCCACTACCGCGAATCGAAGATCTTTTTTCTAAATTACAAGGAGGGGTAGAATTACCAAAATAGATTTGAGTCAGCCTTACCAGCAAGTAGAATTAGAAGAAAATTCACAACTTGTAACTACCATTAGTACTCTTTTTGGTTTATTCAAATATACTCGTTTGCCTTACGGTGTATCTACAGCCCCGGAAAAATTTCAGAAAATCATGGAGCATCTTTTATTGGGAATAGCAGGCACAGTTGTTTTCCTTGATGATATTTTAATTACGGGGAAAGACCGTAAAGAGCATACTCATAGATTAGATTTAGTTCTTTCAAAGTTACAAAAAGCCGGTTTAAAAATTAAAAAGGAAAAATGTAAATTTTTTTCAAAAGTGTGTAAATTATTTAGGTTTTGTCATTGATGCTGAAGGACTTCATCCTGATATGAATAAAGTCAAAGCAATTCGCGAAGCACCTGAACCAAAAAATCACAACTGCAATCGTTTTTAGGTTTTATGAATTATTACCGTAAATTCATTTCCAATTTTTCAATAAAGTTAAAGCCACTTTATGAATTGTTAAAAAAAGATGGTCTGATCAGTGTAAAAATTCTTTTGAATCAATTAAAAATGAATTAACGTCCTCTTCAATCTTAGTTCATTTTAATCCAGACTTAGATATAAAAGTAATTGTCGATGCATGTGAGTACGGGGTAGCTGGAATATTAGTTCATAAATATCCGAATGGGGAGTTGCGACCTATTGACCTATTGCATCTGGGACTTTAAATGATTCCGAAAAACGCTATTCGCAAATTGATAAAGAGGCGTTAGCCATTATTTACTCTGTTAAACAGTTTTATCAATATTTGTGGGGACGAAAATTTGTTCTAGTTACTGATCATCAAGCCCTAGTTAGTATTTTCGGCCCAAAAAAGGGCATTCCAATTTTAGCTGCAAATCGCTTACAAAGATATGCTGTTTATTTATCCGGTTTTTCTTTTGATATAGAGTATGTTAAATCTGCAAACAATCTTGCGGATTGCTTATCTAGAATGCCGATAAATACCACTGACATTAAAAGTAGCGATAACGATTACGACGAAGTTTTCCTAAATTTTGTTTTATCTGAAAGTAATTTACCGATAACACAAAAAGAAATTGCAAATGAAACAGATAAAGATAACACATTAAATTCAGTTAAAAATTATGTACAAATAGGATGGCCACAAAAAGTTCAACCTGAATTACAGCCATATTTTACCGGCAGAGAACAGTTGTCCATTGAAAATAATTGTTTATTTTGGGGACACCGTTTAATTATACGTGAATGTATTAGACATACACTTTTAAACGAGCTACATCAAACACATCTAGGTATTGTTAGGATGAAATCAATTTCTCGAAATTATATTTGGTGGCCTAAAATCGATAGTCAAATTGAACCGGTAGCTAAAAGTTGTGAATCTTGTCTTCTAAATAAAGAAAATCCACCTAAAGACACATTAATTCCATGGACATTTCCTGAAAGATCCTGGCAAAGATTGCATTGTGATTTTGCAGGACCTATTTTCGGAAAAATGTTATTAATAGTGTAACAAAACTGCTATTGTCTGTGGCGGAAAGTATTTATTTAAGATATTAACTGTTTAACAAACAGTAAAAACACACAAACGAAAGCGTATAGCGTTAACAGAAATAAAACTAACAGTTCTAACTATACAATGTAAGACTAAGTAATAGAGAATAAAGAATTATGTACAAAGAAATATTCACAACACACTAAAACACAACACAGAGTTTATCAGCGCACTTGTCTATTCACTAAGTTATTTATTTAACTTCCACTTACTAGCGTTATATTTATTTTCTCAATATTGTAACAGAATTTATGTTGTAATGCCAGAACACGCACAATTTATGTAAAACAGTTAGCTGTACGTCCACTCGCTGTTAACACGCTGTAACTGACTGAACTCAACTGACTCGACCAACCAAACCTCTGGCCCTTATATAGATTTTGGTCTACGTTCCAGAACGTTCGAGATGCCATTTCCTTGCCTCACCACGCGTCCGTGTCTCCTATGTCCGGTGCTGTCTACCTGCATTCATTGTTGCATGCGTGGGCGCCTTTAACGGTCGGAAGTCCGTTACCTGCCTTCATTGTTTGTTCGTTGACCTTCGACTATTTTATGGACTTTTATAGAAATTCCATAGACGTAACATTATGGGGTAACAATGCGCAACAATATAATAACTACAAACCATTCGTGGCTAAAGTCACCAAAACACACAGTCTATAGAATGGTAACTCCCGTGTAAACTTTTGAGCCTCCCATATTCTTAGATGGGCAAGAGGGGGTAGTCGAAAAGGGCAAGGAATAGGTTAGCCATGATGGTTGCCTATATATACCTATATCTTGTATTTTTATTTCTTTTTTTTCAATGGTTGTTTTATGATTTTAAAAATAAACATTGAGAATAATATTAATGAATATTAATTTATTACACACTACATAATCTAAAAATAATGTATATAATTAATTAATGATAAAAACAAAATATTATAATATCCAAAAACAATAAGAATTTATAATAATAATAAAAACAAAATATTTATCCTAAGATTTTAATGAGAAATAATGATTGACTATTTTATTGGATGATATATAAACTAAAATTAAAATTATAAACAACACCGATCACATGCACACTTTCGCTCACAATTTATTACAATACACTAAACTATTCCAATTTAAATACTTTTTATAAGTTTATAACTGAGACAGTCTGCTAAAATATGAGAGAATGTGATAACTATATTTTGAAAGTCTGTATTTATAAGTATTACTGCACAACATAGGTAGTTTTGTGGTATTACTGTCAAAATTGTCAATTGTACCGTCACATTCAAACAAACCATAAACCTAGTAACAGCAAAGTGCCAACATAAACCTAGTAATTTGTTACTACCAAGTAGTTGGTTTTTACCAATTCTGGACCCTCATCTCCCCCTTCCACTACCTCCAAACAAAATGGCCGCCAAGGGAGGGGCTATAAAAAATAAAAAATATGGTCGACATTATACTCTAATTAAACTAGAGCACGCCCCCAACACGTCTGCGTCGTCCAATCGGTCGTCAGAGGTTCCGTTCTCGAAATAGGTGGGGGTACCCTTTCCCAAAAAAAATGTCCAGCGTCGAGTGTGAGCTCAAATTAAACAGCATGTCTGCAGGAACACGCCCATGGCGTCCAATCGGTCGGCAGAGGTTCCGTTCTCGAGACGGGTGGGGGTACCCTTTCCCTATGAAAATTTACAGCGTCGAGTGGGGCGTCTAATTAAACTAGAGCACGCCCCCAACACGTCTGCGTCGTCCAATCGCTCGTCAGACGTCCCGTTCTCGAGACGGGTGGGGGTCCCTTTGCAAGAAAAATTTTTTCACAGTCGAGTGACGTCTCTAATCAAACAGCATGGCCGCGGGAACACGCCTACATGCTGCGTTCGACTCCGGCTCGCTTCGTTCTCCGAGCAGGGAGGGGACTGGGGGCTTGTTAATATTTTACAAGGGGGCTTGCATGCGCTATCAGATCTACGCAAGATGCTCTATACGACACCATAAATACAATTATTAAAAAAATAAAATTCATAATTTTTCCAGAAAAAATGCAAAATTTTGGATTTCTTCAAGAGAGCTTAATGATTTGTTTTTTAATTACAAACAACTTTTCCCTCTTCACAAAATTCAAATATCTTTGAAAAAAAAATTTTTATTCTGCACCTACACCACATAAAAAATATCAAAAAACCCGTTACTCCCACCACCAAACTTCAAAAAATAATGATTTCTAAACCGAGTTCAAAATTCAAAAAAAACGACTTTTTGAAAATTTTCGAAAATGAAAACTCAAAATTTTGGAAATTTTCATTAGGGCGTTATTGTTTGTTACTTTATTGTTAACACATTTGGACTCTTGAAAAAAAATCAAATAACGAAAATTTAGTTTTGTTGTTAAAATTGAATTTATCAGAGTCACACACATAGACAATTACTGTACATATTTTGAAAAAAATTCTGAAAAGGCGTTAATATAATAATAAAGGGAAAAACTCACCATTTATAAAAAACATTCACATTTCAAACATTATTTCACCACACAAGCGCACACACCTAACCACAGACCATCTTAACAGTTTAACTGTCGAGCGTTTATAATAATATCTAATCTTATTCATAGTTTAGTCTATTCCAATCGAAAAAATAATAATTAAAAAATATTTAAACACTACCGACTTAGCCACACAACAGCGCTAAGTCAAATGGTATGTTGCAATATACACACAATTTTCGACCTTAGTGTCTGGCAGATATTTTTTACAATCAGCCTACAGAACAGTGCGACTGACTCAGTCCGTGCGACGGTCGACAACATTAAATTAGCATAAACTGCGCGGGATGGCCAATATTGAAATTTTCGGACTTTGACGGATTTTTTGAAAAGCACCCGACGAAATTGATAATTTAGGAAAAATTTTAGAAGATTCAGAGAGGGCATCTCTTCCAGTTCACCCTACGCACGCGTGCATTTTCTTTGTAGCGACAGTGCGCCTCGAAAACGTGTCTTTTTCAAAAATTAAAAAAACTCTTTCGTTAATATTAGTTGATCAAAGCGAGCGCCATCTCATTGCAAACCGTTTTCACTTGAGGCGTTTTGCTGTCTTTCGAATATTTCACCAAATATTTCAAATTAAAGATTTTTATTTTTAGTCGAGATAAAAAAACGCTTGCGGCCCTGCCAAAAACGTGTTTATGTTTGCATGCAAAAAACAATTTATTGAATATCTCGAAAACGGTCCAACGGATTTTAACGTGGTTTTTTTCATTCGATAGCGGCCGAGTAGACGAAGCCTTTGCACTTTTCCGAAATGTCAAAAAGTCAAAGGGAGGCAGTAACAAGCCGAAAAGAAAAAAATGCATCATTTTTCCCTTTCCAATAACAGTGTTATCTTTGTACGTCTCTCCTGACCTTCTACAAAGTAATTTTGTAAACGAACAACAATGTAGTAAACAACTTGAAGCACGCAAGGACATTTTAAAAGTAAAAGCGGAAATAAAAAAGCAGTCAATAACCCGTATGCAAACACAACATTATTTAAGATTACTGAACTTTGCACAAAGATCTTTATGTACATATTAACCACATAGGCGCAATAAACTACAAGATATATGGATTTTTAAAAAACTATACATAAGTTAAAGACGTACCTACATAAAGGACTTGATACTTAATATAGCAAAACGCAATTAAGAAAAATAAAAATTGAGTTTCCACTTTAGAATTGCAAGGTCTTGCAACTCGAGGTGAGTTAATATTTATTACGTCTGTAAATATAAATGATTGCAAACGCAATTAATAGCAAGGTCTTGCAACTCGAGGTGAGTTAATATTTATTACGTCTGTAAATATAAATGATTGCAAACGCAATTAATAAAAAATAAAAATTATGTTTAATCTTTAGAATTGCAATTTATTACTACCCGTGGCGACTTAATAACTACTACGTCTGTAAAAATATTTTCTAGCAAAACACAACAAAATAAAAATGGTGTTTACATTCTACACCTGCAAGATATACACAATGCATGCGACCGTGGAATAATACATTTTTTTGAAAATGGTTTAGTATATAACCTACCGAGGTACAGCCACAATTATCAGTTGGTCTTTACGTGTTCACGGATCGTGTTTTGAACAACTTTAAACAACTTTAAACAATTCGGCATTATAAGTGTTTCAAAACAAAACAGCACATAAAGTTTTTTTTGCTTAAACAAGAATTGGATCGTTGGTTTTTATTGAATTGTCGTTTGAATAAAGTCAGCGCTACAAACGTGAAGTTTACGATAGTAATTTGAATACAGCATACAAGGTAAATATTTATTTTATTTAAATGATTTTAGTTCACATGCACACATACACCCTAATCATCTCAGTTGTGTTTGATTTAGTATAAATAGATTTGTAACGATAGCTCTTTGTTTCAGTTCATTGTCAACTGAGGTATACGCACACACACACACACACACACACACATAAAACAAAATGGAGAGCCTTAACCAAATAGGAGCGGGAACGTCTAAATCATTTAAGGCGTTCGTGAAATTGGAAACGTTAAATAAATGCGTTCCATACCATATTTTAAGCGTAAAACATATGAACACTACATTTGGAAAAAAGCTGGTTGTTGAAATAAAAAACGGAATAGTATTTTTACCCGAAAGATTCAACAAAATGCCCGAAGAAAATAAAAAATTTTTACTTGAAAGAAAGAACATCGCTCTTATTTATAAGGGCATGGAGAAACGTGGGCAGTATAACACTGCCATACTCCAATTCATTGACGTGAAGAAGAAAAAAAAGTCAAATCAAACAACTTATAGTGATGAGGACGTCAATGCTACTGCTGCTGCTACTATTACTGACGACGACGACGAAAACGACTGGCAAGTTGAACTTGACGACGAAGTAGAAGACGACAAAGAAGAATAAAAAGTTATAAGGTCGTGAACCGCAATATTTCTGTGTGTGTGTGTGTGTGTGAACTTTACGCGTTCAGACAATTTACAAATTGTATTTAAAAAAACGTGATAACAGTATATTATAGTACAGTCGCCAAATTCTGCGGATGAATATACATTTTTTTTTCAATGATAGTCGAAACAATGAAGTAGTGCATAAATTTGTTTTATTTTAAATATAATTTAAAAATGTTTAAGTGTACGCTGTGTGATAAAAGATTTACTAGACGCGATAATAGAAAAAGACATGAAATCGTTCACGCTGACATTTTTAAAGACGGCTTCCACGAATGCCTTGTGTGCGGATTGCAAATTTTACAAAGAGATGAATTAGAAACGCATTTGGCTCGCTCGCACAACGTTATAAAAGTGCCTGAAAAACCAGCCGACGCTTCAGTCGACGACGACGTTGTTGTTGTTCTAGACACAATGAAACGACAACTGCAAACTGATGGTGGTGGTGATGATGCCGCTAATGAAGCGTCAACTTCATCAAAAAAACAAAAAACACTAAACACAATATTGTGCGAAGTTTGCGGTGTTGAAGTGTCGGCTGATTCGTACGGCGCGCATAAAAGGAGCAATGGCCATAAAGAAAATATTTACGTGCGTCTTTACGACAATATAGAAGTGTCAAAATTTGCTTTCAAAAAAAAAATAGTATCGTACAAAATTAACAATCAAAATTTCAGTCATTTGAGTATCGAAGAGTTTTTCGAAAGCAATCGGGCCGCGATCGTTGACTTGCTAAATTTAAATCTAGAAAAACACATTACTGTTAAAGGAAATTTCGAACTGTTTGCTAATTATTTCATTTTGAAAAAAGACGAGATCGTGACCGAACTCAAATCCTTTAATACAAGAAACGTCATCTTTAACGCCGGCACAGACATTGATGCCGCCTTAACGGACTTCAAAAACAAAATTATAAAAAAATCAGAGGAGTTTCAGGAGCGCGATTCGGGTTGGTCTTTGCAAAAGATCGCCTACATGGAACTCAATATAATGAAATATAACCCTCTGCGCGCTTCTTCCTATATTGACTTACCGAAAAAAATCAAAGAAAAAAAATGTTGCGTGAATGTGCAAAACGTTAATGATCACGCGTGTTTTGCTTGGGCCATCGTCAGCGCACTGTTTCCAGCACTTCATCACAGCGATCGTATTACATCTTATCCGCACTACAGTACAGTTTTGAATTTAGAGGGATTAGAGTTCCCTATGACGATGAAAAATATTAAAAAGTTTGAAAAATTAAACAATTTTGTTAGCGTGAACGTTTTCAGCCTCGACGAGCGTTGTAATATAGTAGGTCCTCTGTACAGCACTCAAGAGAAAAAAACTAACCATGTAAATTTGCTATATTTAAGCGATGACGTGTCAAGCAACAACCACTATGTATGGATTAAGGATTTATCAAGATTAGTGTCTTTGCAGTTGAATAAGGACGGTCATAAGAAATTCATTTGTGATTGCTGCTTGGTGTATTTCGATAGTGAAAGTTTGCTTGAACGGCACTGTGTATTCGACTGCGGTAAAGTAAGGGTAAAGTTACCTACGGAAGAATTGAAAAAAGATCGTTTAGGACGCGAAAGTCCGGGCAACATAATAAATTTTAAAAATTATGAAAGGAAAGAATTACTGCCTTTCGTGATTTACGCCGACTCGGAAACGGTCCTAAAGCCAATTCACACGGTAATGCCCGACTCTACCCGCTCGTTTACGGTGCCGTTGAAGCAGCACGTACCGCATAGTTTTTCCTACTATATAAAGTGCGCTTATAATGAATCGCTGTCTAAATTAGAAATCTTTAACGGTCGCGACTGCACAATAAATTTTATACAAAGTCTTGTGCAGGACGCTAAAAATATATATAAAATTTTAAATCAGGTAGTTCCCTTACGTGAACTCAAAAGCGAAGAGATTGAAAATTTGCGCAAAGACACTTGTCATATCTGCGAGAGGAGTTTTTCAGTCGAAGAGAGTGATTCTATTGTTTTGGATCACTGTCATCTGACTGGAGAACCTCGCGGATATGCTCACAGTGTTTGCAATTTGAATTATCAAACACCAAAATTTATTCCGGTTTTTTTCCACAATTTAAGTAATTTTGACAGCCATCTTTTTATTAAACAGTTGGCTTCGGTGTGCGATGACATTTCGGTTATACCCATCAATAAAGAAAAATATATTTCGTTTAGTGCAAAATTTCCTTTGTCTGATGATGATGATGATGATGATAATAATGATAATTCTGACGACTACGCGAACGTGGACGCTGAAAATCATTTCAAAAATAAAAAAAAGCGTGTTGAATTGAGATTTCTGGACTCGTTTCGTTTTCTTTCATGCAGTTTGAGCAAATTGGCAAAAACGATGCGGGAAGTAGACTTTGTCGAGCTCAGAAAACAATATCCAAACACGGAACAATTTCAACTGGTCACAGGCAAAGGAATTTTTCCATACGAATATGTCACTTCGCTCGACGTCTTAAACGAAACGGAACTGCCGCCCATAGAAGCGTTTTACTCTGAGCTAAACGATGAAAATATCACAGAGGAGGAATACGAACGTGCGAAAAAAGTATGGACGGTTTTCAAGTGTGAAACCTTGCTCGACTACTCTAATAACTATTTGAAAACCGACGTACTCCTCCTCTGCGATATCTTTGAAAAATTCCGCCAGGTAGAGCGTGCAACATACCAACTCGATCCGGCTTGCTATTACACGCTCCCAGGATTATCGTGGGACGCAATGTTGAAGTACACCAATGTCAATTTAGAACTAATGTCAGACATTGACATGGTGCACTTCGTTCGCAAGTCGTTGCGCGGCGGAATATCGAGCTGTGTTAAACGCCACTGTGTGGCTAATAATAAACACATGAAAAATGAGTACAACCCCAACTTGCCGTCCTCATTTATTATCTATTTAGACGCGAACAATCTTTATGGTTATGCTTTAAGCCAGCCATTACCGACAGGAGGGTTTAGCTGGCTGACCGAGGATGAAATTAAAAATTTTGACGTAGAAAATTTCGACGACGACAGTGAAAGTGGTTATTTTCTAGAGGTAGACTTGGAATATCCGACGCATTTGCATGAAAGCCATAACGACTTTCCATTTTGCGCCGAGAAAAAAATTCCACCGACCGCTAAATCGACACAGACAAAATTACTGACTACACTGGACGACAAAGACCGTTACATACTGCACTACAGATACCTTAAACAGTGTTTAGAGCACGGACTCGTGTTGAAAAAAATTCACCGAGTGTTGAAATTTTCTCAGTCAAAATTTTTGAAAACATACATCGACCGAAACACGGAGTTGCGCGCTCTTGCCGAGTCCGATTTTGAGAAGGATACGCTAAAATTGAAGAACAACGCGTGCTACGGAAAATCCATTGAGAGCGTAGAAAAGCGTGTGGACGTGCGTTTGGTGTGTCGTTGGGAGCGCCAAGGGAAAAAGCGGGGAGCCGAGCATTTCATCAGCCAGCCGAATTTCCATTCCATAGCCATTTTTGACAGCGAGCTGGCAGCCGTGCAAATGAATCGACTCAGCGTAGAGTACAACAAACCAAACTACATCGGCGCAGCAGTTCTAGACCTGTCCAAGTGTTTGATGTACGACTTTTTCTACAATTATTTGAAAAAAAAGTTCAAATTCAATCTTGTATATTCTGACACGGACAGTTTTTTGCTCGAGGTGTTCACCGACGACATATACGAAGACATCAAAGCCGACCTGCTGCACTTGTTTGACACGTCTAATTTTCCCGCAGACAACGAGTACGGTCTTCCGTTGGTGAATAAAAAAGTTGTGGGTAAATTCAAATTTGAGACAGCCGAGAATTTAATAGTAGAATACGTTGGTTTGCGCTCCAAAATGTACTGTTTCAGACTGTTTGGTAGCGCAAATCATTGTCACAAGAGAGCAAAGGGTGTGAAAACTAATGTTGTCGACAAACAATTAACGTTCGACGACTATTTGCACTGTTTGCAGAGCGGCGAAACTTTGATGTGTCAAATGTGCGTGTTTAGGTCTGTAAAACACGAGGTGCAAGTACAGAAAAACAATAAAATCGCTCTCAGTGCTGCTGACGATAAGAGACATTTGTTGGAGTACTCTCACGAAACTCTAGCGTGGGGTCACTATAAACTCAATCAGTAAAAAACTATGTGCTTAGTGTGTGAGAGAGAGAGAGAGAGCGATTAAAACAATGTAACATTGGCTCCATAGACTATTTAAAAGCGTATTGTTTAATAATAAGACAATTTTTAGTATAATAATTGAATTCTAGTTTATAACTGGTTGGAGTGGTGGTGGTATAGATTTTAGTTTTATTTTTTCACAAATAAAAAAAATAAAAGATTACATTTTTTCTTTCTATATAAAAACCCCTCTTTTCCCCATTCCTTGTTCAGTTGTCTTTAAAGTGTTTAAAAATAAAGAGTGTGTGTGTGTGTTGATAGCAATCAAAATGAAATTGGTACAGCAGCCCGTCAAAATTGAAATTCTAAATCTAGATCAAAAAAGTGAAAATTCAATAATTAAAAAAAAACACGGGATTTTACTTCCCGACACCATAAGATGCATTATTGTGGGTCCGTCAAATTGCGGGAAGACCAACGTAATAGTTTCCTTGTTGATCGACAGCAACGGACTAAAGTTTGAGAATGTATACGTATACTCGAAATCTCTGCAACAGGAGAAATATCGACTGCTTGCAGAGATCTTGAGCGGCGTCAGTGGAATGGGCTATTACACCTTTACCGACAGTGAAACAATAATGCACCCGAACGAGGCAAAGCCGAATTCAATTTTTATTTTCGACGATGTGGCGTGTGAAAGTCAGAGCAACATTCGCGAATACTTTAGCATGGGACGACACGCTAGCGTCGACAGTTTTTACCTATGTCAGTCGTACAGTAGAATACCCAAACAGCTCGTCAGAGACAATGCTAATTTTATTGTGCTCTTCAAGCAAGACGACATGAACTTGCATCATGCTTATGATGATTATGTCAACACCGATATGACTTTTCAAGAGTTTAAAAATCTCTGTGTCAAGTGCTGGGCGGAGAACAAGTACAATTTTTTCGTAATCGATAGAGATTCGGATCTGATCGCCGGTCGATACAGAGTGAATTTTGACAAATTTATAGCCGTGAAACAGCAAGTATAAATATACACGTCCCGTTCAATTATTACGCAGTTGTGCTTCTGTCGTGCGCTCCGGTGACATGATGAAGAAGAATAAAAGCGAAATTTCCCTGCGTAAGCGATTGCGAAGAGCCATTAAATCCGTTAGAAATAAATATAATATCATAAAATCGGGTGTTTTTGAGCAGAGCAGATGTGCAGAGACGCAATTGAAACCGCTCTTAGGTCCTATTAAAATTCTAATAGATCGTGTAAAAAAAGAACAAGAAGAAGATGAAGAAGAACGGAAGTTTCTTAAGAGAGAATTAAAATTAGACGAAACTCCACGGAAACTGTCCTCGACGACGACGACGACGACGACTGCTACAAGAACCGCTTTGAGCCGTAAACTTGATTTTCAAGCACCGATATCGTCTAGTACACCTACCGCCACTACCACTGTCACCAAGCCGATCACTCCAAATCTTTCGGAAACATATTTAAATGGAAAACCTGTAAGTCAAAAAGACTACGTTTACGGAGTTAAATATGTAGACGAGGAAGAAAATGATGGCGACGAAAATGCAGGCAAATACATGATTGGAGATAAGGAAATACGTTTTCTTGAAAACGATTTTGTAGTCGGTAAATACAAGGTCGACGGTACTGTGGGACTTTATGAATTGATTTTTATGAAAAAACCTGAAAATTATACGCGACAGGATAGGGCAGTATACGCGCAGCTTTTAAAATATACAGGCGCACATCTAAAAACAGATGGTAAAATAAAATCTAACCAGGGTTTTAAATATAAAAATATAATCGCACCTCTGTTTGCAAACAAAAATGACGAAGAAACTGAAACAACAACAGGATCAGTTGCAGCGACCGGTAAGGGAATGGTTTTAAAAATGAACCGAAACAAGACGAAAGAGTATGTGTATTGGAATAATTTGAACGAATTGGTAGATAGACTGAAATTGTTGTACGGTTCTCAAGAAGCTGGCAATACGTCACATCACAACGAAATAGTTTCAATCATAGAAGAACTGAGGGAAGCAAACATTATTGTATAAATTGAGTTTTGTTTACCGTTCGATCGTCAGTGCGCTTTCAACATGCCCGTGGACAAGTTTGGAAGACACAGTAGACGTCGGCAGTGGAAATTAATTCACGATCCTCCTCCTCCTCCTGTTCTCTCTTCTACACTCGGCTTTAAAATTGTAGATAATAATTTAGACTTTAATGGCAAAAAACTGACAAATGTCGGTGATCCGACAGACCAACAGGACGCTGTCACGATTGAATATTTAAACAATAAATTAATAAGTCTGATGAACCATTTTATCGACAATACAATACCCCTATCGATAAAGAATTTTTTGAGAACATGTCGCGGACATTTTTTGATTCGTCTGTTCAGTCGCGATGCTAAATTAACACCCGAAAATCATTATACTCTAACCGAAGGATTCGTAGAGTATATATTCGGCGAGGAGTGCGACGGAATGGAAATACGGTCTATAAGAACGTCGCCCGTGGACGCGAATATATTCATCAACGATAAATTGTATTCGACGCTTGAATCGACTATAATCCACACCGGTGATCGCATAAAATTTTCAGCTAGTGCACGAACGGCGGCGTTAAAAATTAAAGACAGGGTTACGCTAGGCGTGGAAATATACCTACGCTATCCGTTATTAAGCGAGTGAAATGTTCTCAATCAATAGACATAGCAGAGATGTTGACATAGCAACTACTAAAGACTTGATAAGCGCAGAACGTGCGGCGAGAACAGTTTACGCTAATCTAAGAAAAAGCACTGCTAAAGTTGAATTGTACAAAAGAAAACAGCTTATACAGGTCAATAATTTGTCACTTACGAGAAAAAATAAAAGGAATATTCAATATGATAATACACAACAGAATAAAACAGCCTTATTGCAAAATATCGGTACAAAAAATAAAAAAAATGGTCGTGGTGGGGATGATAACGTTGATGATCTTAATAGTAGCAACGATTATCAAGAACCATCATCACCACCACCACCACCACCACCACCATCGCCGGTGAGATTTCTTAGCATTATGGAAACTCGATATGAAACGGAAGAAGAAGAAGAAGAAGAACCGTTAATTAGACGTTTTGTTAACAAACTTCCACGACTGTCGGCTTCGAGCGTAGCGAAAAAGTTGAAGAAAAAAGGTGACGTGTCGACGGCTTTGAATTTTACGCGCTATCTCCACCAAGCATCTGACGAAGATGATGAAATAATAGACATTTTACATAGAAGTTTAAAAACGTCGCGTGTCAGTCGATTTCTATCACGCAGCTATAATGGTGAATTGACGCCACCTCAACCGTTGACGACATTATCTTCATCGGCATTATCATCATTATCGTCGTCGTCGTCGTCGTCGACTATAAAATATTTTGCCAACGAGTCCAGCAGTAGATTGGAACCTATATTAACCAACACAAACTTGAAATTAGCGTCTGTTGTCAAAGAGAGAGCGCAGAGAGCATTTAAGACAACGCTGCTATCGAAAATACAACGCAGAAAACTTTTTTTAAATCCTATATTTTACAATGAAACGCGGTCGTCTTCGAACGCGAAATAACCCCGCCATCAACAACAAGAACAACAACGTCAAATTATCGCAAAAAGCCTCTGCAGAAAAAATTAGAATTGTCAACGAGCTGCACAAGCCGGCGAGAAAGAACTATCGCCGCAGACGTGTGATCGTAAAGGGTCTGTACGACCTGTATCAGGCCGATCTCGCCGAAATGATTCCGTACGCCGGCGTGAACAGCAACTACAGATACATTCTCACCGTAATCGATGCGTTTTCAAAGTATGCGTGGACGCAACCGCTGAAAAGTAAACGTGGAAAGGAGGTGGCGGACGCAATGTTGAAAATTCTAAAAAAACTTAAAAAACCACCTCGTAATCTGCAAACTGACAACGGAACGGAATTTTACAATTCAAATTTTCAAAATTTAATGAAAAAATATTCCATCAATCACTATTCGAGCTTTAGCAATTTAAAGAGTAGCATTGTCGAGCGCTTCATAAGAACACTGAAGGCGCGACTGTGGAAACGCTTCAGCATCGAAGGTAATTACAAGTGGCTCACGGTGTTGCCGAACATTGTAGCCGACTATAATGACACTAAACACAGAACGATAAAAATGAAACCCAGACAGGTTAATGAAAAAAATGAAAAAAAGTTATTAAAGACCGTCTACTCTAATTTAAAAACAATTGACGTGAGAAAACAAAAAATACACGTCGGCGATCGCGTACGCATAAGTAAATACAAACATTTGTTCGACAAAGGCTACCTGCCCAACTGGACTACTGAAGTTTTTACTGTGTCTAAAGTAAAACTGACCACCAATCCGCGCACTTATGAGCTGGTCGACGCAAACAATACACCGATTAAGGGCGGCTTTTACGAGGAGGAAATTCAAAAAGTGCCCAATCACAACAATGTCTATTTGGTGGAGAGAGTCTTGAGAACGAAAGGTAACAGATTGTACGTTAAGTGGTTGGGCTTCGACAACAGTCACAACTCGTGGATAGACAAGAAAGACGTGGTATAGTTTTTTTTTTGAAAAATGACTTTTAGAATAATATAGTTTAAAAAAAACTAAAAAACACGCTTTATATCGGACTAAAAAGTAAAAAATAATTGTTTTAAAATAAGCTTAAAAAGCGTTGGGCGCTCGATGTACGAAAATGTGGAACAAAGCGCCCAACGCTTTTTAAGCTTATTTTAAAACAATTATTTTTTACTTTTTAGTCCGATATAAAGCGTGTTTTTTAGTTTTTTTTAAACTATATTTTATTTTTCACTTTTTAGTTTGAGGATCTATAAAAGAATTTATTAATCCTGGGGGTCCTAATAAGGATAATGGGAAACTGTTATCAAATTATTGCATTGTCATCGGTCCTTGATACGTATGCAAAGTTTCAAATTAATCAGACTTCGGGAAATTGGTGAAAATAAAGCGTTTACTACAGAGGATCTATAAAAGAATTTATTAATCCTGGGGGTCCTAATAAGGATAACAAATTATTGCATTGTCATCGGTCCTTGATACGTATGCAAAGTTTCAAATTAATCAGACTTCGGGAAATTGGTGAAAATAAAGCGTTTACTACAGAGGATCTATAAAAGAATTTATTAATCCTGGGGGTCCTAATAAGGATAATGGGAAACTGTTATCAAATTATTGCATTGTCATCGGTCCTTGATACGTATGCAAAGTTTCAAATTAATCAGACTTCGGGAAATTGGTGAAAATTATGCTCAAAGATTCCGTTACACATAGTTACATACATAGTTAGATACATACAACATACATACAACATACATATTTACAACCCAAACTAATATAAAGCGTTTAAAAAGGGACATTGCGAGCACACACACGCAGTTGAGTATAAAAGATGATCGTTTACCGTTCCACAAGTGATAAAGTTAGCGGACGTGGACTTGTCAACACGTTAATCAACAAACTCCCGTTTGAATTACACATCCCCGGCTACAGCTATTGCGGACCCGGAACAAAGTTAAAGGAACGTTTGAACAGAGGCGATTTGGGCGTGAATCGATTGGACGAAGCGTGCAAAAAGCACGACATAGCTTACGCAAACACAAAGGATTTAAAAGAACGTCACACAGCCGACAGAGAGCTACTCGAGAGCGCTTGGAATCGCGTCAAAGCCAAAGACTCCAGTTTAAGTGAAAAAACTGCCGCGTGGCTTACGACAAACGCTATGAAAATTAAAACTAAACTCGGCATGGGCAGAAAAAGGAAAAGAATGTCTGCTGCTTCTTCCGCAGGCGCAGGTGTTAAACGCAGACGCATCAGTAGGCAAAGAAAAGCAAAATCAGCCGGAATACGGAGAAGGAGAGGAAGAAGTGTGAAAACTAGAAAATCTAACATCAAGAACGATCTTATTAAACGAGCACAGCTAGAACTGGATACAATTAACTCGACGGGCGTAAACAAATATGCAAATGCTGCAATAAAAAATAATGGTGAATCTCGCGTGATACCCGTACCCAAGACGGGAGGATTTTTACCGCTAATCCCGCTCTTTGCCGGTCTGTCGGCGTTGGGAGCTCTGGCCGGCGGAGCTGCGAACGTCGCCAAAACCGTCATGGACACCAAGGCGGCCAGAGATAAACTCTCCGAAGCGAATCGTCACAACGAAACAATGGAAGCGATAGCGCTCGGCAAGAAAGGAAGCGGTCTCTACTTGAAACCCTATCGGCGAGGCTACGGTCTTTATTATAGACCTTACCGGCCGGCGGCAACGGCTTCAAAAAACTTTTAAAAACGTTACCGAAACACGCGCTCACCGATGCGGAAATCAAACGCTATGCTAAAATATTACGCATCAAGTTCTTCAGAGGCGTGTACATGAGAAACGCGCTGCCTAAAAAACCGAAAAAGAACGAGAGCGCTGTAGTAAATTTAGATGATAGAGACGGTCCCGGGACGCATTGGGTCGCGTATAGAAAAATCGGTAAAAATGTACAGTACTTTGACAGTTTCGGCAACTTGCAACCGCCGAAAGAGCTCGCCGTCCACTATTTGAAAGGTTGCAACATAGTATATAACTACGAGAGAAAACAGAAATTCAACTCAGTTTTGTGCGGACATCACTGCTTGTTTTTCCTATTAGAAACTTGATGTCGTTCACGTTCACCCTGAGCGGAGCCGAATCGGTGTTGAGCAGTCTGTTCTATCCGGCGATCGTGCTCGACGAGAGCGAGGAATATCAACTGGGACTGATTGAGTTTGAGTCGTGGCACTCGATTCCAAATATTGATGAGACCAACAATAAATTTGTCTACCAGGATCCAGACTTTCCTGACAATAGGAAAACGATCGAGATACCGAAAGGGGCGTACGATATCAATGATATCAACAACTACCTTGTCGAAGAGTTGAAAAAAGTGAACAGAACAATTAGAATCAAGGCAAACAACAACACGTTGAAAACGGAAATAAAGAGCGATGTGATTATAGACATCGGCGCCGAAGGTAGTGTGGGATCTTTGCTGGGTTTCAGCATGACACGTCCGATGCTGGAAGCAAACAGTGCACACAAAGCAGATTTTAATGCACATATTTCAAAAATAAACGCCGTCAGAGTGAAGTGTAACATTGTCAGCGGATCCTATTTAAACGGACAGCCCGAGCACACTCTCTTTCAGTTCTATCCACAAGAGGAGCCGGGCTATAAGATATCCATTACGCCGAGAAACGTCATTTATTTGCCGATAAATCGTCGTGTTATAGACAACGTGACCGTTACTATTGTAGACCAGAACGATCGATTAGTGAATTTCAACGGCGAGCCTGTCACTGTGCGTTTACATCTGAAACGCATGTAAGATGGGTATATATTACGGAGATTATAAACTTCAACAAAGGTCAAATTACGCCAGTCTAGCGTCGTCCACTGAATCGATAACAGCGAAAAAAACAGCACAAGCAGCACCGAGTATAAAGAAAAGTAAGAAGGTGATAAAAAAGACAGGATTCGGTCAGAAAAAAATAAAAATAAGTCAGAAAAAGCAAAAAAATCAAATTAATAAAAAGAATTTAAATTTTCTAAAATCGATCGGACTTGAACTGAAATAAAAAAATGCAAGACATTCTGGCCGTCGACTTTCCGATAGTTCTAGACGAAAGTATAGACTCGATTCGCGTTCACTCACAGGAACCGTTTAACACCAATCAATTAAAGTCTAATGATGAAATCCGCATAGCAATTCAAAATCAGGATGCCATCACGTTTCCTCACGACAGCGTGCTCGAAGTGCGCGGGAAATTGATCGACGAAGACGATGGAAAAGCAGAAAATTCGAGCATCATCAACAACGGAATAGCGCATCTGTTTGAGGAAATTCGCTATGAATTGTGGGGCATGCCAATTGACTCTACTAAAAACGTAGGCATCACGTCCACCATGATCGGCTATGTGTTGCACAGTCCAGACGACGTGAGAGCACTTTCAAACTGCGGTTGGGATTTAAGCTCAAATAAAAATGCCGACTTGTTAGATTCGGAGGGAAACTTTAGCGTCAGCATACCTTTGAAATACATTTTGGGCTTCGCACACGATCACAAGAGAGTGATGGTGAACGGTAAACAAGAATTGATATTGATACGTAAGCGAGACGATAATTCGGCAATTTTAACAACTGCAGCAGCTCAAGGACAAATTCAAAAATCGAGCAAAATAGAATTAACGTCCATTAAGTGGAACGTGCCCTATATTATACCGTCTAACGATATGAAAATTAAACTCTTGAAGACGGCAAACAAAAATAAAAACATCGTGTTCAGATCGTGGGATCTGTACGAATATCCTGCTCTGCCGACGTCTACAAAACACGTATGGACCGTGACGACCACCAATCAAGTCGAAACGCCGCGTCTGATCATTGTGGGTTTTCAAACGAAACGCTACGGCACTCAACTAAAGGACAGCAGCGTCTTCGATCACTGTAAACTGCGGTTGGCAAAACTCTTTTTAAATTCCGAAGCGTATCCCTACGAACCGCTCTCTATGAATTTCGAAAAAAATGACTTCAACATTGTATACGAAAAGTATCTCAAGGGACAGGAAATCTATTTTTATGGAAATAAAAACGCGCCTCTTTTGAATAAAAACGAATTCAAAACAAAATCACCGCTAATTGTTTTCGATTGCTCGCGACAACCGGAAGCCATCAAGAAGGGCGTTGTAGATATCAAATTGATGATCGAAGCTTACGAAAATTTCCCCCCAAACACAACAGCGTACTGTTTGATTATACACGATAAACTCTTCACCTATCATCCCTTACAAAATACGGTCGCAAAAATTGTGTAATGTCTTGTAAAACGGGAATTTGTGACGTTCAGTTCGTCGTGGGCAACGGGCATGAATACTTTGCAAAGGAATTGGCATTTTGCAATTTGTTTAGTGAAAGTGTAGAACAAATAGTGTTCGGGCCGCCGTACGAAAAACGTTTACTCGACGCGAAATATAAAAAACAAAATGCTTACAATAAACGAAAAATAAACGGTCTCGATTGGAATGATGGCGACCGCGACAGCGTAGGCGTTGAATATAGCGAACTGAAGAAACATTTGACTAGGATTTTTAAAGGTTCAAAGCTGATTTTCGTCAAAGGACTTGAGAAACAAAAATTCTTAAAAGAAAACGGGCCAGAAGATTTAGTCTATGTGGATTTAGAGTGTCTGAACTGTCCTCCGTTGAAAGTATTGTCTCTGCCTTCAAAATATGAGAGCGTCTGTAAAACAGTCTCGCATACAAACATGAAATTTGCAAACAATTGTGCATGCAAGAACGTGTTCAAACTGCGAAAATATGTTTCTGAATTATGTACGCGCCAAACATTATGAGCTGGAGGGAGAAAAAAGCTGCATATATATTACAAAACATTAACTTTAAATAATTCAGTCTTTAGCAAGAATGAGTGCATTCAGCAACGTTATGAGCGATGATAGCGTTGATAAATGGTGCGTTGGATCTGTGCCCGTTCGATCGACCGCGACCACTTTACAAGAAATTCTCGGCGTAGAGCTGTTCAATCAGAGCAGGCGTTTTTTGGCTCTCTCTGCGGAAAATAAACGAAAATTAGAAGAATGGGGATTTGTCTTTGACGAAAATAACGTTGCACAGCAAACACCCACTCCTTGGAAGCAGGGTATACGATTTTTAAAAACAGATCCGCGTCAAGTGCGATTCGTTTTGGACGATGGGCGTATAGTTTTTGAAGTGTTTATCAAAAATACTTACTATGAAAAAATGTTTATGCTCAGCGTTACTGATAGAAGAGCACTCGAAAAATTATACGAAAAATTGCACGGGTATTTGAAGCGATTGAAACTGTTGAACGTCGATATAAATTTCCGCGAAGATATTAACAGTCTTGCGCATAAACTGCAACGAAATTTAACAATTGATCATAACGAAACGACGAGCACAACAGCAGCTGTCGAGACGGATTTCAACAGAAGTGTTGGCGACACGGTGCAGAAGGGAAGGGTAACATCAGACTGTCATTAGATGTGTTATAACACGATTCGTAGCAAGACAGCGAACCAGTGTGCAAGGTTTTGTTGAAACATGACTACTTCTCCGAATATATTTCGGTTTTACAACTCTGACTCAACGGCGACGACGACGACGATGATGAATTCATACGATGTGAATATTAATGACTACAACGCAACGATTGAGAATGCTGACAAGGGGAGAGGTGAAGACATCGTAGAGTTTCCATTGGTGTGCAACGAAGAGTTTACAATCGAAAATACGAGTGCTACGTCTGAGGTATCAACACTTGCTTCGTCTCTGTCGGACTTGGGCGCATTGAACTCTAGAACGCAACTTTTGATGCAAAACATCTTCTTTATCGACGCAAAACGAAATAAATACGTCAACGTGGGTTGGTTGCCCTCTCAAGGCTTTCAAGCAACGCTCGAACTGCGAGACTTGAAAACAACAAGCATTTTTCTGGATCAAAACGATTGGTGCGCGCTGATGCTCTTGTGCAACTATGTTAACAAGTACTTTAACGACGTCGCTCATCGTCGATTTTACTCAGTGATTGGTGGAAACGCGGAAATTAAAGAAGTCTATCTAAAGAACATAAAACATTTAAAATTTAAAAGAACAACTTCTCCCAGTTCGCTGATTTTATCAAAAGATCAGTGGGAATGTTTATTAGAACTAAAAGACAATGTGAATAGTTTATTGTGTTCTTACGTTTACTATTCAAAAAACATTAATTTATATTATAATACGTATTTAGATAAGTGCAAGCTGCTAAATTGTTTACGCTTAAGCAGCAACGATTTTTTTATTCCTAGAGATATATTACATACTATTAATTATGAAAGATTATTTTATGAGCTACCTATAGTTTGTAGTGAAAAAATTCTTTCTGACATTAATAGTAGTAGCAGTAGTTTTAATTAAGAAAATGAATAAAAAAAAAGTGTGTTTTAACGATAAGGTAAAGATTAACTATATGGTTTGTTGGAATTTTGCATATCGTAAAGCGCGGGTGGGAATATGGGAACAGATTGCTAGAGATCGCGATCGATTTAAAAGAAGAATTGAAAAAGTCTCTCATATTCTCACTCCGGTACTGAAAATTGTCAATTCACCGTTGTCAGTCGAGCAGAACAGAACTGTTGCTACTGCTGCTGCTGCTGCTTCTTTTGAGAATAATAACAACATGGAGATTCCTGAAGCCGGTATTACAGTTGTTGTAAGAGACAAAAACACAAACGAATTACTGCAATCAAACTATATTGATTGTTCAGATTTAAAGTCACAAAAAGAAACAATTATAGTAGAAAATTTAAAAATTAAAATTATTTTCGAAACAACTGAAGATAGAGTAGATGATTCAGACGAAGACTACGACGATGACGAAGATTACGAAAACGACGAAGGCTTTGAAGATGATGGAAATTATGATGACACCGGTGATTATGACGATTTTGAAATGCATGGTATAAACATATAAAATTAGATTTAAGCAATTTTTAATGTATTGATTTTTTTTACAATAAATATATTTAAACGTAATACTGCGTTTTTATTAAAAAAATACCTTGGGGAAAATTTATATTTCAGATATTAATATTAGAGAAGTGTGTAGTCGACATTCAGTGTTACAATGGCAGTCGCCGAGTGGAGAACATTCTTCACGTTTGCAGTGTGTGGTTTGGTGAGCGCATACGTAATTGCAGACCTCATAATTTTAGATTTTTGGGTTTCGGATTTAGACAACAAATGCGGATCGATTTTGAAAATAAACAGTACCTACAGTCGAATGTTTCATAAATTTCAAGTGGAAAATGTTGAATATGTAATCGATGCAATGGGAAAAGTCAATAGTACATTGAACGATTTCCAAGAACAACTCAATCGATCGACCACGCATCTGTTCGGTCTGCTGACTTGGAACGTGCATTACTTGAGACAGAACATAAGCGTCTTGATGGAAACGTGTATAAATTGTACATCTAATAATTAAGAGAGAAAGAGAGAGAGATGATGAAAAAAAATAAAGGTGTTGGGATACTTGTTATAAAACATGTGTTACCGTCCGGGTGCTTTTCAGTTTGTCAATTGAAGCGATTGAATATGGGATACTTAAACATCGTTAAAGATAAACTGAACTCGTTGCTGTTTGGCGAAAACGCCTACCGCATCAAGTGTCCGAGAACTGTGCAACATTTTAAGAATTTCAAAGACAAATATGAGGACGTTGCTGTCGCCGAGTCTTTCAAGCTGATTGATAACAAAAACGGTTCACACTATGCGAATTGCGTGTGGGCTGACGATAGAACGAGATGCGGACCAGATACCTGTCAGTGTGTTGGAATCGATAGAGAAATTGCATCTGTCGAAAAATTGATAGATCATTACAACGACTACTTCTCCGTCTATCCTCGAAAAAATGCGAATAAAGAAACAAGCACAGACATGCAATCTCAATAATAATAATGAATAAACCTGTTAGTTTTTAAGATGATCTTATAACGATATATTATTTATGAATAAATAAAAAATCTTTTTAAGATATATTATGTTTTATTTTAACATCTTTATGTTCCTATCCCACATACAACAGACAGCGACCGATGCAGACTCGTTAACGCATGCAAGCCCCCTTGTAAAATATTAACAAGCCCCCAGTCCCCTCCCTGCTCGGAGAACGAAGCGAGCCGGAGTCGAACGCAGCATGTAGGCGTGTTCCCGCGGCCATGCTGTTTGATTAGAGACGTCACTCGACTGTGAAAAAATTTTTCTTGCAAAGGGACCCCCACCCGTCTCGAGAACGGGACGTCTGACGAGCGATTGGACGACGCAGACGTGTTGGGGGCGTGCTCTAGTTTAATTAGACGCCCCACTCGACGCTGTAAATTTTCATAGGGAAAGGGTACCCCCACCCGTCTCGAGAACGGAACCTCTGCCGACCGATTGGACGCCATGGGCGTGTTCCTGCAGACATGCTGTTTAATTTGAGCTCACACTCGACGCTGGACATTTTTTTTGGGAAAGGGTACCCCCACCTATTTCGAGAACGGAACCTCTGACGACCGATTGGACGACGCAGACGTGTTGGGGGCGTGCTCTAGTTTAATTAGAGTATAATGTCGACCATATTTTTTATTTTTTATAGCCCCTCCCTTGGCGGCCATTTTGTTTGGAGGTAGTGGAAGGGGGAGATGAGGGTCCAGAATTGGTAAAAACCAACTACTCTACCAACATAAATAAACAAATGTTACTTTAAAATCTTTGATTAACGTCTGAATAGAACTCTTCAAATAAATAAAATTGTTGGCAAAACCAAAAGTGCACATCCCGCAAGTTTTCCACTGTATGATAAAAAAAAAACAAATTGAAAAAATATTCTTAAAAAATCTAAAATTAAGATTTAAAAATTTAAAGAAATAAATAATTAAAAATTGAAAAAATATTTTTTTAAGTTTGAAAAAATAAAAAAAAAAATAAGAACTATACATAATATAATATATAATTAATATCAAGTGGAATAAAGTGGAATAGAAAAAAAAATAAAAATGAATTATTGAGTAAGGATTCGAACCCAGGACCTTTCCCTTGTGGATCTAACGGCATAACCATTGCGCTACGAAGCTTGTTATGCGTTATGATGTTATTACGGTATAGAAGTGTAGCACTTGTTTTATAGATTTACACTATATTTACACAGGAACTATTATATTGTTTTCAAACTATTAGCTGTCAAAAATAATAATATAAAACTGTTTATAAAAATTAAACTACTGAACACATTTTAGTGAATTTAAATAGGGTTCTGGTCTGATAGTAAACAAAGTGAATAAAATATAACCCAAGGCAATCCGACCAAAATTGCGATCTGTAGAGTCGTGACGTACATACGTACAGACCAACCGACAACTGCTGTTTGAGATTTTCAATTACAATTTTAATAGTATTTATGAACTCGAATTGATTTAAAAATGGTTCTGTTTTATAGATTAGAATCTCCTCTTTTCAAAAAGCTTCAATTTGAATGGATTTCGTGTGAAATTAACTTAGATATAACTTCTTATATGAACGAAAGTCAGCTCTGATGCACAAAGCGATAATAAAGCACATACCGCTAGGTTAGCGGTATGTGCAATTGTCGACCAATTTTTCTCAGACCAATATATTGACAAAATAAAAAATAACAAATCAATACAACATAAGATGACGTTTCAATCCGGCTTTGGATCTTCTTCAGAAAAATCTAAAAATATAAAAATTAATTAGTATTAAATTATTAATTATTATCTAATTACGAATGATGATGTTTGAAAGAATCAAACAAATGTTACTTTAATTTCCTCCTGCCCCTTTCGACTGTATGCCAACATACTGAAGGGGTTACGGTTGTCCTATACAAGTGAACATTCTATAGACTGTGTGTTTTGTGGCTAAAGTGTAGAGTGTAGTTGAAAAATTTTACTATTGTAAAATTATTTAAACGTGTAACATAATGAAGGAAATGTCGGTAAAAGGAAACGGCATAAGTGCAATGTGTCGGTTGTGCTTGTCAAAAGGCGTTACGCTATTAGACATATTTTATTTTTCGGCCGTAATGGGAAATAAACTGTCGAACATCATTATGTGGTGTGCTCCCGTTCAGGTAATATCACTTCTGTTCACGAATTATCATGGATTGCAAACTACAGACGCGCAACATCAGATGTTAGCGTCTAGTTACTCGAAACTGGTACAATTGGATTTATCGGGTTTTGAGTGTCTGCTCCTCATCAGAGGGCATCAGCATCTTCAAGGATTATTAATGAGTGATACACGTGATTTCATTACTTTTAAACAGTTTGATAGTTAATTTTAATGCGAAACATACATAAATTATGTCCATTGTTACTTTGTTCAGGAAAAATATAAAATGTCACTAAGTGCTGTTTCCACAATATCAACTGAACTCAGATTAAAGAAAATGAACTACCTAATTGAAATTATGTTGCCGTAAATTTATAAGTGTAAATAAATATTCTCCACCAGAGAAAGAACAGTTTTGTTACAATAAATTAAAAAATGACTTCTTACTATGACATTCCCTCTTTTCTTATCAAACTGTCACGGGTCATTTAATTCACTAGGAAGTCAACACACTTTCTTAATAAATATTTCCTTTCAAACTGGATGTTTCCGTAACTGTCTAAAAATAGGTAATATCTGTCCTATTCATAAAAAAAGAAGACATGGCAAATTATATACCAATTATTTTAACTACTGGGTTTTCAAAAATTTTCGAGTAGGTATTTGAATCGTATTGAATCTTTCATAAATGTTTGTAAAACTTTGTCTGTTAACCACCATGGTTTCCGTTCAAATTACTCCACCATGACAGCTGTAACTTAATTCTTTCTATACTAATGTTATTTCTCATCTAGAAAATGGTGAATGTCCGGCAGGTATATTCTGTCAGTCACAATATGCCGTTGTTGAAGGCAGAAAGATATGAAATAAGCGGTAATGCTCTAGACTGTTTACAATCTTTTTTAGTTGGCCGCCAACAATTTGTACCCATTAATAAACTTTGCAATAACACTATTTATACTAGCAGGTCAAATTGCTTAGATATTGATATAGGAGTACCCCAGGGATCAGTGTTGGGCCCTGTATTAACCTATTGTATATAAATGACTTGGAAATTTACCCTAATAATGAATTATCATGCACTTTGTATGCTGATGACACATCGATTATTCTTAGTGATAAAGATTCTTTGCTTACTACTAAATGTAATCTTAATTTAAACAAATTGGTTGATGAGTTTAATTAAAATTCGTTACACTTAAATAAATCCAAGACTCATTACAAATCAAACCACGAATCAAATTGATGGATTTAAATATTCAGTGTAACAGTGAATCTCTGGAAAGAGTAAACTCTACCATATTTCTGGGTCTATATTTGGATGACCATCTAAATTGGATAGTACCTACATTGTACTCAACTATCTTCCAAGCTTAATTCGATCCATTATCTTATACCTAAAAAATGTTCTTACGAAGATGAGTTCTTTTACAGTATAGTTCGTAATTACTATAATACATTACAGAGTAACTATTGTTTGCTACAATGTGTCACTGTGGTGTAATGTAATTCAGTCCGCCGCGAAAGTGTAAAGATTCGGGGTTCGTATCCCGACTGTGACATTGTTTGAAAAATTAAATTTTTCTAATGTTGTTAGCGTTGTAGCAAACAATAGCTACTCTGTAATGTTCTTACGAAGATTAAATCAATTTCTACAATGCTCAAGTTGTTTCTAGGTTAAGATATCTGATTTGTTTCTGGGGAATCTCAGTTTTGTCCATAGAGATACTACAGTTCGCTAGTTCGTATGCTTGCCATAAGTGAAAGTGTCCTCACTTGAGAGAGAGAGAGAGAACGCTGCAGAAAACCCAGAAAATCAGATATTTGTTTACTCAAATCAGCATTGTTTTGTCTAAGTAGTTATCACGGAGATAAGAAACTTTTCTCTCTCTGAATTGCAGACACTTTCACGGCTCACTCACGTACTCTAGTCTAATATCTCTATGGTTTTGTCTAATGATGTCTTTATTTCTCAGAAAATAATAATTCGTGCTATAGCTGGTATTTCATCTAAAGTGTCTTGTCGCCATTCTTTTAATAATCTTTAACTTTGTAACCTCAACTTGAGGAGGCCGCGGCTAGCTGAGTTCAGGTGGCGCGAGGGGCGTGGGGCGAAACCAAGTTATAGATGAGAATTACCCTTGCTGGGAAAAAGGCCCAGAAGGGGCTGTAAAAATCCAACCACCGACCACTTACACAAATTAAAATTGCGATTGTTCAGAACTTAAAATTAACAATTAATACACGACGCCACAAATAAATAAATAAATAAATAAATAATACTGTGTTGTCACACGACGCTGGTGAATGATAAATAGTGTGGGCCCCACCGACTGAGTTGAAAGGGCGCCAGGACACACAGGGCCACACTAGGGAAATGTCTAGGGAGTCCACTCCTAGACCGTCGTACCACGTAGACAACATAGGAACTAAAACTAAAGCCCAAAAGCCCAAAACCAATCCACAACCTGTAAAATCATGAAAGACAAACACAACCAACGATCCACTCACTGGAGAATGGATCGGCACCAAATAAAAACTAAAAAACAATCGCCAAATAAATTTAACCCAAATGGCGAGCCAAAATTCGCCCAAATAATTCACATAACAAGCTATTGCAGCTCACTCAAAATCATGCAACAGTGAAGAACTATTGCAGCTCACACAAATATTTACAAGGTCGAACTCCAAATATTTACAATTTGAACTCAAACAATTACGTACAATTGTGAACTTATCAGTTCCTTCAACAAAAACTTGTCCAATTATATGTGACGCTAATCGCCACAACTGTGCTGCGTTATTCAATAATTATCACAAAAGGTGAGACGGAGTGTCCACACCAACTTTAGGCCCCCAATTCTGACACAAATTGAGCTCGCATTAATCTAAAAAAATCAATAAACATTTATTTGAGTAGATGGCATCGACGTAACTGAATCGTAGAATAATTGCATTCGACGTGTAATAATCGCTGTAAATAGTATGGCGTAACTGATACGTGGCGACGTAGTTAACAACAACTCGCAATTTCTGAACTGAAATAAATTCCAAATATTCCAGGAATGAATCCTGATCCACAACAACTACATAAACTCCGATTCTAAGCGACAGAAAATCAAAACTAATATCCAGAGTGCCAACAGGCCTGTTAGTTCACGGTTGATTTCTATTTGAACAATGGTGACAACAATCAAAGGTGGAAATAAATCTGTAATTTGGAACCGCTCTGCGCGGAACCAAATTTTCTGCTTAAAAGGGGTTCACGGAGGAGTGCCCTACTCGCCAACGAAAACTAGAACCTTACAACCACTAAGACCTAGCCACAAATCGCCTACGAAGATTCGCCAAAAACAAAGTATCAGAATGCAATATAAAAATCCACACAAAAAATCTCTAAACAATGCGATGTTCATTCGACGAGAATCCGCCATCTACTACCTTCGGACTCCAGTTCAGTCAAGCTAAGCATCTAGGTACGCGACGTTCCTTCTCTAGCGCACTGTCCTGCGCGACATTCTCGCTCTGTCGTCCAACGGTCAGATTCCGTGTGTATATTTCATGTTCTCTAGCGTGTAACCCAGACAGAGTGTTGTTCTTTTTCAACTCGCGGCCTGCCCATTTATCAGTGAGAGTTCTCGCTCCCCCTCATTGTATCGTTTTTTCGTACACTTTAAATATCAGAATAATATTCAAATATTATTTAATATTTTCTACACAAAACTAATAATAACAAAAGGGCTTAAGATTGTAAAACGTTACAACTTATAGGCGGGCAGCCGGTAACAGTAAAACTGCACTTATACGCATTCTGAAATGTAGCATAGGAATGAAAAGTATTTAATCATAGGTACAACATAGGCCCGGTGTGCCAGGGTTTATCCTGGCAGAAATATTTTTTTTAAAATTTTTGACGTGATAACGTCTTATAAATTGATGAATCACCAATCTTATAAATTGATAAAACACCGGCTGCATGTTCGAAAAAGTGTAACGTAACGTTCCTAACGTTCGTAACGCATAACGTTCGTAACGCATAACGCGTAACGTTCCGCCTGACCCTGTGCGTGCTTTTCTCGAAAACGGCCCTAACGATTTGGATGAAATTTACTGAAAAGGGATTTTGGGGGGCAAAAAATCGTTTTAGCTAGGTCTCATCTCTCGAAAAAATCGTTTTCTTACAAATTTTGTCATTATAAAAATCAATTTTTTGACGTATGAAAATACTTAAATATTGTAAGTAGGTTTTGGAATTTTATATTATAAACAGTGATACAATTGTTTTATAAATATTATGACAGCTAATCTTTGAGACTTAAAATAAATACGGAAGAATATATTATTTATTATTTATTAAGAAATATTATATGGTGAGTATTTTAAATAAATAAAATTAACCTAAATTTGAAGCGAAAGATGCAATATCATAGATTCGAATTATTATAATTATTATATAAATTTAGGTTATGTATTACGGATTACGTTATCACGTAAAACTATCGTCCGTAAACCGACTTTACAGACAACCAATTTTTTATTTTTTTAATAATCATAAGTAATTTGCACTTTTAAGGAAATTAATTTCTCAAAGACCATTTTATTGCAAATTTTATGTATTTTCAAAAAAAATTGGTTTGCCAAGATTTATCCTGGCAGAAAAGTCTGTCACACCACTTTATATATTACAGCCTTCACAGGGACTGACTATACTGCTAGCCCGGTCATATTTTACATTAAAAATCGCTAATCTCGCAAACTAACATGTAGTTCTGATTTTTTAATATATTGTTAGGACCACTACCAGTAGCGTATATCCAAGTTTGCAGCTTCGAAAGACCTGTGCTAACTTTGCAGCACTCAAAAAACTGCGAAATTTTCGCACTCTTTTTGGTATTCTCAATATAGGTCTTAAACTATGCATTATTTTTATAAAATATTTCTTATACGTTTTTAAGTAGACTAAAATTTCTACAATCTGAGACAAGAACCAGCTCTGTAGGTTCAATACTTACCGAGATACAGCTTTCCAAAAATTGACCAGTTTTTTCAACAAAGTGAAATTTTAAGATTTGGTCAATTTTTGACCCCAATATCGGGGAAAATACTCATTTTAAGGGAAATATCATAGGAACATATATTGTAGCAAATGTAATTAGCTTTAATTTAAGCAGAGAACGACGTCTGTAGGCCATATAGTTTACTCACAAATTTTAAAAATCCAAAAAATGAGAAAACTGCATTTTCGCAAATTTAAATTTAATACCTAGTAATCGTTATGTAAATCCATTCAGTGATTTTAATGTGGCTCAGTAACCAAATTGAGTAACATAGTAGCATAAACGAGTAACATAATAAAAAAAAAAATAACATAATTGATAACATCATAAAAAAATTATGCAGTTTTTGACAAAACCGTCGTATTTCAGCCATTTTGTAAAAAATATTTACAAATTATATTCATAAACCTTCCTCGTTTATCGCTCTTTCTATTACCGAAAACAATTTCAAAATCCGGTGCGTGGTTTAGTAGAAGAGAGCGGAGAAAAAGACACAGACTTTGTTTTTAACTGTGCAGTCTTTGACAAAATACCGTCGTATTTCAGCCATTTTGAAAAAATATTTATAAATTGTATACAGAAACCTTCCTCGTATATTGATCTTTCTATTAGCGAAAACCATTTCAAAATCCGGTGCGTGGTTTAGAAGAAATGACCGGTGAAAAAGACAAAGACAGTCAGAGACTCTGATTTTAACTATGTAGGCATTGCTAAAATTCCGTCGTAGTTCAGTTATTTTGTAAAAAATATTTATAAATTATATACAGAAACCTTCCTCGTTTATTGCTCTTTCTACTATCGAAAACCATTTTTAGGTCCGGCGCATGGTTTAGAAGAAGTGAGCGGAGAAAAAGACAAAGACAGACAGAGACTGTTTTTAACTATGCAGTCTTTGACAAAACACCGTCGGTGTTCTTCTAAACCACGCACCGGATTTTCAAATGGTTTTCGCTAATAGAAAGATCAATATACGAGGAAGGTTTCTGTATACAATTTGTAAATATTTTTTCAAAATGGCTGAAATACGACGGTATTTTGTCAAAGACTGCACAGTTAAAAACAAAGTCTCTGTCTTTTTCTCCGCTCTCTTCTACTAAACCACGCACCGGATTTTGAAATTGTTTTCGGTAATAGAAAGAGCGATAAACGAGGAAGGTTTATGAATATAATTTGTAAATATTTTTTACAAAATGGCTGAAATACGACGGTATTTTGTCAAAAACTGCATAATTTTTTTATGATGTTATCAATTATGTTATTTTTTTTATTATGTTACTCGTTTATGCTACTATGTTACTCAATTCGGTTACTGAACCACATTAAAATCACTGAATAGATTTACATAACGATTACTAGGTATTAAATTTAAATTTGCGAAAATGCAGTTTTCTCATTTTTTGGATTTTTAAAATTTGTGAGTAAACTATATGGCCTACAGACGTCGTTCTCTGCTTAAATTAAAGCTAATTACATTTGCTACAATATATGTTCCTATGATATTTCCCTTAAAATGAGTATTTTCCCCGATATCGGGGTCAAAAATTGACCAAATCTTAAAATTTCACTTTGTTGAAAAAACTGGTCAATTTTTGGAAAGCTGTATCTCGGTAAGTATTGAACCTACAGAGCTGATTCTTGTCTCAGATTGTAGAAATTTTAGTCTACTTAAAAACGTATAAAAAATATTTTATAAAAAAATGCATAGTTTAAGACCTATATTGAGAATACCAAAAAAAGTGCGAAAATTTCACAGTTTTTTGAGTGCTGCAAAGTTAGCACAGGTCTTTCGAAGCTGCAAACTTGGATATACGCTACGGGTAGTGGTCCTAACAACATATTAAAAAATCAGAACTACATGTTAGTTTGCGAGTTTAATGTAAGATATGACTGGCCTATGCAGCGTTCGTACGTAATGGAAAAATAAAGGCGTATAATCTTTTAACTCAAAGTGAAGATACCAACATGTTTTTCAACATCTCACAGATCCAGACGATATTTATAATAAAGAAAAAAAAATTACTAATGAACTTTATAAAGTCAATATAACAGTGTTAATAAGGTGAGATTCGAATTATTTATAAAATTTTTCGCTAGTGCCAGCAACAATGATAGATTTTGTCAGGGCATGATAAATTTTAATTCCAGCAATATTCCTCCCTGTTGGAAATCATTATCACAAAAATTTTTAACAACAACGTTTATAAATGCAATGTGGCAAAATGCAACCGAACAATCGTGCATTACATTAGACCCGACAGCGTGTGGTTGGCAACTTAGTGAGAAAAATAAACTAGAACCATTATGGTATATTGGCCAGGCAGCTCCTCTTACTGTTGAAGAAATTGTTCAAAATTGTCAGGATGAAGAGAAAAATGAGGAGGAAGATCTAGAATCTCAAAATATTATGGATGTGATGATATAGATCAGGGGCGGGCAAATCTTTTGATCGGCGGGCCACATAGCTGATGAAAATTTAACCGCGGGCCGGATGGCTGACGAAAATTTCACCGCGGGCCGAATGGCTGACGAAAATTTCACCGCGGGCCAAAAATTTGCTTTCGGAGAGCAAGAAAAAAAGGTCCTCACATTCTATTTCCGCATTCGGAGAGCAAAAAAAAAAGTCCTCGCATTCCATTTCCGCTACTGTTGCGGGCCGGATAAGATTGCGCTGCGGGCCGCTATTTGCCCAGGCCTGATATAGATGATTTTGACTAATTGTAATAATATATGATGTTTGTATGTAGCTTAATCGTATGATCTTTATTTTTTATTTCTCTTGTTCCTGCATTTATTAAATAACTAATGTATAGAAATTGACAAAATTATAAATAAATGGAATGCTGCATGTTATAAATAAATAATGTTTTCCAGCAATACATTTAAATCAATGATCTTTACTTTCCTTCCTGGTTTTTAGGGTTGAAGCTATAATATGTAAAGTGGTGTGACAGACTTTTCTGCCAGGATAAACCTTGGCACATCAATTTTTTTTGAAAATACATAAAATTTGCAATAAAATGGTCTTTGAAAAATTAATTTCCTTAAAAGTGCAAATTACTTATGATTATTAAAAAAATAAAAATTTATAAAAAATATTTCTGCCAGGATAAACCTTGGCACACCGGGCCTATGTTGTACCTATGATTAAATACTTTTCATTCCTATAATACATTTCAGAAACCGTATAAGTGCAGTTTTACTGTTACCGGCTCCCGGACTATTACGACTCTGTCAAATTTTCCTTTGCGAAATTTCTTTGTTTGTTTATATACAAACTCTATCCATATTGTGACGAATGGTGACTAATCAATCAAAATCTGAACTTTACACTCAGCCTACTACGAATTCACAAACAGGGTCGATTCTCAGTATTTTGCGTCAAGGTAGAGAAATCGAAAAAATGGATTAGACAATCTGTACAGGATATTATTCTAACCTCACATACCATGTTTCTTGACAAAATTGGCATCTTTAATTTTTTCATTTTTTTGGTCTAATATACACTAAATAAAGACTTTCCATGCCACACTAATTATCAAATTAGAGAATAACTTTCTGAAAATGTGTATAAACCAAATTAATGAAAAAAACAAAATGCGAATCTTGTCCTGAAACTCGGTATATTGGGTTAGAATAATATTCTGAACAACTTTTTCTAATGATTTCTAATAATCTCTTACGCAAAATATCTAGAATTAACCTTGTTTGTGAATCCGTGGTAGACTGATTTTAAAGTACAGATTTCGGTTAAATATCTTTAAAAATGTGGACCATCAACCTGTATGACTGCAAAAACTCAAATCTGTATTCTTTCAAATCGCGAAAATAAGGGGGTGTCTTCATCTTAAATGCGACACGCTGTATAATTACTATTTACTTTTTTTCAAAAGCAATCACATTTCACCTGTTAAAATTGAAAAGTGCCTTAAATATAGGTTCAGTCAAACCCGCATAAACATTTATCTTTTCAGGTCAGTGATATAAATGCGTAACCATATTAATGGACAACTTGTATGTTTCACATTTCAGGTTATTTTTGCAAAGATTTTTAAAATCCAAAATTAATTGAACATATTCTGACGAGTCATTAAATATTAAATCATCTAAAATTATGAAACTGTTTTATTTATTTGGAAAAAAATCGTCAATTTTCAGATAAGAAGACATGACGAGATGCCAAATTTCATCTGCCGCGTATGTTACACCCAACTCAAGAAAATTCAAGATTTTCAGAAGCAAATTGTACAATCTGATAAAACACTGCGACGCTATCTACAGCAACTGCATATTTCTGACAAACAAGTCAAGACTGAATGTTCCATTCAGAAGTCTTCAGAAAAACATTCAATCCATGAAACGAGTCACTGTGATATTTCTGTGAAATGTGAATCTATTGTGTTTTATGATATATTTGGCATGAACGTTCCCGAGAATGAAATGGCGCCTATAAATTATAATTCAGCAAACGATGAGAACGAGACAATACCTTTAAAATTTGAAATCAAACACGAGCCAGCGGATGATAATTCATCAAATCTAACAGAATGTGCTGATGATACAGAAACTTTATCAAATGGTGATGGTAATGAAATCGTTTCCGAAGATTTAAAAGTTGATATTAGCTATTACACAAAATTAGGCGAAAACACGTATATTATCGGGAAAGAGAAAAATTTTAAATCAGCAAATAAAATTGATCATGAAGTGCCTTTAAAATTCGAAATTGGAGATGAACCAACGAAAGATAATTCAACAAATCGAGCAGAATATGCTGTGAATACCGCAGAAACTTTACATAAGACGGACGATAACGAATTCTGCAGTGATAACTCAAAGATCAAGGGTGGTCACATAACGGGAAACAATGTAGCAGAATATGTGGGCAGCAGTGAAAAGATCAAGAAAGGAAATTCTATAAACTATAGGAAACATAAACAAGCGACTAAAAAGAAGTATTTCTGTGACATTTGCAATAAGAAATTCTACACTTCAAGTCATTTCAATTATCACAAGCGTGCACATACTGGTGAGAAGCCATATCAGTGTGGCGTTTGTGATAAGAAATTCTCTGATTCAAGTGGTTTAATTAGACACAAACGCACACACACTGGTGAGAAACCATATCAGTGTGGCGTTTGTGATAAGAAATTCTACTCTTCAAGTCATTTCAATTATCACAAGCGTGCACATACTGGTGAGAAGCCATATCAGTGTGACATGTGTAATAAGTGTTTCTCCGTATCAAGTAATTTAATTAGTCACAAACGCATACATACTGGTGAGAAACCATATCAGTGTGGTGTTTGTAATAAGAGTTTTAGTGATCGGAGTTATTTAAGTATTCACAAACGCACACATACTGGTGAGAAACCATTTGAGTGTGACATGTGTAATAAGTGTTTCTACGTATCAAGTCATTTAATTACTCACAAACGCACACATACTGGTGAGAAACCATATCAGTGTGGCGTTTGTGATAAGAAATTCTCTGATTCAAGTAGTTTAATTAGACACAAACGCACACATACTGGTGAGAAACCATATCAGTGTGACGTTTGTAATAAGAGTTTTAGCCAACGGGGTCATTTAAGTCTTCACAAACGCACACACGGTGGTGAGAAACCATTTCAGTGTGACATGTGTAATAAGAGTTTCAACCGATTAGACAGTTTAAACGTGCACAAACGCACACATACTGATGAGAAGCCATATCCGAGGCCAACGAAAAGGACAAGCTAAGTATTCGAAGATTATATATTGTAGGAGGCTAAAAACCGCCCCAAAAGCGACCCCCCATACGTCACATAACATTCCGCATGTCCGAAAAATAAAGAAAATTTTTTATATCTAATTCAAACTTAATATTGACGACCCTGGTAAAATGACATTATTGACAGCCCTGTTCGTTTGATAACGCGTTCTGTGACCTGCCAGTTATATTCTGAGTTCAGAATATTTAGTTTTTAAAAAGAATTAAATTTTATATTGGTTTTACGTTTATTATATTTATTGTAAAGTTTTAATACATTATCTTAATTATAAGTTTAATACTAATTTCTAATGGGCAACCATATTCATTGGCTGTTCCTCTTAGAAGCTCTAATTAATAATTAATTATTCTAACTGATTCTTAGCTCATCCGAGTGCATCCAACCACCGGATGGCGTGGGCTTATCTTTATGATAAAGTCATAGCTATTCATATAACAACTCCCTCCTTAAGAAGAAGCTGTCTCAGCTTCTTGTGATGAAATGAGGTCGTTAAGTCTCAATTTCAACGTTTCTATAGAAATTGCTTTTGCCGTTCTTTTTTTATAATAATAATACAAACCAATTGCGATAGTCAAAATAATTATAATTAAATAAACTGGGATAAATGAATATTTATTGACTGTTTCAATAATCGGAACATGATGATTTATTTCTAATTGTTGCAAATTTTTGTAAACATCTACTAAATTGATTTTATTTAAATTGACTTGGTTTGTTATTGTTGAGTTTGGAAAAATTAAATTTGGCAGTATTATTTCGTTCTTTATTTTATTCGTATTAGAATTAATAAATGTTAATCCTTTTATTGTAAGGAAGCAATTCTTTGGTAGCTCCAGTAAAGATGGATATTTTATAAAATTATTATTTTTGCAATTACTATCGATTGGGAGTGTTTCAGAAGGAATGATTAAGTAATGCATTTGGTCAATTTGTTCAATTTTGCTTATAGCTAAATTATTATTATTCTTAACTAAATGGCAGGTGATCTTTTGTTTGTTGATCAGGATCAGCTGACTGATGCAATCTTCTTTGATAGCTTCTTGTAATTTTCGGCTGCATATATAGGTTGGTCCAAAACGCTGGCATGCGTCGTCGCTGTACCATGTGTTTCGTCCATGAATTAGTACATAAGGTTTTGGGTAGTGGATCATGGTATTATTCTTACTAGGAATAGGGACCAGGTAATAATATTTATACGTATTCACTTTTACAATAGGTATATCCAAAATAAAATTGATTGTAGTATCTTGAATGTACACATGTACTTTGATTATTTCATAGTATCTTAATAAATCGTCACTCGAAAATGGTAACTGATCTGGACCGTATACTTTAATAAGATTTACCAAGAGATCGTATAATTGTTGTGGTTGAACGACAGAGGTATGTAGTGTACCTTGTCTTGAAAAGCTTAGTGCTGTTTCTATATCAGTTAACAAGTTGTGAATATACATTAATTGATTGTTAATAAATTCTAATAGCATTTGTTTCTTATGGGCATCAGCTCTTTGAATTAAGAGATTGATTTGTGTTTCCAACAGAATTTGGTTATGGGTTATGTTTTCTAAAGCATCTTTAAAATTATTCATTAACTTTGTGTTAAGCGAAGTTGCAGTGAGAGTTTGTGTTTTTAAATTGTTATGATTTTGTTCTAAGATATTTATTAGTTTGTCATATCGTTCTGCATCTGTATAATCTAAGTTTCCAGATATAAATTTTATTGCACTGCCCAACATATTAACTAAACCTCTTTTTGTTCTGTTTTTCTTATCGTAGATTAGTAAAACATTATTATATTTTTGGTAATTTTTTGACAATAGTAGATAACAGTAATCTAAATCGTGATTGAGATCGTGTTGGTATGATTCGTGAACTTGTGGGTTGTCTAGTAGAAATGTTTTAATGTCGGGTTGTATTGTGTTGTTCAATAATTTTTCGACAGTCAAAAGTACATCATAGATAGGTTTTATGTCTAGGTAATGGATTGTGTGGTGATTGGAATACTGTATCCTAGCGTTTCCTAACAGGAAAGGTAATAGTCCTGGATTGTCGCTTAAGTCAGTTATTTTTATTTCACTCACTTCACTCAGTTGTCCCGTCGTTAGGTGGGTCACGACTAGTAGAAGCCTGAAACCGAAGTGGTCTCTTAATTTGTTGTTTATGGTACCGTCCAGTTTCGGTTTGAACTTTATTGTTTTCATCACTAGTTATTATTTTAGGGGTTGTTGTTTTGGGATCGTGTTTGGATCTGGTTTGTAATTTTACATACGCATTTGTGTCAGGGTTAAATACTGGTGGATTTTTCCTATTGGTGTTGAGTTTATTTATTGTGTTTTCTTTTTGTTGTGTGAGTTGTTCGTGTACATGTTTATACAAATCTTTTATTGTCTGTCTGTGATTTTCTGTATAGTTGTTGTAGTATCTACGGGAAAAATCTATTTCTAATGAGTCTTTCCTGTCAATATGACCAAAAACTAGTTCTTTAGGTGTGAATTTAGTTGCTGAATGAATTGAATTGTTGTAAGCAAGGATAGCATAAGCCATTTGGTTTTCTGTGGTTAAAATTTTCTTTTCCAAATTAATTATTCTGAGATGTTCGACAAGTGTCGAATGTAGGCGTTCAATTAAACCATTACTTTGTGGGTGTAGAGCAGTAGTATGGTGTATGTTAATACTGTGTGTTCTACAATATTCTTTAAATAATGAGTTCGTAAACGTAGCTTCATTATCGGAAATTATTGTATTTGGAATTGGAAATAAAGAAAAATGTTGAGTTAGTTTATCTATTATCGAAACTGTAGTAGTGCTAGATACAAAATAGACTGAGGCGAATTTTGAGAAAGCATCTACAATTGTTAAAAATTTATCTTTACGATATGAAAATAAATCTATGTGTATAATTTCAAATGGTCTCGTTGTTGTAGGTGTTATTTCTAAAGGGGGATTTATGGGTTTTCTGTCATATTTGCATCTTTGGCATATTACGCAATTATTTATAAATCTAGTGATATGGTCTAGCATTTTTGTCCAATAATAAATTTTGCAAAGACGTAAACGCGTTTCGGTTATTCCACGATGGTTAGTTTTGGATATATGATATATCGATATTAGACTTTCTTGTTCATCGGTATCATAGACATCCTGTAAAAAGGTGTTGGTTTGTTTTAAACGATAAGAAGTATTTTTAAAAGTGTTCTGTATTAATGTCATGAAACGTGAGTATTGTGCTTGTGGTGCAGAATTGAAATAGATTCCATACGTGCTGTTCGGGTCTATGTATTCTTTGAATAGCGTTATCAAATCGTTTTCAAAGTCTTCATCTGATATGTCAGCTGTTATTCTAATCTTTTTATTATTAAAGAGATGTTCTACTTTAGGTTTATTCAATTTGGGGTTAACAAAATTTATAATAATTTGTTTTGCAAAATAATTTAATGCTCTTTCGCCTATAGGTATTTCTAAAATTAAATCTTCATTAGCGTTTGAATGAACTGTTTCGTTGGGATCAGGATTATTATTTTCAGAATCTGGATTGGGAATAATTTCTGTTTGTTTGGCAATTATATCATCTAAATCGTTTAGAATTTCACTAAGTTCTTCTTGTGACAAATTCGAATCTCCAGGGTTTGGTATTAGAGAAAGTGTATCAATAACTAAGTCGTCTGTTTCTTTAGTGTGTATTTCTATTCGTGAGAGTGCGTCTGCATTGCAATTCATTTTGCCTTTCTTATAAACAATTTCATAATCATATTCCAACAATTTAAGTCTCCATCGGATTAATTTAGAATTCGGATCTTTTAAATTAAACAAGTACTGTAAAGGTTTGTGATCTGTTACTAGCGTAAACTTTCGTCCAAAGACGTAAGGTCTAAATTTGTTAACTGACCACACGATTGCAAGCAATTCTTTTTCTACAGTGGAATAATTTTGTTCGTGAGAATTTAAAGTACGTGAAATATATGAAATTGGTTTATCGGATCCTATGGGTCCTTGTGACAGAACTGCGCCTATAGCAAAGTTCGAGGCGTCCGTAGTAATGAGAAAGGGTTTTGAGAAATCAGGATATTGTAAAAGCGGTTCATTCGTTAACAATGTTTTACAGTTTTCAAAGCAATTTACAAATTCAGTTGTATGTATAATTTTTGAATCTTTTTTAAGACATGAAGTTAAAGGTTTTGTAATTTTAGCAAAATCTTTGATGAATTTCCTGTAGTAACCTATTAATCCTAGGAAAGATTTTATTTCCTTTTGACATCTAGGGATGGGAAATTTTAAGATCGCTTCGATTTTATCCTGATTTGGTTTTATTCCAACAGGTGTTATAATGTGTCCTAAAAATGCGACTTCTTTTGTGAGAAATTCTGATTTATCTAGTTGGATTTTAAGGTTTGCTTCGTTTAAGCGTTGGAATACTTTTTGTAAATCTGACAAATGTTCGTCTAGTGAAGCAGAAAAGACAATTATGTCGTCCATATAAACTAGGCAACAAGAATTTTGAAGTCCTCGTAAGACGTTGTCCATTACACGCTGAAATGAACTCGGACCATTTTTAAGTCCAAAAGGGAGTCTAGTGTATTCATAATGACAATGCTCTGTTGAAAAAGCTGTTTTCGGAATGTCGGTTTCTGAGACTTCGATTTGGTGGAAACCTTGTGTTAAGTCTAAAGTCGTAAAGTATGTACAGCGTCCTAGTCGATCTAATATATCGTCTATGTTTGGAAGCGGATACTTATCGTCAATAGTCTTATCATTTAATTTTCTAAAATCGATAACCATTCGCCATTTTGGACGGCCTGAAGCATCAAGCTTCTTTGGAACAATCCAAATTGGTGATGACCATGGGGAATAAGACGGTCGTATAATACCTTGGTCAAGTAAATTTTGAATTTGTTTTTGTACTTCAGCTTTGTGCACGTAAGGATAACGATACGATTTCGTGAAAATGGGAATTTCATCTTTTGTTTTTATTTCGTGTTTTATCTGATTGGTAAAAGTAAGGTCTTGGCCTTCTTTATGAAAAATATTAAAATATTTAGTACAAAGATCTATGATTTTATCTTTTTCTTCAGGATTCAAATGATTTGCTCTGAGTAAATTTTGTGTTTCTAATCTTTTGTTTTTATAAGACGTATGATTTATGTGATAGGTTTCGAAAAGTTCGTTTGAAAATGGATGTGCTGAAATGGGTTTTAATAATTTTAAAATTCTAGGTTTATCTGTGTTATTCGTAAGTTCTACTGTAGCGAATCCGTTTTCTGATCTAGTTATGGAATTGGGTAGATTAATAACGGGGTATTTTTGTTCATCTATCAAAATATCGCCATTTTGTATGTTGACGGGTATTTTCACTTTCTTGCTTGTAAAAGCAGGGATCGTGGTTTGAAAGTTTATGTCATGTCCTGTCTTTAAATAGCAAAGTGGAATTTCGTTAGTGCCATTAATCAATAGGTTATTTTTCAAATCAATTATTAAATTTAGAAGTCTAATGTTATCTAAACCAAGCAGAGCGTCATATATAGGGTGGAAATCCAATATATGAAAATCAAGTTTTAGGTTTGATTTGAACTCTGAAAATGCAGGTATTGTTATTTTACCTTGTGTTGTAGTAGTTCCATTTATACCGGTTACTAATGTTGTATGCGGTGTGATAAGATTTTTAAAATAATTTTGTGTTACTTTATTTTTTATAAATGAACGAGTTGAACCTGTGTCTATAAGAATTTTCATTTTCGGATTTGCAATTTGTATATATCCTAGTTCGTTGTCATGTGTTAGGAATGTATTTATTGGTGTATTTATGTGTCGTTGTTTTTGTTCAGGATTTCGTCTAAAAAATCACTGTCGTTTGACTCGTTAAAATCCGGGTTGGTATCATAACACAAATTTTCATTATAGGTTCCGTTATATAGTGTAGGTGTATCATTGATAGGTAAGTTGGGATACGGTTCTTCGTTTGTTGGTGTTAGATCGCATGTTTCAGCATTGAACAATTCTTGTGATACAAATTTTGGTGGTTCATTTGATCTGGTCTGATAAGGTTGATTATAGCGGAAGTTTTGATTTGGAATAAAATTCTTTCTTTGAGGGATTGTTGATGTAGTACTCATAGGTGTTGGTTTTTCTAGCACTCTGTTTTGTTGTGGTCTAAAGACATTTTGATTTTGAGTAGGTACCGAAAACTTGTCTATTAGTGGGATATTTTTGGTTTATTGGTCTCTGATTGATATTTGTTATTGGTTGAGACGGAAATGTTTGTCTTTGTGTTGGATTATGAGATGCGGAGTGTGTTGGTGTGTTCGAATTGTTATAATTCGTTCTAGGTGAATAATTAGTGTTTTGTTGTTTACGTTGTTGAATGTTTTGTTGTGTTGGATAATGTCCAATGTTTTGACTTTGTGTAAATATAATGTTTTTAGCTTCTGCAAGAGTAGTTGGCTTTTGATTACGCAGATAATTCGCCATTGGTTCTTGGATATATTTTAATAAGGTAGCTAAAGCTAAATTTGTATATTCAGCAATAAGAAGTTCTCTTTCAGTTTTTACATTGTGGTGTAAAGTAATGTATTGAGTTAGGATTTCTAAATGCGATTCTATTTGTTCAAGGAATTGTAAATATGTTTGTCCTTGTCTATGTCTAATATTAAGAAGTTGAAATACTAGATCGGTTTTGTCTCTTTTATCTCCAAAATTTAGAATTAGTGTTTCTTTAAGGTCTACCCAGTTGGATACAGGGTTTATATTTAGGCATCTGGCTGCTTTACCAGTCACACGTGATATTATTCCATGAAATATAATTTCATTTTGAAAATTTAAGACGTTTGTGGTATCGCCATAAGTTGCTAATAATTTTTCTGATAAATTTAGAAATCGGTGTAATTGAATGACGTTGTCGCCAGTGAATTCAGGAATTATTTTTAGTAAATTTAAATCAAAATTTGGAGGTGCCATTGTATTTTGAATTCTAATTGGATTCTCTAAGCTATCTAAATTTCCTAGTACTTCGATGAGATCACTTAAATTTATATTGCTGTTGTTTGACATTCGCTTATTAGGCTACAATCAATTTGATTTTTTACAAATTTTTGTTACAACAAAAAAATTAAATTGGGATTCAAATATTTCACAATATTGTTAGTAAGAGAAAATATTAGTATAAGACGGAATAAATGACTTACATTGTTCGTAGTAGCATTGTTGATGTTGAATTTTGTTGTATGGGATTCTTCTTTACTTGGCTACGTTGTGAAGGGCTTACCGGCCTTCGGAGCAAAGGGCTCAAAATTGTGTATAGTTGATTTCACTTAATTTTAGTTAGATAATTATTCACTTGTTAATTATTTATTTTACTTTTAATTTCTTAAAATAGGGTGTTGATTTTCACTCACTCTTCCCTTTTTAAGTTACGACGTTAGTTTTATTTTATTAATTTTCTTATTATATTTTATTTGTTTCACTTCACTGAACGTTGGTTCGTATTTTAATATAGAGTTAAATGATTTTCGCTCACTCTCCCCTTTTTTTAAAAAAATGCCGACTGCGCCAGTTATATTCTGAGTTCAGAATATTTAGTTTTTAAAAAGAATTAAATTTTATATTGGTTTTACGTTTATTATATTTATTGTAAAGTTTTAATACATTATCTTAATTATAAGTTTAATACTAATTTCTAATGGGCAACCATATTCATTGGCTGTTCCTCTTAGAAGCTCTAATTAATAATTAATTATTCTAACTGATTCTTAGCTCATCCGAGTGCATCCAACCACCGGATGGCGTGGGCTTATCTTTATGATAAAGTCATAGCTATTCATATAACATGCCCGTGCAATGAAATGATTCAATGCGTTTCAACGAGAAATTGAGATTTTTGAAAAATGATCAAGAGAGACGAGGTCTGGCCTTCGAGCCAGAAGGTCGACGCAGAGAACGACCGAGGCTAGTGAGCTAGCTAGAGATTTTGGAAAAGTGTTCTTGGGTACGAGGTGTACTGCGACGTTGTTTCTTTTGTGAGTTAGCAGAAGCTATCGTTCTCGAGAAAAGTGTTACTTTTCGTCTTATCGTTTTGTTGCGTGGTTTTGTACGCGAAGTGTTTCTCTACGTTTTGAGTTTGCTTTATGAATGAGTACAGCCACGTGTGTGTTTAATTTCTTTAAACGTATTAAGTCGCAGCGAATTTAAGCGTAACTTAGTTTCCGAGTGCTTGTGGATTCTCCCACAACGACGTCGTTTGCTTCCCGAAATTGGATTGTCGTCGAAACGGCAGATTTAATAGTTGAAAATTACTTTTGTGAACGAGTCCGCCATTTTGATTGCATTAGTGGTGCCCCTTGTCAAGGACACCGGCTTCGTTTCTTGTGTTTGAATTTGTGTAACAGAGACTGTCATTCGACCCTGCAGTGAATTTTTTGCTGAAAAAATCAGAAAACTCGTCGCTCGTCATCCAGCGCTCCAGTCGAATTTTCCCGTGCGCCACTGCCCCGATTCTTCAGGTTGCGGCTAACAAACTAACGGGTCCAGTTCGATAACACTATGCACTCAAATTTTGAAATTTTTTTTTTTAAGTCATAGAAAACACTACATTTTGACGTTCAAAAAAAAAAACTTTGCGGATTATTCACAAATTTCCTCAAAAATACGTGAAAAAAATGGAACTACTTTTCGTCTTTCACTGTCATTTTTTGAATCTAACCAATCAAAAATCACAAATACACGTCATAGCAACTGGTGTAGAATTATTGTACAACTATCTCACTTTGTATGCAGCTTTCGATTGTGTTATGGAAGCAGGGTCGTATTTAGATTCGCATACCCGTTTATCGTTCACCCCGGAATTGTTTTTTTAAAAACTCAACATTTGCCCCTTCCCGTTTCACTGCGAGACAATTCGCATACCCCTTTATCGTTCACCCCAGAATTACAATTCGCATACCCGTTTATCGTTCACCCCGGAATTGTTTTTTTAAAAACTCCACATTTGCCCCTTCCCGTTTCACTGCGAGACAATTCGCATACCCCTCTATCAAAAAAAGCGGTGGTTTTCAATCTTCATGAAAATGTGAGTTTTAAATTTAAAATTTGTTTTATAAATTAAAATTTCCAAATACGACTCTGCCCTGAACGTTCAATTGTATTTCATTCCAACCAATTGATATTTCTATCTTTGTTTATCATAGATACAGGTGTATATAACTTTTTCTTTTCTTATCACTATATAAGACAAGATAGCGATCGCTATAGTAAATAATATAGGTCTAAATCAACTTACTATACCATATTTAATATATTTTTAATTAATTTATAAAAATTAATTTTCCGCATTTAAAACGACCAATAACGCTGTTATATGTTATATAAAACAATAATTGTGAATTTCCAGTGGATATTTTGCATAGCAAGTTATCGTACTCTTACCCAAACTAACTACTGACGACGTCATCTGGGTAATTTCAACTCACAGTTTTTTCTTTGTGACGACACACTTACTTCACTACAGGTAAAGTGAAATTCTATTTTTTTGCTCAGTGAACCTTTCAAGTGCGAAGCTTTTATAAGTTTTGAATACTATTGTGCAACGTAAATACGCGTCTATTTTGGTCCGGTCGTTTTATTATTTATTAACTTTGTTTGTCTATTTTCGTAAGTGCTAGCGTAGATTTTTGTACATTTAAATTTTGAATCATCGAATAATTCAATTGGTGGATTTTGTCACCAGCATTTTGAAGTTTTTTATCAATCGTGTCTTATTTTATTAAATGAAAAGTACATCGTTATTTAAATATTTTTAATTCTGAAGTTAAAAACGGATTTGATATTAAACTGTTTGTTTGCAACCGATGTTCAAGGCGCTAGTCTGTATTTAGTACAGTAGGGGAAAACAATATTTTGTTCCCACGATATATTTTTTTGTGTGCGACGCGTGCGTACGATATAGTTTCGTATCGTCTATTTAACGTATAAGAATTTATTTCTTGAATCTCGTATTATTGTGTGCATTGTCACGTGTAAGACTATCGTTGGATAGTTTTGTAAATTTTCGGATTTGTTTTTGAGCGCGTTTGCGCGACCGCTAAATCTTGCGCACGTTGTCTTTTAATGTGTAAGTTTATTTCGTAAATAATTTATTTGTCGGCAAAGCTCTTAACGTTAATATTATTATTGTAAAATTATTTGTAATTTTTGTACACTACTGTATTATCGATTGAAGTTATTCTGTTATACGTCACGTATTTTGTATTCGTTGCATCGCAATACGATCATTGCATTCACACAGAATTTTTACTGGAACATTTTTGAACCGCCAATTAATTTGTTTTGAATTTACACAGAACTTTTTTTTACTAACGTATTACAGCTAACTTTTGAATATTGTAAAATTTTTTAAACATTCAATTAATTTAAATCACATATTATTAAATTGTAAATTCACCGATTAACCGCACTTTTTTATGAACCTGCTTGGTTCCCCTCTGGAACCAGGACGTGCAACTGTTAACGTATTTTTGTTGTTATTAAATTTCAATTGTCATTTTATAACTGCGTTGTTCTTGATAACATTTCCTGCTCCTAGCCACTGGGGTCATCAGTAGTTAGTCTGTGCCAGCTTATAGGTATGACCTGGCGCCCACAGTAATCTTTCAGAGCTCATCATCGCCCTTTTCAGGCTGCTCACCTCTAAGCATCAATTACGTCATCCAGGTAAGGTTGTCAAGAAGTCTATTCGTCATCGCTACAGTGTCTACGTCTATTCCCGTGTTTCGCTACAACGAACCCACCCCCGCCCCGCTGATAAAGGCTAGTCGTGGTATCCGTGGTTTGCCCCAGAAAGGGAATTGCCTATAATATACATGTAATGTTATTGTAAATTTTTTTAACACAGGTGTTTAAAGTATAAGATATTCTGTTTTAGTATTCATATAAACTTTTGATGCCACTAAACTGTACACTTATATAGTTATTAAATAATAATAAATATCAGCGAATTTTTTAAACAATTCAAATAGTGCTTTTGTTGTATTTTAATACATTTTATTTGTCATAGTGCGTTTAATTTTATCTTCATGGATGTGTGCATCAAACATTTTCCTGTTGATTTTATAATACGAACAGATAAAGTGAGTAGAGTTAATTATAATATTGCACATACCGCTAAACTAGCGGTATGTGCTTTATTATCGCTTTGTGCGTCAGAGCTGACTTTCGTTCATATAAGAAGTTATATCTAAGTTAATTTCACACGAAATCCATTCAAATTGAAGCTTTTTGAAAAGAGGAGATTCTAATCTATAAAATAGAACCATTTTTAAATCAATTTGAGTTCATAAATACTATTAAAATTGTAATTGAAAATCACAAACAGCAGTTGTCGGTTGGTCTGTACGTATGTACGTATGTACGTATGTACGTACGTCACGACTCTACAGATCGCAATTTTGGTCGGATTGCCTTGGGTTATATTTTATTCACTTTGTTTACTATCAGACCAGAACCCTATTTAAATTCACTAAAATGTGTTCAGTAGTTTAATTTTTATAAACAGTTTTATTTTTTATTATTTTTGACAGCTAATAGTTTAAAAACAATATAATAATTGCTGGCTAAACATAATGTAATCCATAAAACAAGTGCTACACTTGTATACCGTGATAACACCACTATACGTATTAGGCAGCCGTGGCGTAATGGTTATGCCGTTGGATCGCCAAGGGCAAGGTCCTGGGTTCGATTCCTTACGATATCATTAATTTTTTTCTTTTTTTTTCTTTTTATTTTGTTTTATTTTATTCCACTTGATATTAATTATATATTATATTATGTATAGTATAAATAACAAAATCGCAGGATTGTGGACAAATATTGGATTTTTTAATTGTACGACGTTTCGTACAATTAAAAAATCCAATATTTGTCCACAATCCTGCGATTTTGTTATTTATAATTATCTCGATGGACACGATATCTAATATATATTATGTATAGTACTTAATTTTTTTTATTTTTGCAAACTTAAAAAAAAATATTTTTTCAATTTTTAATTATTTATTTCTTTAAATTTTTAAATCTTTTTAAATTTATTAAAAATATTTTTTAATTGTTATTTTTTTATCATACAGTGGAAAACTTGCGGGATGTGCACTTTTGGTTTTGCCAACTATCTTGTTTTTATCTCGTTAGAGACAGACTTTCTCATTTAAAAATTTTAAAATGTTATTTGGTAAAGAAAAAAAATATTCATGTTGGGTCATTCCATGTCAGATCGACCATTGGTTGGAATCGACACCTTTTGATTTGGTTGAGTTTTGGTGAGGAGTTTTCTTTTTTCAAAAAGCGAAGCCCTGCCGAAGGAAAAAAAATATTTTTTTTTCAAAAGTTATGCAAAATTCAAAATGTCACCATTTTTCAAGTTTATTTTGAAATATTTCGAAAACTATTATAAATACAAAAATGAGCCAAAGTTCAATTTAAAGGGGATATTTGGGGCTATGGATAAATAAAAATTTTCAAAAAATAAAAAAATTGCAATTGCTGAAAATCGTCAGTCGACAACATTTTTGGCTCAATTTTTTATACCTTCAAATGATCCTTAAATATCCTGAAATTTTCAGGAGGGTGTTTTTTTTTTCTTTACGTAGATATGATTTTTTGAATTTTAGTAAAAAAAATTCTTTCAACTTCTAAATGAAGTAAAACACAACAAATATTTTTTAATTAAATTTCATGTCATGATAATATCCAAATAAATCACTTGTATGTATGTTCACTTTTGCTTTAGCAAACTATTTTTATTTTTCGTTACCTGCACGGACATCACATTTTCCTATGATAAAACAAATGTAATCACAATACACATTCAAAACAGAAGCAGAAGCAGTCCAAAAAAGATTTCCTATAGTAAAAAAATCTGACTACAATAGTCCAGTCAACGAATAGCCCAAAAAGTGGGTGTAGAGTGCGTGAGCAGGATCCTAAGCGATTCCTTCCAAAAACTTGTTCTGGGTGCTTAGGGAGGAAAAATACCAAAAGTCCTCACATTTAGGAGGTGAGCCGGAGGGAGCGTGTAACTCAAAAACGGTCGAGAATTTGAAAAAAGTATACCTATAGAACGAAAGCTGCATAAAATTTTATGGGCTTTCATTTGGCATAAGAATGTTTTACCTGTGACGGATTGTTTTCGATATATAATCTAAAAAACCAAAAGTGGTGCCTTCTTTGTGCTCCCCTCCTTCCGACACAACTCCTAAATGTCTGGACTTTCAGCTTGTGCAGGATACCTGCTTAATTAACACGTTGAGTGCGTTATCAAAAATTAAGCATATAACTTATTTGAGTTTATATACCTCCTAAGGTATGTACAGCGGTTTTTCCCTGAGACGGCACATACCTCCGGCGGTATGTATACGCCAGTCACTTTATGACTACCATCTACCGTCAAAAAGTAAAAAATAAAACTATTATGGTGTAGAATGCGTAGAGGAACATTGTCATATGGTTCTGTTCCAATAGGACAGGTCTCCGGCGGTTTTTATCGCATACAAATAATGAATAATAAAATGCATGTTTTCAATGGTTTTATTAGAACAAGAAACTTGGCCCCCGCAAAAAATTTTTTTTTTATTTTTTAATTTTCATTATTGCATATCGTTAGTTCATGGTTTGTTCTTGATTGTTCGCTATAAATATTTGTTTGTTCCTTAATTGTTTATTTAAAAATAATTAATTAAAAACGTACCGTTTGGTTGGCCCCCTCAATCGAAATTATTAATATTTTCTCTTATTATTAGTCCATAAATACAGATTAACGTTTGTTCTTCAATAATTTACGTTTGTTCCGACATTTAATTGCCTTTTTATTGTTTAAATTACAATTTTTGAATTGTTTGGCAGTGAAACGGGAAGGGGCAAATGTGGAGTTTTTAAAAAAACAATTCCGGGGTGAACGATAAACGGGTATGCGAATTGTAATTCCGGAGTGAACGATAAAGGGGTATGCGAATTGTCTCGCAGTGAAACGGGAAGGGGCAAATGTGGAGTTTTTAAAAAAACAATTCCGGGGTGAACGATAAAGGGGTATGCGAATTGTAATTCCGGGGTGAACGAAACGCAGCACGGAGCATGCGCAATGCAACTTTTTTTTAAATGTTATTTGCGTAAATAAAAATTGTAATTTAAACAATAAAAAGGCAATTAAATGTCGGAACAAACGTAAATTATTGAAGAACAAACGTTAATCTGTATTTATGGAATAATAAGAGAAAATATTAATAATTTCGATTGAGGGGGCCCAGGGCCCTCGTAAGGCCTCACGCCGCCCGCGTGCGGATTCATAATTGACGCCCCTTATTGGGGATAAACTCACTAGACGATATGTCAAATTGAAAAACGTTAAAAATCCTAAATAACTAATACTGTAAAGGCAAATACTTCTTCATAGAATCAGACATTTTGTTTTTTTCTTCTTGCCTAATTTTCTTAAGTTGCCGAAATTGTGCACCCGAAGGTTTTTTCTCTATTATAACTTTCCTGAAATGCAACAATGCTTCACTTCACATCGTCATTATAAAACGATTTGGACAGGTAAAAATACTAATAAGATAATTAATTTTTGAAAACAACTAAAAATGTGAAAAATGTAACAGTGAAAGATACTTTACAAATGATAGGCTAAAAGTAAAAACGAGTCAAATTTTTAATCAGGACAAAAGCGGGATGAAATAATTTTTAAGCAAAAATGATTTTAAAAAAGTCGAGCACAAAAACGAAACACAATCATTGAAACATGGAGCTAAATTTGATTATATAAATTTGAATATATTCAATTAAAATGAAACAGATTAAAGAGTGAATTTTGAAAATTCACTCCGTACAGAGTGAACTTCAAAAATTCTCTCACGTTAAAAAAATCACTCCGCGTAGTAAACTGTTTTCTACAAAAACAGTTAACTCTGTGCGATTTTTCACGGCGTTCTTCTCCTGTCGTACTTATGAATGAGAGAAAAATTTAGTTTCACCGCTGAGCTGAGAGAATTCTTTAAGTCAAAATAATCATTAGTTTATCAAATAAGAAAAAGTATTTGTTGATTGAAAAATACTTTACTTCACTCGCACTCTTGCAGGAATCGACAGGAAAATTCAAGATATAAACATACGCGGGAGTCTCCCGATAGGGGCGCCCTGTCTATACGCGCTGATGTGAACTAACTATCGAATCGAAAACTGCGCGCGAAATATTTCGAATTCGAATTTCATTAAAAAATAAATAACTACTCGTAAGAGTTTTCACGCAGGCTTGAGTATGCAAATAAAATTGATATAATATCAGTTATATATTTTTTCTAAACAGTACAAAAAACATAACACAACTAGGCCATTTGCCGCCCCTTGAATGTGCCGCCCGCGTGCATCGCACTATAGGGCGCGAGGGCCCTGAGGGGGCCAACCAAACGGTACGTTTTTAATTAATTATTGTTAAATAAACAATTAAGGAACAAACAAATATTTATAGCGAACAATCAAGAACAAACCATGAACTAACGATATGCAATAAGGAAAATTATAAAATAAAAAAAAAAATTTTTTGCGGGGGCCAAGTTTGGTTACCTGGTTTTATTATAGTATAGAGATTACAGTAAATATAGTTATGTTTTATAAAAAATCCAAAATTTTTTTTTACTTAGTTTTCTTCTTAAATAAATTAATAAAAATAAGCAAGCTGAGTTATCTAAATTAGAAAAAATTTAAAACCGTCAAAACATAATTATTTTTGTTTGTATAAATGTAATAAATAAATTGTTTGATTTCTATACTAAAACCATTATTATAGAAATCAAAAAAATATTTATTACTTTGATACAAAGAAATAGTAAAAAATAATTATGTTTTAACGGTTTTATTAGAAATTATACCAATCAATCTTTATATAAAATTCAAAATTAAAATCGAAAAATAAGTACCTTACAAAAATGATATATTGAAACATTTCAGTCATGAATTAAATTGAAACAAGGTAAGCAAAACCCCGGTTGGTTCGGGCAGTCTTCAAAATAGCTGATTCTTACAGGTCGCCTGCGATATGACGTATCGCATAATAATAAAACTGCATAACTTCAGGACGGCACATATCTCTGGGGACCTGTACTTCATTTGGTATTCCAATTGATAGGCATTCAAATTGTCGTTTAAAAGCTATTTATAAAATTTGAATACTTCGAAAAATACGGGTTGGACAACATTCGTAAGTTACATAATTCTCACGAAATTAGCCGCCGTCTCAGAGAAATTGACCCAACATACCCCCGGGGGTATGTATCGCACTCAACGTGTTAAGCTGCTAGAAATAGGTTTAAAATTGAACTCATTTTATTGACAATAGACTTCCGGGGCTGCTGGAAGTATTTTTTCTGAGATATAAAATTAATAGTTTACAAAAAAATAATTTTGACAGCCTGGAAGACTATTTGTCTGTCCGTTTGTGTACCAAATACTTATGCGCCCGTTTAAGGGTTAAAACTCTAATTAACCCACGAAGTTTTAATAATTTTGTTCGTTAAAACTATTAATTTGAGACTGTAATTTCATGTCGGACACTTTTTATTTTTTTTTCGAATTATACATTCGACTCAGGTATCCTGCACAAAAAAGTTTCATCCTGAAAGGATCGACCGTCATCAAAGTAATTTGTACATTTGATGCGCACTCAATGCAGATTGCAGCTATCTTTTCAATACAATGGTCTTGACTGCGTAGTGCTTGAGTACAAACCATTCGTGGCTAAAGTGTAGACTGTAGAGTGTAGTCGAAAAATTTTACTATTATAAAATTATTAAGTAAACGTGTAATATAATGAAGGAATTGTCGGTAAAAGGAAACGGCTTAAGTGCAATGTGTCGGTTGTGCTTGTCAAAAGGCGTTACGCTATTAGACATATTTTATTTTTCGGCTCTAATGAAAAATCAACTTTCGAACATCATTATGTGGTGTGCTCCCGTTCAGGTAAGATCACTTCTTTTTAAGAATTATCATGGATTGCAAACTACAGACGCGCAACATGAGATGTTGAGCATCTAGTTACTCGAACATGGTACAATTGGATTGATCGTGTTTTGCATGTCTGCTCCTCATCAGAGGTCATCAGCGTCTTCAAGGATTATCAATGTGTGATACACGTAATTACATTAATTTTAAACAGTTAATTATAATGCGAAACATGCATAAACTATATCCATTATTACTCTGTTCAGGAAAGCAATATAAAATGTCACATAGTGCTAATGTTTCCACAATATCAACTGAACTCATTAGATTAAAAAAAATGAACTACCTAATTGAAATTATGTTGCCGTAAATTTATAAGTGTAAATAAATATTCTCCACTAGAGAAAGAACAGTTTTCTTACAATAAATTAAAAAATGACTTCTCATCAGGACCGGATGACATTCCCTCTTTTCTAATCAAACTGTCACGAGTCACTTAGTTCACTAGGAAGTCAACTCACTTTCTTAATAAATATTTCCTTTCAAACTGGATGTTTCTAAAAATAGGTTATATCTAAAAAAGAAGACATGGCAAATTATCGACCAATTACTTTTACTTCAAAAATTTTCGAGTACGCCTTTTGAATCGTATTGAATCTTTCATAAATGTTTGTAAACCTTAGTCTGTTAGCCAACATGGTTTCGGTCCAAAATTCTCCACCATGACCGCTGTTTATTCTTTCTATAATAATATTATTTCTCATCTAGAAAATTGTGAATGTCGGGCAGGTATATTCTGCGATCTCAGTAGGACATTTTACTGTGTCAGTCGCAATAGACTGTTGTTGAAGGCAGAAATATATGGCTCTGGACTGGTTACAATCTTTTTTAGTTGGCCGCCAACAATTTGTACCCATTAATAAACTTTGCAATAACACTATTTATACTAGCAGGTCAAATTGCTTAGATATTGATATAGGAGTACCGCAGTACCGTTGGGCCCTGTATTATGCCTATTGTATATAAATGACTTGGAAATTTACCCTAATAATGAATTATCATGTACTTTGTATGTTGATGACACATCTATTATTCTTAGTTATAAAGATTGTCTTACTACTAAATGTAATCTTAATTTAAACAAATCGGTTGATGGGTTTAATTAAAATTTGTTATACTTACAAATCAAACTACGAATCAAATTGATGGATTTAAATATTCGGTGTAACAGTGAGTCTCTGGAAAGAGTAAACTCTACCATATTTCTGGGTCTATATTTGGATGACCATCTAAATTGGAAAGTACCTACATTGTACAAAACTATCTTCCAAGCTTAATTCGATCCATTATCTTATCAGACACCTAAAAAATGTTCTTACGAACATTCAAATCAATTTCTACAATACTCAAGTTGTTTGTAAGTTAAGATATCTGATTTGTTTCTGGGGAAACTCAGTTTTGTCCATAGAGATACTACAGTTCGCTAGTTCGTATGCTTGCCCATAAGTGAAAGTATCCTCAGTTGAGAGAGAGAGAACGCTGCAGAAAACCCAGAAAACCAGATATTTGTTGACTCAAGTCAGCATTGTTTTGTATCATTAGTTACCATCGAGATAAGGATTAGGAACTTTTCCTTCTCTGAATTGCAGACACTTTCACGGCTCACTCGCGTACTCTAGTCTAATATCTCTATGGTTTTGTCTAATGATGTCTTTATTTCTCAGAAAATAATAATTCGTACTATAGCTGGTATTTCATCTAAAGTGTCTTATCGCTATTCTTTCATTAATCTTAAACTTATGACTCTGTCAAATTTTTCTTTGCGAAATTTCTTTGTTTGTTTAAAAGGTAAAGCTGGGTCCTTTTACCCTGTGATTTCGAATTTTCGTACTATATTAAAATTGTGAAATTCTGGAGTAGGACGATCTCTAAATTTAAGTCGAAATGAATCTGACACTTGCGTGAAAGTCAAATTTTTATTGCAATGAATGATTTTTTTCTCTTCAGTTGCAGTGGTATACTTACATTCTATTCCCATATTTTAAACAGACAAACTCTTAAAATCCATTAACTTTTGACAGCTATGTTATATTTTATAATAAATTTAGTAAGTATTTCCGTCAGTAATGTAATTGCGTAACCATGTTAATGGACAACTTGTATGTTTCACATTTCAGATTGTTTTTGCAAAGATTTTTAAAATCCAAATTAAATTAAACATATTTTAACGAGTCATTAAAATATTGTAATCATCGGAAATTATGAAACTGTTTTATTTATTTGCAAAAATATTGTCAATTTTCAGATAAGAAGACATGACGCGATGCCAAATTTCATCTGCCGCGTATGTTACACACAACTCAAGAAAATTCAAGAGTTTCAGAAGCAAATTGTACAATCTGATAAAACACTGCGACGCTATCTACAGCAATTGCATATTTCTGACAAACAAGTCAAGTCTGAATTTTACATTCAGAAGTCTTCACAAAAACATTCAATCCATGAAACGAGTCATTGTGATGTTTCTGTGAAATGTGAATCTATTGTGTTTTATGATATTTTTGGCATAAACGTTCCCGAGAATGAAATGGCGCCTATAAATTATAATTCAGCAAACGAAATAACCGAAACAATGCCTTTAAAATTCGAAATCAAACACGAGCCAGCGGATGATAATTCATTAAATCTAACAGAATGTGCTAATGATGCAGAACCTTTATCCAATGGTGATGTTAGTGAAATCGTTTGCGAAGATTCAAAACTTGATATTAGCTATTACACAAAATTAGGCGAAAACACGTATATTATCGGGAAAGAGAAAAATTTTAAATTAACAAATCAAATTGATCATGAAGTGCCTTTAAAATTCGAAATTGGAGATGAATCAACGAAAGATAATTCAACAAATCGAGCTGAATATGCTGAACATACCGCAGAAACTTTACATAAGACGGACGATAACGATCTCTGCAGTAATAACTCAAAGATCAAGGGTGGTCACATAACGGGAAACAATGTAGCATCAGAATATGTGGGTAACAATGTAGAGATTAAGAAAGGAAATTCTATAAACTATAGGAAACATAAACAAGCGACTAAAAAGAAGTATTTCTGTGACATTTGCAATAAGAAATTCTACACTTCAAGTCATTTCAATTATCACAAGCGTGCACATACTGGTGAGAAGCCATATCAGTGTGACATGTGTAATAAGTGTTTCTCCATATCAAGTCATTTAATTAGTCACAAACGCACACACACGGGTGAGAAACCATATCAGTGTGACATGTGTAATAAGTGTTTCTCCAAATCAAGTACCTTAATTACTCACAAATGCATACATACTGGTGTGAAACCATATCAGTGTGGCGTTTGTAATAAGAGTTTTAGTGATCGGAGTTATTTAAGTATTCACAAACGCACACATACTGGTGAGAAACCATTTGAGTGTGGCGTTTGTGATAAGAAATTCTACACTTCAAGTCATTTCAATTATCACAAGCGTGCACACACTGGTGAGAAACCATATCAGTGTGGCGTTTGTGATAAGAAATTCTACACTTCAAGTCATTTCAATTATCACAAGCGTACCCACACTGGTGAGAAGCCATATCAGTGTGACATGTGTAATAAGTGTTTCAACCTATTAAGCAGTTTAAACATTCACAAACGCACACACACTGGGGTGAAACCATATCAGTGTGACATGTGTAATAAGTGTTTCTCCGTAACAAGTAGTTTAATTACTCACAAACGCACACATACTGGTGAGAAGCCATATCAGTGTGACATGTGTAATAAGTGTTTCTCCATATCAAGTCATTTAATTAGTCACAAACGCACACACACGGGTGAGAAACCATATCCGTGTGGCGTTTGTAATAAGAGTTTTAGCCAACTGAGTCATTTAATTAGTCACAAACGCACACACACTGGTGAGAAACCATATCAGTGTGACATGTGTAATAAGTGTTTCTCCGTATCAAGTAATTTAATTACTCACAAACGCACACACACTGCTGAGAAGCCATATTAGTGTGACATGTGTAATAAGTGTTTCTCCATATCAAGTAATTTAATTACTCACAAACGCACACACACTGGTGAGAAACCATATCGGTGTGAGGTTTGTGATAAACGCTTTTCCGCGACGGGTGTTTTAACTCGCCACAAACGCACACATACTGATGAGAAGCCACTTTAGAGGTCAACAAAAAAGACAAGCTAGGTTGTATTCTAAGATTATATAAACATGTAATGTTATTGTAAATTTTTTTAACACAGGTGTTTAAAGTATGAGATATTCTGTTTTAGTATTTATATAAACTTTTGATGCCACTAAACTGTACACTTATAGTTATTAAATAATAATAAATATCAGCGAAGTTTTTAAACAATTCAAATAGTGTTTTTGTTGTATTTTAATACATTTTATTTGTCACAGTGCGTTTAATTTTATCTTCATGGATGTGTGCATCAAACATTTTCCTGGTGATTTTATAATACGGACAGATTAAGTGAGTAGAGTTAATTATAATATTTTGTTTTTATCTTATTAGAGAGAGATTCATTTAAAAATTTTAAAATGTTATTTGGTAAAGAAAAAAAAATATTCATGTTGGGTCATTCCATGTCTTATCGACCAATGGTTGGAATCGATCCCTTTTGATTTGGTTGAGTTTTGGTGAGGAGTTTTCTTTTGACGTGATAACGTCTTATAAATTGATGAATCACCAATCTTATAAATTGATAAAACACCGACTGCATGTACGAAAAAGTGTAACGTAACGTTCGTAACGTTCCGCCTGACCCTGTGCATGCTTTTTGCTAATTTCTCGCTCAATTTAAATCAGATCGGTTTGAAACCAGTCTTAAACGAAAGAGGAGAACATTTTACATAGATTTCGTATAACAGAATTTGCCTAAACAGTTTTTTTATACAAATTTATATAGAAAAATATTTTATACAAATTTATATAGAAAAATAGCTGTATAAATGCAATGTTGTCTAATGCATGGCGCGACGCGGTCGGTTGTCTTTGTGTGCCGTAGGTACATGGAAATTAGAAGCAAACGTATGTCTTGTCTTAACATGAAAACGGCTGCATTTCTAATGTTTAATACAATTTTTTGACATTAGTATTTTGTGAAATGCAAAGCCTTCTAAGTTAAGTATTGGAATAACTAATTATTATTAGAACATAATACTTTGTAAGTTGCAAACGTCACTTTTGACTTTTCTTATCATTCCGACACCAAGGATAAGCGGATTGAAACCAAATTTTGGGAGGTTTAGGTTATGTATTACGGAATACGTTATCACGTAAAACTATCGTCCGTATACCGACTTTACAGACAACCAATTTTTTTTTTCATAAAACGAAGCTTTGTCAAAGGAAAAAAATACTTTTTTTTCCAAAAGTTATGCAAAATTAAAAATGTCACCATTTTTCAATTTAATTTTTAAAATATCTCGAAAACTATTATAATTACAGAAATGGGCCAAAGTTCATTTTAAAGGAAATATTGTGTACCGTGCTATGGCAAAATGATGTATTTGAAAAAAACTAGTTTGGAGATATTTAACTTTATAGTTTCGAATTTTCTTTTTTTCATTTTTTTACTTATTTTTAGGCTAATCAGACTCAATCTTGGAGCGTATGCTCTAAACAGTGGTAGGCATCTAATAAAAGTGAAAAATTTCAATTGAAACAATGGTTTATTGAAATATGATTAGTACACTTTTTTGCCAATGTAAATGTCGGCATAAAACAAAAATTATACATAAGTAATTCGGCGTATTGCTTAATACAGATTTTTGCCAAAGTAATTAAAGCATATTATAGTTCCCAGTACTGCAATAAACGAGATATTGTCGAATACGTTTGAAAAAAACTAAAGATCAACAATTATTCAAGTTTCAACTTAAATTGTTTATAATAATTTCAGAAAAATTAAACGAAATAAGAATACAGATAATCATCAGAATCTTTTATTTTAGACTCCTTCATCCAATATATCAGAAGCATTGGGATTTTCCGGCAAATTTAGCCAAAAAGATCGTCTGGACGCTTTCATTTTTGGCAACAATTCGTTAATAATTGCTGTTTTCTTTGTTGGGGCAATTCCTCGGCAAGTTTCATATGATTCTTTTGGAAAAGAAAGTACAGCACCTTTCTTCAACAGCCCTGTTGTTTTCAGAAAATCATCAGCTCTGAAATCTGTCTTGTAGAAAATTTCACGTTCACCTCTAATAAATTTTACACAGACTAAGTCTTTTATAAAGGGAATGCTATAATTTTTTTTATTTGCTGTCTTAAATTTTGATTCTAATTTTTTAAAGTCTGAAACTTTTAATTCCGTAACGCACATTCTTTGTGAAGAATTAACACAGGCATCGACGAAATCAGAAAAATCTTCAATGGTTTCTTTTTTTCTTATAGTTTGTTCGATTTTCCCATGTAATCCGTCAGCTGCCATGAACGTATGCCCCGTCAGTAAATATTTTAACGTTATTGACTGTATATTATTAAAATCACTATTTACATAGCACAAAAGCGAGGAAAACAAAATCCAGTTTTTATTCTGTCCTGAACAATTATCAACCCACAGGATTATATTACTTGTGTCCCGAACAATATCAAGAAATTTGATAAATGCGCAAGTCACTTCGTTAGCTTTTCGACCTGCAGTTGCTTCGTGCCATAGTATACACTGGTGTTTTCCTTTTTTCTGCATAGCAGCAAAAGTTTCATTAAAAACTACCAGCCGTGAAAGGAAGAAGGCCTCCTGTAGATTTGGCATTCGGGGAAGCATAAAAACTTTTTGCATATCGACCGCAAATACTTGACATGTTTCCATGTCCATCAAAGACGCATCCTGTTGGTATAACTCTCTTCTAAGTCTTACCTAAAAATGATAAATAAATCGCATACAAAGTGAAAACAAAAATGTAAATACTATTTGACTTACTTCATTTAAATGGACTTCTTTATCTGCTAGATTTTCTGGCGTGGGGTCCATATCAACTTTAATACAAAATCCACATTTTACTGAGTGTACGTTATAAAATGCAATGTTCATTTCATCTAAAGTTTTTCGATATAATTCATATCCCACCGGATTCTGAAAGAATTTTTTATTGTAGTCTAGGTGCATAATTTTTATTGTCAGATCTGAGGGCAAATACAATCGGTTTGGTGCGTGTTCTCTTTTGTAATGCGATGGTATTGGTTTATAGGATTTTATGTGTTCTCGAAGGTCAGTGAGATCTTTTTTATTTTTAGGAGCGTGTCGTCCTCTTTGATCTGGTAATGGTGTCAGTCTTTGATTTCCATGCTCGTCTTTGCAACATTTAAGAGTATGGTCTATAACACTCGTGCTTTGAAATCCAAGTGTTTTAAGAAAAAATTGCTGACAAACAGGAAAAGTAGATTTTCCACTTTCTTTTAATACAGGCAATTTATAGGATCTGGTATATGTTCTTCTGGTATCCTGCAATTTCCTTTTTGCAAGCATCTCAGAAACGTGACTGTTTATCCAAAGTTTCCGACCGTCGCGGTTTAGTTCCCAAAACTCAGAATGCAATTGTCGCCTTTGAGTGTCACTGAACTCTGAAAAACATTTTTTTGAACAGCATTCTAAAACCTGAATCAGAGGATGTTTTGCTCGTTCGTTTACTTGACGCTCTTTGAGTGTCCTAGGCCTTCTTTTTTTCTTTTTGTTATTTTCGTTAATATTACCATCTTGTTCTACCTCTTGGTGATTTTCTCTATCCTGTTGGTTATTATCCGTAACTGCAGTATTATTGTTTGCTGTATTCTCGTCGACATTTTCTATCTGTTCCTTTTCTCTCCATCTTTCTTCCTGGTGATTTTCTGGACTTGTGCTTTGAAAAAAATGGATCTTTTCTTGGTCAATGTCAGTGTCATGTTTCTGCTGGTGATCAATAATTTCAAAACGGTCGATATTTTCACTCTTCTCTCCTTGATTTTCTATATATTCGGTATTCTTGTCGACTTCTTTTTCTTCATTACAATCTGTTATTCCGGGCAAAATCTTATCAGAATTATTTTCTAATGTTGTAATTTCTGTCAAATCGTTATTCACTGTGGGCACCATTCCTTTCGATTTCCTTGCAAAAATTTTCTTTTTTCGTTTGTTGTCTTTTTCATACTCCACTACTTCATCCTCTGAGGTGTCATCACTGCTGAAATTATAATCTGGATCAGCCACATCATCGTCATCGTCATCAGGATCAAACATCATTCCATTAAATTCTTGCTTTGCTCCTTGTTCCTAAAATAGTTAGTAGCCTCAATACACTCCAGTGCATGCCCATTAAAGGAATAATTATACTGAATGCAAAAAATGTAACTCCTCTGATAACCACCATTGAAAATGACACATACCGCCCCTTTTGATATGATACAAAGATTAATTAAATATACTATTCAGAAGCTGCGAGGTCATATTCATGGTATGTTCATTTATAATAGGAGAACTGACGGTTATGTCGACATTACAATGGAAACGCGGTATTTTCATTGTTGCAACAATTAACTTAATGCGTGTGATATTATAGCACACAAGACCGTATAATTTCCTTAAATTATGCTTTTTTGTGATTAACGGAAATATTATGTAGACTTACTCTACCAAAAGCGATTTTCATTCGTTCATGAACATTCACTGGCATTAAAAGTCACATTATTATGGACTTGTGTACATCTATTCGTCCATGGTTAGATGTACGAAAGTACATAAAAAGATGATTTCTTAACGCAAACGCCAACGGAGAAAGCAAAAGGCGAGTTTATAAATCCAGCTTGCACATGACTCACTTAAAAAGATCACTTTCATATTCACTTCACTAGTAGTAAAATATATATATATATTGTAATTTTAATAAAAATGGGCTTACCTTATTTTCGGTGTTTAATATTCGAGTCATCTCCATTATTTTTTGCGCTCTAGTTGCCATAATTTATTTTGAATAAAAATTAAACTTCACAAAAACGTCCACCCCGTGCAACTTCTAAACTGATACTGAGGTAAAACGGTGTACGATTTCCATTCTTGGTTTGACAGATGTCATACAGAGCAATCCCTCCAATGGTAAAAAAATGTATTGTACAATACAGCGTTTTACCATTGTTTGAAATTCATAATATGAAGTGTAGGCCAACGGTAATAAACAGTAGTTTGTTTTGCCAAAGCAAATTATTTGAAAAAGTGTCGGTTACCTTGTTTTACCATAGTAAAAAATTAAATGTGTGTTAATACACTGTTTTATCAAGGTTGTATCTTGGAAACTATGACGTATATTACTTTGGTAGTTAGAGCTATTGATAGAGCTTTAAAAGTTATAATGGTCTATAGTGTTAGGTCTAAATCGACATTTTTGCGAATACATCATTTTGCCATAGCACGGTACTTGTGGGCTATGGATAAATAAAAATTTTCAAAAAATAAAAAAATTGCTAAATTTTTTAGATATTTTTTAAACAGGTGTTTTTTTGAAAACTGGGCGTTTTTCTTTAAAAAACAACTGGATGAATAAAAAAATAGTTCGAACCAAAGTTGTGGGGTTTCGTGGGGGAAATCGTTTGGACACAATTATAATCGCCCCCACCAACTCACCCCTGAGTAGAGGGGTTTTTTATTGTTTTTTAAATGAGAACCCCCATTTTTTATCATCGATTTTTTTGTATGTGAATATGACATCTTTTGTCAGAATTTTTTTTTTAATTCAACTTTTAATTTACTTGCAAATCGTTAACAACGATTTTCTTTTATTGAGCGTTTTGGTAAAGAAACTACGAGTCGAATTAAGGAAAAGTTCACGCAAAAAATGTTTTTTTTTTTCACAAACAACAAATTCCGATTATTCAATATCCCGTTTAAAAAACAAATGTCATTCTCTCCCATCTGTTGCACCTCCGCGCTCCGGCTTGAGTGACTCTGTACTTCGATGCAACCCACTTACAAAAATAAAATTCATTACCATGGAGAGTTTTCTCGAGAAAAAAATCTTATTAGCGATTTGCAAAACTACTAAAAGTCAAATTTTAAAATTCAGACAAAAGATATTTATTTTCGCATTCAAAAAAATATTAGATGTTAAAAAATGGAGGTTCCCATTTAAAAAACAAAAGTCATACCTTCTCCCTACTAAGGGATGAGGTGGTGGGGGGGTTATTGCGTCCAAACGAGGTTCCCCTCAAAACCCAACAACTTTCGTTCGAACTTTTTTTTATTCAACCCGTTGTTTTTTAATGAAAAACGTCCAAAGTTTTCAAAAAAAAATAACCAGTATAATAGCTCTCAAATGATCTTAAATTTTCAGGAGGGTGTTTTTTTCTTTTCGTAGACATGAATTTTTGATTTTTAGTAAAAAAATTCTTTCAACTTCTAAATGAAGTAAAACAAAACAAATATTTATTATTTAAAATTCATATCATAATTTTATTCAAATAAATTACTTGTATGGGTGTTCAGTCTTGGTAGTGCCAACTATTTTTATTTTCCGTTACCTTCACGAACATCACTTTTTCCTATGGTACAACAAAATGTAATCACAACACACATTCAAGATACTGCCCCGATGCAGAAGCCAGAGACAATACAAGCAGAAGCATTCCAAAAACTACAAAGCAGCCGGCAGGCATGAAATGCACAAATTACTTTATTGCACATACCGCTAACCTAGCGGTATGTGCTTTATTATCGCTTTGCGCGTCAGAGCTGACTTTCGATCACACAAGAAGTTATATCTAAGTTAATTTCGCACGAAATCCATTCATTTTGAAGCTTTTTGAAAAGAGTAGATTCTGATCTATAAAACAGAACCATTTTTAAATCCATTCGAGTTCATAAATACTACTAAAATTGTAATTGAAAATCACGAACAGCAGTTGTCGGTAGGTCTGTACGTATGTACGTCATGACTCTACAGATCGCAATTTTGGTCAGATTGCCTTGGGGTATATTTTATTCACTCTTTTTACTATCAGACCAGAACCCTATTTAAATTCACTAAAATGTGTTCAGTAGTTTAATTTTTATAAACAGTTTTATTTTATTATTTTTTGACAGTCAATAGTTTAAAATAGTTGGCAAAACCAAAAGTGCACATTCCGCAAGTTTTCCACTGTACATATTATAATGAAAAAGAATTGAGAAAATAGATTAAAAAAAAAAAAACAATTAAAAAAATAGAAAAAAAAATAAAAATAAAATGGAATAGAAAAAAAAATTTATTACTTGGTGTCAGCGGAAATCGAACTCGGCACCTTGCTATTACTGGACTACGCGTTTAACCACTCGGCCATTCTGATATCCCAGCTTGCGTTGTTATTGTGGTATAGAAGTGGAGCAGTTATTCTACGTAATACACTACATTACAATAACAGTAATAGGTATTTTTTTGTTTTTTTAAGGTTTTTTATTTTAACTATTAGCTGTCAAAAATAATAAAATAAAACTGTTTATAAAAATTAAACTACTGAACACATTTATGTGAATTTAAATAGGGTTCTGGTCTGATACTAAACAAAGTGAATAAAATATAACCCAAGGCAATCCGACCAAAATTGCGATCTGTAGAGTCGTGACGTACATACGTACATACGTACATCCGTACATACGTACAGACCAACCGACAACTGCTGTTTGTAACTTTCAATTACAATTTTAATAGTATTTATGAACTCGAATTGATTTAAAAATGGTTCTGTTTTATAGATCAGAATCTCCTCTTTTCAAAAAGCTTCAATTTGAATGGATTTCGTGTGAAATTAACTTAGATATAACTTCTTATATGAACGAAAGTCAGCTCTGACGCTCAAAGCGATAATAAAGCACATACCGCTAATTTAGCGGTATGTGCAAAAACAATATAATAATTACTGTGTAAATGTTCATAAAACAAGTGCTACACTTGTATACCGTAATAAGTATAACAGTGGAATGCTTAGCAAGCTTCGTAATGTAATGGGTATGTCATTAGACCCGCAACGGCAAGGTCCTGGGTTCGATTCCTTCCGAAATAATTGATTTTTATTTTTTTTCTCTTCCATATTATGTAAAGTTCTTAATTTTTTTTTATTTTTTCAAATTTAAAAAAATTTTTTTTCAATTTTTAATTATTTATTTCTTTAAATTTTTTTAAAATATCTTTTCAATTTTGTTTTTTTTATCATACAGTGGAAAACTTGCGGAATGTGCACTTTTGGTTTTGCCAGCTTTAGGCAATACTACAGGCAATAGAGTCGTTATTTTCATTAAATTAATAGTTATCAAAAAAAAAAAAAAAATTTTAGCAACCTGGAAGGTCTTTCCTTCGTCTTAGACCCCACTTGCCCGTTGGATGCGCCTGTTTGAGGGTTAAAACTCTAATTAACACAAAGTTTTAATAATTTTAATCGTGAAACAATTTAGACTGTAATTTTCATATCGGCCGGTTAATATTTTTTTTCGCATTAGGTAATTAAGCAGCTTTTGTCAACGTAAGAACAAAAATTATTAAATTAAAATTCGACTCAAGTATCCTACACAAGACTTCCATACCTGAAGGATCGCCCGGCCATAAACCATCAAATGATCAAAGTAATTTGTGCATTTCATGCGCACTCGATGCAGCTATGTTTTCATATCAATGGTGTTGACTGCCTAGTGCTTGAGTACAAACAAACCATTCGTGGCTAAAGTGTAGGTAGAGTGTAGTTGAAAAATTTTACTATTATAAAATTAATTAAACGTGTAGCATAATAATGAAGAAAATGTCGGTAAAAGGAAACGGCTTAAGTGCAATGTGTCGGTTGTGCTTGTCAAAAGGCGTTACGCTATTAGACATATTTTATTTTTCCGCTCTAATGAAAAATAAACTATCGAACATCATAATGTGGTGTGCTCCCGTTCAGGTAAGATCACTTCTTTTCAAGAATTATCATGGATTGCAAACCACAAACGCGCAACATCAGATGTTGAGCGTCTAGTTACTCGAAATTGGTACAATTGGATTTATCGGGTTTTGAGTGTCTGCTCCTCATCAGAGGTCATCAGGGTCTTCAAGGATTATCAATGTGTGATACACCTTGTTCATTTAATTTTAAACAGTTTAACAGTTAATTTTAATGCGAAACACATAAATTATATTCATTATTACTCTGTTCAGGAAAACTGAGTATTATAAAATGTCACAAAGTGCTGATGTTTCCACAATATCAACTGAACTCATATTAAAAAAAAAATGAACTACTAAATTGAAATTATGTTGCCGTAAATTTATAAGTGTAAATAAGTATTCTCCACCAGAGAAAGAACAGTTTTGTTACAATAAATTAAAAAATGACTTCTCATCAGGACCCAATGCCGGATTAAGACTTCTTAATGCCCTAAGCATTTCTTGCTTATGGACACTCATTTCTAACAGCAATCTAAAAAGATTCTAATAATAGGTATTGTCTGTCTCTCTCATGTTAAGTTTATAAAAAAAAAATTGGTTGTCTGTAAAGTCGGTTTACGGACGATAGTTTTACGTGATAACGTATTCCGTAATACATAACCTAAATTTATATAATAATTATAATAATTCGAATCTATGATATTGCGTCTTTCGCTTCAAATTTAGGTAAATTTTATTAAGTAGAATAATAAAACACTATAAAAAGTATACTATTATTATATAAAAAACAACTATGGCATGTATCTCTTTTGCGCATGCGCCGATTTTCCCCAAAAAATTTACAAAAATTTCTAGTAAAAATAGATAGTGTAAAAACCGTTTTAAAAACTATATTATTATTATATAAAACATCATTATAAGAGATATATTCTTTTACGCATGCGCCGATGTTCCCCAAAAACAATAGGCCACTTCATATTTGCATATCAAACATCCTCCCAAAATTTGGTTTCAATCCGCTTATCCTTGGTGTCGGAATGATAAGAAATGTCAAAAGTGACGTTTGCAACTGTCAAAGTATTATGTTCTAATAATAATTAGTTATTCCAATACTTAACTTAGAAGGCGTTGCATTTCACAAAATACTAATGTCAAAAAATTGAATTAAACATTAGAAATGCAGCCGTTTTCATGTTAAGACAAGACATACGTTATTTTCTAATTTCCATGTACGGCAAACAAAGACGACCGACCGCGTCGCGTCATGCATTAGACAACATTGCATTTATACAGCTATTTTTCTATATAAATTTGTATAAAAAAACTGTTTAGGCAAATTCTGTTATACGAAATCTATGTAAAATGTTCTCCTTTTTCGTTTAAGACTGGTTTCAAACCGATCTGATTTAAATTGAGCGAGAAATTAGCAAAAAGCACGCACCGGGTCAGGCGGACGTTACGCGTTACGAACGTTAGGAACGTTACGTTACACTTTTTCGTGCATGCAGTCGGTGTTTTATCAATTTATAAGATTGGTGATTCATCAATTTATAAGACGTTATCACGTCAAAATAAAATTGTGAATGTCATAAGCTTAAAATTATAGAAAAAATTTAAAAAGCATAGAGTTTTAAGGAAAAAAATTGAATTTTACAATTAATACTCTCATTGAAAATTTGACTGTCTATAAAATTGGTCCTGAGGCATTTTTATACAGTTAATTGAAAAAAGCTATAAAAAAGAGTAAAGTTGAAAAAAAAACATTACGTTTTCATTTCAAAAATAAATTACTATTTATTTTCAATTTCTGTACTTCTGAAGACAATTTTATATTAGTAGATCACATTTTTGCGAACCTGATAAAAAAAAAAAGATTTTGTTGACACGGTCTGGTGAGGTACTTTTCATTTCTGAGTTGTGATTTTAGGTGCCCCCTGAGACGTGATACCATAAGCAATTGCATATTTTGCCTATAGGTTAATCCAGATCTGACTAGATGACATTCCCTCTTTTCTAATCAAACTGTCACAGGCAGAAAGATATGGAATAAGCGGTAATGCTCTAGACTGTTTACAATCTTTTTTAGTTGGCCGCCAACAATTTGTACCCATTAATCAACTTTGCAATAACGCTATTTATACTAGCAGGTCAAATTGCTTAGATATTGATATAGGAGTACCGCAGGGATCAGTGTTGGGCCCTGTATTATCCTATTGTATATAAATGGCGTGGAAATTTACCCTAATAATGAATTATCATGCACTAAGTATGCTGATGACACATCGATTATTCTTAGTGATGAAGATTCTTTGCTTACTACTAAATGTAGTTAATCTTAATTTAAACAAATTGGTTGATGGGTTTAATTAAAATTCGTTACACTTAAATAAATCCAAGACTCATTACAAATTAAACCACGAATCAAATTGATGTATTTAAACATTCAGTGTAACAGTGAATCTTTGGAAAAAGTAAACTCTACCATATTTCTGGGTCTATATTTGGATGACCATCTAAATTGGATAGTACCTACATTGTACTCAACTATCTTCCAAGCTTAATTCGATCCATTATCTTATACCTAAAAAATGTTCTTACGAAGATTAAATCAATTTCTACAATGCTCAAGTTGTTTCTAGGTTAAGATTGTTAATGAAATATGCATGGCGAGGTAGTAAACACAAATAATAAGAATTTACTTGTATATAGTTTATTAACATAATAATTGAACAGTAACAAATTAAAGATGTATTTTCGGAGAGCGACCATTTGCGTGCTCGCGTGCAATGTGCGTACTAATAACTTCTGCCCACTACTTAGTCACACACACACACACACACACACAGTGTTGCTCTCTAGATGTCACTAGTATGAATTTACTCATATTCTAATAAAGATATCTGATTTATTTCTGGGGAAACTCAGTTTTGTCCATAGAGATACTACAGTTCGCTAGTTCGTATGCTTGCCTTAAGTGAAAGTGTCCTCACTTGAGAGAGAGAGAGAGAACGCTGCAGAAAACCCAGAAAACTAGATATTTGTTTACTTAAATCAGCATTGTTTTATATCATTAGTTATCATAGAGATCAGGAACTTTTCTCTCTCTGAATTGCAGACACTTTCACGGCTCACTCACGTACTCTAGTCTAATATCTCTATAGTTTTGTCTAATGATGTCTTTATTTCTCAGAAAATAATAATTCGTGCTATAGCTGGTATTTCATATAAAGTGTCTTGTCGCCATTCTTTTAATAATCTTAAACTTACGAGACTCTTTGTTAAATTTTCCTTTGCGAAATTTCTTTCTTTGTTTATATACAAACTCTATCCAGATTGTGACGAATGGCGACTAATCAATCAAAATCTTAACTTTATACTCAGCCTACTACGAATTTACAAACAGGGTCGATTCTCGGTATTTTGCGTCAAGGTAGAGAAATCGAAAAAAGGGATTAGAAAATCTGTACAGGATATTATTCCAACATCACATACCGAGTTTCGTGACAAAATTCGCATCTTTAATAGTAATAATAATAATAATAATAATAAATTTATTGTCCTTTTTATACATGCATATAGCAGGAGGATTTGTCACTATACATATAATAAAATAATATATTGAAATACAATAATAGATAAAATTATTAGACGATAATACTATCAACTTTAGTAATATCATCGTTAGGAAAATTTAAAAATACTTCAACGGAATAAAAAGCATTATTGATTAAAATTTGTTTGACAGTATTACAGAATTTGTTGTAATTTTTTATAGCTCTAACGTGTGGAGGTATCTTATTAAAAAATTTTATACACATAATATATTAAGTGCTTTTTTCAAATAAAGATGATTTGTGGGCCGGTGTGCATAAGCTGTTCGTACCTCTTGTTGTAATATTATTTGTATGTCGTAAGTCACTATTTGTATTAAATATATTGTTATTATTTCTCACGAATTTAATGCATTCAAGAATGTATACGCATGGTAAAGTAAGTAAGCATATTTTTTTAAAAATGGGACGACATGACGTTCTTTTACTAGTGAACGTCATAGTACGAACAGCTGTTTTTTTGTATAATAAACAATCTATTTATGGCTGGTGATTTACCCCAAAATGTGATTCCGTCATTACATACAGAAAAAAAATAACCATAATAGATTTTCAACAGTATGTCTCTACTGACTATTTGTCTTATTGTATAAAGCAAATAACATACTTTATTTAGTTTTTGGCTTTTTTCGTTTGCATGTTCATGCCAAGACAGATCATCAGAGATGTAAAGACCTAAAAATTTCGTAGAAGTTACAGTTTGTACGGATTTGCCATGTAATGAAACATAAAAGGAGAAATTAGGCTTATAGTGCGATGTGTGAAAATTTATAATAGAAGAATTGTTAACATTTAAAACTAGACCATTTTGTTCAGACCATAGATTCATTTCACTTCATTCATTTCACAATTTTTTCATTTTTTGGTCTAATATACACTAAATGAAGACTTTCCATGCCACACTAATTATCAAATTAGAGAATAACTTTCTGAAAATGTGTATAAACCAAAATAATGAAAAAAACAAAATGCGAATTTTGTCCTGAAATTCGGTATATTGGGTTAGAATAATATTCTGAACAACTTTTTCTAATTATTTCTAATAATCTCTTACGCAAAATATCGAGAATTGACCTTGTTTGTGAATCCGTGGTAAACTGATTTTAAAGTACAGATTTCGGTTAAATATCTTTAAAAATATGGGCCATCAACCTGTATGACTGCAAAAACTCAAATCTGTATTCTTTCAAATCGCGAAAATAAGGGGGTGTCTTCATCTTAAATGCGACACGCTGTATAATTACTATTTAATTTTTGTCAAAATCAATCACATTTCACCTGTAAAAATTGAAAAGTGCCTTAGACATAGGGCGCAACTTGAGACATGCACACAAAAATGTTTTACTATGAAAAGGTCTATTGGATACTTAAGATTTCTAATATGCCTTCTCCGCCACGCGTAATTCGCATCGTAAAGAAGTCGTGTGTCCTCTTCAATATTTAGAGTATTGACTATTGAACTTATTCCAAATATTTATCAACGTTAATATTGCCATCAATGAAGAATGGTTCAATCAAACCCGCATAAACATTTATCTTTTCAGGTCAGTAATATAAATGCGTAACTATAATGGACAACATGTATGTTTCACATTTCAGGTTGTTGTTGCAAAGATTTTTAAAATCCAAAACTAATTGAACAAATTCTGACTAGTCATTAAATATTATGTGCTTATGATTAAATATTATAATCATCTAAAATTATGAAACTGTTTTATTTATTTGGAAAAAAATCGTTAATTTTCAGATAAGAAGACATGACGAAATGCCAAATTTCATCTGTCGCGTATGTTACACCCAACTCAAGAAAATTCAAGACTTTCAAAAGCAAATTGTACAATCTGATAAAACACTGCGACGCTATCTACAGCAATTGCATATCAAGTCTGAATTTTCCATTCAGAAGTCTTCAGAAAAACATTCAATCCATGAAACGAGTCACTGTGATGTTTCTGTGAAATGTGAATCTATTGTGTTTTATGATATTTTTGGCATAAACGTTCCCGAGAATGAAATGGCGCCTATAAATTATAATTCAGCAAAGGAAATGACCGAAGCAATGCCTTTAAAATTCGAAATCAAACACGAGCCAGCGGATGATAATTCATCAAATCTAACAGAATGTGCTGATGATACAGAAACTTTATCCAATGGTAATGTAAGTGAAATCGTTTGCGAAGATTCAAAAGTTGATATTAGCTATTACACAAAATTAGGCGAAAACACGTATATTATCGGGAAAGAGAAAAATTTTAAATCAGCAAATAAAATTGATCACGAAGTGCCTTTAAAAATCGAAATTGGAGATGAACCAACGAAAGATAATTCTACAAATCGAGCAGAATATGCTGAAGATACCGCAGAAACTTTACATAAGACGGACGATAACGATCTCTGCAGTGATAACTCAAAGATCAAGGGTGGTCACATAACGGGAAACAATGTAGCAGAATATGTGGGCAGCAGTGAAAAGATCAAGAAAAGAAATTCTATAAACTATAGGAAACATAAACAAGCGACTAAAAAGAAGTATTTCTGTGACATTTGTAATAAGAGTTTCAACACATCAACTCATTTAATTACTCACAAACACACACACACTGCTGAAAAACCATATCAGTGTGGCGTTTGTAATAAGTGTTTCTCCCAATCAAGTGCTTTAATTATTCACAAACGCATACATACTGGTGAGAAGCCATATCAGTGTGACATTTGTAATATTTGTTTCTCCATATCAAGTCATTTAATTACTCACAAACGCACACATACTGGTGAGAAGCCATATCAGTGTGACATGTGTAATAAGTGTTTCTCCGTATCAAGTAATTTAATTAGTCACAAACGCACACATACTGATGAGAAGCCATATCAGTGTGGCTTTTGTAAAAAGTGTTTCTCCGTATCAAGTAGTTTAATTAGTCACAAACGCACACACACTGGTGAGAAACCATTTGAATGTGGCGTTTGTGATAAGAAATTCTCATTTTTAAGTAGTTTCAATTATCACAAGCGTACACACACTGGTGAGAAGGCATATCAGTGTGACATGTGTAATAAGTGTTTCTCCGTATCAAGTCTTTTAATTAGACACAAACGCACACATACTGGTAAGAAGCCATATCAGTGTGACATTTGTAAAAAGTGTTTCTCTGTATCAAGTAGTTTAATTATTCACAAACGCACACACACTGGTGAGAAACCATATCAGTGTGGCGTTTGTAATAAGAGTTTTAGCCAACGGAGTCATTTAAAATATCACAAACGCACACACACTGGTGAGAAACCATATCAGTGTGACATGTGTAATAAGTGTTTCTCCGTATCAAGTAATTTAATTAGTCACAAACGCACGCATACTGATGGGAAGCCATATCCGAGGCTAACAAAAAAGACAAGCTAGGTTGTATTCTAAGATTATATTAATGTAAACAAGTAATGTTATTGTAATTTTTTTTAACCCTGGTGTTTAAAGTATAAGATATTTACTTTTAGTATCCATATAAACTTTTGATGCCACTAATCATACACTTTTATGGTTATTAATTTTTTAATAATATATGTCAGCGAATTTTTTAAACAATTTAATTGTGCTTTTGTTGTATTTTAATACATTTTATTTGTCACAGTGCGTTTAATTTTAGCTTCATGGATGTGTGCATCAAACATTTTCCTGTTGATTTTGTAATACGGACAGATAAAGTGAGTAGAGTTAATTATAATATCTTGTTTTTATCTTGTTAGAGAGAGACTCATTTAAAAATTTTAAAATGTTATTTGGTAAAGAAAAAAAATATTCGTCATTCCATGTCAGATCGACCAATGGTTGGAATCGACCCTTTTTGATTTGGTCGAGTTTTGGTGAGGAGTTTTCTTTTTTCAAAAAGCGAAGCACTGCCAAAGGAAAAAAATTTTTTTTTTCAAAAGTTATGCAAAATTTAAAATGTCACCATTTTTCAAGTTTATTTTTAAATATCTCGAAAACTATTATAAATACAGAAATGGGCTAAAGTTCATTTTAAAGGGGATATTTGGGATAAATAAAAATTTTCAAAAAATAACAAAATTGCAATTGCTGAAAATCGTAAGTCGACAAAATTTTTGGCTCAATTTTTTATACCTTCAAATCATCCTAAAATATCCAGAAATTTTTAGGAGGGTGTTTTTTTTTTCTTTTCGTAGATATGAGTTTTTGAATTTTAGTAAAAAAAAATCTTTCAACTTCTAAATGAAGTAAAACAACAAATATTTTTTAATTAAAATTCATATCATAATAATTTTATCCAAATAAATCACTTGTATGGATGTTCACTTTTGGTTTTGCCAACTATTTTTATTTTTCGTTACCATTTTTCTATGATAAAACAAATGTAATCACTACACACATTCAAAATAGAAGTAGAAGCATTCCAAAAAAGATTTCCTATAGTACAACAAACCTTCCTAAAAAAACTTGTTCAGGGTGCTTAGGGAGGAAAAATACCAAAAGTCCTCACATTTAGGAGGTGAGCCGGAGGGAGCGTGTAGCTCAAAAACGGTCGAGAATTTGAAAAAAGTGTATAGAACGAAAGCTGTATAAAATTTTAATGGGCTTTCATTTGGCATAAGAAATTTTTCCCTGTGACGGATTGTTTTCGAGATATAATATAAAAAACCAAAAGTGGTGCCTTCTTTGTGCCCCCTCCCTCCGACGCACCTGCTAAATGTCAGGATTTTTGGCATTTTCCCTCCCTAAGCAACCTGAACAAGATTCTGAGGGAGTCGCTTGGGATCCTGCTCACGCACTCTACAATTCCTTAATTGACTGAACTACAACGCAGCCGGTGGGCATGGCATGCACAAATTACTTTGTGATGGTTTATGGCCGGACGACCATTTCAGCTATGGAAGGTCTTGTGCAGGATACCTGTGTCGAATTTTAATTTAATTAATTTTGTTCTTAGGTACTTCGACAAAAGCTGCTAGAAATAGGTTTGAAATTGAACTCATTTTACTGACAATAGCCTTCCGGGGCTGCTGGGAGTATTTTTTCTGAGATGTAAAATTAGTAGTTTACAAAAAAATAATTTTGACAGCCTGAAAGATTATTCTCCGTCCGTTTGTGTACCAAATACTTATGGCGCCCGTTTGAGGGTTAAAACTCTAATTAACCCACGAAGTTTAATAATTTTTGTTCGTGAAAACTATTAATTTGGGACTGTAATTTTCATATCGGACGCTTTTTATTATTTTTTTTTCGAATTATATATTCGACTCAGGTATCCTGCACAAGAACTTCCATACCTGAAGGATCGTCCGGTCAAAGTAATTTGTGCATTTCATGCGCACTCAATGCAGCTATCTTTTCATATCAATGGTCTTGACTGCCTAGTGCTTGAGTACATGTGCGTCAAGGTGGATGGGACACCCCTTAAAATCAATTTTTTTTAAGATAATCGTTAGTGCCGGGCACTTACAATTTCAGCGTTAGTGCCGGAAAATTGTGGAAAATATAGAGGGTTGTTGAAGTCCCATCCAACTTGACGTCAAGTTGGATGGGACGCAAGCCGAATTTTATACACTGGATTTTTTTTGTTGAGGGAAGTCTAATTTGCATGAAGTGTAAACTAAGTATTACATAATAGCGACATACATAGGTACTATGAAGTAATCTTTAAAAAATGAACCAATTAAAAGTATCAGACTTTTATTTAACGAAATTGTGCAGATTATGTTTATCACGCGATGTGTCCAAGGCAGACATATTTTTATTTTCCTCTGATTCGGGGAAAAAAATAGCTGATATAATAATGGAATGTTTTCCCGTTCATGTAAGTAGACATTGTAAATATTTCATTATTTGAGGTAGAACAATAGGTATCTTTACGTTTGTACTTTTTTGTTTGCCGGTGACACAATATTTGTACTTTTGATTAGCGACGGGGTAGTCGAGCACAAAAATTGAATGACAATTCGATTTCTTCAGTGTTCTCTGTAGGTACTCGGATACTTTTTATTCGTATTTTTAATAATCTCTAGTAATACGGTAACATAACATGCATAAAAATTGCATCTTCATTCAATATTCAGTGATGCAGCCGCCGGCTAAATGCTATAGATGCGAGATTTGATGGTAATCGCTTAGCATCGATTATTATACGCTAGGAAAGTATCTTTGACATACGATGTTTGCGCCATCTCGTGTTTGATTTTTTAAAATCTGGTTCACTCAAAACTTACAAACCCATGGAAACCAGCGTTATTCCTAATTATAAAAAAATATTTACGCACAATGTCAGTCAAAAAAATACATAAATCATATACATTTTTTATTTCAAAATTTTTTAAATCTTATTTTTGTTAACAAAATAACAATTATCATATTTTTCATGTATTTCATAATGATTACAGACGTACTGCTGCAGTCCATTTTTTTCCTCTCTAATTCATAAGAAAATCCAGGAAAACGGTGGAATTGTAATTCCGGATGTTTAGTTGGTGTATCTTTACAATCACACAGCACTTCCGATTTGATAGCTTTTTACCACCCATTTTATTCAGCCATCGCGAAGGAACTTGATACTCGAATAATTCTTGAAAATTCTCAAAATCCGAGAACTCGACTCTCAAAAATGACGTTTCTCCAACATTATTTTTAATGTTTTGAGTGCACTTACATAATCGAAAAAATCTTCCTAGGTTGCTGCTAATAAACTAAGGGCTGTACCTACTTCCGAATATCGCATATCCCCGATTTGACTGAAAATTGGTATACTTATGTGTAGTATCTTGGGTGCAGAATAATTAATAAGATTTGCATGCTGCTGTTCCAAGAACTTTTATTGAATTGAATTTTTTAAAATCAAAAGTATTTTTAACAAAAAGTATTTACATAAAAGAAACAAAAAAAACTATTCTAACTTATGTAATAATTTATCTGTGTACAGGGGTGTACAATACATTATGTTTTTTGGTGTGCTGATGACGAATCTGATAGTGAAAATTACGGCAAATGCCTAGATTTCGAGATATCGCGTCTCGAAAGTCGAAAAATCGAGTTTTAAGTTTCATTGATTTTCGTAAAGTCAAAGTGATTTCTTATGGATTTGACCATGAGCAATACGAAAAAAATAATTAAAAAAATCCTATTTGCGTGCTTATCGAGATATTGAACTTGGTTGTACTTCCGATTTGACTGAAATTTGGTATACAAGTGTTTTTTTTTTAGTCGCTTTCGATACATTAGGTGAATAATAAAGGGGTATGCGAATTGTCTCGCAGTGAAACGGGAAGGGGCAAAGGGGGAGTTTTAAAAAAAATAATTCCGGGGTGAACGATAAAGGGGTATGCGAACTGTAATTTCGAGTTGAACGATATAGGGGTATGCAAATTGTCTCTCAGTGAAACGGAAGGGGCAAAGGAGGAGTTTTAAAAAAAATAACTCCGGGGTGAACGATAAATGGGTATGCGAATTGTAATTCCGGGGTGAACGATAAAGTTTAGTTAGTACTTGCAGACCCTTGTACGAGAAACGATCGATAATTGAGTTGACTTTCGAAACGTAACATCTCAAAAAGCAAGCAAATAGGAATTTTTTAATTATTTTTTTCGTGTTTCTCGTGGTCAAATCCATAAGAAATCACTTTTACTTTACGAAAATCGATGAAACTCAAAACTCGATTTTTCGACTTTTGAGACACGATATCTCGAAAACTAAGCATTTGCTGTAATTTTCACTGTCAGATTCGTCATCAGCACACCAAAAAACATAGGTATACCAATTTTCAGTCAAATCGAGCATATGCGGTATTCGGAAGTACAGTAGAACCCCCATTATCCGAGGTAACATGGAGAACACCCTACTCGGATAACTGAAAACTCGGATAATCCGGATTTATTTTTTATTCATTAAAAAAATAAACACAAATGTACTTTAAACGGTTTATAAACGTTTTTACCATGTAAATATTTTTATTAATAAATTATTTAATCGCCCCGACGATTTTAAATGGAAATAGATAGATAGATAGATAGATAGATATAATTTATTTGTAGAGCCAATTCGGATACAAAGCGTCAAAATAAAAAATTATACATATTTTACATGATCATACAAACAAGTTTTAATTAAATATTGTTTTAGTTTTTTTTTTTGAAAGAAGTAATGCTGCTTGTATTTTTTATGTCGGTAGGCAGGTCATTATACATATACATTCCGGAACAGATTGCACCTCTAATACGTCGTGTTAAAATTGTCGATATATATATTGTTTCTTTTCTTGTGTTATGGTGATGAATATCTAAATTTCGTTTATAGCTATTTAAATTGTTTTTTACAAAAATTATTGTCTCATACGCGTATAAGCTATATAGAGTTAAAATATTGTGGTTAATGAAATACTCTCTGCAAGATTCATATTTCGATATTTGAAATATGCTTCTAATAATTTTTTTTTGCAGTATGAACACTCGTTTGTGTGCTGTAGATTTTCCCCAAAACATTAGGCCATATTTTAATACAGAGTATGCCAGTGCGTAATAGACCGTAATTAACGTTTCTGTTGAATGTTTGTCCCGTAATACTTTAATAGAGAAAATTACGCTATTCAGTTTTTTGCAAACCATGTCCACATGCAGTGACCAATCCAAATTGCTGTCTAGTATAATTCCTAAGAACTTAAGTTGGATATGTACATTACATACTAAGTCTTCATAATAAAGTAGTATTGATCCAATAGAATATTAAGATGAAGGAAGGTTTTGGTTGAGGATCATAAAATAAGCTTTACCAGTGTTTCGCTAGTGGCCACTAGCGAAACACTGGTAAAGCTTATTTTATGATCCTCAACCAAAACCTTCCTTCATCTTATTACATACTATATTTTAGAAGCTCGGTTATTACGGATGTTGGGTCTTTAGTGGCTCGATTAATCTGGATCATAGCCGCGCGTACCTCGCATTAGATTGGCTCGGTTAATCCAGAGCTGGGATAATTGCGACTCGGATAATCGAGGTTCTACTGTATATCCAAACTAAGTAATTTAACTGAAGACTTTTTTTTAAATTAAGATATTGATATTACTACGCAATTTTGTCACAGATTTCTAGGCACGATAACAAGCCGACCTACATTTGTCCATTATGCTTTGATCAACTGAAGAAATTTCACCAGTTCCTGCTGCAAGTAGTACAGTCTGACAAAACATTGCAACACTATTTAGAGCAGTCGAGCGATTGTCATACGCAGGTCAAAGTTGAAGGGGCCCTTGAAGAACAATCTGATAAGTCCATAAATCAGAACGCGATTGTCACTACAAAATGTGAACCTTTTGAAATTAGTGATGATTTTTTTCATTCAAAACAGAAAGTACCTGCAAATTTTGGCGCAGTAAATATAACGAACGAAGAAATATATTTAAAGTCTGAAATCAAAAATGAACCAATGGATGATAATTTATTAATTCCAATAGAGTGTGCTGATGACGCAGTAGAAAATTCAATGATCGAAATTGGCGGTACTAAAGTAAGTGTAGACACGCCAGGAAACTTAGAATATTTTCATAAATTTGACAACGGTATGACGGAGAATATATCCTTGAAAACAGAAGAAGAAACATGTAACATGCCGTTAAAAAAAACCGATGGTAGCCTATATCCTGAAACTGTTAAAGACGCCGAATGTTTTTCTTCTAATGAAGATACGAACAGGACTAACACAGAGCTTCACGTCAGTGAAAAACTGTTCGAATGCGATTTCTGTAAACTATCTTTCAGACGATCAAGTTATTTAAAAATTCATAAATTAATACATACGGGAGAGAAACCGTACCAGTGTGAGATTTGTCAAATGTGTTTTAGGCAAGTAGGTCATTTACAAACTCATAAATTAAAGCATATAGAAGACAAACCGTACCAGTGTGAGATGTGTAAAATGTGTTTCAAACAATTGCGTCATTTAAAGAATCATAATTTGGTACATACCGGGGAGAAACCGTACCAGTGTGACATTTGTAAAATGTGTTTCAGACAAATGGGTAATTTACAAATTCATAAATTAAAGCATACAGGAGAGAAACCGTATCGGTGTCAGACTTGCAAAATGTGTTTTAGAGAGGCGCGTAGTTTAAAAGATCATACATTAAAACATACAGGAGAGAAACCTTACAAGTGTGACATTTGTAAATTATGTTTTAGACACTCGAATTCTTTAAGGAGACATAAATTAAAACATGTAAAGTAGGTGTGTATTTGTAAAAAGTTCTTCAAGAAAATTCAGCCAATTAGACGATCAATGACGGAACCTTTCCATAATATAAAAAAAGACGAGAGATGTCGTGGGACATCTGGTTGGAACGAAGTTATTTTCGCTAATTATTATGTATCATATAATTTTTTTACTAATTTGTATATAAATTATTCGAAAATTTTATTTATACTAAAATATGATTACCAAACAAAAATGAATCGTGTGATTTGCAACTCTAAAAAAAATAACATTTGTTGCGCATCTGCCGGGAATCGAACCCGGGCCACCCGCGTGGCAGATGAGTATTCTACCACTGAACCATTGACATTGTTTAGATATCGCTATTTATATAGGTTTAATAACAAATCGTGAATTTAGAAGGCGTTGCATTTCACAAAATATTAATGTCAAAATACTAACTAATATTTGAAATGGCATCCGTTTTTGAACGAATGCAATCTTTTTATTTTAAGACAGAACATATGCAATCTTTAAAAGTCCATAACACACCGTGTAAGAGAAAAGGATAGCCGATCCACGAGCGCGATGTATTAGGCAAAATCGAATTTATATTACAGTGTTTAGTTCTGCTATTTTTATATATAAAAAACTATTTTGCGCGAATTCTGTTATACGAATTCTATGTAAAATGTTCTCCTCTTTCGTTTAAGACAGGTTTCGAACCGATCTGATTTAAATTGAGCGAATTATAAGCGAATAACTTTTTTGTTTTCAATTTGCTCCCCTCTGGGACCAAAATTCAAAAATCCGACTCCGTTAGGATCTGTTCCGTGCCCTATATTATAAGTGTGCCAAATTTCAACTTTCTATGTCTACGGACAGACCTACAATAGGTAATTAGATTAGATTTTCTTTACGCCTTTTTCTTACGTTTTTGTCCAGCCCTCTCCATTCATATCTATAACGTCCCATAAGGAACTTCGTTCCAATAATTAATCATGTCTGGATAACCAAGCTTTACTCAGATGAATTAAGGGAGTTCTCATAGTAAAGCATAGGACTAAACTGTCATTAATCCAGTAAATAAGCCGGGAAATACTATATAATCTGGAAAGGTGGTGGAACAGCTCCGATTTCAAAAATTCTTTTTTTCCTTGATTCCTTAGACCCTCAGGAACATTCGTCACCACTAACCTCCGTCTCACTCCGAAAATTGAAAAAATTAGGGTGGTTTTAACCCTCTCTAAACAGTGAAACAGTGGGGAAAAAAATTGAAAAATAAAAATTTTGTCTTAAAAATCGGCTCTCGGAGGTTTTCGAGGTCGCTGATTACGAATCCGAGGTCTGTAATCAAGTGAGGGAAGTTGCAACCCCTCAAAACCACCCTTAGGTTTAGGTTTAGAAAATGATTCCGAGTACGAATGATATAAAGTATAATTAAGTAATTGAAGCTCGTTATATGTAAACAGTAATTTTTTTCAAAATAATTAACTGATAAAACAATTATAAAAGTCATTATTTTTCATTACAATGTTTTTTTCATTACTGTGACGACTGATGGTGGTTTTAAGGGGTTGGAACTACCCTAAACTTGATTACAGACCTCGGATTCGTAATCAGCGACCTCGAAAACCTCCGAGAGCCGATTTTTAAGACAAAATTTTTATTTTTCAAAATTTTTTTCCACTGTTTCACTGGTGGGTGCTTTTGAGAGGGTTAAAACCACCCTACTTTTTTCAATTTTCGAAGTGAGGCGGAGGTTAGTGGTGATGAATGTTCCTGAGGGTCTAAGAAATCAAGGAAAAAAAGAATTTTTGAAATCGGAACTGTTCCACCACTTTTCCAGATTTTCCGGATTATTTACTGGATTACATTGCCAATGTTAAGAACAGAAAATTGAGCTGTGAAAAAGCATTTGTATGCTGCAGTCGTTTTCAGGGGAAATGTCTTAACTTGAAATATCATGATTATACAGTTGGTACTACTGTGCAATTGAATTCCAGACATTCCAGTGTATCAACTGTTCCGAAGTGACGTGATTGTGTATATTCATTACTGTAATTAGTAACCATTTTGTTGCTATTTTTCCGAACGTTTAATAAAATGGAAATTGTGATGCACTTTTTCCCTTGGAATAAATCTATATAATCTAAATACGATACTTATGATATGCTTTTCGTATACTATGTGTACTATAGCTATTGGAATTTATCAGTAAAAATAAAAAAAAATAAAATTAATTAATAATAATTAATTAATTTTTTTCTTGCGCTTATTTAGGACATAGAAAGGTAAGTCTCCTGAAAATTTCATGAAAAAAAATCATTTTTGCAGGAGAAAAAAATTAAAAACGAAAAACACGGATTTTTCAATATTTCTTTGAATCTTTAAGGTTATGTGAAAAAGGTATATTCATAAAAGTTGTAGATCCTTTTGATACCTACAACATTGCCATACAACATTTTTCGATTGGAGGTCAACTTTCGCCGGAAATAACGAAAAACCGCGTTTGACCCCTAAAACGCGCCCCCACAGCCCTCCGGCCTTTAAAGCATTTGAATTTTTGGTTCCTGTATTTCTGACGGCAGTTTCTTCCCTTCCTCATCATTCGTTTTCTGTTATTAATTTTGTCCTTGTCAAAAGCTAACTTCACTGGTCTATTAACTGATAAACAAATTAAAAAAACATTGTTACGGCAGGATTTTCGCAGGCAACCTTAGCGATCTTTCTTAATTATGGTCTTAACTATCATCTCTAATTTTTTCGTTCGTCCACCTTATGACGACACATTTTCTGCAGCCGTCTCTTGGACTATAATCATTTCAGTGTCTGGTCATTATGAATGTTGCTATGTGATTGTTGGGCAACTTGATAATTTAGGTACATTTGGCAAGGCGCAGGGAGCAGGAAAAAACACGTTGTTGCGTTGTAGAAAAGAAAATAAGGAACGCCGCGAAGAAACAAAACGAATAACTTAAAACAAGTATATTGTAATAAAAAATATCGAAATCACAAACTAATGTCTCAAAACAATTCACACAAAATAGAAGTAAGGATTTACGAATATTGTGGAACCAAGAAATTAAAAAAAAGGGGTCAAATAGATCAGGAAAAAGAATATTGGAGTTTGTTCAATGCAGATATCAATTTATAACTGAGCTCAAAAGATTATTTTAAATTCACAGAACGGAATGCATAAAAATTTACATCAATTACATAACTGAGTCGGACTACAATAATATTATTTAACTATTTTATTATTTTATTTAGTTTTAGGTAAAACACAAAAGGTGCGTTATAAACAAGTACAATTGCAATTTAAAAATTGTAAAAAACTCAAAATGGTACAATGTGACACGCGTTAGCCAATGAGAGTATGCAGCTCAGACCAACAAATGTAGTTATCGCAAGAAAAAAAACTGCATTTCAAAATCTAGTCAAAGTGGCAGTTGTTCGAATAAATAGGAAAGAAATCCTCCAAATGGGTTACTTACTCGTTAGTTCATTTTATATTTTTAAATCATAAGTGATTAATCTTAAAACTGAGATTGTTTTTATTTGATTTTTGTTCCATTGATTTTATAGTAGAGTTATTAGAGTTACCTATATCAAAATAATTTAAGTTTTAAATTCATAAGTTTGATCTATCTTAAAGCTGAAATCGCTTTTTTAATTTTTTGGTTAAGTACTTGCCGTTGATTTTATAGTAGGTAGGTACTGTTGTTATAAAAAAATAATAATGTAGTTTGCCTTTTAGTTACTATTTTGGTAATCATAAGATGATAAGACTGATTATCCTCCAAAAAACTAATATGCGTTTTATATTTTTAATTTGTTACTAAGTACTATTCGTACCTAACTACCATAATGACTTTATAATAATAATGTATGCCCTCATTAAAATTATTTAATAAAACATAATATCTTTTATTATTCTGCCTAGTAGGTGAAGGGCATTATTCATAAAGCCCGGTTAATTAAATTTTTTTATTAGTTTTTGTCATATTGCCCTCTCATATTGGACTTTTTCAAACTGTTCGGACACTATGAATATAATAATTATGGTCCATAACATATACTATATACATGCATGAAAAAAAGTTAATTTCTTCATACCCCGATCGAAAGTACATACTTCCGATATCAATTGTAAGGCAGAAAGTCTAACATTTACGCATTGGTGGGATTACACACACTGGTGCGGGAGGTACGTACGTTCGGGCGGCAGTAAAGAAAAAAAACCTATCAACAGCAATCCTATTACATCTTAGCTAATAGTCGCGAACAGCTGTCATTCGTGTTTTTACGTATAACCTCAAAGCTGCTTGCTTGGAATTTATCTGTGTTTTTATGTAATTAATAAGTAATTAATTAATAATTAATATATTTAATAAGCGTACTTACGACCGAGGGTATGAAAAAATAGTACACACTACACTGGCCGAAAGTTTGATATTCTTGCACTTCGCCTCGGGTATCATGGCGCGCAGTGCAAGAATATGAAACTTTCGGTCCTTTTGGTGTAATATACTATTTATAGGGGTATTGCAAAAAAATAAATATTGAGTACAGACAATCATATATTCAAAAATACATAAATTACATAAATTAAATAAAAAAACACATTTAAATTGTATAAATTTATTGTAATGTGAAATTGTTATTTAAATAAAATTAATTATAAAATTACCTAGTCATATTACATAATATACAATTAATGGCCAATGGGTCCTTCGGATATCAAGAAATCTCAGACATTTTTCAATAACCTCCGAAACTAGTCATTCGATTTCAATTTTTTTTCACCAATATTTAGACTGGACCTTCAGGATGGGTATAAGTTATAGGGTAGTGTGCATGTGTCGTTTAATTGATTATTTTTCACTTTGTCAATTTCTAGTCACATTAAGATATCAGAAATTTTCTGTGTGTGCATTCTAAGATATCTTGTTCACAACAATTTTATAATAAAACATTCAAAATAAATATTTTAAACTGTTTATTAATTTTATTAAAATATATTTATTTAATTGTCTCAATACTTAGCACGAATAGTTTAAATTATATTACGAGACGATTACGTGAGCTTATCCGAAAAAGTCCAAAGGTAATCGTTTCAGTGTGTATGTGGAGGGAAATTTCCAGAACCACTGCACCTATTTGAAAAATTCTCTGACCACTATTGAGAATTAACTTTTAGGATGGACACAGACTACAAATTCGGGTAAACCCGGACCGGAATGCTAATAAAAAAATAAACGTAAAAACAACAACTGTCAAAGCTGAAGTAACAGTGTTACTGGAAACTGGGCGATTTCGTTCCTGAATGTACTAAAATACAAACTTCTCGACTTTATGATATCCGACTTATGTGGTTTCATTCTATGTTTTAATTTATGAAACTTTAAGTGGGTCGATTATCTGAAACATATTTTACGGTTTCTCTCTTGTATGTTTTAAATTATGTGTCATTAAAGTTGTCAATTGTCTAAAACGTGTTTGACAAATGTCACACTGGTACGGTTTCTCTCCAGTATGTATTAGTTTATGCCTTTTCAAACTTAGGGCATGCCTAAAACACATTTGGCAAATGTCACAGGGATACGATTTCTCTCCAGTATGTATTAAATTGTGTCTGCTTAAACTACGTGGACATCTGAAACACATTTGACAAATATCACACTGGTGCGGTTTCTCTCCTGTATGTTTTAATTTATGATTTTTTAAAGTAATCGCATGTCTAAAACACGTTTTACAAATGTCACATTGGTACGGTTTCTCTCCCGTGTGTTTTAATTTGTGATTTTTAAAACTATTCATGTGTCTAAAACTCGTTTTACAAATGTCGCACTGGTACGGTTTCTCTCCTGTATGTTTTAATTTATGGCCTTTCAAATGTGCGTATCGTCTAAAACACATTTTACAAACGTCACACTGGTACGGTTTCTCTCCTGTATGTATTAAATTATGTTTTTTTAATTCAGATGCGTATTTGAAATTCTTTTGACAAATGTCACATTGGTGTGTTTTCCTTGCTGTAGAAGTTGATTTTTCTAATAATACACTGCGAACTTGTTGAGACTTTTTGTTTAAATTTTTATGTTTAATAGGATTTTCAGTTCCGTTTAGGCGATCTTCATTCGAACGAGGATATTCAACGTCTTTTACATTTTCGGAGAAGAGGCTATTACCGTCGTCATTCAATGGCATGTAAGTTTCTTCTTTTGCCAAGGACATTTTCTCCGCCATATCATTTTCAAATTTAACGGAACACTCAAAGTATTCTACTTTTGCATCGCGAACTTCGATCATTGAATCTTTGCAGCTGATTTCACTACCGCCATACAATGAGAGACTTTCTACCGCGTCAGCACACGTTGTTCGAATTAAAGAATTATCATCGATTGGCTCGTCTTTGATTTCTAGTTTTAAAGATATTTCATCGTTAACTTTATTTACTGAGCTAAAATTTGCAAGCACTTTCTCTTTTGAATACAAATTATTAGACTCACCACTAATTTCAAAAGGTTCATCTTTTGTAGTGACATCAGCATTATAGTTCTGGGTTTCGGAATCAGTAGAATGTTCTACGAGGGTCGATTCAACATGAATTTGCGGATTACAATCGTTCAACTGCCGTAGATAGCGCTGCAGTGTTCTGTCAGACCGTACTGCTTGCATTTGAAATTGGTGAAAGTTCTTCAATTGAGTGAAACATAATTGACAAACATTGGGAGGCATCTCGTCGTGTCTATTAATCTATGACAAATTGACATAACGGTTACAATTTTCTCATGTAGACACAAAATTTTGAAATGATCAATATTGTTTAATTACTAATATTTTGTCAATCACAATTTACTTTAAATTCCTAAAACATAAAGCAGTTCTAAAATTGATAGTAGGGTAGAGTGACAAACCGTCCCGGATTTTCCGGGACAGTCTCGCATTAATATGAGTCCCGGAAAATGTTCCGCATTATTATATAAATTTCACAATATTGGAGTACCTATATTATAACATAACATATTTATTGATAATGTGTTTATACAAAAGTACATATTATCAGTCAGATTAAAATAAGTTAACAATATTTAAATATTCCTGTAGAGAATAAAAAACTTTTCCTAATAAGAATTGCTTAGTTTCATATTTAAATTTATTAATGTTGTCAATATCTTTGAGATTTTGAGGTAGCCCATTATATAAATTGATAAAGTTATAATTCGGAGAATTGCAATATTTAACCCTATTGTGCTTCGGAATTACCAGTTTATTGCCATTTCGAGTGGCGTAATTATGCAAATCATCATGTTTCAAGAAAGAAGCAATATTTAATTTCACATAGATGACCGATTTTAAAATTATAATACACGCTAAGGTCAGAATATTGTAACTCGCAAAAATTTGCCTACAACTATCTCTAGGTATTAATTTAAATATTAATCTTAAGATTCTTTTCTGAACAATGAATACTCTATTTGTGTTCTCCACAATGTCCCAACTTACAATATTAATAATAATAATAATAAAGATATATTTGCATGGCTCTAATGAGGTACAAATCGTCAATATACAAAATACAGTATTAAAATAAGTCTGCCATACTGTAGGGGCAAAGTTCAACTAAATATATTTTTAAGTTATTTTTTGAATTCATCGACGCCTGTTGCACAAATCAATTGTTCAGGCAGTTTGCAATATATTTTATAGCCAATATTTATATACGGCTCTTTTCAAAAAATGAGGTGTTATGTTTTATGCTTTTCGCTGATGATCTCATACTGTAGTTATGTATCCTATTGGTGGCATTTTTATTAAAATATTTGTTTTTGTGCATGTAACAAGGCAGTTCAAAAGCATAAACTCCGTAATACGTCAACAGTTTTTTTTCTTTATATATATTTTTACACGATTCATAGTATCTTAAATCATAAATTACTCTCAAAACCCTTTTTTGTATTATACTCGTAAACACTTTATCTCTGTCAATAGATCCTCCCCAAATAAGTATACAATATTTCATATTGGAAACTAGCGGTCCCGCCCGGTTTCACCCGGGTGCAAAAGAACGAATGGGGAAGGAAGGGACATGAGTACACACATTCATCTTAGTGTATCGAGATGAATGTTGTGTCCAAATTTCATGATGATCGGAGTTACCGTTCAAAAGTTTTTGTCGATAAAAAGCAGTAGATATTTAAACTTTTTTTAACTAATATTTTTTTTTAAATGAAGTAAATAAAATTAAAATAAATTTAAAAGAAAGCAATGTAAAAAATAAAAATATATTTGCCCAACGTGGGGCTCGAACCCACGACCCTGATATTGACAGACGCATACTCTACCGATTAATCTACCTGATGTCGTGTTCTTGCATCACTAATATGAGTATATCTAGTTAGTGCATTTCACATGAATAGAAGCTTATTTTTGAGACACATTTTGCAATATTTTTCATTAAAGCTCCGCTCCTAATGGTCGTAGCGTAATATTATATAGCCTATAGCCTTCCTCGGTAAATGGGCTATTCAACAAAAAAATTTTTTTTCAATTTGAACCAGTAGTTCCTGAGATTAGCGCGTTCAAACAAACAAACTCTTCAGCTTTATACATTAGTATATATATAGATGAATAATGCATTGAATACATTTAATAAATTATTGGTGTCATAAAACTTTTTTAGTTGTTTAATTTGGTAGTAGACTTAGTTTAATTTTTTACATAATTTATTTATGTGATCTATCCATTTGATGATTTTGTCTATTTGTACACCTAAAAATGTGACCAAATTAGTGCAAGTGATTTGATGAGTAGTGACGCTATTGGTGTTACTCAAACTGTTGACATCCACGGAGTTTCTGATTTTGAACTGCATACAGTGTGTCTTTTCAATATTTAGAGTCAATTGATTTGTGAAACAGTAATCGATAAATTTATTAACAACTGTGTTGACATTGGTCATGATTTCTTGTAGAGATGAGGCCGCTAATAATACTGTAATATCATCGGCATACATTATTATTTTACCTGTTTGTAAAAGAAATATGACTATACGAACGCATTAAGAGTATTCGTCCCTGCAAACACCCCCTGCACCCTTCATCTCAAATCTTTTCCCCTCGCCTAAAAGCGGTTCGCGCTCTCTCGACGCTATTTTTAAAGCTAGAGGGTTCTGGTAAACGCCAAATGAAAGACAAAGAATCAGACTACAGATCCTTCAGGCGAATTTTTTGAAAAACAGTTTCGCCTACGTGTGAAATATTACGTAACTTATTATTTTTTTCAAAAGGTTGTAAGTTTTTTCAGGAATTTTTTTTTCAAAAAATTCGCCTGAAGGATCTGTAGTCTGATTCTTTGTCTTTCATTTGGCGTTTACCAGAACCCTCTAGCTTTACAAAGAGCGTCGGGAGAGCGCGAACCGTTTTTAGGCGAGGGGAAAAGATTTGAGATGAAGGGTGCAGGGGGTATTTACAGGGACGAATACTCTTAAGGAACGCAGTCACTCAGTTACGGGCATGCTTAGACATTTTTTTGTGTGAAAACGTGATAACAAATGACCTCTCTTTAGTAGTTTTTTTAAAGCAACATGTTACTAAAAAAATAATAAGAAAAAAGGTAATTCGATACCTACGCAAGCTTATATTTTTTAAATTTAAAGTCAGGTTACTTACTAAAAAAAGGTCATTGCTGATGTTTGTTATAAGAAGTAACTTAATTTACTGTCCCGCATTGTGTTACGATAAAAATGGTCACTCTTTAATATACAATTTGTTGTTTTTTATTTACAGTAAAATTTGTAAATTTTATTTAAGAAACCTAATTTAACTAAAAAAATATACTGGCTTAATTTGCATGCCCCAAAAAACGTTTTCATCAGTAAACTGAGAAGGGTAAAATAAGGTTTTTAGTTAATTTTTTGACGAAATAGAACAGCTAATGAACTGATTTTGCTTTGAAAAATATTTTTTGAAAAAAAATTACCTGTAATTAATTACAGTCTTTACTAAAAAATTAATCATAAAACATATGTGTGTAATAGCTAGAATTTTACCCTATAAAGTTATCTTTATTGCTCTAGTTTATAGTCCTTAATATATTATGTGCGAATTTTTTAGAATAAGATTTTCAACTTACTTGAACAGGAGCACATTCCATTATTGTATCCGCTATTTCCTTTCCCAATTCAGAAGAAAACCAAAATATATCATTCATAGGCTTATCAAGTGACAGACATAATCTGCACATTTGACTTAAACTTTTGCCAGTTATTTTTAATATTTCCATTTTTTATATTCTTAAAATCACAAAAATATTCTTGATAGGATTTCCTTTATTTTTATAACCACCAAGTAGATAACAACCCCTTAGATTATTTCTATGGACTTGCGGTATTAGAAATATATTATATCCTCATGTGTTATTTGATAATGACAAAGATTATATGTTAGATAATATATACATTGATAAATCAACTTCCCCGATTTGTTAATCATAAAAATCGAGGAATTAGAAAAATACAGATTGCCTACTTTCCCCGCAGCCCACGAACGCCTCTAGAATCAGCCGAAAGTTCTGTAAGTATGGAGAAACGAGGCTGGAGAGATATAAGGCAGCGCAAACAGTACAGACTGCAGCAGACAGTGTAACCGAGTACAAAACAATTAAACTCAATGTACACAGAACACAACTATTTACAAGGTATGGTTATGTGGATGATCTATATTTATGTATAGAATCAATGGTAGTTAGGTATATCTCGCACTGTTCTATAGAATAGAATATTTAATTTAATACAATAGTTGCACGTCAACAAAAACAAATTAAAATGTATGAATTAAGTACTCTTCCACAGTATAGAAGCAAAATTATCCGTTAGAAATTGTCTTATATATTTTTTAAGGGGGAATTATAAAACGGTCGAATAAAAAAAAATTTGGTGACTGATGATGTGATACTGTTTTAATAACTTGAGATATTAAAATAATAGTTGGGTGAATAAATTACTAAGTGAGCGACTAAATTACTAAGTGAGCGACTAGAATGCCCTCGGTAATTTTGAAGCAGATATCTTCTTTTGTTTTTACTTTTTATTTTTTTTTTTCACTTTGAGACTACAACTTAAAACTCACATTTTCATGAAGATTGAAAACCACCGCTTCTTTTGATGAAGGGGTATGCGAATTGTCTCGCAGTGAAACGCGATGGGGCAAAGGTGGAGTTTTTAAAAAAATAATTCCGGGGTGAACGATAAATGGGTATGCGAATTGTAATTCCGGGGTGAACGATAAAGGGGTATGCGAATTGTCTCGCAGTGAAACGGGAAGGGGCAAATGTGGAGTTTTTAAAAAAACAATTCCGGGGTAAACGATAACGGAGTATGCGAATTAAATAGTTAATTGTTTGAATAGAACTGCGTTTTATAAAAAATATATATTTAATTGACAGTCAATTAAATATATATTTTTTAGAAAACAATCAACTATTAACAACTTAGTAATTTAGTCGCTTACTTAGTAATTTAGTCACCCAACTATTATTTTCTCGTCACGCGCAGTCAGTCGCTCACTTAGTAATACAGTAACCCAAATTGATTATTTTTGTCTCCCAAAATTGTAATTTACAGTCACTCGTTTAAATACTACCCTTTTTTTAAATTTTTGTAGACTATACCGTTTTATTGGTAGTTTGTTGCAGTACAGTTTTAAAGCATAATAATACGCGGGGCGTTGCGTGATATCGTCAATGACGTAATTTGTCTCTATCTCTAGTATAGTAATGATTTTAAATTTTTTTAAATAATAATGTGTCCCGAAATTTTGCGTTTGCAATAATTCTAATGGCCATTTTTTGTAGACGAAAAATAATTATGGAATTAGACTGTTCGCGCTGCCTTATATATCTCTCTAGCCTCGTTTCTTGATACATCCAGAACTTTCGGCTGATGCTGAAAGTTGACATTTGACAGGTTAAAATTACATTTCTGATTACGCGTTTTTTTTCATTACTAAGATTGTTTAGAATCTGTCCATAAAAAAATACCAAAAATTATGAATACGGTGTTGGTTATATTTCAACAATTTGCAATCCGTATATTTGGCGCCCTCTGTTATACTTATAATGTACTGTATTCTGTATAAAATGTACCATATTATCTATCTATACTGATATATAAAGCTGAAGAGTTTGTTTGTTTGTTTGAACGCGCTAATCTCAGAAACTACTGGTTCGAATTGAAAAAAAAATTTTTGTTGGATAGCCCATTTATCGAGGAAGCTGGAAGGCTATAGGCTATAATATATTATCACGCTATATGACCAATTGGAGCGGAACATCAATGAAAAATGTTGCAAGATGTATCTCAAAATTAGCCCGTCCGACAAATATTATCAGGTGAAATGCCTTAACTAAATATTGCAATATTAGCGCTTCAAGAATACAAGCCCGGATAGCTCAGTCGGTAGAGTGTAAGACTCTTAATGCCAGGGCCTAGGGTTCAAACCCCACGTCGGCGAATATATATATTTTTTTATTTTCTACATTGCTTTCTTCTAAAGATTACATTTCAATTTTTTAAAATTTTATTACGACTAATTAAAATTAAATAAATCTAATTAATAGCTCATTTGAAAACTGTTACAACTATAAGCACCTATATAAAAATAATTTTCCTACAGTGTTTTCAATTAAATATTTATTATATTAAAAGAAATTTATTACTTAAAAAAAAAATAAATACTGCTTTTCCATACATCAGGAGTACCTAGTCTAATGTCGTATTCAACTCCCTGTTATCTAGAACATTAGATTGTAGTCACACAAAAACAAATGATTGTTCTGCATAGAAAAAGATCACTTTTCAAGCTATATTTTGATCAAAATGCGTAAAAAACGCTGTTTCGAAATGGAAACTGTACAACAAACGATGCTAAATACATGACGTATTATGTATACACAGTTTAAGAAAAATATCGTTTCAATCTATCAATTATTGTTCGAGCAGGATCACTAATTAAAACTCTACTATGCTTTTTATATGGAGAAATATATATGTTCACACTCTAAGGTGATTGTCAAGTCAGGTTTTTTAACATCCCTTTCTGCAACCCAGCATAAGTGTAGTGTTGTGTTTTGTCAGTAGGTAATACGTCTTATATAAAGGAATGGAGCAATTAAAAGTAACAAATTTTGATTTAACTCAAATGTGCAGATTATGTTTATCATGCGATGTGCCTAAGGCAGACATATTTTTGTTTTCTACTGATTTCGGGAAAAAAATAGTCGATGTAATAATGGAATGCGTTCCCGTTCAGGTAAGTAGACAATGAAAAAATTGCATACATTAGGTAAAACTATAAACTTTAAGTCTTTTACTTTTCTGTTTGTCTGTCATTATGTTTGTATCTATGATGTTTTGGCTGCTACCCATACAATTGAAAACAATTGTTGGTTCGCTGCTAATAAATTCAAATTTGACTTTCAATTTTACAGAAAACGGAAATTTTGTCTTTTAAAATTAATAATTGCGTTAAAGCTGAGAAAACTTGGTTTTTAAGCAGTATTTTTTCCCTGACTTTTAAGTGGGAGAAGTCAATTTTAAGTGTCAAACTAAAACCACATACGTGATAATATCAGATATGTTCAATAAATAAAATTATCGACCAATTTTTCAGATAATATATTAATAAAAAAATATATAATTAATACATTAACGTTTCAATCCGGATTTGGACCTTCTTCAGAACTGATCTAAAAAGTATAAAAAATAATTAATATTTAAAATCTAATTAGCTTTTTATAAAATCTTTCAAAATTATTTATGATTATCAAAATAATGAAAAAATAATAACAAGTTCTGAAGAAGTTCCAAATCCGGATTGAAACGTTAATGTATTAATTTTATATATAAGGGATGTTCAAGGCAGGCAACACTATTAATGCATATCTAACTAAGGGTTAAAAACGACTGATGTTGGTGACTCAAAATGTTATTTTCGTTGTTTACGCTGATTAAACTACATAACTTCCACTACTAAATCAGCTTCCAAAAAGTTCAGTAGCTCTTGGACTACTAGTGCTATCTGACGAATGCTAAAATGCTAGCCCTCACCACTATAAAACCTATTTTATTAACCGACTTCAAAAAAGGAGGAGGTTCTATGTTCAACTGTATATTTTTCTTTTATGTATGTTCACCGATTTCTCCGTCAATTATGGACCGATTTTCAAAATTCTTTTTTTATTCGAAAGAGTGCACTTCCGAGGTGGTCCCATCGGAACCAAGTCAGGATCTGATGGTGGAATCCGGAGAAATCGAGGGAAACTCTCAAATTTTACCCATTGCAATACTTCATAAAATAACTGCATAATTTATTGAGTAAATATCTAACACTAAAAAGAGAAAAATAAAATATTTTTAACAAAAAATTGAACCGACTTCAAAATATGCACTAAAAAGTAATAAAATAATTACAATCATTGTTATTTTTGGAGTCGGTGTCAGCCAAGGAAACACTACAAATTATATACCTAGCAATAATAACACCGACTCCAAAAATAACAATAATGTAATTATTTTATTACTTTTTAGGGCATATTTTGAAGTCGGTTCAATTTTTTTGTTAAAAATATTTTATTCTGCACCAATTCGTGTTTGAACAATATTGCTCGTTTTAAACTTAGTGTTTTGAGAAGATTGTAATCATTACGTAATTTTGTTACAGATTACTAAACAAGATAAGATGCCGGCCTATATTTGTCAATTATGTTTCACTCAACTAAAGAAATTTCACCAGTTTCAAATGCAAGCAATACAGTGTGACACAAAATTGAAGCGCTACCTACAGCGGCTGAGCAACTCTGATCCACAGATCCATGTAGCATTGTCCCTTGAAAAAGAATCTGATAATTTCGTAAATTCAGATGTCGCTGCAAAGTGTGAACTTTTTGAAAGTAGTGACGAGTTTGATATTTTTTATCCGAAACAAAAAATGATAACAAATTTTATTGCAGTAAATAAAATAAGCGAGCAAAATTCTTTAGAATCCGAAGTCAAGTATGAACCAATGGTGGATAAGACATTGATTCCAACAGAGCGTGCTGACACTGTAGAATTTATATCTAAAGATAATAGTTGTGATGTCAGTTGCGATGATTCAGTGATCAAGATTGATAAAGTAGATGTAGACACAGGTACGGCGGAGAAAATATGGATAAAATCGGAAGAAACATGCATGCCATTAAAAGAAGTCGATAGTAGCCTGTGCTCCGAAAATATTCAAGATGAGGAATGTCTTCGTTCTACTGAAGATAATCTAAATAAAACTGAACATCCTAGTAACCGTCAAAACTTTAACGACTTTCGCAAGATGTCATTAAAAAAATCAGCAACTTCTACCGAAGGGAAATCTCACCAGTGTGACATTTGTCATATGTGTTTTAGACAAGCGTGTTATTTGAAAAAACATAAATTAATACATACAGGAGAGAAACCGTACAAGTGTGATATTTGTAAAATGTGTTTTAGACAATCAGGTAGTCTGAAGAAGCACAATTTAATACATACCGGAGAGAAACCGTATCAGTGTGACGTTTGTAAAATGTGTTTCAGTGAATCGAGTAATTTAAAAAGACATAAATTAATACATACAGGAGAGAAGCCGTATCAGTGTGACACTTGTCAAATGTGTTTCAGACACGCAGATAAATTAAAAAATCATAATTTAACACACACAGGGGAGAAACCGTACCAGTGTGACATTTGTAAAATGTGTTTCAGAGAATTGAAAAATTTAAAAAGACATAATTTAGTACATACAGGAGAGAAACCGTACCAGTGTGACGTTTGTAAAATGAATTTCAGACAATCGTCTTCTTTAAAAACACACAGATTAAAACATACAGGGGAGAAACCGTACCAATGTGACATTTGTAAAATGTGTTTTAGACAAACCGTTCAATTAAAAAGTCATAAATTGAAACATACAGGAGAGAAACCGTACCAGTGTGATATTTGTAATATGTGTTTTAGTGAGTCGGGTACTTTAAAAGTTCATAAAGTAATTCACACGGGAGAGAAACCGTACCAGTGTGACATTTGTAAAATATGTTTCAGACGATACGCTACGTTAAAAGATCATAAATTAAAACATACAGGAGAGAAACCATACAGATGTGACATTTGTGAATTGTGTTTCAGGCACACAAATTCTTTAAGACGACATAAATTAAAACATATAGAATAGAAATCGTAGACATGTTATATTTGTTGAAAGTTACCACCTGAACGACCGAACAGTTCCAACACCAAAAATACTGATTTATGAGTTTGACATTTTAATGTAATAAAATACTAGTATACCCGCGCAAAACTTTTTTTGCATGTATGATGTATTCTTATATCGTTTTAATAAATCGATGTTTTGACACAGGTCTGTGACAATATTTCTCATGCATTAGTTTTGCTTTACAGTTTTTTTCTCTTTTTATTTAGTTTGACCCGTCAGAAGTGCGACCCTGCAAGCAGGGCCTGATCCAGCTATTTCGTCGCTCCGGGTAAAATAATATTTGCCGCCTTTTACTCATGCGTTGTTCCATAGATGGTGTAATTTTAACCTTTAAAAAGACAAGTTTTCCCTGCCGATATTAATAAAACAAAATAAGTTTCGTTTTAAGATATTTATTCCAAATAAATTGAAAAACAGTTCGTAAGTAGAAATACTTAATAATTCTTACATACTGTGACGTATTTTTAATACTTAGACGAGATGGATGACTGATAAGTTTGGAATAAAATCAGGTCCCATCGAGTCGTGTCGAGCGGTGAGATCTTGTGGAAAAGATTCAGTCGGGCGAAGGTTTTTAACTGGTATCGAGTAAATTTGTGTGCAGGAAAACATGGTTTTTCTGCTGTTCCTGTTGATAAGGTTCCTGTGGGTAATGTGTAAAGCTCAGCTGTGCTTGTTGTTCGCGTCCTTTAGTCGATCGTGCTGGTAATAGTGCACGTGTAATTAATTGATCTGGGGTATGTGATGTTCGTCACGTGTATTTCTTAAGCATCGTTTCTCCTATTTCTTACGGCGGTGCCTAGCTTTGTCAACGTTCCTGTTTTCCCGGAGGCATCAGGATAATAGCCTGATCGTTTCACCCAACCATCATTGTCTGGGGTGTGATCATCGCCGAACTACAGTTGGAGCAGGTGCGGTTGACGACGAAGGTACCCGCGAATCATCAAATCTGGTAGAAGTTCTCCATACTATTATTATTTTTGGTGTAATTTTGGACGGTATGTTCGTTTTTTTTAGTGTTTTATTTTCACTCTATGCTAAATAATAGTGATTTAATTCGGGTAATAATTTAATTATCCCCTTTTTATGATACTTAAGTTCGGTTCGTAATGTTATATTATGTGAGTTGAGAACTGATTAAATGCGTAATTTATTATTCATAATTACGTGAAATTAATAATTATTATTGTAACAAATATTTACAATATTAACTGTTTAACAAACAGTAAAAACACACAATGGAAAGCGTATAACGTTAACAGAAATAAAACTAATAGTTCTAAATTATACAATGTAAGACTAAGTAACAGAATAAAGAGTCGCTAAATTATGTACTAAGAAATATTTACAACACATAACACAGAGTTTATCAGCGCATTTGTCTATTCACTATAAGTTATTTATCTAGAACCACTCACTAGAGTTATATTTATTTCAACAGATTAACGGAATTTATGTTTTAATGCCAGAGCAAGCACAATTTATGTAACCGACTGTACGTCCACTCACTGTTAACACGCTGTAACTGACTGAACTTAACTAAACTCAACCAAACCTCTGGCGGCCTTTTATAGTTTTTGGTCTACGTTCTAGAAACTTCGAATAGAGATTTCCTGTCCTCTCTACGCGTTCGGGTCTCCTATGTCTGGTGCTGGCTACCTACATTAATTGTTGCTTGTCTTTACATGCGTGGGCGCCTCTAACGGTCGGAAGTTCGTTACCTGCCTTCATTGTTTGTCCGTTGACCTTCGAGCATTTTGTAGACTTTTCTAGAAATTCCATAGGCGCATCATTGTGGGGGTAAAATGCGCAAATTATTTACAACAAAAATTGATTTTAAAGTCGTTATTATAACATTGCCGATATGTAACAGGAATCAACGCAGCTACGCGAATCGCGTTGTATTTTGTATTTGTGTCGATCGACTCTCTGTCTGTGTTTTAATTATTTGTTTACTTTTAATCGATCACTAAAAATAAATTATAATAAATAATTAGATACCGAATGTTCGTCCCTTCACCCTACCGCTTCAGTTTTCTTTGCACTTTGAAGTTTCTATATGGTAGTAGGAAAATTTAGTCCTGCGGTGCGTTGAAATTTTCCTGTCGGAAAATTCAATTTGTCATTACTACAGCGTCACCATGTATAAACTTTGAGTGCTGTCTGTACTTGGTTAAACCCAAGATCTCTACCGTTCTTTTGGTTAATGCAATTTGTAATTTTATTTTTGCGGGCCGGGGAAATAAATCCTCGCTGACTGGTAGTAGGTTGATGCGACGTCCAGGTTATTGTTTAAGAAAATAAAGGATTGCAATCTTTTCCTTGATCATTTTTTTTTTTTGGTGTATGAACAGCCGTTATTACTGTTGTTATTTTTTTTTTATTATTCGGAAAGATATTTACCTATGTTACCTAACATTTTTTTAATAATTTAGAATGTATTGTGTCATTGATTATTTTACCTCTGTGCTCTGTCTCTTCCAGGTAGTGTCCGACCGAAGGTCGATTTTTGGCCGAAGCCGATTAATCGGTTATCGCGACAACCTTCGGCCGAAGCCGAAGGTTTAAAAACCCTAAAAAAATCAGTTTATCTAACCAATAATTACTTGTTTTCTTTTTTCTTCTGTTTTTCACTGACACTAGCTTAACCTTCTCGACTTTTCAATAGACAATCACATAAAAATTATTACAATAAATAGAGATACAACAAATTTCTTATGTCAAATACATTATACTGTATACAAACTCAGCAAAGTTGATGTTTAAATGCGCGTACGAACTTGTTTTGCACAAGTACAACGCAATGTGTCCACCCGCGCGTCGCCACGACCTTCACGCTCTCGCTGATTCGTAACAGTTCGTTCAATTTCGACGCTTGTTAAAAACCTTCGGCTTCGGCCAAAACTTCGGCCCAATTTGGCCGAAGCCGAAGGTTTCGCCGAAGGTGGCTTTTTTGACCGAAGGTGGCCGAAGGCCGAAGCTTCGGTCGGACACTACTTCCAGGTCTGTTCGAAATCGACGGAACCTGCGTCACAACTGTCCAGGGTGACTTCTGGCGCCCAATACTTCCAACGTTCTCTAGACCCAGGCTCTTATTGTCCCTAATAATTAATAAGCGCTGTGACAAAATTCTAACGTCGGCAATAGCACAGTGGTTGTTTACTATTTCGTTTTTTTAGTCGTTTGTAACGGTATCGTGATAAAATTTTAAATTACGGATAGCCCACCCCTTCAACCGACCTTAAGCAGCCTAGGTTTGTGTCACAATACCTAATATAATAATTACACAAATTGGATTAAAACACTTTATAAACTTAGACTTTTTAACTAGTTATAGTTCATGCGTTCAACCATCCCGTCAGACTGTGGATGTAACGGCGTCGTTCGCGTCTTACGCATACCCAACAGGCGACAGACGTCTCCGAAGAGGGCGGATTCGAAATTCCGGCCCTGGTCCGAGTGGAACTCCATTGGAACTCCAAAACGACTGAAGAACTCCTTGACCAGGACCTCAGCAACCGTCGCAGCCTCTTGATTTGGAAGTGCGTAAGCTTCCGCCCATTTGGTGAAATAGTCCATCGTCACTAAAATATATTTATTTCCGGCGTCGCTCTCGGGGAATGGTCCAGCTACGTCGATAGCCATCCTCTCCATCGGACTTCCGACGTTGTACTGTCGCATCGGTGCTCTTCGTTTCCCCAGGGGTCCATTACGTCTTCTTTACAGTTGACCCAGTAGAAGCGCTCTCTGACTTTCTCCAGGGTCTTCTTTTACGGATTCCAACTTTTCTTCCATGGTTCCCAGCTTTTTAGCCAGTTCTTCTTTCATTTCCCTTGCATTTTCGGTAAGCTTTTCCTCTACTAACCTTGCGTTTTCTTCAATTCTTCTTGTGTTTTCTTTTAATTCTTTCGCCAACTCACTGCCTGGCTTTTCAAATTTATACGTGTCTGGGTCCTTGCCTTCTGAAGACATCGTTGATCTAAGCCGCTCTTGCAGGACGGTCTTCAGTCCGGAAGTATCAAGGTCCCTTTCTTCCAATTCACTTCTTAACTCCACCACTTTCAGTTCGTATAACAGTTTTGCCGCCATTGTTCACACCCCATACCTGACACCAGTGTAACAAAACTGTTCTAGTTCGTGGTGGAAACTATTTATTTACAATATCAAATGTTTAACAAAACAGTTAAATACACAAACGAAAAGCACTTCTCTAACTTAACAAAAACAAAACTAATCAATTTTGACTAATAAAATAGAAGAACAAATTATGAAGAATGTAGTCACTAATTATGTACACAAAATATTTACAACACATAAACACACCAAGGTTTATTTAGCACACTTGACTATTAACTATATATAAGGATTATCTATGCTATGCCAGATTTTATATAATCGAAATCAATGGTCTATTAAACCTCACTCCGCACAGTTCATTTATTTGTTATCTCTACAGTTAACTCAGTATTACTGCACCGACTAAACAATTATGTCACCTCTATTTGTAACCCACTGTACGTTTTGACGTATGAACTCACTCACATATGAAATCTGACTGACTCAGCGAGCTTGCCTGGTCATATTTATATGTGTGCTGGGTACGCTTTCCAGCATTTTATAGAATCTTCTGGTCCCTGGTCCTGCATTTATTGTTGTTACAAGTTTGGGATTTGGATTCCGGCCGCCACAAAAACCCGTATACCTGCGTTCATTTTTGTTGTCTTCTAGAGCATTCGACAGAAAGCAGTGGCGTTCGCAACACTATTTAATAATTTTCATCTTAAAATTAAATTCACACATGAAATAGAATAACAACGGTATTGTTGAATTTAACTAGTTTAATAAAACAACTAGTTCTGGTAGAGTTTTAAATTTTTATTCTAATCACCCAATAAATGAAAAGATAGCTATGGTTTATAATCTTATTGATAAATCTATTTTTTTATCTAAACCAAAAATTTACTTAAATAATTTCAATTTAGTTCGTCAAATCCTACTTGCTAATGCCTATTCTCTGCAATTTATTAATAAATTCGTCAAAATCAGAATTATTAAATTAACAAAAAATCATAATTTACAAAACAATGTTAATAATGTTAATTGTCCCTTTATAGTGAATCCTTTTTTTCAAAAATATTTCTCAAAAATTCAATTAATTTCTTAAAAATTTAAACACAAAAACTGTTTATAATGTTAATAAAAAACTTGACAAAATTATTAAAAAGGGAAAAGATAAACTTATAAAATAATTGTGAAATGAACTATATTGGTCAAACTAAAAGAGCTCTTAAAACAAGAATAAGAGAACACCCAAACAACCATAAATTACTCCTTGATACACATAATGTTGTAACTAAACATAAATTCGAATACGACCACAAAATTAATTGGGATAATATAAAATTTTTAGATAATGAAACATTTAAAAGAAATATTTCGGAATTAATGCTCAATTAGATACGGAAAATTAAAGTAAAATTATTTAAGTAAGTAACAATTATTTTGTTTTTGATGAATTATCTTCCTTTTTAGGTACTTACGAGTATATCCATGACTGCTTAATAAAAAATTGTTTAATAAATAATAAAGACGCAATGATTTAAAAAATTATTTGTTATAATTTTTTAATTTCTTTTTTCATTAATATTTTGATCTTATTAAATACAAATTGAATTCTATTAGAAAATAATTAAATTATAATTTTATAATTCATTTCAATAAAAAGTCTGAAAAATTGGTCGATAATTTTATTAATTGAAGATTATCAGACGTTAATCAAAGATTTGAACATGTATTTAACAAGTGTAACTCTATCCTGTCGTTTTCGTTGGCCTCAGAAATGGTTTCTCACAAGTGTGTGCGTTTGTGAATCTTTAAACTGCTCAATCTACTGAAACACTTATTACAAACGCCACATTTATATGGTTTCACCCCAGTGTGTGTGCGTTTGTGATTGTATAAAGTGTCCCATCGACTGAAACTCTTATTACAGATGTCACACTGGTATGGTTTCTCACCAGTGTGTGTGCGGTTGTGACTAATTAAATTACTTAAAACGGAGAATTTCTTATCACAAACGCCTCACTGATATGGTTTTTCACCCGTGTGTGTGCGTTTGTGTCTAATAAAACTACTTGACTCGGAGAATTTCTTATCACAAACGTCACACTGATATGGCTTCTCACCAGTGTGTGCACGCTTGTGATAATTTAAATGACCTGAAGTGTAGAATTTCTTATCACAAACGCCACACTGGTATGGTTTCTCACCCGTGTGTGTGCGTTTGTGACTAATTAAATGACTTGATACGGAGAAACACTTATTACACATGTCACACTGATATGGCTTCTCACCCGTGTGTGTGCGTTTGTGTCTAATAAAACTACTTGACTCGGAGAATTTCTTATCACAAACGTCACACTGATATGGCTTCTCACCAGTGTGTGCACGCTTGTGATAATTTAAATGACCTGAAGTGTAGAATTTCTTATCACAAACGCCACACTGGTATGGTTTCTCACCCGTGTGTGTGCGTTTGTGACTAATTAAATGACTTGATACGGAGAAACACTTATTACACATGTCACACTGATATGGCTTCTCACCCGTGTGTGTGCGTTTGTGTCTAATAAAACTACTTGACTCGGAGAATTTCTTATCACAAACGTCACACTGATATGGCTTCTCACCAGTGTGTGCACGCTTGTGATAATTTAAATGACCTGAAGTGTAGAATTTCTTATCACAAACGCCACACTGGTATGGTTTCTCACCCGTGTGTGTGCGTTTGTGACTAATTAAATGACTTGATACGGAGAAACACTTATTACACATGTCACACTGATATGGCTTCTCACCAGTGTGTGCACGCTTGTGATAATTTAAATGACCTGAAGTGTAGAATTTCTTATCACAAACGTCACACTGATATGGTTTCTCACCCGTGTGTGTGCGTTTGTGTCTAATAAAACTACTTGACTGGGAGAATTTCTTATCACAAACGTCACACTGATATGGCTTCTCACCAGTGTGTGCACGTTTGTGATAATTTAAATGACCTGAAGTGTAGAATTTCTTATCACAAACGCCACACTGGTATGGCTTCTCACCAGTGTGTGCACGCTTGTGATAATTTAAATGACCTGAAGTGTAGAATTTCTTATCACAAACGTCACACTGATATGGCTTCTCACCAGTGTGTGCACGCTTGTGATAATTTAAATGACCTGAAGTGTAGAATTTCTTATCACAAACGCCACACTGGTATGGTTTCTCACCCGTGTGTATGCGTTTGTGACTAATTAAATGACTTGATACGGAGAAACACTTATTACACATGTCACACTGATATGGTTTCTCACCAGTGTGTGTGTGTTTGTGTCTAATAAAACTACTTGACTCGGAGAATTTCTTATCACAAACGCCACACTGATATGGTTTCTCACCCGTGTGTGTGCGTTTGTGAGTAATTAAATGACTTGATATGTTGAAACTCTTATTACAAATGTCACAGAAATACTTATTTTTAGTCGCTTGTTTATGTTTCCTATAGTTTATAGAATTTCCTTTCTTAATCTCTTCATTGTTACCCACATATTCTGCTACATTGTTTCCCGTTATGTGAGCACCCTTGATCTTTGAGTTTTCACTGCAGAGTTCGTTATCGTCCGTCTTATGTAAAGTTTCTACGGTATCTTCAGCATATTCTGCTCGATTTGTAGAATTATCTTTCGTTGGATCATCCCTAATTTCGAATTTTAAAGGCACTTCATGATCAATTTTATTTGCTGATTTAAAATTTTTCTCTTTCCCGATAATATACGTGTTTTCGCCTAATTTTGTGTAATAGCTAATATCAACTTTTGCATCTTCGCAAACGATTTCACTTACATTACCATTGGATAAAGTTTCTGTATCATCAGCACATTCTGTTAGATTTGATGAATTATCATCCGCTGGCTCGTGTTTGATTTCGAATTTTAAAGGCATTGCTTCGGTCATTTCCTTTGCTGAATTATAATTTATAGGCGCCATTTCATTCTCGGGAACGTTTATGCCAAAAATATCATAAAACACAATAGATTCACATTTCACAGAAACATCACAGTGACTCGTTTCATGGATTGAATGTTTTTGTGAAGACTTCTGAATGGAAAATTCAGACTTGACTTGTTTGTCAGAAATATGCAATTGCTGTAGATAGCGTCGCAGTGTTTTATCAGATTGTACAATTTGCTTCTGAAACTCTTGGATTTTCTTGAGTTGGGTGTAACATACGCGGCAGATGAAATTTGGCATCTCGTCATGTCTTCTTATCTGAAAATTGACAATTTTTTTCAAATCAATAAAACAGTTTCATAGTTTCAGATGATTATAATATTTAATGACTCGTTAGAATATGTTTAATTAATTTAGGATTTTAAAAATCTTTGCAAAAACAACCTGAAATCTGAAACATACAAGTTGTCCATTAACATGGTTACGCATTTACATTACCGACGGCAATACTTTACTGAATTTATTTTAAAACTAGCGGCCTTGTACGTGCTTCGCTACGTATAAAGTGAAATAATAAAACAATTTAATTGGAACATCTATCTATCTATCTATCTATCTATTTTATTAATTGCTAGCTATTTTAAAATATACATGGGCGTATATGTGTGTATGTCGAGCACTCCGGCTGCGCCGTCGTGCTCGAAAAAAAATAGCGTTAAGTATTCGTGGATAACTGGTCTTTAAAACATTTGCTCTATTTCGAGCACTCCGGCTGCGCCGTCGTGCTCGAAAAAAATAGCGTAAAGTATTCGTGGATAACTGGTCTTTAAAACACTTGCTCTATTTCGAGGGTGCACACCGACTGCGCCGTCGTGCTCAAAAAAAAAGCATTTGTTTTAAACGATATTCAGTTTTTTTACATCCTCGATCTAGATATATGGTTAAGTTTTCTTAAATAAGGATTCTTAAATTTTCTCTTTTTCCGCACAATTTTTTAAATTTTTTCTGTCATAAGAACCTTCTCCTGACAATAACAAACACAACAAAAAAAAATATTGAAATCGGTCCAGCCGTTCACGCGTGATGGCGTGACCAAGGGATATAGGGATTCATTTTTATATATATAGATAGATATATATATATATAGGCAATTTTTTAAATTTTTTCTGTCGTAAGAACCTTCTCCTGACAATAACAAACACAACAAAAAAAAATATTGAAATCGGTCCAGCCGTTCACGCGTGATAGCGTGACCAAGGGATATAGGGATTCATTTTTATATATTATATAGATATAACATAGCTGTCAAACGTTAACAGATTTTAAGAGTTCGTCTGTTTAAAATATCGGAAAAGAATGTAAGTATGCCACTGCAACTGAAGAAAAAAAAAATTGGAATAAAAATTTGACTTTCACGCAAGTCTCAAATTCATTTCGACTTGAACTTAGAGATCGTCCTACTCCAGATAATTTACAATTTTAATGTAGTACAAAAATTAGAAAACAAATATTGTATCCAGTCCAGAAGCGTAGCTTGCCTTGGCGGGGCCCCGTATAAAAATTTGTTTAGGGGCCCTTAGGAAGGGTAAAGATTTCTCACAAAAGAAAAAAAATGTTTGCATAAAATTAAAAGAAGTATTTATTCATCATAAATTATTATCTATCTGTAACTTTTTCCAAAATTTTTACAAACAATTCAAATTATATGTACACTCTCCTTGCCTTTTTTTCGGCAAACTGATTTATTAAATCATTTATAACTGGTGATGACTTTAGTTTTTTTAAAGTTTCTGCCTCTATGGACAATAGTGAAAAAAATTTGGGAAGTTTTTATTAATTTTTGCTTACGCACGTTGGGGACCCCAGTGCCCCGGGGGCCCCGTATAACTGATACGGCAGATACGGCGGAAGCTACGCCCCTGATCCAGTCGCAACATGAAAAAAGAAACAGAACTAGATACTGTCCTTACAGAGGTGGAGAAAAATGATAACAGATTATCCAGCAAAGCAATAAACAATTTAAGCTCCCTGGGAAGTAAAAGTGCTGTTTACAAACTTCTAAAGAGAAATAGATTCTGAAAGAGCTGAATTTTACAAAAACTGTTTGAAAACATTATTATAGTTCGGAATTACGGCAGAGAATTATTTTTAATCATGTGGCAACTTTTCATCAGCGTGAAGAAACCAATTCTCCGAATATTGGAGTTCAAATAATTTGCCGCTATATAATAATAGGACCCAAAGACCTGAAAAGATAAATGTTTATGCGGGTTTGATTGAATCTTCATTGATGGCAATATTAACGTTGATAAATATTTGGAATGAATTCAGTATCAATGTTATTGATAATGCCTGCACTCAATAGTCAATACTCTAAACATTGAAGAGGACACACGACTTCTTTACCTGTGGCGGTGAAGTAGCGAGACCCGCTAAATTCTTGATTTCGCCCCAAATGATTTTTTTAATTAGTCATTTTTAAAATCTAAAGTATCCAATAGACCTTTTCATAGTTAAACATTTTTTTTGTTCATGTCTCAACTTCCAGCCTATGTATAAGGCACTTTTTAATTTTGACAGGTGAACAGGGCCGGATTTAGCATGGGACCATGTAGGCCCGGGCCCATAGCGGCAAAATTTTAGGGGCGACAAAACGACAAAAAAAAACTGTAATTTGCAAGAAAGAATATTACACTACTATGTTTTATCTGGAACAAAACTAACACTCCATTCCAGTTTTACAAAAGATGCCTGTGATCGTGTGATATAGCCATGAATGAGCTAATGCCAAGTTATTCGTTTGACTCAAACTAAATGTACGTTTGTACAGTGAACTCCAGCAGAGCGATTCCGCGCCGACGTGTTTGTAATTGTGAGAGAGAGGCGGCCGCCGCTTCGCGCAGTTTCCGATACATTAGGGGGCTGTGTCAGTTGATTGTGCGCAAGAGGGAGGAGACGGTGGCGTGCCGCTCGCTGCTTCGTGCTTCCGTTCGACGACAAAAAATATTGCAAATCCAATGTAAACTGGAGAAAATATCGGTTGGGGTATAGAATGCTTTTTAACTGCGGGGAGGGCGGCTATTTCGGGGGGGGCCCATAGGCGCAAAATATGTAGATCCGGCCCTGCAGGTGAAATGTGATTGATTTTGAAAAAAAGTAAATAGTAGTTATACAGCGTGTCGCATTTAAAAAGAAGATACCCCCTTTATTTTCGCGATTTGAAAGAATACAGATTTAAATTTTTGCAGTCATACAGGTTGATGGTCCACATTTTTAAAGATATTTAACCGAAAATTGTACTTTAAAATCGGCCTACCACGGATTCACAAACAAGGTCAATTCTAGATATTTTGCGTCGCGTAAGAGGTTATTAGAAATCATCAGAAACAGTTGTTCAGAATATTATTCTAACCCAATATACCGAGTTCAGAACAAAATTCGCATTTTGTTTTTTTCATTATTATTTATTTTGGTTTATACACATTTTTAAAAAGTTATTCTCTAATTTGATAATTAGTGTGCCATGTAAAGTCTTCATTTAGTGTATTATTATTAGATAAAAAACATAAAAAAATTAAAAATGCGAATTTTGTCACGAAACTCGGTATGTGAGGTTAGAATAATATCCTATACAGATTTTCTAATCACTTTTTTCGATTTCTCTAGCTTGACGCAAAATACCGAGAATCGAACCTGTTTGTGAATTCGTAGTAGGCTGAGTGTAAAGTTCAGATTTTGATTGATTAGTCGCCATTCGTCACAATCTGGATAGAGTTTGTATATAAACAAACAAAGAAATTTCGCAAAGGAAAATTTGACAAAGAGTCATAAGTTTAAGATTATTAAAAAAATGGCGACAAGACACTTTACATGAAATACCAGCTATAGCACGAATTATTATTTTCCGAGAAATAAAGACATCATTAGACAAAACCATAGAGATATTAGACTAGAGTACGCGAGTGAGCCGTTGAAAGTGACTGCAATTCAGAGAGAGAAAAGTTCCTTATCTCTATGATAACTACTTAAGACAATTGAGTAAACAAATATCTGTTTTTTTTTTGCAGCGTTCTATCTCTCTCAAGTGAGGACACTTTCACTTATGGCAAGCATACGAAGTACCGAACTGTAGTATATCTCTATGGACAAAACTGAGATTCCGATATCTTAACCTAGAAACAACTTGAGCATTGTAGAAAATGATTTGAATGTTCGTAAGAACATTTTTTAGGTGTCTGATAAGATAATGGATCGAATTAAGCTTGGAAAATAGTTGAGTACAATGTAGGTACCATCCAATTTAGATGGTCATCCAAATATAGACCCAGCAATATGGTAGAGTTTACTCTTTCCAGAGATTCACTGTTACACTGAATGTTTAAATACCTACATCAATTTGATTCGTGGTTTAGTTTGTAATGAGTCTTGGATTTATTTAAGTGTAACGAATTTTAATTAAACATATCAACCAATTTGTTTAAATTAAGATTACATTTAGTAGTAAGCAAAGAATCTTTATCACTAAGAATAATTGATGTGTCATCAGCATACAAAGCGCATGATAATTCATTATTAGGATAAATTTTCAAGTCATTTATATACAATAGGTAAATACAGGGCCCAACACTGATCCCTGCGGTACTTCTATATCAATATCTTAGCGATTTGACCTGCTAGTATAAATAGTGTTATTGCAAAGTTTATTAATGGGTACAAATTGTTGGCGGCCATCTAAAAAATATTGTGAACAGTCCAGAGTATTACCGCTAATTCCATATCTTTCTGCCTTCAACAACAGCATTTGTCTTTTTTGTTATGTAAAGAAGACTGGAGTGAGGTGTACAATGCAAATGATCCTGTTGTAAAGTGTGATACGTTTTTAAAAAAATTTTTAAATACAACTGAGATTACCTTCCCTAAAAAAACTGTTATGATTAATAACAAAAATGCTCTCAACAAAAATAAAAATTGGTTTACCGTAGAACTGCGTAATAGAATTATAATTCTATCACGTATCGTAAAAATAAATAATAGTAATAAAGACATTATAGGAAATAGTTTAAAGAATTTAAAAAAAGTTTGTAGACAAAAAATAAAGATACAAAAATTAAAACTAATAATGAATATCTGATAAATTTTTCAAAAAGCGCATGGAATTTTATAAAGACCGTTAAGGGCAAATCATGTGAAACTAAGAAGCCTAACGGCACTCAATACCCACCAATTTAATAACTATTTTGTAAATATTGCTGACGAGTTGTTAAAACAAATTGATACACAGCCTGTGGATGCTTGCACGTATCTTAAAAATATTTATACGACAAATGTAAATACAATATTTATTGCACCTACCAATTGTAATGAAGTTAAAAATATTAAAAATAATTTAAGTTCTACCGGTTGCAGGGACGTATTTGATTTAAATAGCAAAATTATTAAGAACGTTAGCCACTCGATAGCTGTACCTTTAGCTCACATTTTCAATAGTTGTATTGAGAATGGTATTTTTTCGAATGCACTTAAAGTTAGCAAGGTAATTCCAGTACACAAAAAAGGAGATTTAAATGAACCATCGAATTATCAACCCATTTCCATTATTCCGATTTTTTTCTAAAATTTTTGAACATATTTTAAAATCAAGGATATTGTCGTTTTTAGAAGCTAATGCCATTTTCACTAAATACCAATTCGCTTTTAGAGCTAAAGTTTCAACTATCGAGGCTATAATTTAATTTTAAACACGATATATTGGAAGGGAAAAACATTGGTTTGCATACTGAAGCAGTTGCCATGGACCTAAGCAAGGCTTTCGATTGTGTTCCGCATGAAATTTTATTGGAAAAATAATCTATCTACGGTTTCAGGGGTAAGTCTCTCGACTTGATGTCATCCTACTTAAATAATAGATTCCAATATGTCCAATGCGGTGACAACAAATCGGACCAAAAACTAATGCGTCACGGGGTACCTCAGGGTTCGGTGCTCGGTCCTATCTTGTTTATCGTCTATATTAATGACATTGTTGCGAATACTAAAACAGCGAAAACTTTTTTGTATGCAGATGACACCAATATGATAACACAAGACATTAATATAACTTCCGTACAGGAAAAAAGTAATTTGGCAGTCGGAAGCCTTGCAGTGGTTTACTGCAAATAGACTCGCCCTAAATAAGTCAAAAACACAAAAGTTGCGTTTCTTTTGCAATGATAACGCTCTATGTATTAATTTACTTGGTCTCATTTTAGACAGTAAATTCACTTGCAAGAATCATGTAGAAAATTTACAAAGGAAGTTTTCTAGCGTAATTTATTTATTGAGAAAACTGTCTAACAATGTTGACCAGAACGTTTTAAAAACAGCGTATTTTGCATTATTTCACTCAAAACTTTTATATGGATTTGAAATCTGGGGCAATACCGCCTCTGCATATAAAATATTTTTATTACAAAAAAAGGCGGTGAGGATTATATGCAATGCTAAGACGCACGACAGTTGCAAACCAATGTTTTTTCAATTAAATATTTTAACCTTACCAGCCCAGTATATTTATAACTGGCTTGTTTTTATTAGGAAACACTGATAATTTTGAGAGTCATACGTCCCTGCACCATTATAACACCAGAAAAAAGAAGACCTTATCGTTCCTTTTTTTAATACGAAACATTCAACGTATGGACCTAATTATTTAGGAATGGAATTTTTTAATAAATTGTCTTTGGACCTCCGTAATAAGAGCCTTGAAACTTTTAAAAAAACGCTTTTTAAATATTTAGGTAAAGAAAGTTTTCACACGTATAAAGAATTTTTAGAAGCGAGCAATGCAACCTAAATACTACATTTACTGATTGTATTATATATTTTTTTTCTGACGTGTTTTTTAACAATGATTTGTATATCTAAACCAAAAATCTATCTATCAATTGTGATTGACATAAATGTCAAATGTCCTACAGAGACCGCAGATATACCTGTCGGACATTCACCATTTTTAGATGAGAAATAATATTATTATAGAAAGAATTAACAGCTGTCATGGTAGAGTAATTTGGACGGAACCATGTTGGTTAACAGACAAAGTTTTACAAACATTTAAGAAATATTCAGTACGAATCAAATAGGTATACTTACTCGAAAATTTTTGAAAAACCAGAAGTAAAAGTAATTGGTCTATAATTTTCCATGTCCTCATTTTTATGAATAGGACAGATATTACCTATTTTTAGACAGTTTGGAAACATCCAGTTTGAAGGGAAATATTTATTAAGAAAGTGAGTTGACTTCCTTGTGAACTAAGTGACCTGTGACAGTTCGATTAGAAAAGAGGGAATGTCATCCGGTCCTGATGAGACAAAACAAAACAACAAAACTGTTCTTTCTCTGGTGGAGAATATTTATTTACACTGTTTTAAATTAAAGTAACAACGTGTATCACGCATTGATAATCCTTGAAGACGTTGATGCCCTCTGATGAGGAGCAGACACTCAAAACCCGATAAATCCAATTGTACCAGTTTCGAGTAACTAGACGCTAACATCTGATGTTGCGCGTCTGTAGAAAAGAAGTGATCTTACCTGAACGGGAGCACACCACATAATGATGTTCGATAGTTGATTTTTCATTAGAGCCGAAAAATAAAATATGTCTAATAGCGTAACGCCTTTTGACAAGCACAAGCGACACATTGCACTTAAGCCGTTTCCTTTTATCGATAATTCCTTCATTATGTTACACGTTTAATTAATTTTATAATAGTAAAATTTTTCGACTTCACTCTACACTTTAGCCACGAATGTAGTGTTCGCTTCTGAATGAATGATTCGATACACTGAGTCGACTCATTCAACTGAGTAGCGTGTATCGAATATTTCAAATAATTGAGTCGACTCATTGGATAAATAAATTTATTATTCACTGTGATTCATTGGATCAACTAAATTCATATTCACAGAAATGAATTGCCAAAATACAGGTTTAGCAATTCAGTTCTGTGGATAAGAATATGTAAAACAGTAAAAATTTTTGTTTACACTCCTTACATGAGTATCAACTGAATTGGTGATTGTTGAATTTTTATCATTCCTTAATTTGTCTGTTTAATTGGTCGTTTTTTATTATTAATTTTTTTAGTATTAATAACTTTTTATAATCAATTATTACTTATGCATAAAAACGTTACATTAATAACCCCTGAATAAATAAATGTAGGCTAATTTAAAAGTAGCAATTTTGGCAAAAAAACGATTATATTATATACCTACTCTATATTGATGTCTGTTTCTTATCTGTCTACTGTCTAGTGTCTACCGAGTTTTAATTATTTAAAATCATTAAAACTGTCTAGTCAATGACTCAATACTTAGTAATAAACACTAATCAAGTGAATGGTACAGTATTGCTTATGAAATATGATTGAATTGTGAGTCACGACATACAACAACTCTGATGTTTGTCAACGTAAGAACAAAAATTATTAAATTAAAATTCGACACACGTATCCTGCACAAGACCTTCTATAGCTGAAAGGGTCGTCCGGCCATAAACCATCACAAAATAATTTGTGCATTTCATGCCCACCGGCTGCATTGTAGTTCAGTCAATAAAGGAATTGTCGAGTGCGTCAGCAGGACCCCAAGCGACTTCCTCAGAATCTTGTTCAGGTTGCTTAGGGAGGGAAAATACCAAAAGTCCTAACATATAGGAGCTGCGTCGGAGAGGGGGGGGGCATTAAGAAGGCACCACTTTTTGTTTTTTTAGATTAGTATATCTCGAAAACAATCCGTCACAGAGAAATCTTACGCCAAATAAAAGCCAACAAAATTTTATACAGCTTTCGTTCTATACACTTTTTTCAAATTCTCAACCGTTATTGAGCTACATGCTCCTTTCGACTCACCTCCTAAATGTGTATTTTTCCTCCCTAAGCACCCTGAACAAGTTTTTGAAGGAATCGCTTAGGATCCTGTTCACGCACTCTACACCCACCTTTTGGGCCATTTATTGACTGGACTATTGAAGTCAGGTTTTTTTTACTATAGGAAATCTTTTTTGGAATGCTTCTGTTTTGAATGTGTGTGATCACATTTGTTTTATCATAGGAAAATGTGATGTCAGTGAAGGTAACGAAAAATAAAAATAGTTGGCAAAACCAAAAGTGAACACCCATACAAGTGATTTATTTGGATAAAATTATCATGATATGAATTTTAATTAAAAAATATTTGTTGTTTTACTTCATTTAGAAGTTGAAAGATTTTTTTTTACTAAAATTCAAAAACTCATATCTACGAAAAGAAAAAAAAAACACCATCCTGAAAATTTCAGGATATTCATTTGAAGGTATATACCTATAAAAAATTGAGCCAAAAATTTTGTCGACTTACGATTTTCAGCAATTGCAATTTTTTAATTTTTTGAAAATTTTTATTTATCCATAGCCCCAAATATCCCCCTTAAAATGAACTTTGTCCATTTATGTAATTATAATAGTTTTCAGATATTTAAAAAATAAACTTGAAAAATGGTGAAATTTTGAATTTTGCATAACTTTTGGAAAAAAAAATTTTTTTTCCTTTGGCAGGGCTTCGTTTTATGAAAAAAGAAAACTCCTCACCAAAACTCAGCCAAAACAAAAGGAGTCAATTCCAACCATTGGTCGATCTGACATAGAATGGCACAAAATGAATATTTTTTTTCTTTACCAAATAACATTTTAAAATTTTTAAATGAGAAAGTCTCTCTTTAACGAGATAAAAACAAGATATTATAATTAACTCTACTTACTTTATCTGTCCGTATTATAAAATCAACAGGAAAATGTTTGATGCACACATCCGTGAAGATAAAATTAAACGCACTGTGACAAATAAAATGTATTAAAATACAACAAAAGCACAATTTATTTGAATTGTTTAAAAAATTCGCTGATATTTATTATTAAAAATTTAATAACCATATAAGTGTACAGTTTAGTGGCATCAAAAGTTTATATAAATACAAAAACAGAATATCTTACACTTTAAACACCTTTGTTAAAAAAATTACATGTTTATTTATAAACTTAGAATACAACTTAGCTTGTCTTTTTCGTTGGTCTCGGATATGGCTTCTCATCAGTATGCGTGCGTTTGTGAACGTTTAAATTGTCTAATCGGTTGAAACTCTTATTACAGATGTCACACTGATATGGTTTCCCACCAGTGTGTGTGCGTTTGTGTCTAATTAAATCACTTGATTGGGAGAAACACTTATTACACATGTCACACTGATATGGTTTCTCACCAGTGTGTGTGCGTTTGTGTCTAATTAAATCATTTGATTGGGAGAAACACTTATTACACATGTCACACTGATATGGCTTCTCACCAGTGTGTGTGCGTTTGTGATATTTTAAATGACTTCGTCGGTTAAAACTCATATTACAAACGCCACACTGATATGGTTTCTCACCAGTGTGTGTGCGTTTGTGACTAATTAAATTACTTGATACGGAGAAACACTTATTACACATGTCACACTGATATGGTTTCTCACCAATGTGTGTGCGTTTGTGTATAATTAAATTACTTGATATGGAGAAACACTTATTACAAATGTCACACTGATATGGCTTCTCACCAGTGTGTGTACGCTTGTGATTAATTAAATTACTTGAATCGGAGAATTTCTTATCACAAACGCCACACTGATATGGTTTCTCACTCGTGTGAGTGCGTTTGTGACGACTTAAGCTGCCCCGTTGGCTAAAACACTTTTTACAAATGTCGCACTGATATGGTTTCTCACCAATGTGTGTGCGTTTGTGTATAATTAAATTACTTGATATGGAGAAACACTTATTACAAATGTCACACTGAAATGGTTTCTCACCAGTATGTGCACGCTTGTGATAAATGAATTTACTTGAATCGCCGAATTTCTTATCACAAATGACACATTGATACGGTTTCTCACCAGTGTGTGTGCGCTTGTGTCTAATTAAAGTACTTGATATGGAGAAACACTTATTGCAAATGTCACACTGATATGGTTTCTCACCAGTGTGTGTGCGTTTGTGAAGACTTAAATGACTCCGTTGGCTAAAACTCTTATTACAAACGCCACACTGAAATGGTTTCTCACCAGTGTGTGTGCGTTTGTGAAGACTTAAATGACTCCGTTGGCTAAAACTCTTATTACAAACGCCACACTGATATGGTTTCTCACCAGTGTGTGTACGCTTGTGAATAATGAAATTATTTGAATCGCCGAATTTCTTATCACAAATGCCACATTGATACGGTTTCTCACCAGTGTGTGTGCGTTTGTGAACATTTAAATTGTCTAATAAGGAATAACTCTTATTACAAATGTCAAAGAAATATTTCTTTTTACTCGCTTGTTTATGTTTCCTATAGTTTATCAAATTTCCTTTCTTGATCTCTTCACTTTTGCCTACATATTCTACTACATTGTTTTCCGTTATGTGACCTCCCTTGATCTTTGAGTTATCACTGCAGAGTTCGTTATCGTCCGTCTTATGTAAAGTTTCTGCGGTATCTTCTGCATATTCTGCTCGATTTGTTGAATTATCTTTCGTTGGTTCATCTCCAATTTCGAATTTTAAAGGCACTTCATGATTAATTTTATTTGCTGATTTAAAATTTTTCTCTTTCCCGATCATATACGTGTTTTCGAATTTTGTGTAATAGCTAATATCAACTTTTGAATCTTCGCAAACGATTTCACTACCATCACCATTGGATAAAGTTTCAGAATCATCAGCATATTCTGTTAGATTTAATGAATTATCATCCGCTGGCTCGTGTTTGATTTCGAATTTTAAAGGCATTGTCTCGTTATCATCGTTTGCTGAATTATAATTTATAGGCGCCATTTCATTCTTGGGAACGTTTATGCCAAATATATCATGAAATCCTACAGATTCACATTTCACAGAGACATCAAAGTGATTCGTTTCATGAATTAAATATTCCTCAGAAGACTTCTGAATGGAATATTCAGACTCGACTTGTTGGCGAGAAGTATGCAGTTGCTGTAGATAGCGTCGCAGTGTTTTATCGGATTGTACAATTTGCTTCTGAAACTCTTGGATTTTCTTGAGTTGGGTGTAACATACGCGGCAGATGAAATTTGGCATCTCATCATGTCTTCTTATCTGAAAATTGATAATTTTTTCCAAATAAATAAAAATATTATATTATTTTAGATTATAATAATATTTGATGATTCACAAGAGTATGTTTAATCATCTCTAAATTTTAATAAAATTAACATGGTTACACAGTAACGTTACTGACGACAATGCTTTGCTGAATTTATTTTTAATATAATATAGCTGTCAAACGTTAATAGATAGAGTTCGAGAATAACGGTGTAGAATGTCTACTGCTGCAAATGAAGAGAAAATCAAATTCATTCATTGGAATAATCAAAATTTTAGTTTCACGTATAGTGTTCGATTTATTTCGAATTTCATTTACCGATCGTCCTACTCCAGATATTTCACAATTTTAATATAATTCAAAAACAATGGATGTATCTAGTCGGAACATGAAAAAAGAAACAGAAGTAGATGCTGTCCTTACAGAGGTAAAAAGGAATGATATTTTTACTCTGGTGAAAAATAGTAGCAGATTGTCCAGCAAAGCAATAATCTACAAAGCTCCCGGTGGAAGTTAAAGTGCTGCGTACAAACTTCTAAAGAGACATGAGTTCAAAAAGAACTAATAATTGCGAAATGTTTGAAAAACATTATAACATTGTGGCAACTTTTCATCGGCGTGAAGAAATCAATAATTTTCATAATATTGCAGATATAAGAGCTGAGATAATTTGCATTTGCATAATAACTAGTGGCCCGGCCTGGTTTCACCCGGACTAATAGCTTTCTATCTGATGTCGCTAGTATATGGTCATAAAAAATGACTACAACGCAAAAATGTCTGAACTAATAGCTTTGAGAATATTCTACAGATGTCGCTATTTGGTACGAAAGCAGTTTTTTTGACAAGCACCACTATTTTTATACAATATATTTACAAATTATATACAAAAACCTTCCTCGTTTATCGATCTTTCTCCTGGTGGAAACCAAATGAAAATTGAGTTTTTAAGTTTATCGCGTTCAGACAGACAGAAGACGGCGGAAGGACTTTGTTTTATATATATAGATAGGACTCAAAGACCTGAAAAGCTAAATGTTTATACGGGTTTAATTGAACCAATTCATCTTTGATGGCAATATTGACACTGATAAATATGTGGAATAAATTCAGTATCAATCCATTGATAGTACCTAGACTATTTTCTTATATAGTAATACAGATTTGAATTTTTGCATAGTTAACAGTCATACAGGTTGATGGGTCAATTTTTTTAAGATACTCAACTGAAATCTGAACTTTAAACTCAGCCTACTACGAATTCACAAATAGGGTTAGTTCTCGATATTTTGTAACGCGTAAGACATCGAAAAAAATATTTCAGAAAACGTTGTTCAGTCTATATACCGAGTGTCATGACACAATTCGCATTTTTAATTTTTTCATTAATTTGGTTTACACCAAATTCTTATTTTTTTGCATTGAAAGAGTATTACCATTTTTTATGAAAAACTGATAAATACTAGACTTATATATTTAGAATAACTCTAAAAAAATTTGAATCTATTTGCCACATAGTTTTGATGAACATTATTAGACATAATAACATATTTTGAGAATTATTTTCAGTGGAGAGATTATAATAATTATTATTAATTGCCAACGCTGTCCGTTACGATGCATTGTACTACTTGAGCGACAAATTCAAACGGATAGATATGAAAATATACTCTCTGAGTTATGTTATCAGTTAGCTATAAATTTTTATTATGAATAATTCGTTCCGAATTGCTTTATCTGTGAATTTTTAATGTATATAAATTAACAACAATTCGGCTTACTACATTTTTGTGACAAACTGAAGAATTGTCCTGTTTCTTATCACGACTAACTTTTTTACTCTGCTGTTTACGACTCATCGCCACAAATACATGTTGAGATTTAAAAAAATTGTAAATAAACACAACACATAAAAGAGCTAGAGAATTGTAATTTATAAAAATATTTGATAGTATTAGAAATTAGTATATAGGGAATAGGGATATGAGTGTAGGGTGATCATTTTTATTGTAACACAATGCGGGACAGAAAATGTTTGTTCAGTTCGCTGAGAAAAGACTCCCTTTTTTTTGGTAGTTTAAGTTACTTCTTATAACAAACATCAGAATGCGCGAAGACAAATGACCTTTTTTAGGTTAAAAAAGAGTCATTCGTTTTCGTGATTACCTATTGTAAGGTCCTTACAACAAACAAGCATGTCCGTAACTGAGTGACTCTGCATTTCTAATAAGTGAATGCGTTTGTATAGTCACACGAGTAGAATATAATCGAATACTGTAAAATTCACGTAATAAAGCGGACATTTTCCGGGACACACAATAATTCGGGACAGTCCCGGAAAATCCTGGACCGTTGGCAACCCTATACGAGTGTAGCAGATATGTACATTTCTACTGGTACAGTTTTTGACCTCTGTTTTTATGCATATGCTCAAAAACTTTTAGCGAACATTGTAGCAAGGCATCGTTTATAATTAGGTTATAAAACCAGAAAATGTATTTATTGTTACTTGGCCCATTCGCATGTCCCTATATAGGTACATTGCTATCAGGAAGTAACAATAGATAGAAACTAAATGTTTCGCATTAAAATAAACTATTAAATTGTTTAAAATTTAATTATCCGCATGTATCACACGTTGATAATCCTTGAAGACGCTGATGATATTCTCAGATGTTAAGCGTCTATAATTTGCAATTCATGATAATCCCTTAAAAGAAGTAATATTACCTGAACGGGAGCACACCACATAATGAAGTTGGATAGTTGATTTCTTTTTACGTCCGAAGAATAAAAGATGTCTAATAGCGTAACGCCTTTTGATAGGCACAATCGACACATTGCACTTAGCCCGTTTCCTTTTACAGACATTTCCATCATTATGGAACGTTTAATCATTAATTTTATAATAGTAAAAAATTTTCAGTGTAGTTTTCGACTACGCTCCATAGTCTAACTCTACACCAGTTGTTCTTAACCGGTGATCCGCGGACCACTAGTGGTCCCTGAGAGCACCCGAAATGGTCCGCGAAGTCATTATATTATAATTATTAAATATTATGTAACAATGTCAAATTCTGTACATAATACATTCTATAATCTATACCATATATACACAAACCGTAACAAACGTGCTACGCACGTACACAATAACAGATCTAATACAAAACAAGCGTCCGTTACTGGTTCATTTTACAGCAATACACTTGACCATTTATTAAAATACAACTATAAGAACTCTCGCATATAACGCGATACGACAGCTAGGCTATCAGACGCTGTGATGAGTATTTCGCTCGGTTCGTTCCGTTCGCATTTGTTTCAGTCCAACTTCTTTCGTTATTGTATACTAATTTAGAATTTTCAAGTTTAACAACAAAATTTGGGCAAAAATCATTGGAGACTACGAAGGTTCATAAAATAAACGCTTCTGATAAACGCTGCTGATTTATGTATTTAATACGTAAGAAAAATAAAACGTTTTTTGTTTGTTATGTCATCCGTTAATATTTTTTTTCTAATAATTTTATACGTGTTTTATTTATAGAACAACCTTATAATCATATAAATAGGAATAATTACACGTCCGCGTTACAACACATGGGGACATAAGCGACAACACAAAGGGCAGGGAAGCACGATTCATCCCACGGGTTAAATTAGTGAAAGTAGTTCTGTCATTGAATTTTTATCTAAATAAGTGGGTTTTTTTTTTGTGTTGTCATATTGAAGCAAAAAGGGTAAGTCCAAAATTAGACTATTTTAAGGTAACCATATTTAATAATCATATTATTGGGTATAAACAATCGATTTTTTGATTTGGTTTCTTTTTTTTCTATTGTTATTTTTTTATTATTATTATTAGTTGTTTTTTTGATCACAATTTTGTTAATAAATGTATTAATTTATTCCTAATTTATTTCTGAATTATCACCGAAACCTTTGCCTACCATCACCTAGCCAATCAGATCCAAACTCCAAAAAACCCTAACGGTGTCAGTGATAAGTCATCGGAGAAAGCGTTAACATTGGTGGGATAAACCACTGGCAGATCACTGGGATCGTAACAACACTATAGCACGAAAGATTCGTACTCAAGCACTAAGCATTGAGGTAGTCAAGTACAATGATGACGCAGTGTTTAAACTATTTAGGTTTAAATTGGTTGAAACTTTCGTACAGACGTCACACTGATACGGTTTCTCACCAGTATGTGTGCATTTCTCATTCAGCAATGTTTCTATTCAATTGTTGAATATATATTTACAATGAAATATTTTATATCAGAATTATGATATTTTAATTAAGATTTTTGTAATGACACTTTTTTGCCTTTTTGGATACATGAAAATAAATCATTATTATTATTTGTTAATGTTTTAACGACCCAAAGATGTAAAATATAAATGAACTCAGTATTGTCTATATTAACTCTATACCAGAGGTTCCCAAACTTTTTTTTCTCATAGACCACTTTAAAAATTTTGCTGATTCTGGTGCAGCTACATTTCTACCATATTCCCAAAACTCGACAAAAAATGTGAAGATTAGATCTAACTATGGAAATTTGCGTTGCGGCTGAGTTCCAACCACGAATGGGGAGTTTTCTAAATGAAATCAGTGAGAACTGATTGGTTAATTAATTAATTGATTGTGCGTGATCATCGAGTAGACAATGATATTTTATTTATTTGGTAATTTAATATATACATTTTCATTTACATTGCATTATGTGTTAATCTATTACTGCTGACACTATGTGAAATATTAGGATGTGTGTCAGTGTTCGGAGACCGTACTTCTCATGCTACGGCCCTGACTTTATATTAATAAAATAATTTATTCATTTCATTATTTCTTTACTTGTTACATAATTTCCTTTTTTTCTGTTAACTTTCAGTTGAATTTTATTTTATTTGTCAGTTATAATTTATCAGTTGAAATAAAACGATTTAAAAATATTATCTATTTAATTTACCAACCAGATCCGCAACAGTCAGCATTTAATGAACCATGTGTGTAACTACAGGTGCACTTAAGGTGCGCTATGTAATGTTAAGGAGACTCGCCACAAGCGGATATCAAAAAAATAAAGTTGGTCAATCAAAAAAGTGATTCCAACCAACTTTACTTTTTTGACATCTACTCACAGCACAAGGAACCAATCAATTCTCACTTATTTCATTTAGAAAACTCCCCACTCGGAGTGGTAAAAATAAAATGAAAATAGTATATTTTTTTGTGTTGTATTTATTCAAATATGTAACAAGTAACAGTCGCTGAGCCTCTTAAAATATTATCTGCCTACATTGATAGGTAAAATCAAGCCAACATTTTAGTTCTTCATTATCGAAAGCAGATATATTCTCTTGGACCCCCTCTTACAAATTGTGAACCCCCATTTTTTTGTCACGCAAATGTAGACCCCCTTCGAGTCTCCTGTGGACCCCTGGGGGTCCACCTGGACCACTTTGGGAACCACTCCTCTATACTAATATATAAAGCTGAAGAGTTTGTTTGTTTGGTTGAATGCGCTAATCTCAAGAACTACTGGTTCAAATTGACATTTTTTTTGTTGGATAGCCCATTTATCGAGGAAGGCTATAGGCTATATATCACGATACGACCAATAGGAGCGGAGCATCAATGAAAAATGTTGCAAAATGTATCTCAAAATTTGTCCGTCTTAAGATTCTATTCAGGTGAAATACCCTAACTAAATATTTCAAAATTAGTGTCGTACATTCACAAACCCGGCTAGCACAGTCGGTAGAGCATGCGACTCTTAAATCAGGGTCGTGGGTTCGAGCCCCACGTTAGGCGAATTTATTTTTAATTTTTTTTTATTTTCTACATTGCTTTCTTCTTAGGTTTACAATTACAATTTATTTTAATTTTATTTCCGACTAATTAAAATTAATAAATCTAATTAATGGCTCATTTGATTTAAAAGAAATTTATTATTAAATACTGCTTTTTATCATTTTTTACAAAACGTGAAAGTACTTAAAGCCATCTATGGACGGTTAAGTTATGTTGTTTATTCTGCTTGCAGTACACATCTCTCTACATTTATATCTATTTGACCATAGATGACACATACCTACATGTAAATATTTTCAACAAAAAAGGAGTATTGAGTTTAAAATAAGTAACAAAGCAGGGAACTGCCGAAAACTGCAAAAAATTTGGACACAACATCATCTCGGTAAACTAAGATGAATGTGCGTACTCATGTCCCTCCCTTCCTCATTCGTTCTTTTGCACCCAGGTAAAACCGTGCGGGACCGCTAGTCCAATATAAGAGAGAAGCGCTAGTCTTTTTCTAAATACCGATATAATATAAGTGTGCAAATTTGACGAATATAAAAACGGCAAATAATGCGGTTTATAAATTCAATTCTTTGTTACCGTCTGATTTTATTTTAAACAAATAAAATTTCGAACGAATTTTCCAAACTGCTTTATTAAAAATTAATTATCAATTTCACTCCGGATTTAGATCAAATTCGGAGGCACTGTGACTATGTCTTCGCTTGTGACGACTGAAACTTCTGAGTTCTTTGTTCTTATCACAAACGCCACACTGAAATTGTTTCTCACCAGAATGTGTACGCTTGTGAATAATGAATTTACTTGAATCGCCGAATTTCTTATCACAAATGCCACATTAATACGGTTTCTCGCCAGTGTGTGTGCGTTTGTGACTAATTAAATGACTTGATATGGAGTACACTTATTACAAATGCCACATTGATACGGTTTCTCACCAGTGTGTGTGCGTTTGTGTCTAATTAAATCACTTGATCTGGAGAAACACTTATTACACATGTCAAACTGATATGGTTTCTCACCAGTGTGTGTACGCTTGTGATTAATTAAATTACTTGATACGGAGAAACACTTATTACACATGTCACACTGATATGGTTTTTCACCAGTATGTGTCCGCTTGTGTCTACTTAAAGGACTTGATGTGGAGAAACACTTATTACAAACGCCACACTGATATGGTTTCTCACCAGTGTGTGTGCGTTTGTGTCTAATTAAATCACTTGATCTGGAGAAACACTTATTACACATGTCAAACTGATATGGTTTCTCACCAGTGTGTGTACGCTTGTGATTAATTAAATTACTTGAATCGGAGAATTTCTTATCACAAACGCCACACTAATATGGTTTCTCACTCGTGTGAGTGCGTTTGTGACAATTTAAGCTGCCCCGTTGGCTAAAACACTTTTTACAAATATCGCACTGATATGGTTTCTCACCCGTGTGTGTGCGTTTGTGACTAATTAAATGACTTGATATGGAGAAACACTTATTACAAATGTCACACTGATATGGTTTCTCACCAGTGTGTGTACGCTTGTGATAAATTAAACTACATAAAATGGAGAATTTCTTATCACAAACTCCACACTGATATGGTTTCTCACCAGTGTGTGTGCGTTTGTGAACATTTAAATTGCCTAATAAGGAGTAACTCTTATTACAAATGTCACAGAAATATTTCTTTTTACTCGCTTGTTTATGTTTCCTATAATTTATCAAATTTCCATTCTTGATCTCTTCACTTTTGCCTACATATTCTACTACATTGTTTTCCGTTATGTGACCACCCTTGATCTTTGAGTTATCACTGCAGAGTTCGTTATCGTCCGTCTTATGTAAAGTTTCTGCGGTATCTTCAGCATATTTTGCTCGAAGTGTTGAATTATCTTTCGTTGGTTCATCTCCAATTTCGAATTTTAAAGGCACTTCATGATTAATTTTATTTGCTGATTTAAAATTTTTCTCTTTCCCGATAATATACGTGTTTTCGCCCAATTTTGTGTAATAGCTAATATCAACTTTTGAATCTTCGCAAACAATTTCACTTACATTACCATTGGATAAAGTTTCTGTATCATCAGCACATTCTGTTAGATTTGATGAATTATCATCCGCTGGCTCGTGTTTGATTTCGAATTTTAAAGGCATTGTCTCGTTCTCATCGTTTGCTGAATTATAATTTATAGGCGCCATTTCACTCTTGGGAACGTTGATGCCAAATATATCATTAAATCCTATAGATTCACATTTCACAGAGACATCAAAGTGATTCGTTTCATGAATTGAATGTTCCTCAGAAGACTTCTGAATGGAATATTCAGACTCGACTTGTTGGCGAGAAGTATGCAGTTGCTGTAGATAGCGTCGCAGTGTTTTATCAGATTGTACAATTTGCTTCTGAAACTCTTGGATTTTCTTGAGTTGGGTGCAACATACGCGGCAGATGAAATTTGGCATCTCATCATGTCTTCTTATCTGAAAATTGATAATTTTTTCCAAATAAATAAAAATATTATATTATTTTAGATTATAATAATATTTGATGATTCACTAGAGTATGTTTAATCATCTCTAAATTTTTATAAAATTAACATGGTTTCACAGTAACATTATTGACGGCAATGCTTTGCTGAATTTATTTTTAATATAATATATTATATATGTCAAACGTTAATAGATAGAGTTCGCGAATATCGGTGTAGAATGTCTACAGCTGCAAATGAAGAGAAAATCAAATTCATTCATTGGAATAATCAAAATTTTAGTTTCACGTATAGTGTTCGATTTATTTCGAATTTCATTTACCGATCGTCCTACTCCAGATATTTCACAATTTTAATATAATTCAAAAACAATGGATGTATCTAGTCGGAACAAAAAAAGAAACAGAAGTAAATGCTGTCCTTACAGAGGTAAAAAGAAATGATATTTTTACTCTGGTGAAAAATAGTAGCAGATTGTCCAGCAAAGCAATAATCTACAAAGCTCCCGGTAGAAGTTAAAGTGCTGCGTACAAACTTCTAAAGAGACATGAGTTCAAAAAGAACTAATAATTGCGAAATGTTTGAAAAACATTATAACATTGTGGCAACTTTTCATCGGCGTGAAGAAATCAATAATTCTCGTAATTGCAGATATAAGAGCTGAGATAATTTGCATTTGCATAATAACTAGTGGCCCGGCCTGGTTTCACCCGGACTAATAGCTTTCTATCTGATGTCGCTAGTATATGGTCATAAAAAAATGATTACAACGCAAAAATGTTTGAACTAATAGCTTTGAGAATATTCTACAGATGTCGGTATTTGGTACGAAAGAAGTTTTTTTTGACAAGCACCACTATTTTTATACAAAATATTTACAAATTATATACAAAAAGGATAGAAAAGATAGAATATATTTCTTTCCTTGTCAAAAACTTAAGTTGTTCAAGATTTTAATAAAGATTGTCTGAAAAATTAGTTCAAAACAATATTTGATCCTAAAAAAAAAATGAAACTCCAAAAACATTATCCGAACTTTGCAATTATCTAGAATAATACCTACTAACCAAATTTACATGTGATCAATAACACAGCAGCCATATTGAATTAATTGTCAAAATAAAAATGAAATGAAATAGAATATGTTTCTGTCCTTGTTAGATCGCCTAATAAATAGTGTAATAGGTGGTACTTCTACCTATTAAATTATAATTTATCGATTTAAACATCCAATAACACTAAATGTTCTTTGTGAATACCAAATCAGTATTAATTTGTTTATTAGTACAATCTACCTGTTAAATTAGTTATTGGCTTTTTATGAATACGACCCTAATGTTCTTATATAGTAATACAGATTTGAATTTTTGCATAGTTAACAGTCATACAGGTTGATGGGTCAATTTTTTTAAGATGCGTTGTTCAGTCTATATACCGAGTGTCATGACACAATTCGCATTTTTAATTTTTTCATTAATCTGGTTTTCAGCAAATTCTTATTTTTTTTTTTGCATTGAAAGAGTATTACCATTCTTATGAAAAACTGATAAATAATAGACTAATATATTTAGAATAATTCTAAAAAAATTTGAATCTATTTGCCACATAGTTTTAACAATAATAATAATAATAATATATTTGTTGTCCGTATTGCAAACAGCAGAACATGTCATATAAACACATAAGTACATTGGCTTTAAAAATTTACAAATTCTTCTGTGTTTAGAAACAATTATTGATTAAATAGTTACCCATTGTCTTTTTAAAGAGTTTAAAAGACGAGATCTTCTTTATTTCGTTTGGTAACTTGTTGTAGCATATAATACACATGTAATATGACGAATCTTCAAATTTAGTTGTATTATGTGATGGAATAGCTAAATTGTTTCTACCCCTTGTGTTATAATTGTTGATGCAAATATCACTATTTGTTACAAATAAGCTGAATTTTTGTTTAACAAAACAAACCAATTCCAAAATATAAATACAATTGTAACGGTGCGCGTTTTAAGGTGACGTAATCAACGCGACGTCACAACAGGTCCGCTGCTTTCCGTCGGCCGGGGTATAGCTCGCCGGAAACCAGGGCACTTATATTAGCAGCGGAATACAAAGAATTTAAATAAGAGAAGTTTAGCGTATTTTCAATGTCGTACTAGGTCGACTTTTATTAAAAGAACAAAAACTCTTTAGTGTTTACAAAATGAACAAAATATATCAATACAAAAATATTACATCAATCGGTTACATAAATACATAAATACAATATCTAGCGGTGAGGTAGAGGAGACACCCGGACGGTCGCCTCTCCTCCTGGTCAAAACGGTCGGGAAAACGGTAAGGAGCACCTGACGTCCCGCCGACGACAGCCGTCTGTCCAGATGTCGGGCGTCAGGGGGGTACAGTAACGGGAACGGAAACAGGCGATATAGTCGGGACTCGTTGGCGAAAAGCTGAGCGCTTAGGGAGGCCTATGTCACCTCCCTACACCAACGAGTTAGGAACGGTTTCCGGTAGCCGAGTGAGCTGGCTGCCAGACTGAGCGTCGTGGCAATACCGGGCGGTGGAGAAAGCGGACTAGAGTGGAGCGGGTGTAGTAGCGGTAGGAACCGGACGGTCGCCTCTACACAGAGTAGTGAAGCTATCACTGTGTACAGGTGGACAGTTCTTATCAGCGAACTTGTCGACTATAGCTTGATGTTTTACAAGCTATATCTATAGGTATGAACCGTCCGATATGCAAGAGCTGTTAATAATTATTTCGCGTTATTAAATAAATGCTGGCTAGCTTAAACAAGTACTGGAGCGTTCGCATGTCAGACGGTTTGTACTTGATATAATTTAATACTGCACACTTGGTGTCTCTTTGTTAAATGTACACTGGTTAACGGTAATTTAATATCGTTTATAATTAATTATAACGGTCACTGGTAATTTAATATAATTAATTATAACGGTCACTGGTAATTTTAATATAGTTTATAGTTATTATTTGCGGTGCTACGGAAAACACCGCTTTATACACTGGTAAATTAATATAGTTAATTTCATATTTCTGGCGGTGTTATTCAAAACGCCGCCACGGGCACTGATAATTAAATATAGTCACTTACGTGGTGAGGCTTAGTGACGTATCGTCACACAATAAATATTTAAAATCTTTTCACTTTTAAATAAAGGTTTACAATGAGCAAGCACGTGTGAGTTAGTAATACTTCGTACTATTCTTTTTTGCAGTATGAACAGGCGGTTCATATGTCTCGACCTTCCCCATATTAAGATCCCATATCTTAATCGGGAGTGTACATGTGCATAATAGAATTGTTTTATCGCTTCTCGAGTAACAGTTGACTTTATGACTTTAATGGCATATAATGCCGAACACATATTATTGACTAGACTGTCAATATGCTTCTCCCAAGTTAAATATCTATCGATATGTATTCCTAAGAATTTCACATTATCAGCCTGCTGTATAGTACCCTCTGTCAAGAATGATTCTCAAGCTGTGGTCAGATTTATTGGCACTATTTCTATATCAAACGAATTTAGTCTTGCTAGCATTCATGATAATGCCATTGTCAGTACACCATTTACTAATCAGTACATTCGTTTGCGATGCTATAGATACTAATTCACTAATATCATTATTACTAAGGAAGACTGATGTATCATCAGCAAATTGATACACTTTACCAAACGGGACAGAAAGGGGCATGTCATTTGCAAATATAAGAAATAGAATGGGCCCCAAGATAGACCCCTGTGGCACTCCACAATTAATAGGTTTAATAATTTTTTAGGCTTGATGAACAATTAGAAATAATAACATATTTTGAGGATTATTTTCAGTGGAGAGATTATAATAACTATTATTCATTGCCAACACGGTCCGTTACTATGCATTGTACTACTTGAGCGACAAATTCAAACGGATAGATATGAAAATATACTCTCTGAGTTATGTTATCAGTTAGCTATAAATTTTTATTATGAATAATTCGTTCCGAATTGCTTTATCTGTGAATTTTTAATGTAAATAAATTATCAACAATTCGGCTTACTACATTTTTGTGACAAACTGAAGAATTGTCCTGTTTCTTATCACGACTAACTTTTTTACTCTGCTGTTTACGACTCATAAACACAAATACATGTTGAGATTTTAAAAAATTGTAAATAAACACAACACATAAAATTGCTAGAGAATTGTAATTTATAAAAATATTTGGTAGTATTAGAAATTAGTATATAGGGAATAGGGATATGAGTGTAGGGTGACCATTTTTATTGTAACACAATGCGGGACAGAAATTAATGTTTGTTCAGTTCGCTGAGAAAAGACTCCCTTTTTTGTAGTTTAAGTTACTTCTTATAACAAACATCAGAATGCGCGAAGACAAATGACCTTTTTTAGGCTAAAAAAGAGTCATTCGTTTTCGTTAATACCTATTGTAAGGTCCTTACAACAAACAAGCATGTCCGTAACTGAGTGACTCTGCATTTCTAATAAGTGAATGCGTTTGTATAGTCACACGAGTAGAATATAATCGAATACTGTAAAATTCACGTAATAATGCGGACATTTTCCGGGACACAAATTAATTCGGGACAGTCCCGGAAAATCCTGGACCGTTGGCCACCTATACGAGTGTAGCAGATATGTACATTTCTACTGGTAGAGTTTTTGACCTCTGTTTTTATGCATATGCTCAAAAACTTTTAGCGAACATTGTAGCAAGGCATCTTTTATAATTAGGTTATAAAACCAGAAAATGTATTTATTGTTACTTGGCCCATTCGCATGTCCCTATATACATTGCTATCAGGAAGTAACAATAGATAGAAACTAAATATGTTTCGCATTAAAATAAACTATTAAATTGTCTAAAAATTAATTATCCGCATGTATCACACGTTGATAATCCTTGAAGACGCTGATGATCAAAGATGTTAAGCGTCTATAATTTGCAATTCATGATAATCCCTTAAAAGAAATAATCTTACCTGAACGGGAGCACACCACATAATGAAGTTGGATAGTTGATTTCTTTTTACGTCCGAAGAATAAAAGATGTCTAGTAGCGTAACGCCTTTTGATAGGCACAATCGACACATTGCACTTAGCCCGTTTCCTTTTATCGACATTTCCATCATTAAGGAACGTTTAATTAATAATTTTATAATAGTAAAAATTTTTCAGTGCAATTTTCGACTAAGCTCTAGTCTAACTCTACACCAGTGGTTCTTAACCGGTGATCCGCGGACCACTAGTGGTCTCTGAGAGCACCCGAAATGGTCTGCGAAGTCATTACCTATATTATAATTATTGAAATTATTAAATATTATGTTACAATGTCAATATCTGTACATAATACATTCTATAATCTATACCATATATAGGTACACAAACCGTAACAAACGTGCTACGCACGTACACAATAACAGATCCAATACTAAACAAGCGTCCGTAACTGGTGCGTTTTACAGCAGTACACTTGAACATTTATTAAAATACAACTATAATCACTCTCGCATATAATGCGATACGACAGCTAGGCTATCAGATATAGCCACACTGTGACGAGTATTTCGCTCGGTTCATTCCGTTCGCATTTGTTTCAGTCCAACTTCTTTCGTTATTGTATACTAATTCTGAATTTTCAAGTTTCACAACAAAATTTGGGCAAAAATCATTGAAGACCACGAAGGTTTACAAAAATAAACGCTCCTTATTTAAATACGTAAGAAAAATAAAATGTTTTTGTTAGTTATGTAATCCGTTAATACTTTTTACTAAAAATTTTATGCGTGTTTTATATATAGAACAACCTTATAATAATTTACAACACCGCCAAACAGTTGGTGATCCGAGGCATGTCAAAAATTTAGTCAAATAGTCCCTCATCACTAAAAGGTTAAGAGCCACTGCTCTACACTATAGCACGAAAGATTTGTAGTCAAGCACTAGGCATTGAGTCAGTTAAGACCATAGACTATAGAGTTTAAGGACATATAAACCACTAACGGTCCCGCCCGGTTTCACCCGGGTGCAAAAGAACGAATGAGGTGGGGGGGTACATGAGTACGCACATTCATCTTATGTTGTGTCCAAATTTCATGATGATCTGAGTTACCGTTCAAAAGTTTTTGTCGATCAAAAATTACGGTAATTAATAAAATATAATAAATATTTAATTAATAAAATTTAAAAAAATTAAAATGTAAGCCTTAGAAGAAAGCAATGTAGAAAATAAAAAAAAAATTAAAAATATATCCGCCGACGTGGGGCTTGAACCTACGACCCTGACATTAAAAGTCTGATGCTCTATTCAAGGATGGTATATTATGGTTGTAAATAAAAGAAACAGCATATTAATGTACTCTCTTTATTATCTTCAAAATACTGAAGGTCTTTCAGGCCAAGAGCTTTATATAATTAGATTGTTTAAATAAATATATTCTTCGAAGCAATATGACTTCTAAGCATAACACAATATGATTTGTTACCATAACATAACATCGCCACTATAGAGCCTGTTTCGTCACATAATTTATTTTTATTTGACAATCTTATAACAACAAATGTAGTGAATACAGTTTTTGTATAACACTAAAACCAACATCTATCGACTGAGCTACCCGGGCTAGTGATGTGAGGCGCTAATATTGCAATCTTTAGTTAGGGCATTTCACTTGATAATATTTGTCGGACGGACAAATTTTGAGATACATCTTGCAACATTTTTCATTATTGCTCCGCTCCAATTGGTCGTAGCGTGATATTATATAGCCTAAAGCCTTCCTCGATAAATGGGCTATCCAACAAAAAAAATTTTTTTTTGACGTGATAACGTCTTATAAATTGATGAATCACGTCAAAATAAAAAGATGAATGACCTAGCTGTCGACCACCTATGTAAATAAAAAAAAATAATAAAAAGATGAAACACCGGCTGCATGCACGAAAAAGCGTAACGTTCCTATCGTTCCGCCTGACCCTGTGCGTGCTTTTCTCGAAAACGGCCCTAACGATTTGGATGAAATTTACTGAAAAGGGATTTTGGGGGGCAAAAAATCGTTTTCGCTAGGTCTCATCTCTCGAAAAAATCGTTTTCATACAAATTTTATCATTATAAAAATCAATTTTTTGACGTATGAAAATACTTAAATATTGTTAGTAGGTTTTGGAATTTTATATAAACAATGAAACAAATTATTGTTTTCAAAATATTATGACAGTTAATCTTTGAGACTTAAAATAAATACGAAAGAAAGAAAGTTAAAAAAAAAACAATTTTTATTATAGGTGGTAAGTAATTTTAATAAATAAAATTAACCTAAATTTGAAGCGAAAGATGCAATATCATAGATTCGAATTATTATAATTATTATATTATAAATTTAGGTTATGTATTACGGAATACGTTATCACGTAAAACTATCGTCCGTAAACCAACTTTACAGACAACCAATTTTTAATTCGAACCAGTAGTTTCTGAGATTAGCGCGTTCAACCAAACAAACAAACAAACTCTTCAGCTTTAAATCTTAGTATAGACTGCGCGCGTGTGTTGACTTCTAGCATCAAAACTGAAGTGCCAGTGGAGTAACAGTCGGATTTAAGTACCTGCTATTATTTAAGAACGGAAAATTTATATTGGGTGATTATCTTAGATTTTTCATCAGGAATATGTTGTAATGTAATTAATTATTTTTTTTCAAATTTAAATATTGCTGTTAACGGTTCTCATATACATATTATGTGTAAATCTACTAAACGTTTTTCTTTGCTTTTAAGTTGTAAAGTAAAATTATTTAAAAATGGGAGAAACATGGGCCTTAATAATTCATGAAAATACGATTTAAGAAAATCGATTTGTACAAAAGACAAAACATTTCATTTTTTAAAAAATTATTGAGCAGAACCAAAACAATATAAATTATAATAAGTATCTACAACAAACAGGTTGTATAAAATATATTCCAGCCAATTGGGCAACGCAACGGTACCATTGCAACGTTTGTGTTCGTAAAAGCCAAATTATTAATCCTTTTATTAATAGATGAAAAAATCTTTATGTAATTTTCAAAAGTAATTTCTTTTCTTTGGATATCAAGACAACATTATTTTCTAATTAATTTTTTTATTCAATCAAAATTATTCCTATAAATTTTATTCATCTTTATTCTTAATACTGACTAGCCTAAATATAAAGTTAATATGAACCATCTTTATTTCATTACTAGCGGTCCCGCCCGGGTTCACCCGGGTGCAAAAGAACGAATGGTGGGGGGTGAGGGACATGAGTACGTACATTCATCTTGTGGCATTCATCTTAGTTTACCGAGATGAATGTTGTGACATTCATCTTAGTTTACCAAGATGAATGTTGTGTCCAAATTTCATGATGATCGGAGCAACCGTTCAAAAGTTTTTGTCAGACGGACAAATTTTGAGTTACATTTTGAAAAATTTTTCATTGATGCTCCGCTCCTATAATTGGTCGTAGCGTGATATTATATAGCCTATAGCCTTCCTCGATAAATGGGCTATCCAACAAAAAAAATGTTCAATTCGAACCAGCAGTTCCTCAGATTAGCGCATTCAATCAAACAAACAAACTCTTCAGCTTTATATGTTAGTAGAGATTCATAATTTACATATAATTTATTTATTTATCTGTGTTTCACTTCTTATTCGATTAAAATATTGATTTGATTTAATTTTAAAGCAATTTCATGCCTTTTTTTCAAACTCGTACCTTGCTTTATTTTCCATTATTTATTATCTTTATTCGATATATTACGTTTTTCATCATTCATTCACATAATATATCTTATATTATTCAATACATTATGTCTTTACACGACAAATTCTGGCGTTCTTGAATGGCTCCCAATCAGCAACCTTCATATTATTAATCCAAGAATTAAGTTTCTGAGGATTTTTCGGAAATCTACAATTATTTATAAAATAAAAATTTTTCATTAATATTTCGATCATTCAAACTTGCATTCTATTAGAAAATAAAAAGATAATACTAATTAATTTTTATATTTTTTAGATATTTCTGAAGAAGATCCAAATCCGGATCGAAACGGCATCTTTTGTTATATTGATTTATATTTTTTGTCAATATAATATAGTCTGAAGAAAATTGGTCGACAATTTTATTTATTTGAAAAATTATATAGGTTACATATCAGAGGTTATACATATATTAGAAATTCAAAAGTAAATTGTTCTTTATTACACCCTACGCCACTGGAGAAATGGCGATTTAGATAAAAAAAAAACACATTCAAAAGCTAATCTATGAATGAAAATTTAAAAGAAAGCTTCCCACAATATTATTGTTTTAATACTGTATAAAATAAATCATATTTAGAAGCCATGGCTATAAAATAACTAATTTTAAAGATATTTGCGATCATTGTTGTAGATGCAATACATGTGATTTATTAATTACCTGTGAAACGTAACTTCAGGCTCCATTCTACCGTTTTGGCTTTAACAGCCGTAAGCTGCACACACCAACCATTGTGCACAACACAGTATTTTTATCAAAAAAGTCTTAAAACGGGCAAAATATTAAAAAATACACAGGTACCAAATCGTTTGTTTAGCACCAAACTCACTGCGTCACTTCAGTTTTTGCAAATAGAGAACCTTGCCATAATACAGTCTACGGTATCCCCTCTCTATCTATACATCCATGGTCAAGACCAATGATGACGCAGTGTTTAAATTGGTTGAAACCATACATATACAGGTGTCCCATTAAGAATGGGACATAGAACAACCGCAGATTCTCCAATTCAAAATAAAACGATTAAGCGAAATATGCTTAGATAAAATGTTACTCGTTCTACCAGTGGCGTACGGCAGGAGTAAGTAATCTTGTACCCCTTCTAAATGTTAATAATAATGTACACTTGTTAGTTTGTTGCAAAGTCATTGGTTTTCGAGATATTCGCAGTTTTTTTAAGACAAAATTGTAAAAATGAATATTATTAATAATAATCCAATAAAAAGTACATGTCTATCTATCTTTAACTGCGAATATCTCGAAAACAATGACTTTACAACAAACTAACAGGTGTACATTATTGACTTAGAAAATATCAAAAAAATTAAAATTATAGTCAAAATTAAAATTTAGACAGCGGCGTAACATTTAGAAGGTGTACAAGCATTACTTACTCCTGCCGTACGCCACTGGTAGAGCGTACTGAACTAATTTTTTTATTGTTAGGTGCATTTTATGATATTTAACAAGTGTGCCGATTTGAGTAAAATTATACGGTGTATTAAAAAAATTATGGACATTAATAATTTTTCAGTTTTCAACTTCAACACCCCGTATTTCGGAAACGAGTAACATTTTATCTAAGCATGTTTCGCTTAATCGTTTTATTTTGAATTGGAGAATCTGCGGTTGTTCTATGTCCCATTCTTAATGGGACACCCTGTATATATTAATAGATAGCGGATGCCTATCCTTGAGCATTGTGCGGAATGGCTCCAATTAGAAGCCACAGGGAAGCTATTTTGTACGTGAAAAACGCCGTAAAAATCGCGCGGGATTCAAAAAGATTAAAATATATTCTATAATATGATATTAATGGAAAAACTATAAAAGTCGCAGTAAACAGTGATATTTCGCTCCAAAACCTATTTTTATATTGAAACGTTTCAAAAATTACAAAACTGACCATAAATATAATATAAAAGCTTAGAACATTTTACATTGTCAGATTGGCATCAATGCTTGTCAACCTTGATGCCAAATTGACAATGTAAAATGTTCTAAGCTTTTACATTATATGTACTCAGTTTTGTAATTTTTGAAACGTTTCAGTATAAAAATAGGTTTTGGAGCGAAATATCACTGTTTACTGTGAGTTTTGTCGTTTTTCTTAATAAAATCACATTATAAGATACTTAATATTTTTTAATCTCGCGCGCTTTTTACGTAGTTTTCCACGTACAAAATGGCTTCTAAAAGGTACAGGAGGCGCTAGTGTATCCGCAATCTATTAAATATATACATATCTATGATTGAAACTTTCGTACAGACTTCACACTGATACGGTTTCTCACCAGTATGTGTGCATTTCTCATTCGGCAAAGTTTCCACTCTATTAACGAATATTTACAATGAAATATTTTACATCAGAATTATGATATTTTAATTAGGATTTTTGTAATGACACTTTCTTGTCTTTTTGGCTAGGTGTATGAAAATTAATCATTATTATTATTTGTTAATGTTTAAACGACCCAAAAATGTAAAATGTAAATAAACTTAGCATTTTCTATATTAGTTAATACAATGTTGTGATGGATAACATCCAATATAAGAGAGAAGCGTTCGTCTTTTATCTAAATACCGATAAGTGATAACATATTGTAATGCTTCAAAAATTTGCTGATATTTATCAATAAAAAATTGATAGCTATATAGGTTTAACGTCAAGTTTATATGAACACAAAAGCAGGCTATTTCTACACTTTAAACACCAAACTTGTTAAAAATAATCGCAACAAATTGTATGTTAACATAATATGTGACTAGCTGCAGAATAAACTAACTTGATCACGTGACGTATATACGAATGTCTATCCTGTCGTTTTAGTTGCCCTTAGAAATGGTTTATTACATGTGTGTTCGTTTGTGAACCTTTAAACTGCTCAATCTACTGAAACTCTTATTACAATCGCCACTCTGATACAGTTTCTCACCAGTATGTGTGCGTTTGCGTCTAATTAAATTACTTGATATGGAGAAACACTTATTACAAATGTCACACTGATATCGATTCTCACCAGTATGTGTAGGCTTGTGACGAATGTAATTAATTGAATCGGAAAATTTCTTATTTCAAACGCCACACTGATACAGTTTCTCACCAGTAAGTGTGCGTCTGTGAGTAATTAAATGACTTGATCTGGTGAAACTCTTACAAATGTCATAGAAATATTTATTTTTACTCGCTTGTTTATGTTTCCCATATTTTATCGAATATCCTTTCTTGATCTCTTCACTGTTGTCCACATAGCTGCATTGAGTGCGCATGAAATGCACAAATTACTTTGATGGTTTATGGCCGGACGATCCTTTCAGGATGGAACTTCTAGTGCAGGATACCTGAGTCGAATGTATAACTCGAAAAAATAAAACAAAAACTGTCCGATATGAAAATTACAGTTCCAAATTAATAGTTTTCACGAACAAAATTATTAAAACTTCGTGGGTTAATTAGAGTTTTAACCCTTAAACGGGCGCATAAGTATTTGGTACACATATGGACAGACAAATAGTCTTCCAGGCTGTCAAAATTATTTTTTTGTAAGCTATTAATTTTATATCTCAGAAAAAATACTTCCAGCAGCCCCGGAAGGCTATTGTCAGTAAAATGAGTTCAATTTCAAACCTATTTCTAGCAGCTTAATTAAGCAGGTATCCTGCACAAGTTGAAAGGGTCGTCCGGCCATAAACCATCACAAAATAATTTGTGCATTTCATGCCCATCGGCTGAGTTGTAAATCAGTCAATAGGTATTATACCTATAAAAAATATTGTCTGAAGACACAAGTAATTCAAGAATTACAAGGCGCGAATTTTACATAATATACCCCAACGTTATGTTCGAAAATTGGTGTATATTTTTAACGACACTTTGAGCTTAATAATACAATTTAATTAACTTAATCTAAGAACAAAATAACAGTTGAAAATATTGAAACCCAGAAAGGAAAAAAGCATTTTAATAATTTATTAATAATTAATTTAGGATCACAAATATAAAAGCGTGACCCTAAATTATTAAAAATTATTTTTCCTTTTTGGTACATTTCAATAAAAACTTTTTTTATTAGTATTTTATTTTTCTTGTTTTTATAGTCTTTCAAAATTTTAACTATTATGACATTAATTTATAAAAATTATTTGATTATTTTATTCAAGATGGTTGAGAAGGAAAAGGTATTTCGTCATCTTGGGGCATCCGCCATATTGGATATATACATTGTCACCAGACTTATGCATGTGTGTGAAATTTCAAAGCTTTAGTTAATTTAATCTAGTCGAACAAATTGCAGCAATTGGACTACGGGGCCTTTCCAACTAATAAATTATAATATTGACACTTGACATATAATAACAAAGAAAATAAAATTTCCGTTAACGCGTGCAGTAACGCTGGTAACGGTTATCACTAAACATTATAAAAGCTATTCGTTTTCATAGTTTTCTATATGTTATCACGTTATGATGTTAAAATTAAACAGAGAATGCTTGTCAAATACCTATCTAACATCTACAGAACAAACTAACATTAATTTTTTTTTTATTTTAAAAATATTTCTGACTATACAAATTTAGAAAAACACATTTTTTTCATGACTATCTTGTAAAAATATACAGGCTAATAAACTGTTATGACATGTATATCATAATTATAAAGAAAACAACATTAAATGGTAGGTACCATCTTTCTGCGAATATATCTCTGTTGCGCATGCGCCGATTTTCCAGAAAAATAAATTACAAAACTTTCTTGTAAAACATATAGAATAGTAAACCGTTATGAAAAGTATACTATTATTATATAAAAAACATCATAGCATATAATATCTTTTGCGCATGCGCCGATTATCCCCAAGAAAATTTACAAAAATTTCTAGTAAAAATATAATATAGAATAATAAGCCGTTATAAAAACTATATTATTATTATATAAAACAACATTATAAAAGATATACTCTTTTGCGCATACGCCGATGTTCCCCAAAAAAACAATAGACCTCTTTATATTTGCATATCAAACATCCTCCCAAAATTTGGTTTCAATCCGATCATCCGTGGTGTCGGAATGGTAAGAAATGTCAAAAATGACGTTTGCAACTGTCAAAGTATTATGTTCTAATAATTAGTTATTCCAATAGTTAACTTAGAAGGCGTTGCATTTCACATAATACTAATGTCAAAAAATTGAATTAAATATTAGAAATGCAGCCGTTTTCATGTTAAGACAAGACATACGTTATCTTCTAATTTCCATGTACGGCAAACAAAGACAACCGACCGCGTCGCGCCATGCATTAGACAACATTGCATTTATGGAGCTATTTTTCTATATAAATTTGTATAAAAAAACTGTTTAGGCAAATTCTGTTACACGGAATCTATGTAAAATGTTCTCCTCTTTCGTTTAAAACTGGTTTCAAACCGATCTTATTTAAATTGAACGAGAAATTAGCAAAAAACTTTTTTTTTCTTAATTTTCTCCCCTCTGGGACCAAAATTCAAAAATCGGGCGACGTTAGGATTTAAGTTACCCGGAGACGAATCGAACAAAAAAAAGTTTTTTAAAATCGGTTAAGGCGTTTGGGCTGTACGCTGGATACAAAAAGCGTGACTCACAGATTCACAGACAAAGCGAGTACATATAGGCGCTTTAGCTTACGCTATTCGCGCCTAAAAATTGAGCCAAAAATTTTGTCGACTTACGATTTTCAGCAAATGCAATTTTTTTATTTTTTAAAAATTTTTATTTATCTATAGCCCCAAATATCCCCTTAAAAATGAACTTTGGCCCATTTCTGTAATTATAATAGTTTTCGAGATATTTAAAAAATAAACTTGAAAAATGGTGAAATTTGAATTTTGCATAGCTTTTGAAAAAGAAATATTTTTTTTCATTTGGCAGGGCTTCGTTTAATGAAAAAAGAAAACTCCTCACTAAAAGTCAAACAAATCAAAAGGAGTCGATTGTGGAATGACACAACATGAATAATTTTTTTCTTTTCCAAATAACATTTAAAAAATTTTTAAATGAGAAAGTCTCTCTCTAACGAGATAAAAACAAGATAATATTATAATTATTAACTCTACTCACTTTATCTGTTCGTATTATAAAATCAACAGGAAAATGTTTGATGCACACATCCATGAAGATAAAATTAAACGCACTGTGACAAATAAAAAGTAATAAAATACAACAAAAGCACAATTTGAATTGTTTAAAAAATTCGCTGATATTTATTATTAAAAATTTAACCATATAAGTGTACAGTTTAGTGGCATCAAAAGTTTATATTAATACAAAAACAGAATATCTTACACTTTAAACACCAGTGTTAAAAAAAATTACAATAAAATTACTTGTTTATATTAATATAATCTTATAATACAACCTAGCTTGTCTTTTTCGTTGGCCTCGGATATGGTTTCTCATCAGTATGTGAGCGTTTGTGAACGTTTAAATTGTCTAATCGGTTGAAACTCTTATTACACATGTCACACTGAAAAGGTTTCTCATCAGTGTGTGTGCGTTTGTGACGATTTAAACCGCTCCATTGACTGAAACACTTTTTACAAATGTCACACTGATATGGTTTCTCACCAGTGTGTGCACGCTTGTGATAATTTAAATGACTTAAAGTGTAGAATTTCTTATCACAAACGCCACACTGATATGGTTTCGCACCAGTGTGTGTGCGTTTGTGAAGACTTAGATGACTCCATTGGCTAAAACTCTTATTACAAATGCCACACTGATATGGTTTCTCACCAGTATGTATGCGTTTGTGAGTAATTAAAGTACTTGATTTGGAGAAACACTTATTACACATATCACACTGATATGGCTTCTCACCAGTGTGTAAGCGTTTGTGAACGTTTAAATTGTCTAATCGGTTGAAACTCTTATTACACATGTCACACTGAAATGGTTTCTCATCAGTGTGTGTGCGTTTATGAAGACTTAAACCGCTCCATTGACTGAAACACTTTTTACAAATGTCACACTGATATGGCTTCTCACCAGTGTGTGTACGCTTGTGATTAATTAAACTACTTGAATCGGAGAATTTCTTATCACAAACGCCACACTGATATGGTTTATCACCAGTGTGTGTGCGTTTGTGATGACTTAAATGACTCCGTTGGCTAAAACTCTTATTACAAACGCCACACTGATATGGTTTCTCACCAGTATGTATGCGTTTGTGAGTAATTAAAGTACTTGATTTGGAGAAACACTTATTACAAATGTCACACTGATATGGTTTCTCACCAGTGTGTGTGCGTTTGTGAAGACTTAAATGAATCTGTTGACTAAAACTCTTATTACAAACGCCACACTGATATGGTTTCTCACCAGCGTGTGTGCGTTTGTGACTAATTAAATGACTCCGTTCGCTAAAACTCTTATTACAAACGCCACACTGATAAAGTTTCTCACCAGTATGTGTGCGTTTGTGTCTAATTAAATTACTTGAAAAGGAGAAACACTTATTACAAGTGTCACAGAAATGCTTCTTTTTAGTCGCTTGTTTATGTTTCCTATAGTTTATCGAATTTCCTTTCTTTGTCTCTTCACTTTTGCCTACATATTCTGCTACATTGCTTTCCGTTATGTGACCACCCTTAATCTTTGAGTTTTCACTGCGGAGTTCGTTATCGTCCGTCTTATGTAAAGTTTCTGCGGTATCATCAGCATTTTCTGCTAGATTTGTTGAATTATCCCTCGTCGGTTCATCCTCAATTTCGAATTTTGAAGGCACTTCATGATTAATTTTATTTCCTGATTTAAAATTTTTCTCTTTCCCGATAATATACGTGTTTTCGCCTAATTTTGTGTAATAGCTAATATCAACTTTTGAATCTTCGCAAACGATTTCACTTACATTACCATTGGATAAAGTTTCTGTATCATCAGCACATTCTGTTAGATTTAATGAATTATCATCCGCTGGCTCGTGTTTGATTTCGAATTTTAAAGGCTTTGTTTCGGTTATTTCGTTTGCTGAATTATAATTTATAGGCGCCATTTCATTCTCGGGAACGTTCATGCCAAATATATCATAAAACACAACAGACTCACATTTCACAGAAACATCACAGTGACTCGTTTCATGGACTGAATGTTTTTCTGAAGACTTCTGAATGAAACATTCAGTCTTAACTTGTTGGTCAGAAATATGCAATTGCTGTAGATAGCGTCGCAGTGTTTTATCAGATTGTACAATCTGCTTCTGAAAGTCTTGAATTTTCTTGAGTTGGGTGTAACATACGCGGCAGATGAAATTTGGCATCTCTTCATGTCTTCTTATCTGAAAATTGACAATTTTTTTCAAATAAATAAAACAGTTTCATAGTTTCAGATGATAATAATATTTAATGACTCGTTAGAATATGTTTAATTAATTTTGGATTTTAAAAATCTTTTTAAAAACAACCTGTAATCTGAAACATACAAGTTGTCCATTAACATGGTTACGCATTTACATTACCGACGGCAATACTTTACTGAATTTATTTTAAAATAGCTGTCAAACGTTAATAGATTTTAAGAGTTCGTCTGTTTAAAATATCGGAAAAGAATGTAAGTATACCACTGCAACTGAAGAAAAAAAATTGGAATAAAAATTTGACTTTCACGCAAGTCTCAAATTCATTTCGACTTGAATTTAGAGATCGTCCTACTCCAGATATTTTACAATTTTAATATAGTACAAAAATTCGAAAACAAATATTGTATCCAGTTTAGAAGCGTAGCGTGCCTTGGCGGGGCCCCGTATAAAAATTGGTTTAGGGGCCCTTAGGAAGGGTAAAGATTTCTCACAAAAGAAAAAAAATGTTTGCATAAAATTAAAAGAAGTATTTATTCATCATAAATTATTATCTATCTGTAACTTTTTCCAAAATTTTTACAAACAATTCAAATTAAATGTACACTCTCTTTGCCTTTTTTTCGGCAAACTGATTTATTAAATCATTTATAACTGATGATGACTTTAGTTTTTCTAAAGTTTCTGCCTCTATGGACAATAGTGAAAAAAATTTGGAATGTTTTTATTAATTTTTGCTTACGTACGTTGGGGGCCCCAGTGCCCCGGGGGGGCCGTATAACTGATACGGCAGATACGGCGGTAGCTACGCCCCTGATCCAGTCGCAACATGAAAAAAGAAACAGAACTAGATACTGTCCTTACAGAGGTGGAGAAAAATGATAACAGATTATCCAGCAAAGCAATAAACAATTTAAGCTCCCTGGGAAGTAAAAGTGCTGTTTACAAACTTCTAAAGAGAAATAGATTCTGAAAGAGCTGAATTTTACAAAAACTGTTTGAAAACATTATAATAGTTCGGAATTACGGCAGAGAATTATTTTTAATCATGTGGCAACTTTTCATCAGAGTGAAGAAACCAATTCTCCGAATATTGGAGTTCAAATAATTTGCCGCTATATAATAATAGGACCCAAAGGCCTGAAAAGATAAATGTTTATGCTGTTTTGATTGAATATTCATTGATGGCAATATTAACGTTGATAAATATTTGGAATGAATTCAGTATCAATGTATTGATAATGCCTGCACTTAATAGTCAATACTCTAAATATTGAAGAGGACACACGACTTCTTTACGATGCGAATTACCCGTGGCGGTAAAGTAGCGAGACCAGCTAAGTCCTTTATTTTGCCCCAAATGATCTTTTTAAAGTAGTTATATTTAAAATCTAAAGTATCCAGTAGACCTTTACATAGTTAAGAATTTTTTGTGTGCATGTCTCAACTTCCGACCTATGTTGAAGGCACTTTACAATTTTGACAGGTGAACAGGTCCGGATTTAGCATGGGGCCATGTAGACCCGGCCCCTAGCGGCAAAATTTTAGGGACGGCAAAACGACAAAAAAAAACTGTAATTTGCAAGAAATAATATTACACTGCTATGTTATATCTGGAACAAAACTAACACTCCATTCCAGTTATACAAAAGATGCCTATGAGCGTGTGATACTGTGATATAGTCATGAATGAGCTAATGCCAAGTTATTCGTTTGACTCAAACTAAATGTACGTCTGTACAGTGAACTCCAGCAGAGCGACTCCGCGCCGACGTGTTTGTAAGTGTGAGAGAGAGGCGGCCGTCGCTTCGCGCAGTTTCGGATACATTCGGGGGCTGTGTCAGCTGATTGTGCGCAAGGGGGAGGGGGCGCTGGCGTGCCGCCCATTGCTACGTGCTTCCTCGGTTCGTTCGACGGTAAAAAATATTGCAAATCCAATGTAAACTAAATAAAATATTGGTTTGGGGTATAGAGTGCTTTTAATATGTGGGGAGGGCGGCTATTTCGGTGGGAGGGGCCATAGGCGCAAAATATGTACATCCGGCCCTGCAGGTGAAATGTGATTGATTTTAAAAATAAAGTAAATAGCAATTCTACAGCGTGTCGCATTTAAGATGAAGTCATACCCTTATTTTCGCGATTTGAAAGAATACAAATTTGAATATTTACAGTCATACAGGTTGATGGTCCACAATTTTAAAGATATTTACCGAAATCTGTACTTTAAAATCAGCCTACCACGGATTCACAAACAAGGTGAATTCTAGATATTTTGCGTCCCGTAAGAGATTATTAGAAATCAAGTTTCAGGACAAAATTCGCATATTCGTTCTTTTCATTATTTTGACTTATACACATTTTTAGAAATTTATTCTCTAATTTGATAATTAGTGTGCCATGGAAAATCTTCATTTTGTGTATGTTAGACCAAAATAATGAAAAATTTAAGATGCGAATTTTGTCACGAAACTCGGTATGTGAGGTTAGAATAATATCCCGTACAGCTTTTTTTAATCACTTTTTTCGATTTCTCTAGCCTGACGCAAAATACCGAGAATCGACCCTGTTTGTGAATTCGTAGTAGGCTGAGTGTAAAGTTCAGATTTTGATTGAATTTCATAAAAAAATGTTAGCCATCAACCTGTGTGACTGTTTCAAAAATTCAAATCTGTTTTCTTTCAAATATCGCAAATACGGGGGCGCATTATTTAAGGAAGTAGTACAACGCCGTAGAAAAATATTTCATTACTTTTGAAGATAAATTTCTTGACAATCAACGATTTATTACAGGTAAGACTACCTTCAATCAGTTTCCGTTTACTTCAACCAGTTTTCTAATCGTTGTAGTATATTGTGTTATGTAACTGACATTGTATTATTATCGTTTATGTAATACTGTGTAATAAGATTATTTTAAAATTTAATAAAGACACTCGATCTCTGTAATTCATTGAATGTACATCTACTACATGGCGCTGCGGAATTGTTCGTAATTAAAAAAAAAAATGTCACAAATAATAAATGTCCCACAGTTGGATCCAAATGGAGATCCTTATGAAAAGTGGATCAAATTCAAGAAGAAATTTGATATTTATTTGGCTGCGATAGAATATGACTCAAAATCAGAAAACGTGAAAGGCGCATTGTTGTTGTCAGCTATAGGTGATCAAGCACTCGAAATTTACGAGACATTTTCATTCGGAGAAAGCGAAAACAAAACCGATTATAAAATTCTAATTGAAAAATTTGATAATCACTTCCTCCCGAAGAAGAACGAAACTTACGAAAGGTACAAATTTTTTACGTGCTCACAAGAACCAGAAGAAAGCATTGATCAATACGTCACCAAACTGAAGCATAAAGCAAAAGATTGTGGATTCGGGACAATTCAAGAGAGCCTCATCAGAGATCGTTTGGTATGCGGCATATCAGACGCTGCTATTAAAGAAAGACTTCTGCGAACACAGGACCTGACACTGGATAGAGCCATCAACGTCTGCAGAGCAGCAGAACAATCTCGTGTTCAGTTGGCACATATCAGCGGTCAAGGGACGTCAAACCAAGACGAAAATCAGGTAAACCGTATCAGAAAGAAAATGGAAGAGACTAGCTCTGGTGAAAATTTATGTAATAGATGCGGTTATACTCACAAGCGTAACAAATGTCCGGCATTTAAAAAGCAGTGTTTAAAATGTAATAAATTAGGACATTTTGCAAAATGTTGCAAAACAGCCAATGTTAATTCAGTCGAAAATGAAGCAAATGACGAAAATGTAGATTCTGTATTTATAGGCAGTATAGGTACTAATAATACGAATAATAATTCAAATGATTGGAATGCTAAAATATTAATTAATAATGTACAATTAGATTTTAAACTTGATACAGGCTCTCAAGCCAATTTAATTTCAAAAAATGATCTAAAGTTGCTTAATTATGATAGTAAAAAAATAAAGCCTAACGAGACTAAATTGGTCACATATACGAATGATTTAATACCTACACTAGGTAAATGTATTTTAAATTGCAAATATTTGAATTGCAGTTATGATTTGGATTTTTATGTTGTAAATTCAAAAAATGTTAAGCCCATTTTAGGTTTAAATGCCTGTGAAAAATTTGAATTTGTTAAAAGAATTAATGTCATTGATAAAGATTATTGGTTGCATAACTATCCGGATCTTTTTGAAGGTATAGGGTGTTTGCCTGACGAATATAAAATTATATTAAAAGAAAATGCTAGTCCAATTGTCCACCCACCGAGAAAAGTTCCAATAGCTTTGCAACCTCAATTGAAGAGTGAATTAGATCGATTAGAGAAAAATCAAATTATTGAGAGAGTTCAAGGTCCAACCGACTACGTTAATTCTTTAGTAATTGTCAGAAAATCTAATAATCAATTAAGGCTATGTATTGATCCGCGAGATCTGAATAAAGTAATAAAACGCGAGCATTTTCAGATTCCCACAATAGATGAAATTACAAGTAAATTAGCTAACGCGAAATTTTTTTCGACTCTTGATGTAAGTAGTGCCTTTTGGCAAATAAAATTAAATAAACAAAGCTCAGATCTTTGTACTTTTAATTCTCCATACGGGAGATATAAATTTTTAAGGTTGCCTTATGGAATTAGTTCCGCTCCCGAAGTTTTTCATAAACGAATTAGAGAATATTTTGAAGGTCTTGATGGAATTGAAACTTATATAGATGATATAATTGTTTACGGCTCGACATTTGAAGAGCATAATAACAGATTAAAGAAATTATTTGAAAGATCCAAGAAAATAAATTTAAAATTTAATAAAGACAAGTGCCACTTTGGCATTACAAAACTGAAATACCTAGGGCATTATATAACTGAAAAAGGTCTCTTACCGGACGATGATAAAGTAGATGCTATTGTTAAAATGCCTATACCAACAGATAAAAAGTCACTATCTCGTTTTCTTGGAATGGTAAATTTTGTTGGAAAATTCATTCCTAATCTTTCTGAAAAGACGGCGCAGTTACGTTCGTTGTTAAAACAAGATGTTTTATGGCAATGGAATGACTGTTATCAAAAAAGTTTTGATGAATTAAAAGATAATATTGCTAAGAAAACTATTTTAAAATTCTACGACGTTAATAAACCCGTTACTGTAACAGTAGATGCAAGTCAAAATGGCGTCGGGGCTTGTCTCCTTCAGAACGAGTCCCCGGTAGCTTATGCTTCTAAAGCGTTTACTGACACCCAAAAGAATTGGAGCCAGATCGAAAAAGAATTGTACGCGATTGTTTTTGGTTGCTACAAATTTTATCAGTATGTATTTGCTAAAGACATAACAGTTGAATCTGATCATAAGCCTTTAATAGCTATCTTTAAAAAAGCATTAGTTGATACTCCACCTCGTTTACAGCGAATGCTAATTAAATTGCAACCATTTAAAATAAACTTAATCCATAAGCCTGGGAAAGACATGATTATTGCCGATACGTTATCTAGAGCCCCTATACATAATTATAATGATGACTTTTTAAGCGAAAACGAGATAGAGGCACAAATTTGTTTAGTTTCTAAAATATTACCCGTAACTGATACAAGATTAAAAGAAATTTCTAACGAATCGTTTTTAGATGATGAAATAAAAGTATTGATTAATCATATTCACCACGGCTGGCCTGAAAATAAAACAAAAATACCAAAAATAATATTACCCTATTGGAACATACAAAACGAACTTTCTGAAAAAGACGGTATAGTTTATAGATTACAACGGTTAGTAATTCCGAAAAAATTTAGATCTGAAACATTAAATAACCTTCATTATAATCACATGGGTATTGAAAAGACTAAAACTAAGGCTAGAGAGCTAGTTTATTGGCCCAATATGAACAATGAAATAGAAACATTAATTAAAAATTGTTCAGTTTGTATAAAATATTCTAATTCAAATGCAAAAGAGCCCCTTATGTCACATCCTATACCGGAATACCCTTGGATGAAAGTTGGCGTAGATTTATTCACACTAAATAATAAGAATTACATAATACTGGTAGATTATTTTTCTAAGTTTGTAGAGCTCGCTTTATTGTCTAGTACAACTAGTAGTTCAATTATTACTCATTTAAAAAGCATTTTTTCGCGTCAAGGTATACCGGAACAAGTTGTCTCGGATAATGGTCCACAATTTTCTTCAGAGCTTTTCGCAAATTTCGCTAAAGAATGGAATTTTAAACATGTTACTTCGAGTCCGCGATATCCTCGCTCTAACGGAATGGTTGAGAGACACATTCAAACAGTTAAAAAAATATTGCAGAAAGCTCTGGAAGATAAAAGAGATCCATATTTATGCATGCTAGAATTCCGTAACACATCAGTTCAAAATATTGGTTCGCCCTCGCAATTACTTAACAGTAGAATGTTGAGAGGCATTGTTCCTATTTCAAAATCATTGTTAAAGCCAAAAACAATAACGGATAAAATTATAAAGGAAAATCTAATAAAAAACCAAAATCTGCAAACTTATTATTATAATCGACATTCAAAACCTTTAAGTGACTTAAAAGAAAATGATAAAATAAAATATTTCAATTTTGATAACAAAAAATGGGAAGACGGAAAAGTGGTAAAAATACATTCACCACGTTCCTATTTAATTAAAAATAAAAATAATGTTCTTCTTAGACGTAACAGATTTCATTTGAAAAGTATTGAAAATTCTCAAACTACCAATAATTTTAATTCTTGTAATTATTATTATGAAAGCGAGGATGACTATGATTCTGAATTAGATTCTATTAAAAGTGATAACACTGAAGTTGACAGTTCGACATCAACAATCGTAACAAATGATGAAACGATTGCTGAAGAAGATAGTCTTACACCCACAATGTCAAATCATGGTAATAGTGATACCAGTGACTCGGATGATGAAATCATTGTTACAAAATATGGAAGACAAATACGACTTCCTGATAGATTGAATTATATATAATTTATTTAAAAAAAAAAAAAAAAATCATTTCATAGAATATAAATTTATTTTTGATTTATGTATTGCAGGGAGATGTAGTATATTGTGTTATGTAACTGACATTGTATTATTATCGTTTATGTAATACTGTGTAATAAGATTATTTTAAAATTTAATAAAGACACTCGATCTCTGTAATTCATTGAATGTACATCTACTACAATCGTGACATTTCAACCATCCTCTTAATTAAGCACAAGTGTGTTCTTCCACAGTTTTGTGTACTAATTTAGTCTCGTCAATAATATTTTGGTCTAAATTAGCACTGAAAAACGTTACTAGGTCAACCACTGATTCAAAAGTGCCCGAAATTTTTGAATAGCGTGGTATTAATTATGACGACGATGCTTGTGTGTGCAAGTTATGAAAAGCTCTATGGTGATTTGTCGAAAAAAAATTTGTTGTCTGTAAAGTCGGTTTACGGACGATAGTTTTACGTGATAACGTATTCCGCTCGAATATCATATTTAATAATACATGTTACAGGCGGAACGTTACACTTTTTCGTGCGTGCAGCTGGTGTTTCATCAATTTATAAGACGTTATCACGTCAAAAACGAGATAAAATATTTAGTCTGTTGTAATTTTTTATTTGACTTGGAAGTTTAAAGCGCGTATTGTAACAATGGTAGTCGCCATTCGTCACAAACTGGATAGAGTTTGTATATAAACAAACAAAGAAATTTTGCAAATGAAAATTTAACAAAGAGTCATAAGTTTAGGATCATTAAGAGAATAGCGACAAGACACTTTAGATGAAATACCAGCTACAGCACAAAAACTGAGTTTCCCCAGAAACAAATCTCATATCTTAACCTAGAAACAACTTGAGCATTATAGAAATTGATTTGAGTGTTCGTAAGAACATTTTTTAGGTGTCTGATAAGATATTAGATCGAATTAAGCTTGGAAGATAGGTGAGTACAATGTAGGTGTTTTCCAATTTAGATGGTCATCTAAATATAGATCCAGCAATATGGTAGAGTTTACTCTTTTCAGAGATTCATTGTTACACCGAATGTTTAAATCATCAATTTGATTCGTGGTTTGATGTGTAATGAGTCTTGGATTTATTTAAGTACAACAAATTTTAATTAAACCCATCAATCAATTTGTTTAAATTAAGATTACATTTAGTAGTAAGCAAAGAAGAATCTTTATCACTAAGAATAATCGATGTGTCATCAGCATACAAAGTACATGATAATTCATTATTAAGGTAAATTTCCAAGTCATTTATATACAATAGGCATAATACAGGACCCAACACTGATCCCTGCGGTACTCCGATATAAATATCTAAGCAATTTGACCTGCTAGTATAAATAGTGTTATTGCAAAGTTTATTAATAGGTGTAAATTGTTGGCGGCCAACTAAAAAAGATTGTAACCAGTCGAGAGCCATATCTTTCTGGCTTCAACAACAGCCTATTTTGACTGACACAGTACTGAGATCGCAGAATATACCTGCCCGACAATTTCTAGATGAGAAATAATATTATTATAGAAAGAATTAACAGCTGTCATGGTGGAGAATTTTGGACCGAAACCATGTTGGTTAACAGACAAAGTTTCACAAACATTTATGAAAGTTTCAATACGATTCAAATAGGCGTACTCTAAAATTTTTGAAAAACCAGAAATAAAAGTAATTGGTCTATAATTTGCTATGTCTTCCATTTTATGAATAGGACAGATATTACCTATTTTTAGACAGTTTGGAAACATCCAGTTTGAAAGGAAATATTAATTAAGAAGGTGAGTTGACTTCCTAGTGAACTTAGTGACCAGTGACAGTTTGATTAGAAAAGAGGGAATGCTATCCGGTCCTGATGAGAAGTCATTTTTAATTTATTGTAACAAAACTGTTCTTTCTCTGGTGAAGAATATTTATTTACACTGTTAAAAATTAAAGTAACCACGTGTATCACACATTGATAATCCTTGAAGACGCTGATGACCTCTGATGAGGAGCAGACATGCAAAACCCGATAAATCCAATTGTACCAATTTCGAGTAACTAGAGGCTCAACATCTGATGTGTCGCGTCTGTTGTTTGCAATCCATGATTATTCTTGAAAAGATTTAATCTTACCTGAACGGGAGCACACCACATAAAGATGTTCGTTAGTTGATTTTTCATTAGAGCCGAAAAATAAAATATGTCTAATAGCGTAACGCCTTTTGACAAGCACAACCGACACATTGCACTTAAGCCGTTTCCTTTTATCGATATTTCCTTCATTATGTTACACGTTTAATTACTTTTATAATAGTGAAATTTTTCAACTGCACTCTACACTTTAGCCACGAATCATGAATGGTTTGTACTTAAGCACTAGGCAGTCAAGACAACTTATATGAAAAGATAGCTGCACTGAGTGCGCGTGAAATGCACAAATTACTTTGATGGTTTATGGCCGGATAATCCTTTCAACTTTCAAGGTGGAACTTCTTGTGCAGGATACCTGAATCGATATATAATTCAAAAAAATAAAATAAAAAGCGTCCGATATGTAAAATACGGTCCCAAATTAATAGTTTTCACGAACAAAATTAATAAAACTTCGTGGATTAATTAAAAGTTTTAACTCTCAAACGGGCGCATAAGTATTTGGTACACAAATGGACGAAGAAAAGATCTTCCAAGCTGTCAAAATTATTTTTTTTTGGATAACTATTAATTTTATATCTCAGAAAAAATACTTCCAGCAGCTCGGAAGGGTCGTCTGGCCTTAAACCATCACAAAGTAATTTGTGCATTTCATGCCCACCGGCTGCATTGTAGTTCAGTCAATAAAGGAATTGTAGAGTGTGTGAGCAGGATCCCAAGCGACTCCCTCAGAATCTTGTTCAGGTTGCTTAGGGAGGGAAAATACCAAAAGTCCTGACATTTAGGAGGTGCGTCGGAGAGAGGGAGGGACAAAGAAGGCACCACTTTTTGTTTTAGATTATATCTCGAAAACAATCCGTCACAGGGAAAAATGTCTTAAAATTTATGCCAAATGAAAGCCAACAAAATTTTATACAGCTTTCGTTCTATACACTTTTGTCAAATTCTCAACCGTTTATGAGCTACACGCTCCTTCCGGCACGCATGTTGGAATGTTACCGACACGTCCGCTGTTCGGAAGTTTCCGTAAATATGCGAAAAGAACCAACAAATGTTACCGACGCGGGGAGCGGATGTGTCTGCAACATTTCAATAATAACCAGATTTTTGGCTGTATATTTTCAGAAATATAATTTTTAATTTTAAGTAATTTGTTTTCAAATATATATTATTATATTTATTACTACAGTATACATATATTAAGTACAGGAAAATACACCTATATTAAGTACAGGAAATTCGTAAAAAATAATACAAATTGTGAAATAGTTTAAGAAATGATTTACTCTTACAGTGTCGAGTGTTGGCCAGAAATAATGAAATGTAGATACATATTATAAATGCGGATAACTAAAAGGATAAATATAAATATGATACATATAGAAATGAAAAATTTTATATTTTTAACGATATTGTCATGTTTTTTTACTTTAGACCGACTAAATATAACTATTAACTAGCAAACTAATAATTATTATAAACTTAAATAAAATTATTTTTTATATTTATTGGACCCTAACCCAACATTTTTATTAACACACATTGAAAGTGAATGGGGGGCCTTGCCAGCTGATTTTTTATTTTGTTTTGATTTGCGCCCTATTTGCTTTTTTCTGCCAGTAATTGCCACTTTCCTCCTTGTTACAGACGTAGGTTGTACTCCAATGCATTTCCCTTTCTTTTGAGTTTTGACAATTTTATTTTTTGATTTTATTTTGGCAGCTATACATTTAAATATACTTAAAAGCGGTGTGCAATCCGCTTAATAAGGCATTATTGTTAGCAGGGCTGCCAGATTTCTCTCCTCAGAAATCCGTCGGTAAGGCGAAAAGTGGTGGGGGAAGTGGTCTGAAAAATCCGTTTCCATCCGTTCGCCCGGTTCATCCATTAATGCAATGAGTGTGAGAGAGATAGAGAGTAAAGTGAAGTATGCGGTACCATAAACGACACATCGACGTGTTTCCACCTTCATTATGGCTTAATTATTAACATTATTAAATGAATTTCGTATAAGACGTTGAATTTACTTTTACTTACAAACAGACTTTAAATTGAATAGAAATGATTCATTTTTTCACATCCAATGAATCGATTATTTCGTAGATTTTTCACATTTTTATGAAATAAAAATATTATATTGACTGTTAGAATGTTGCGATAGAAACAAACGCGGCAGTACAATCAGTTAAATCCTCAATGTGTTCCGTAAATCCGTGTAACTCGACACTTGACTCCAGTTGTGTGAAAAAAACGCATCAGACAAAGATAGCGAGTCGATATTCATCGATATAGGTGTGTGTTTCGCAAACACATTGTTTCATACACTCTCTTATCTTTTTCTACCCAAATAGAGAGAGGAGTAGGACAGAGGTAGTGAAAGAAACGTGCTCAGATATGCTCGAATGTGCTAAAAATACCCGAATGTCCCCAAATTATCAATTATCGAGTGAAGTTTGAATTTATATGTAGTAAAAGAGGTAAAAAATTCGGAAAAGTTAGAAAATCCGTTAAATCCGTTCAGATCATGAAATCCGTTCCATTATCCGTTCAAATTTATTTCTACTCGAAAAATCCGTTTGGAACGGAAAAATCCGTTCATCTGGCAGCCCTGATTGTTAGATGCATATTTATTTATATTTTTCAAATATGTACTTATTGCAGGATAAAACTGAACTGGATCTTCTAAATACAAATGATTGATAATTTTCTTGCTGTGTTCTTCCCAAGCCAGTTTTATAGTTTCTATCTCTAAACTGGAAGGCATATTTAAAGTGGCTGGTGAATTATTTGTGTGTGCGTCCTCACTATTGGTATTTTCTAAATATGTTTCTTTCAAATTGTTAAATTCAATCACATTATTTACATGTGGTTCTTCAGAAGCCTCACTATGATTTTTTAGAAACGGTATTAGCAAATTATTATCTGGTTTTTTCGTGTAGCAATTTCATAGAGGTGATTTTTGGACCCAGTAGATAAAGTGTCAATACTAAGCCTGAATTGGAATGTTACCGACAGCCCAACAGAGCGTTCGCTAATACGTCTGTAACTTTCTTGACGAACGTCGGGAAATGACGAACAGCGGACGTGTCGGTAACATTCCAACATGCTTCCGGCACACCTCCTAAATGTGAGGACTTTTGGTATTTTTCCTCCCTAAGCACGCTGAACAAGTTTTTGAAGGAATCGCTTAGAATCTTGTTCACGCACTCTACACCTACCTTTTGGGCCATTTATTGACTGGACTATTGTAGTCAGATTTTTTTTACTATAGGAAATCTTTTTTGGAATGCTTCTGCTTCTGTTTTGAATGTGTATAGTGATTACATTTGTTTTATCATAGGAAAATGGTAACGAAAAATAAAAATAGTTGGCAAAATAGTTTAAGCTCCCATGACACAAAAAGTTACCCCAAAGAACACCTCAAAATTATAAAGTGAAAATGGGTGAAAAACATGTCAGAAACATGTTACGCCCGCCAAACAAGTAAAAATTTGTTAACTGTTATTTTTTATGAATTTTTAAATTTATAAAAAACATGATTTTACTTTCCAAAACACCTGCTTGAAATTTATACAATTTGTAGTAAATAATGTACCATTTTTGAAAAAATTGGTCTGGCTGACAATTTTTGTTAATAAATTAGCCAGACTTCATTTGTTATAAACTATTTTTTTTATGAAAATAGATTTCATAACACCTCCTTGAATTTTTTTTTTAAATAAAGTTTAAGATCTCTTCTATCTAATACAACTGGTCTGGCTGACAATTTTTGTTAATAAATTGGTCAGACTTCATTTGTTATAAATTTTTTTGTTTATGAAGTCTGTCATAGTAAATAACATTTTTTCGCTGACAGACCAATTTTTATGCATAAAATAGATGTCAAACCTTCTTTCAGAAAAAAATTAAGGTGGTGTTTTGACACGGCCCTTGTAAAAGCTATTTTGTTTATAAAAAAACGCTGTCACGGCGCTTAAAAATTGAATCTTGGCATGGTAAAAAACAATATTTTGATGAAAAATATATTTAAGTATATAAAAGGGATCTACCGTATTAATTTAGAATAAAAAAAAAAAATTTTTCTAGTTAGCAACGATTATACCATATTTTTTCATTAAAAAATAAAAAATTTGGTCGCATTTAATGAAAAAATATGGTATAATCGTTGCTAACTAGAAAAAAATTTTTTTTATTCTAAATTAATACGGTAGATTCCTTTTATATACTTTAATACATTTTTCATCAAAATATTGTTTTTTACCATGTCAGATTCAATTTTTAAGCGCCGTGACAGCGTTTTTTTATAAACAAATTAGCTTTTACAAGGGCCGTGTCAAAACACCACTTTAATTTTTTCTGAAAGAAGGTTTGACATCTATTTTATACATAAAAATTGGTCTGTCAGCGAAAAAATGTTTTTACTATGACAGACTTCAAAACAAAAATTTTTATAACAAATAAGTCTGACCAATTTACTAACCAAAATTGTTAGCCAGACCAGTTGTATTAGATAGAAGAGATCTTAAACTTAATTTTAAAAAAAATCAAGGAGGTGTTATGAAATGTATTTTCATAAAAAAAATAGTTTATAACAAATGAAGTCTGGCTAATTTATTAACAAAAATTGTCAGCCAGACCAATTTTTTCAAAAATGGCACATTATTTACTGCAAATTGTATTTTCAAGCAGGTGTTTTGAAAAGTAAAATCATGTTTTTTTTTTTTAAATTCAAAAATTCATAAAAAATAACAATTAACAAATTTTTACTTGTCTGGCGGGCGTAACATGTTTCTGACATGTTTTTTAGCCATTTTTACTTTATAATTTTGAGGTGTTCTTTGGGGTAACTTTTTGTGTCATGGGAGCTAAAACTAAAACCAAAAGTGAAATCCATACAAGTGATTATTTGGATAAAATTATCATGATATGAATTTTAATTAAAAAATATTTGTTGTTTTACTTCATTTAGAAGTTGACCGAAAATTTTTTTTACTAAAATTCAAAAACTCATATCTACGAAAAGAAAAAAAAACACCATACTGAAAATTTCAGGATATTCATTTGAAGGTATTATACCTATAAAAAATTGAGCCAAAAATTTAATCGACTTACAATTTTCAGCAATTGCAATCTTTTTATTTTTTGAAAATTTTTATTTTCCATAGCCCCAGATATCCCCCTTCAAATGAACTTTGTCCATTTCTGTAATATTATAATAGTTTTCAGATATTTAAAAAATAAACTTGAAAAATAGTGAAATTTTGAATTTTGCATAACTTTTGGGAAAAATTTTTTTTCCTTTGGCAGGGCTTCGTTTTATGAAAAAAGAAAACTCCTCACCAAAACTCAACCAAAACAAAAAGAGTCAATTCCAACCATTGGTCGATCTGACATGGAATGGCACAACATGAATATTTTTTTTCTTTACCAAATAACATTTTAAAATTTTTAAATGAGAAAGTCTCTCTCTAACGAGATAAAAACAAGATATTATAATTAACTCTACTCACTTTATCTGTTCGTATTACAAAATCAACAGGAAAATGTTTGATGCACACATCCATGAAGATAAAATTAAACGCACTGTGACAAATAAAATGTATTAAAATACAACAAAAGCACAATTTGAATTGTTTAAAAAATTCACTGATATTTATTATTAAAAATTTAATAACCATATAAGTGTACAGTTTAGTGGCATCAAAAGTTTATATAAATACAAAAACAGAATATCTTACACTTTAAACACCTTTGTCAAAAAAATTCACAATAACATTATAGTTTAAGCTCCCATGACACAAAAAGTTACCCCAAAGAACACCTCAAAATTATAAAGTGAAAATGGCTGAAAAACATGTCAGAAACATGTTACGCCCGCCAGACAAGTAAAAATTTGTTAATTGTTATTTTTTATGAATTTTTGAAATTTAAAAAAAAAACATGATTTTACTTTCCAAAACACCTGCTTGAAATTTATACAATTTGTAGTAAATAATGTACCATTTTTGAAAAAATTGGTCTGGCTGACAATTTTTGTTAATAAGCTAGCCAGACTTCATTTGTTATAAACTATTTTTTTTTATGAAAATACATTTCATAACACCTCCTTGAATTTTTTTTAAAATAAAGTTTAAGATCTCTTCTATCTAATACAACTGGTCTGGCTGACAATTTTTGTTAATTAATGTGCCAGACTTTATTTTGAATGCACAGCAACAATGCATCAAGACCAATCACAGGCATTTAGGAACACCTCGTAAAAAAAAAAAACAACTGAAGTTTAAGATGTCCTCTATGCATAAAAATATGCCTGTCATTAAAAAAATGTTTTTTACCATGTCAGATTCAATTTTTAAGCGCCGTGACAGCGTTTTTTTATAAACAAATCAGCTTTTCCAAGGGCCGTGTCAAAACACCCCCTTAATTTTTTTATGAAAGAAGGTTTGACATCTATTTTCCGCATAAAAATTGGTCTGTCAGCGAAAAAATGTTTTTTACTATGACAGACTTTATTTTTTAAGTGCTGCGACCACATTTTTTAATGAAAAAATATGGTATAATCATTGCTAACTAGAAAAAAAAATTTTTTTTTACTCTAAATAAATACGGTAGATCCCTTTTATATACTTTAATACATTTTTTATCAAAATATTGTTTTTTACTATGACAGACTTAATTTTAAAGCGCCGCGACTGTTTTTTTTTTTTAAATAAGCTTTTACAACGGGCGCGTCAAAACACCCCCTTAATTTTTTTCTGAAAGAAGGTTTGACATCTATTTTCCGCATAAAAATTGGTCTGTCAGCGAAAAAATGTTTTTTACTATGACAGACTTCATTTTTTAAGTGCTGCGACCACATTTTTTAATGAAAAAATATGGTATAATCGTTGCTAACTAGAAAAAAATTTTTTTTTTATTCTAAATTAATACGCTAGATCCCTTTTATATACTTTAATACATTTTTTATCAAAATATTGTTTTTTACTGTCAGACTTAATTTTAAAGCGCCGCGACTATTTTTTTTTGCGCTTTACGGGGCTGTGCTCCGCTCAGCAGTGACAATAGTAGCTCCACCATATTCTGAGTTTATATTGCAGTTTTTCTTTCCACAAAAATATTATTGGGACTATCATGAACATATACAAAAAAATTTTGAATTTTTCCATTTTTCGGCTGTTCCTTTGGATGTTTTTTTAATAAACCACCCCTGTATTCAGGCGAACAAAACAAAAAAAAAGTATTAAAATCGGTCGAGTCATTTTCGAATTTTTGCCAGTCTAACGCTTATAATATACAGATGTAGTGATAGTGATTTTTGACAAAACACCGTCATATTGCAGCGATTTTTAGTACGAACAACGCATTTTTTCGATCTTTCTAAATGCAATATCTCAAAAACGGTCCATTTTATAGGAAAATCATAAGAGACCTTTTTTCTTTAGAATTGTCCAAAAAACCTAAAAAAAATAGTTCCGACGCCAAAAACAAAAAAAAATTATTTTCCGAAAATTTTTTGCAAATTTTGAATTTTTTTTGAAAATTTTGTTTTTTTTTCAATTTTTTATTTGGAATATTTAGAATATGCATTTCTAGACAAATAATGTTATAAACATTTTAGTAAAATTTAATGATTCTTGCTTCTGCAAAGTGATTTTAATTGCTTGTTTGCCGGCGCAAGATGACTTACTAACTTTCCGAATTTTTTCCAGGTAAACTATAGCTCTGACGAAAAAAGTACAAGATATCTTTTTTATAGAAAAAAACGTCCTTTACAATACAGTATTTGTTATTTATCTCTATCTTTATCCCAGCTCAAAATATTCAAGAATTTTGAAAATAAAAATTTTTTTCAAAATTTTTTTTGACTTTGGGAAATCGATAGACGAATGAACTTTTTTTATTTCAATCAGTACACTTTAAACTACTTATAAAAAAAAATTGAGTCTGTTTGCGAATTTCTGGAGCTTTTGGTCTAAAATTGCCTCCACCGACTGGACTAAAAAGCATATTAGAGGTATTAATTAACAAAAATTGTCAGCCAGACCAGTTGTATTAGATAGAAGAGATCTTAAACTTTATTTTAAAAAAAAATTCAAGGAGGTGTTATGAAATGTATTTTCATAAAAAAAATAATTTATAACAAATGAAGTCTGGCACATTAATTAACAAAAATTGTCAGCCAGACCAGTTGTATTAGATAGAAGAGATCTTAAACTTTATTTAAAAAAAAATTCAAGGAGGTGTTATGAAATGTATTTTCATTAAAAAAAATAGTTTATAACAAATGAAGTCTGGCTAGCTTATTAACAAAAATTGTCAGCCAGACCAATTTTTTCAAAAATGGTACATTATTTACTACAAATTGTATAAATTTCAAGCAGGTGTTTTGGAAAGTAAAATCATGTTTTTTTTTAAAATTTCAAAAATTCATAAAAAATAACAATTAACAAATTTTTACTTGTCTGGCGGGCGTAACATGTTTCTGACATGTTTTTCAGCCATTTTCACTTTATAATTTTGAGGTGTTCTTTGGGGTAATTTTTTGTGTCATGGGAGCTTAAACTATTACATGTTTATATAATCTTAGAATACAACTTAGCTTGACTTTTTCGTTGGCCTCGGATATGGCTTCTCACCAGTATGTGTGCGTCTGTGTCTAATTAAATTACATGATTGGGAGAAACACTTATCACACATGTCACACTGAAATGGTTTCTCATTAGTGTGTGTGCGTTTGTGAAGACTTAAACCGTTCCCATGCCTGAAACACTTTTTACAAATGTCACAATGATATGGTTTCTCACCAGTGTGTATGCGTTTGTGTATAATTAAATTACTTGATTGATAGAAACACTTATCACACATGTCACAGTGATATGGCTTCTCACCAGTGTGTTTACGTTTGTGACAATTGAAACTACTTATAGTAGAGAATTTCTTATCGCAAACGCCACACTGATATGGTTTCTCACCAGTATGTGTGCGTTTGTGACTAATTAAATGACTTGATATGGAGAAACATTTATTACACATGTCACAGTGATATGGCTTCTCACCAGTATGTGTGCGCTTGTGTCTAATAAAATTACTTGATGTGGTGAAACACTTATCACAAACGCCACACTGATATGGTTTCTCACCAGTGTGTGTGCGTTTGTGTATGTTTAAATAGTCTAATTGATTGAAACTCTTACTACAGATGTCACACTTATACGGTTTCTCACCAGTATGTGTGCGCTTGTGTCTAATAAAATGACTTGATGTGGTGAAACACTTATCACAAACGCCACACTGATATGGTTTCTCACCCGTGTGTGTGCGTTTGTGACTAATTAAATGACTTGATTTGGCGAAACACTTATTACACATGTCACACTGATGTGGCTTCTCACCAGTATGTATACGCATGTGTCTATTCAAAACATAAGATTTGCTGAAACTCTTATTGCAAATGTTACAGAAATACTTCTTTTTACTCGCTTGTTTATGTTTCCTATAGTTTATAAAATTTCCTTTCTTGATCTTTTCACTGCTGCCCACATATTCTGCTACATTGTTTCCCGTTATGTGACCACCCTTGATCTTTGAGTTATCACTGCAGAGTTCGTTATCGTCCGTCTTATGTAAAGTTTCTACGGTATCTTCAGCATATTCTGCTCGATTTGTTGAATTATCTTTCGTTGATTCATCTCCAATTTCGAATTTTAAAGGCACTTCATGATCAATTTTATTTTCTGATTTAAAATTTTTCTCTTTCCCGATATCATACGTGTTTTCGCCTAATTTTGTGTAATAGCTAATATCAACTTTTGAATCTTCGCAAACGATTTCACTTACATTACCATTGGATAAAGTTTCTGTATCATCAGCACATTCTGTTAGATTTGATGAGTTATCATCCGCTGTCTCGTGTTTGATTTCGAATTTTAAAGGCATTGTTTCGGTCATTTCCTTTGCTGAATTATAATTTATAGGCGCCACTTCATTCTCGGGAACGTTTATGCCAAATATATCATAAAACACAATAGATTCACATTTCACAGAAACATCACAGTGACTCGTTTCATGGATTGAATGTTTTTGTGAAGACTTCTGAATGGAACATTCAGACTTGACTTGTTTGTCAGAAATATGCAATTGCTGTAGATAGCGTCGCAGTGTTTTGTCAGATTGTACAATTTGCTTCTGAAAGTCTTGAATTTTCTTGAGTTGGGTGTAACATACGCGGCAGATGAAATTTGGCATTTCGTCATGTCTTCTTATCTGAAAATTGACATTTTTTTTCCAAATAAATAAAACAGTTTCATAATTTTAGATGATTTAATGACTCGTCAGAATATGTTTAATTAATTTTGGATTTTAAAAATCTTTGCAAAAACAACCTGAAATGTGAAACATACAAGTTGTCCATTAATATGGTTACGCATTTATATTACTGACCTGAAAAGATAAATGTTTATGCGGGTTTGATTGAACCATTCTTCATTGATGGCAATATTAACGGTGATAAATATTTGGAATAAATTCAATAGGCAATACTTTAAATATTGAAGAGGACTTCTTTACGATGCGAATAACGCGTGGCGGAGAAGGCATATTAGAAATCTAAAGTATCCAATAGACCTTTTCATAGTAAAACATTTTTTGTGTACATGTCTCAACTACCGCTCTATGTTTAAGGCACTTTTCAATTGTTACAGGTGAAATGTGATTGATTTTGAAAAAAATTAAATAGTAATTATACAGCGTGTCGCATTTAAGATGAACACACCCCCTTATTTTCGCGATTTGAAAGAATACAGATATGAGTTTTTGCAGTCATATAGGTTGATGACATTTTTAAAGATATTTAACCGAAATCTGTACTTGAAAATCAGTCTACCACGGATTCACAAACAAGGTTAATAATTTGCGTAAGCAATTATTAGAAATCATTAGAAAAAGTTGTTCAGAATATTATTCTAACCCAATATACCGAGTTTCAGGACAAAATTCGCATTTTTGACGTGATAACGTCTTATAAATTGATGAATCACGTCAAAATAAAAAGATGAAACACCGGCTGCATGCACGAAAAAGTGTAACGTTCCTAACGTTACTAAGTGAGCGACTAGAATGCCTTCGGTAATTTTGAAGCAGATACCATCAACCGATTGAGATGAAAATTTGTATACACGTTTAGTTTGAATGACAATGCATGGTTAGCTGTGTGACGTCACTCTAAATCCAATATGGCGGACTTCTAAAGATGGCGGACTAATTTTATTATGCTTTCCTACAATATGGGTATCAAATGAAAAGGCTTGCTGAGAATAACTCGAAAAATAAAGTGACGTCACTCTAAATCCAATAGGGCGGACTTCTAAAGATGGCGGAATAATTTTATTATGCTTTCCTACAATATGGGTATCAAATGAAAGGGCTTGCTGAGAATAACTCGAAAAATAAAGTGACGTCACTCTAAATCCAATATGGCGGACTTCTAAAGATGGCGGACTAAGTTTTTGACGTGATAACGTCTTATAAATTGATGAAACACCAGCTGCACGCACGAAAAAGTGAAACGTTCCGTAACGTTCCGCCTGACCCTGTGCGTGCAAGCGAGAGCGCAGTAATGTATTATTAAATATGATATTCAAGCGGAATACGTTATCACGTAAAACTATTGTCCGTAAACCGACTTTACCGACAACCAATTTTTTTTTCATTATTTTGGTTTATACACATTTTCAGAAAGTTATTCTCTAATTTGATAATTACTGTGGCATGGAAAGACTTCATTTAGTGTATATAAGACCAAAAAAATGAAAAAATTAAAGATGCGAATTTTGTCACGAAACTCGGTTTTTGAGGTTAGAATAATATCCTGTACAGATTTTCTAATCCCTTTTTTCGATTTCTCTACCTTGACGCAAAATACCGAGAATCGACCCTGTTTGTAAATTCGTAGTAGGCTGAGTGTAAAGTTAAGATTTTGATTGATAAGTCACCATTCGTCACAATCTGGATAGAGTTTGTATATAAACAAACAAAGAAATTTCGCAAAGGAAAATTTGACAAAGAGTCGTAAGTTTAAGATTATTAAAAGAATGGCGACAAGAAACTTTAGATGAAATACCAGTTATAGCACGAATTATTATTTTCTGAGAAAAAAAGACATCATTAGACAAAACTATAAAGATATTAGACTAGAGTACGTGAGTGAGCCGTGAAAGTGTCTGCAATTCAGAGAGAGAAAAGTTCCTGATCTCTATGATAACTAATGATATAAAACAATGCTGATTTGATAATCGATGTGTCATCAGCATACAGAGTGCATGATAATTCATTATTAGGGTAAATTTCCAAGTCATTTATATGCAACTAGTAGCCCGGTCCGGCTTCGCACGAATTTGTAAATTGCCATCGTTTTTTCGTCGATTAAGATGCTAAATTGGTCTTCACGAAAATCGATTTTATTTTAACGCGATAATATATAGCCTATGTCCATCCTGAGGCTCCATTCTAATTAATATAAGTGAAAAAAAATTGAAATCGAATGAGTAGTTTCGGACAGAGACCATGTTGGTTAATAGACAAAGTTTTTTAAATATTTATGAAAGATTCAAAACGATTCAAATATTCGTACTCGAAAATTTTTGAAAAACCCATAGACAAGAAATGCTTAGGGCATCAAGAAGTCTTAATCCGGCATTGGGTCCTGATGAGAAGTCATTTTTTAATTTATTGTATCAAAACTGTTCTTTCTCTGGTGAAGAATACTTATTTACACTTATAAATTTACGGCAACATAATTTCAATTAGGTAGTTCATTTTTTTTAATCTGATGAGTTCAGTTGATATTGTGGAAACATCAGCACTTTGTGACATTTTATATTGCTTTCCTGAACAGAGCAATATTGGATATAATTTATGTGTCTCGCATTAAAATTAACTGTTAAACTGTTTAAAATTAAATGAACCAGGTGTATCACACATTGATAATCCTTGAAGACGCTGATGACCTCTGATGAGGAGCAGACACTCAAAACCCGATAAATCCAATTGTACCAATTTCGAGTAACTCGACGCTCAACATCTGATGTTGCGCGTCTGTGGTTTGCAATCCATAATTCTTGAAAAGAAGTGATCTTACCTGAACGGGAGCACACCACATAATGATGTTCGATAATTGATTTTTCATTAGAGCCGAAAAATAAAATATGTCTAATAGCGTAACGCCTTTTGACAAGCACAACCGACACATTGCACTTAAGCCGTTGCCTTTTACCGACAATTCCTTCATTATGTTACACGTTTAAATAATTTTATAATCGTAAAGTTTTTCGACTACACCTTCCTTCAGCACTTTAGCCACGAATGGTTTGTAAGTGTGCTCATGTGACGTACTATATAGACAGTCAAGTGTATGTTCTCTGGTCAAGACCACTGATATGAAGAGATCGCTGGATTGTAGCCAGGTTTGTTTTACTATAAGAAATTTTGTTTGGAATTTTTGGAGTTGACTGCTTAAGGTAGTTGGTCCGAGATAATCACGTTCAAAAGTACTTTAGGCAAAAATTTTGATTGAACCTCAACTAATTATATAGACTATAGAGTATAGACCTGTTATTATAGAAAACTTACGTACATATTGATATACACAATACTATCAAACGATACATATCATGTTAATACAGCATGTACTGTAGCAATTCAAAAATTCTAGCCCGAGAATAAAAGTTTATATCTAAAGGCCGCTGCACACGAGGCTAGAAACGCTGCTAGATTCCTTGCTAGATTTGCCTACTAGTTTTCTAGCGCTGGTTTTCTTGATTGCTGTTAAGTGCTCGCTGCACACGAGACTATTTTTCAAGCGTGTTTTGTGGATAGATCTGGTGCGCGCGTAGTGACTGTTCGAATATAAACACAAAGCAAAACGTGTCTGTTGTCTGGCAGAATGACGCCATGTGGGCGTTTGTTCAAGTGCCCACGTACAGATACTGCTTCCTGATTGGTTTTTGCTCATATCTAGCAACAAATCTAGCAGGAAAAATAGCCCTTGTTCTAGTTTTAAAACCTATCTTCTGAGCTAGCAAGGCAGCTCGCAGTGATGTCATTTCCAGCTTCGTACCCAGCCTACCGGCTAGCAGAACTCCTAGCAACGTTTCTAGCCTCATGTGCAGCGGCCTTAACCTATGATATAAAAAGCAAATTTTGAACATTGTAGCATTGACGAGAGCTATACGACATTTCTAATCAGATTTCAAAAGGAATACGCGCTAGCGAATGAGTGCAAGTGAGAAGCCCGCTCGATTGTGATGCGTGCAAAAGAGTACGTTAATATCAAAAACTGTCGCGATCAGGTTTGGAGGGCAGACAGCTATCAGCTTGTAATGCGACAGGAGAGGCGAGCTAGCCGTGACAGCGGCCACGTGTATGATAGATGAACGATTTTTATTGTTTTGAGATTGGCAAAATCTATTTTGTGGAGGATTTCGTTTGGTTAGGTCGTTGACTATTTGTCCATTCTGGATTGGAGATTTGATTTTTTTGGTTGTCTGATTTCGTTGGAGTTTGGATTGCTTGATTGTTCGAATCTTTCAAATAATTGAGTGGACTCATTGGATAAATAAATTTATTTTTCACTGTGATTCATTGGATAAAATAAATTCATATTCACAGAAATGAATTGCCAAAATACAGGTTTAGCAAGTCAGTTCTGTGGATAAGAATATGAAAAACAGTAAAAACTGTGAGTAATCTATAAGATTATTCTTTTTGTTTACACTCCTTACATGAGTATCAACTGAATTGGTGATTGTTGAATTTTTATCATTCCTTAATTTGTCTGTTTAATTGGTCGTTTTTTATTATTAATTTTATTAGTATTAATATTAACTTTTTAAAATCAATTATTACTTATGCATAAAAACGTTACATTAATAACCCCTAAATAAATAAATGTAGGCTAATATTTAAATGTAGTATTGATGCAGATGCAATTTTAGCAAAAAAAAAAACGATTATATACCTACTCTATATTGATGTCTGATTCTTATATGTCTACTGTCTAGTGTCTACCGAGTTTTAATTATTTAAAATCATTAACACTGTCTAGTCAATGACTCAATACTCAGTAATAAACACTAATCAAGTGAATGGTACAGTATTGCTTATGAAATATGATTGAATTGTGAGTCGACTCAGTGATTAGACTCACGACATACAACAACTCTGATGTTTGTCAACGTAAGAACAAAAATTATTAAATTAAAATTCGACACAGGTGTCCTGCACAAGACCTTCTATAGCTGAAAGGGTCGCCCGGCCATATACCATCACAAAGTAATTTGTGCATTTCATGCCCATCGGCTGCGTTGTAGTTCAGTCAATAAAGGAATTGAAGAGTGCGTCAGCAGGACCCCAAGCGACTCCCTCAGAATCTTGTACAGGTTGCTAAGGGAGGGAAAATGCCAAATGTCCTGACATTTAGGTGGTGCGTCGGAGGGAGGGGAGCACAAAGAAGGCACCACTTTTGGTTTTTTAAATTATATCTCAAAACAATCCGTCACAGGCAAAAAATTCTTATGCCAAATGAAAGCCCATAAAATTTTATACAGCTTTCGTTCTATGCACTTTTTTCAAATTCTCAACGGTTTTTGAGCTACACGCTCCTTTCGACTCACCTCCTAAAAGTGTATTTTTCCTCCCTAAGCTCCCTGAACAAGTTTTTGAAGGAATCGCTTAGGATCCTGTTTCACGCACTCTACACCCACCATTTGGGCCATTCATTGACTGGACTAATTATAGTCAGGTATGTTTTACCATAGGAAATCTTTTTTGGAATGCTTCTGCTTCTGTTTTGAATGTGTGTAGTGATTACATTTGTTTTATCATAGGAAAATGTGATGTCCGTGAAGGTAACGGTAAATAAAAATAGTTGGCAAAACCAAAAGTGAACATCCATACAAGTGATTTATTTGGATACAATTATCATGACATGAATTTTAATTAAAAAATATTTGTAGTGTTTTACTTCATTTTGAAGTTGAAAGAATTTTTTTTACTAAAATTCAAAAACTCATATCTACGAAAAGAAAAAAAACCACCATCCTGAAAATTTCAGGATATTCATTTGAAGGTATTATACCTATAAAAAATTGAGCCAAAAATTTTGTCGACTTACGATTTTCAACAATTGCAATTTTTTTATTTTTTGAAAATTTTTATTTTCCATAGCCCCAAATATCCCCCTTCAATTGAACTTTGTCCATTTCTGTAATTATAATAGTTTTCAGGTATTTAAAAAATAAACTTGAAAAATGGTGAAATTTTGAATTTTGCATAACTTTTGGGAAAAAAATTTTTTTTTTCCTTTGGCAGGGCTTCGGTTTATGAAAAAAGAAAACTCGTCACCAAAACTCAACCAAAACAAAAGAAGTCAACTCCAACCATTGGTCGATCTGACATGGAATGGCACAAAATGAATGTTTTTTTTCTTAACCAAATAACATTTTAAAATTTTTAAATGAGAAAGTCTCACTCTAACGAGATAAAAACAAGCTAATTTAATTAACTCTACTCACTTTATCTGTCCGTATTATAAAATCAACAGGAAAATGTTTGATGCACACATCCATGAAGATAAAATTAAATGCACTGTGACAAATAAAATGTATTAAAATACAACAAAAGCACAATTTGAATTGTTTAAAAAATTCGCTGACATTTATTATTAAAAATTTAATAACCATATAAGTGTACAGTCTAGTGGCATCAAAAGTTTATATGAATACTAAAACAGAATATCTTATACTTTAAACACCAGTGTTAAAAAAAATTACAATAAAATTACTTGTTTATATTAATATAATCTTAGAATACAACCTAGCTAGTCTTTTTTGTTGGCCTCGGATATGGTTTCTCATCAGTATGTGTGCGTTTGTGAACGTTTAAATTACTTGATACGGAGAAACACTTATTACACATGTCACACTGATATGGTTTCTCACCAGTATGTGTGCGTTTGTGAGTGTTTAAATTGCTTAATAGGTTGAAACTCTTATTACAGATGTCACACTGAAATGGTTTCTCATCAGTATGTGTGCGTTTGTGGCGAGTCAAAACACCCGTCGCGGAAAAGCGCTTATTACAAACCTCACACCGATATGGTTTCTCACCAGTGTGTATGCGTTTGTGGGTGTTTAAATAGTCTAATCGATTGAAACTCTTATTACAGATGTCACACTGAAATGGTTTCTCACCAGTATGTGTGCGTTTGTGGCGAGTCAAAACACCCGTCGCGGAAAAGCGCTTATTACAAACCTCACACCGATATGGTTTCTCACCAGTGTGTATGCGTTTGTGGGTGTTTAAATAGTCTAATCGATTGAAACTCTTATTACAGATGTCACACTGAAATGGTTTCTCACCAGTGTGTTTGCGTTTGTGAGTGTTTAAATTGCCTAATAGGTTGAAACTCTTATTACAGATGTCACACTGAAATGGTTTCTCACCAGTATGTGTGCGTTTGTGGCGAGTCAAAACACCCGTCGCGGAAAAGCGCTTATTACAAACCTCACACCGATATGGTTTCTCACTAATGTGTGTTCGTTTGTGTACGTTTAAATAATCTAATCGATTGAAACTCTTATTACAAATGCCACAGAGATACTTCTTTTCAGTAGCTGGATTATGTATCTTATAGTTTATCGAATTTTCTGTCTTGATTTCTTCACTTTTGCTCACATATTCTTCTACATTGTTCGTCGATATGTGACCAGTATCGATATTTGAATTTTCATTGCAAATTTCGTTATCGTCTGTTGTAAGTGAAGTTTCAGCGGTATCATCAGAGTATTCTGGCGTTGAATTATCTTTCGTTGGTTTATCTCCAATTTCGTATTTTAAAGGCACTTCGTGATTAGTATTATTTGCTGTTTCAAAACTTTTCTCTTTCCCGATAATATACGAGTTTTCGCACAATTTAGTGTAATAGCTAATATCAACTTTTGAATCCTCACAAACAATTTCTGTATCATCACTACCACCAAAATTGGATAAAGTTTCTGTATCATCATTATCCGCTGGAGACCTTTGAATGTAACATTCAGTCTTAAGTGGTTTGTCAGAAGTATGCAGTTGCTGTAGATAGCATCGCAGTGTTTTATCAGACCGTACAATTTGCTTTTGAAACTGTAGAATTTTCTTGAGTTGGGTGTAACATATGCGGCAGATGAAATTTGGCATCTCGTCATGTCTTTTTATCTGAAAATGATATTTTTCCAAATCAAACGATTTCATAATAATTATACATTATGATAATGTTTAGAATATCCGTGTAGAATGTCTACCACTGCAGCCGAGAGAAAATAAAATTAATTCATGGGATAAATCAAAATTTTCCATTCATGTAAATATTTGATTTTTTTCGAAATCCACTTGGAGATCGTCCTACTCACGGAATTTAACAATTTTAATACAGTACAAAATTCACAAACAATGGCTGTATCCAGTCGCAACATGAAAAGAGACACAAGACAGATGCTGTCCTTACAAAGGCAAAAAGAAATGATATTTTTACTCTGGTGAAAAATAGTAACAGATTGTCCAGCAAAGCAAGAGCCGATTAAGTTACCAGCGTAAGTTAAAGTGCTATGTATAAACTTCTGAAGGGAGAAAAGTTCTGTAAGGGTTTTGGGGGAAAGTCGACGCATGCGCAACGGAGATATATGCCATAACGTTGTTTTTTATATAATAATAGTAGAATTTTCAAAACTATGTATTATTTTTTTTTACAAGAAGTTTTTGAAAAAAATGGTGATTTTGACATTTATAATAGAAACACCTATTTTTTATCATAAATTATGATTTTCCGAGAAAAAATATGCAACATTCGTCTGAAACATTTTTTACCCGATGCCTCAACCCGTAAAATGCATGTGAAAAATCGGTTTCCCGGAACTCCATTAAATTTTTATATCTAAACAACGACCTTGCGCAAAAAAATATGAGAGGTAAGTGTTGTTTGGTTTGGGCTGAGTCATCGATTAAACATAAAAAAAACACCGTCTCCTGCGCGGGGGTGGGGGTGACTTAAAATTTTAATGATTAATAATAATAATAATAGTTTATTGATGACGAAATCAAAAGAGTAAACGAGTTCAGTTAAAAGGCTGTTTTTCAACTCTCCCTAACAAAGAAAAAAACATACAATAATTTGTGAACAGAATACAAAGATTTACAAAATAATACCTAAATAAAATATAGTTTAAAAAAAACTAAAAAACACGCTTTATATCGGACTAAAAAGTAAAAAATAATTGTTTTAAAATAAGCTTAAAAAGCGTGGGGCGCTTTGTTCCACATTTTCGTACATCGAGCGCCCAACGCTTTTTAAGCTTATTTTAAAACAATTATTTTTTACTTTTTAGTCCGATATAAAGCGTGTTTTTTAGTTTTTTTTAAACTATATTTTATTTTTCACTTTTTAGTGAGGATCTATAAAAGAATTTATTAATCCTGGGGGTCCTAATAAGGATAATGGGAAACTGTTATCAAATTATTGCATTGTCATCGGTCCTTGATACGTATGCAAAGTTTCAAATTAATCAGACTTCGGTAAATTGGTGAAAATTATGCTCAAAGATTCCGTTACGGACATACATACATAGTTACAACCCAAACTAATATAAAGCGTTTAATAATAAGGATAATGGGAAACTGTTATCAAATTATTGCATTGTCATCGGTCCTTGATACGTATGCAAAGTTTCAAATTAATCAGACTTCGGGAAATTGGTGAAAATAAAGCGTTTACTACAGAGGATCTATAAAAGAATTTATTAATCCTGGGGGTCCTAATAAGGATAATGGGAAACTGTTATCAAATTATTGCATTGTCATCGGTCCTTGATACGTATGCAAAGTTTCAAATTAATCAGACTTCGGGAAATTGGTGAAAATAAAGCGTTTACTACAGAGGATCTATAAAAGAATTTATTAATCCTGGGGGTCCTAATAAGGATAATGGGAAACTGTTATCAAATTATTGCATTGTCATCGGTCCTTGATACGTATGCAAAGTTTCAAATTAATCAGACTTCGGGAAATTGGTGAAAATTATGCTCAAAGATTCCGTTACGGTAGTTAGTTACATACATACATACATAGTTAGTTACAACCCAAGCTAATATAAAGCGTTTAAAAAAGATATTTGGAACAGCGGGATCTTATAATTTATTACATTAAAGGGAGCGGTGGTTTTTTAATGTTTAATCAATGACTGTTCCCAAATCAAACAAGATTTACTTCTCGTAATTTTCTGTTCAAGTTCGTTGTTTAGGCATAAAAATTTAATAATGTTTTGGGAAATCCATTTTTGACATGCATTTTAAGGGTTGAGGGAGGCATCGGGTAAAAAAATCTTTCAGACAATTAATGTTGCATATTTTTTCTAGAAAAATCTTAATTTATGATAAAAAATAGGTATTCCTATAAAAAAAGTCAAAGTCACCCTCATCCCTGCGTAGAGGATGAAAGTAGGGGGTGGTATTTGTCTTTATACGATGTCACCCTCCAAACCAAACAACTTTTATTCGGGACATTTTTCTATATAATGAAAACTGTAAAAGTTATTCAAGGTGTTCCTTTAAAATGGGACACCCGGTATAGTAAATAAAAGATGGAAAAAAAGTTTGACTTTATTTTTTGAATTTTTTAATTCGGTAACAACATATTTTACGCATATCAAAATTTTTGGAAAATTTTCAATTTATTTATAACTATAAATTATTATTGGTTGCTAATTAACCTCAAGAAAAATCGTCAATTTTACAAGCATAATAGGTATCTCCGACAATTCATCGATAACTAGTGTTCAAATTTCGAGAATAGTTAAATAAGATATTTTTCTCAGTATTTGCAAAGTTTGAAAACAAAACATTGGTTATCAATTTTAACATTAGTATCGAGGGAACTTCCTTAAGCTTACCGTTATGTCATAGTTAGATTTCTTTTGAACAGTTTTGAACTGCATAATTTTTGTTTCGTTCAAATTTAAATTCAGATTATTTTTCGAGCAGCAATTATCAAATAGTCTTATTGAATCATTATTTTTTTGGTGTAATTCAGTTATATTGACACAGATATTAATTAGGCTACAGTCATATGCGTACAGAATGATTTTATCTACATTATGTAAGTTATCTTCTAAATTGTTTATATAGATGATAAAAAATATTAGGTAAACCGAGCACTGAGCTATATATTGCTGTCAAATAGTAACACTGGATGGAATTTATGTATGTTTCGCCTTAAAATGAACTAGGTATTAAACTTTTTAAAATTTATGTAAGCACGTGTATCTGCATCACACATTGGTAATCCTTGAAAAGAAGTGATCATACCTGAACGGGAGCACACCACATAATGATTTTCGATAGTGAATTTTTCTTTACGGCCGAAAAATAAAATATGTCTAATAGCGTAACGCCTTTTGATAAGCATAATCGACACATTGCACTTAACCCGTTTCCCTTTACCGACATTTCCTTCATTATGTAACACATTAACCCGGCGATAGGCGCTAGGTATAAACGAACAGGAACACCGAACAGTCGCTACCGGGTAAAAAATACCACAGTACTTGAGTGGCGTTATTTAAAAAAATATTGTTTTTAAAAAGGTTTATCCATTAAAATAACTTAATATACTTTATTTGACGGCAATAAAACTACAAGATTAAGTTTCTATGTTTATTTGTTTCAATTTAGACCCTATAGTAGAAAAGTAACAAAAATCTTTAAAAAATCGCAATACTCTTGGAAAAATCCACACAAATACTTTTTTTTTTTTAGGAACCATGAAAAATGAGATCAATAATCAAAAATTGACTTAATACACTACTAAAATAAGAAAAATAAAACAACTGCACTTTCATTGAGAAAAATTTTGGACCCTGTCATAGCAATCGCCACAAATTGGTGTGGTGTGCTCACGGCATATTTTTTTAACTGGTTGTCACGTGCAGCGTGCGTGTTTCAAATAACGGTCGAAAGGTACTTAAAATCCTGGGTTGCCAGCGCACTCAAAAAAAAAAAAAAAAATATCAGCACATTTAAGACCACTGTGGTATTTTTTACCCGGTAGCGCCTGTCGCCGGATTAAATTAATTTTTCAATCGATAAAAATACATTCTTTTCAGCATAATAATTTTCGATCTACGCTCTACTCTAGTCACAGAATGGATTGTTAGTCCGTTAGTCCAGTAAATAAGCCGGGAAATACTATACAATCTGGAAAAGTGGTGGAACAGCTCCGATTTAAAAAAATTCTTTTTTCCTTGATTTCTTAGACCCTCAGGAACATTCATCACCACTAACCTCCGCCTCACTCCAAAAATTGAAAAAAGTAGGGTGGTTTTAACCCTCTCAAAAGCACCCGCCAGTAAAAAGGTGGAAAAAAAATTTTGAAAAATAAAAATTTTGTCTTAAAAATCGGCTCTCGGGGGTTTTCGAGGTCGCTGATTACGGATCCAAGGTCTGTAATCAAGTGAGGGTAGTTCCAAAAGAAAAAAAAAACTTTTCATTTAGCTGATGTAAGAAAAAAATAAAATAAACAAGATTTTGTACTATTTCTAGAATGGTTTCACTTAGTTTTTTGTTTATTAAACTGAACAGTAAATAACGGAGTTATGACTTCAGGCGTTTTTTATGAAACACAAAAAAAATATTCAAATATTTGATTAACGTCTGACAAGAACTCTTCAATAAATAAATTTATCAGACAATTATATCAAGTAAATAAAATTGTCGACCAATTTTTTTCAGACCAATATATTGACAAAAAATAAAAAATAACAAATCAATACAACACAAGATGTCAATATATTGGTCTGAGAAAAATTGGTCGACAATTTTATTTATTTGAAGAGTTCTATTCAGACGTTAATCAAAGATTTTAATTATTAGCCCGGTCATATTTTACACTAAAAATCGCTAATCTTGCAAACTAACATGTAGTTCTGATTTTTTAATATATTGTTAGGACCACTACCAGTAGCGTATATCCAAGTTTGCAGCTTCGAAAGATCTGTGCTAACTTTGCAGCACTCAAAAAACTGCGAAATTTTCGCACTTTTTTTGGTATTCTCAATATAAGTCTTAAACTATGCATTTTTTTATAAAATATTTTTTATACGTTTTTAAGTAGACTAAAATTGCTACAATCTGAGACAAGAACCAGCTCTGTAGGTTCAATACTTACCGAGATACAGCTTTCCAAAAATTGACCAGTTTTTTCAACAAAGTGAAATTTTAAGATTTGGTCAATTTTTGACCCCGATATCGGGGAAAATACTCATTTTAGGGAAATATCATAGGAACATATATTGTAGCAAATGTAATTAGCTTTAATTTAAGCAGAGAACGACGTCTGTAGGCCATATAGTTTACTCACAAATTTTAAAAATCCAAAAAATGAGAAAACTGCATTTTCGCAAATTTAAATTTAATACCTAGTAATCGTTATGTAAATCCATTCAGTGATTTTAATGTGGTTGAGTAACCAAATTGAGTAACATAGTAGCATAAACGAGTAACATAATAAAAAAAAATAACATAATTGATAACATCACAAAAAAATTATGCAGTTTTTGACAAAATACCGTCGTATTTCAGCCATTTTGTAAAAAATATTTACAAATTATATTCATCAACCTTCCTCGTTTATCGCTCTTTCTATTACCGAAAACAATTTCAAAATCCGGTGCGTGGTTTAGTAGAAGAGAGCGGAGAAAAAGACAGAGACTTTGTTTTTAACTGTGCAGTCTTTGACAAAATACCGTCGTATTTCAGCCATTTTGAAAAAATATTTACAAATTGTATACAGAAACCTTCCTCGTATATTGATCTTTCTATTAGCGAAAACCATTTCAAAATCCGGTGCGTGGTTTAGAAGAAATGACCGGTGAAAAAGACAAAGACAGTCTGAGACTCTGATTTTAACTATGTGAGCATTGCTAAAATTCCGTCGTAGTTCAGTTATTTTGTAAAAAATATTTATAAATTATATACAGAAACCTTCCTCGTTTATTGCTCTTTCTACTATCGAAAACCATTTTTAGGTCCGGCGCATGGTTTAGAAGAAATGAGCGGAGAAAAAGACAAAGACAGACAGAGACTGTTTTTAACTATGCAGTCTTTGACAAAACACCGTCGGTGTTCTTCTAAAGTATGCGCCGGATCGTAAAATGGTTTTCGGTAATAGAAAGAGCGATAAGCATGGAAGGTTTCGGTATATAATTTGTAAATAGTTTTTACAAAATGCCTGAACTACGACAGTGTTTTAGCTCAGACTGCATAGTTAAAAATAGAGCTTCTGTCTGTCTTTGTCTTTTCCTCAGCTCACTTCTTCTAAGCCATGTGCCGGATCTAAAAATGGTTTTCGGTAGTAGAAAGAGCAATAAACGAGGAAGGTTTCTGTATATAATTTATAAATATTTTTTACAAAATACCTGAACTACGTCGGAATTTTAGCAAAGACTACATAGTTAAAATCAGAGTCTCAGACTGTCTTTGTCTTTTTCACCGGTCATTTCTTCTAAACCACGCACCGGATTTTGAAATGGTTTTCGCTAATAGAAAGATCAATATACGAGGAAGGTTTCTGTATACAATTTGTAAATATTTTTTCAAAATGGCTGAAATACGACGGTATTTTGTCAAAGACTGCACAGTTAAAAACAAAGTCTCTGTCTTTTTCTCCGCTCTCTTCTACTAAACCACGCACCGGATTTTGAAATTGTTTTCGGTAATAGAAAGAGCGATAAACGAGGAAGGTTGATGAATATAATTTGTAAATATTTTTTACAAAATGGCTGAAATACGACGGTATTTTGTCAAAAACTGCATAATTTTTTTGTGATGTTATCAATTATGTTATTTTTTTTTTATTATGTTACTCGTTTATGCTACTATGTTACTCAATTTGGTTACTCAACCACATTAAAATCACTGAATGGATTTACATAACGATTACTAGGTATTAAATTTAAATTTGCGAAAATGCAGTTTTCTCATTTTTTGGATTTTTAAAATTTGTGAGTAAACTGTATGGCCTACAGACGTCGTTCTCTGCTTAAATTAAAGCTAATTACATTTGCTACAATATATGTTCCCATGATATTTCCCTTAAAATGAGTATTTTCCCCGATATCGGGGTAAAAAATTGACCAAATCTTAAAATTTCACTTTGTTGAAAAAACTGGTCAATTTTTGGAAAGCTGTATCTCGGTAAGTATTGAACCTACAGAGCTGGTTCTTGTCTCAGATTGTAGCAATTTTAGTCTACTTAAAAACGTATAAAAAATATTTTATAAAAAAATGCATAGTTTAAGACCTATATTGAGAATACCAAAAAAAGTGCGAAAATTTCGCAGTTTTTTGAGTGCTGCAAAGTTAGCACAGGTCTTTCGAAGCTGCAAACTTGGATATACGCTACTGGTAGTGGTCCTAACAATATATTAAAAAATCAGAACTACATGTTAGTTTGCGAGTTTAATGTTAGATATGACTGGCCTATATATCAAGTCCTTACTTACAAATATCTAATGACTACTTATTAAATTGTTAATAAGAATCGCAGGATTGTGGACAAAAAGTTCTTTATTCAGTGTACGATTTCTAATATCTACTTATTAAAAATTGTTTGTTATTATTTTTTCAATATTTCGATATTATAAAAAAAAAACTGAAAGCGAATTTTTAGAAACTAATTATTAATTTCTAATAAAATTCGCCTGCAGTTTTTTTTTATAATATCGAAATATTGAAAAAATAATAACAAACAATTTTAATAAGTACCTAGTTATGGAGATATTTGTAAGTAAGGACTTAAGTATAATTGTCTGAAAAATTGGTTGATAAATTTGTTTATTAAAAAAAAATTTATAACTATATATAATATATTATATAACAAAACAGTTTATATAGCTAAGGGCTGGAGACCAAACCTGAAGTATATTAATATAGGAGACATAAAACTTAGTAGGCAAAAAACAAGGGTTGTTAGGTCTGACACCCCGGCGCGGCCGAATACAATGGCCTCTAGTTCTCAAAGGAAAAAAAACAGCAAGATAATAATTTATAACCGCAGATCGGGCTTTTTAATAAATTAAATTTAAGAATATAATTTAATTATTAAAAGGGCTTTTTAATAATTAAATTATATTTTTAAATTTAATTTATTAAAAAGCCAGACCTGTGGTTATACGGGGTGTTTCATCTTAATCAATAAGGAGGCATATCTCAAGATGATTACATTTTGAAAGAAATCTCTCATACAAGAGTTGTTTCATTTTGGGCGGGGCATCGTTCGCGCATAAAAATAGACAATCCACTATTAACTCCCGCTGGGGGAGGGGGACAACTTTCGATTTTTAAATATAAACCTCCAATTGCTCTTACAGATTCCAATTCCTTGTGAAAAAATATAAGACTAGTCCAAAAATTTGTTCACCAGAATGCTTCGGTCACCTGTGAAAATTAATATAAGATTAATGGTAATGTTACTATTCACATGGGAAATTCATATCAATGAAAAAAATCCTTCACACTTCAAGGAATCGGAATCTGTACGAACAATGAGAGGTTTATATTTAAAAATCGAAAGTTGCTCCCCTTCATCCCGTGGAAGGTAATGGTGCAATGTCTATTTTTATGCGCGAACGATGTCCTTTCCAAAATGAAACAACTTTTGTATGAGAGATTTCTTTCAAAAATGTAACCCTCTTGAGATATGCATCCTTATTGACTAAGATGGAACATTCTGTACATTAGTATTTTCTTAATTATTTTCCTTTGAGAGCTACAGGCTGAGCTGGGGTGTTAGACCTTACATTCTCTATAATGTTAGTTTTTAGGGATTACCCTATTAAAAGTAAAGTCGTCGCAAATTTCTCTAAAATTTGACTTTTCCAGTATACCTACATATAATACACTACAGCCTTTATAGATGTCCATTTTCGATCATTAAATAGATCTGGATGGGATTTAATCTCTGTCTAAACTTCATGTCTCTTTGGGGACACTTTATTTTCTATATGCGTGTCAAAAAATTTCGAAATAATTATTTTTTGTTGCGATGATCAATTTTGCCTTTGAGAGTTTTTCTTTGCAGTTGTCTTTTTGCCTGTGAACATTTTATTTGCAATCCCCTTTTCTGCAAACTGTTCCTCTAAACCTTCTGACTTACCATTATTTGTTTGATAATCATTAGTTTCAGCTACTAGAATCTCTTCTACATCAATTACATTGTCTTCGGTTATAGGGCTGAGATCTATGTCGATTTCATCCAGCTGTTTTCCTTTGAATTGTTCAGCGCCTCTCTCATTCATAAGAAGTAACAGTTTTGATACTTTGGCCGTTTGGTACATATTGTCAGGCATTCTATAGACATTACAGTGAGTGTTTAAGGTATGTCCCATGAATTTTGATAGTTGTTCAAGATCGTCGTTTTAAAATTGTAAGAGCTGTGTAATTGTTGCCAAATGTTTCCTAAGCCGTGTTGCTGTTAAACTTTGTGATTTTTTATGCCACATTGCTCGGCATATTTGCGTAAAATATTTGTTCCATCAATGAAACCGTTTCCTGTAGTGTGAAATATATAATCATTTTGAGTTACAAATTTTTTTCTTACATCTATCACGCGATCAAAACATTTTTTCATCATTGGAGATAATAGTACAGGTACCCCTCTTCCTCGCTTACCCCTAATTACAACTCGAGTGTAAGTATTTAAAAGAATTCTTTCGGTTTTAGTTAAAGACGTGTGTAATTCACTTTCTTCTTGATCTGCGTTAAAGTTGATAGATTTGTATGTTTGCACTTTGATCTGTGCAACTTCCGCGGGGCGTCTTCGGTTAAGTAACATTATTTGAGCAAAAATAATTTCCTTAAGTTTATTATACGCTACCCCATCACTTTCGTCTGTCATTAGGTCAGCGTATGCTTTTTCTGCACAATCTTTTAAATAATCATTTTTTTTTTTTAAGTCGGATGTCAACGGAAGTAATTCATCCTTATTCCATTTCTTCTCACATAAATTTGTCAAAGCTTGTGCCGAAATTTCATTTGCCCATTGCGATTTCACAAGTAATTTTAACGTTTTCAAGTCTTCTTTTTGTCTATCGGTATTTTTCTTTTGCAAAAGGTCAATATATGCTAAATTGCAGCATTTTTTTATTAGAGTTCCGAAATTAACAGCTAAGGTTGGTGACTCATATGTGTCAGTTTGCTCATTATATTTGGCCATATCGCTAGCGCCTGCTATAATTAATTGAAAACGATCCGGTCGCAGTACGTCAATGAGTTGTTTTATTTCAGAATTTTGTTTTCTGCAAAATATCAGTAGTCTACCTAAACGTCTCACATCTGTTCTTGCTGAATCAACATTTCCTTTAGTTCTCCTTCCTTTCAAATAAGAAGAGCATAGGCACATATTAAAGGATCTTTTTTCACGGTAAGAGTGTTTTCATCAGCACGCATTCGCGGAAATAATACTGTTTTTCAAAATTTGATCATGTTTATAATACGAGTTCATAAGTAAGATTGTTTGACCATCGCTTTGGGAGGTTTGTCGCTTACTTTTGTTCGCTTCAAAATTTTCAGAGCAATGCTTTGTGTGTCTATATAGACTTTTCTTTTTATAGTATCCCAAACAGTATTTGCATGGAAGAAAATTGCTTGATTCAACACCACTATTCTTTTGGGGTCTTTTCACTGGTCTAAGTGTAACATTCGATGCATTTCTAATAAAGTTTCCTCTTTTTCTTAAATTCAAAATTGCAACCCTTCTTTCTTTTGAATTAACTTTATGGGACAAAATACGTATTACTTCAAATTCTGAATCGTGCCAGGTGAACAAATGTCGAGCAAAGTGTGACACGTCTTTCTCGCAAAATAAGCAGAAATCTCTCTTGTCCTTATAAGTATGTTTGTGCACTTCTTCTACTCCCCCCTGAGCAATAACCCCGTTCCGTTCTGATTCTGCCGCAATCGGCTGAAAATGAATATCATGATAAATGCATTATAGGCACTCTGTAAATTAACGAAAGGACTTCCCGAACTGCATTCTTGCGATGTTCTAAAGAAATTGCACGCGAAAAAAAATGAATTTGCAATAAATAATTTAATTTAAAATTTGAAGAGCCCCCTTCCAGAAAAGCAAACCTTTAAAAAGTAAAAAATATTTAATTTCTACTCTATCTGAATGAAATATATTATAATTCATAAATGAACCGACGCGCCGTCGGGATAAATATAATAGAAATAATTATTTCTTACTTCTTAAAAGCTTACATTTTTGAGTCGTTTTTTTTTTTTTTAATTTTTAATTTAATTTCTATTTCAGACTTTTTTAAACTAACTAATCAAAAACTGAATATTTCAATTCAAACTCGAAGAGATTCTAGCTGTCATAGTGCTTAAGATTTTGGAAATGACTGAACCAATTTCCATCAAACATGGCTAAAAATGATCTCGCAAATGACAGCTTTCATAGATAAAACCGCACTGAAATCGATTCATTCGCCCTGTGGCTATGGTTCTACAGACAGACAGCCTTGAAATTTGTAACACCCCTGTTTTTGCATCGGGGGTTAAAAACGGTTTGTAGCCAGGATTGAATTTCTAATTTACTTTTAATGACAATAAAACCTTGACTTAAACCAAAAAGACGTACGATTAGTTTAAGAGAAGATGAATAACCCACAAAATGTCAATTTCCCAAAACGGAACATTTTCAATAAATTAGAAAAAAAGAATATTATATTACTTCTGGCGGTGCAAGCTTGATCGATGAAACTTCCTCGCTCTGAATAATATTTTTTGACGGAGTTTCAGTAATTATCCTGGAATTCGAATCATCAGGGTTCCATACCCAATTTATTTGTGGAATTTTTGAGATCTGAAAAAAGTTTTAACTGAAACATCTATTTTTAGATAGGTAAATTAATTAATTGGTTAATGTCATCTAATAAAATCAGTAGTGTCCGACCAAAATTTCGGTTTCGGCCAAAAAACTGGTTTCGGCTTAGTTTCGGTTTCGGCTGCCAATCCGGCCGAAACCGAAACTACATTTGGGAGGTTTCGCGCTGAAATGCGGTGCAGCTGCGAGCGACGAAGTGTCTTTTATGCCTGCGTGCTCCACGTTTTTTTTTTTAGTTTGAAAGAAAACTTTTTTTATTTTGATACCTATTATTTGCATTAAAAATATTTATTTAGTTGTTGTATTTGGTAGGTAGGTACTTATTAATTTTAATTTTATTGTAGTTCGTTAACAAGTGTACCATACAAAATGAGCAAAGTTTAGAAGAAATAATTTTGTTCTTAAGATGAAAGAGTGTTTTCTTTTTTTTTTGTTGTGTGTACCTACTATTAGGTAAATACTTTTTATTAAAAAATAATTTTGTTTTGGAGCTTTTATTTTATTTCATAATATGTATTTAAAAAAGTATATTTATTTGTGTTTTTGAAATAAGGGGGGGTAATAATATGATATGATAAGTTAATAATTAGTTAAAATATCGTAGGCTGAATGATTAATATGCGATTAATTTAAAAATTAAAAAAAAATAATAATAAAGCCTGATTATGATGTTTACTTTATTTTTCCCACGAAAAAAAAAGTTTCGGTTTCGGTTTCGGCCGAAACTGAGACTGAGGCCGAAATTCGGTTTCGGTTTCGGCCGTAAAACTAGTTTCGGTCGGACACTAATCATCAGTTTATGAAATCAACCATTAGCCTTGACGTAGCATTAGCTAAGTAAAGGTAATTTAAAAATTCTCGAGAATGGGACCATTCCAGCTTAAGCCTTAAAGATATTAACATTAGTTGACATAATATTACCTACAATAAATTAAACAAAGTTTCTCTTAACGCGTGCGATGATACTGGTAACGGCTAGTAATAAATATTTATGTTATATTTGATTTTCGTTTCAATGATTCCCTATAGTTTCACATGTAAAAATGATCGAAACATGCTTGTCAAGTAACTATAATTTCTTTATGATAGATCAACAACTTCAGAACAAATACCATCTGATATTTTTATTTTCAAATTTTTTACGAATCCATAAACTTTAGAAAAAACTTTTCTATTCAAAACTTTCTTGCAAAAATGAAACCATTATAAAAAGTATACTATTGTAATAGAAAAATTCCAGCCAATTGGGCGACGGGACCATTCCAACTTCAAAAATGTTGACATTAGATTCTAATAAAGAAAATACAATTTCTGATATCGCGTGAGGTGACGCGGGTAATGGCTAGTATTCAATATGATATTTGCTATTCGTTGCCATGGTTACCTACATAATATGTTCCACGTCATGTGAAAATTAATCAAAGCATGCTGAACTAGTTTATATCTGACAGATCCATAAAACAAACGAGCGGCTGATTTTTTTTTATTTTCAAAATATTTCCGAAACTATAAAGTTTAGAAAAATATTTAAACGAAACTCTTGAAAAAATATATAGAATAATAAGCCGTTATGAAAATTATACCATTATTATATAAAAAACACCGTTATAGCATATATCTCTTCTGCGCATGCGCCGATTTTCCCAAAAACAATAGGGATCTTCATATTTGCATACCAAACATCCTCCCAAAATTTGATTTCAATCCGGTCATCCGTTTGACCTGTATCATGCTCACAGACTAACAGATTCTTTCCATAAAAATTAAGTTCAAAAACTAAAACCCGACTACTGAAAAGTATGAAAATGCTACATTTATTTTTGAATTTTGGTCTCAGGGATAAGCAAATTGAAAACAATTAATAAACAATAAGTGCCAAAAAAATAATTTAAATAAAAATTAAATTCAAAAAGTAAAACTCGACTACTAAGAAGTAAGAAACAAGAAAATATTCTTATCTGAGGATAGCCGTTGTCGTATGCCACCTCATATGTATGGTCATATGGCGCCCTCTAGATGTATAGCGTGATGCACTTTACCCTAAAGCTTATGATCGCTTACTACTATTAAAATGTATTGTTATGTTAAGGTAGGCGGCATACGACCACGGCTATCCTCAGATGAGAATATTTTCTTGTTCCATACTTTTCAGTAGTGGGTTTTAGTTTTTAAACTTAATTTTTATATAAATAATTTTTTTGAGCATAATTTTTATATAAATTATTTTTTTTTAAGTCACTTTTTATTTGTTTTCAATCTGCTCACCCCTGGGACTAAAATTAAAAAATAAATGTAGCCTTTTCATACTTTTCAGTAGTCGGGTTTTAGTTTTTGAACTTATTTTTTATTTAGATAAATTATTTTTTTTTGAACTTATTTTTTATTTGTTTCCAATTTGCTCACCCTTGGGACCAAAATTCAAAAATAAATTACTTGGGCCATAATAACGAATCGATTGACACCTTATTTATCAAAATCGGATGAAGAGTTTAGGCTACGATGGAACAGCCGTAAATACAAACATGCATAGACAGCTAAACTCAACACCCTTCCTTAAATAAAATGTTTTTTAGAATTGGAGGACTTCAAAACGAAAAAATATATAAAAATTTTGAATGGTCAAATTCAGTATCATGTGGCAATACATTTGGAAACATTATATTATGCATACCTTTGCACTTGAGTTACTGGATGGATAATGATTCGGATCTTCAATTGAACAATCAATGTCGGTAGAATCGGCACAATCACCGTTTGTATCTACCGGTTTATTTTGACAAAGTTCAGTTGTTGGCGGAGAATGTACTTGAGTGGACCCTAAAGGATAAAAATAGATTGCTAGTTTTCGTGTTTATTTATAAGTTTTTATTGTGCTTTATTAAAAGTGTGATTTACTTCCGGACCAAAGGCAGGTAGGTCAATTAGTTATTATAAATATTGTATTGTCATCGGAAATAAAAGCGTTCAAATTAAAAAGCTTTTAATTGTGATGTAAGTTAACGAAAGTATATTACTTTATTTTTATCTCATTGGCTTTTGCCAATTCTACTAAATATCTGTTTCTTTTTGACATGTTCACATCTAATGTGTAAAGTAGTAAGTGAGTACACAAATATTGCACTTACTACTTTAGTACTTTATCCGCCTTCAATATTTCAAACTCACTTATAATATATTTATTAAAAAAACTTAATAATGAACAAATGAATTAAAAAAAATAATTTCATATACAAAGCCAACAAATACAGATTTTTAAGTTTTAATCCAAACAAACAATGTTTAGTAATTGTTTCTAAAGTAATTTAACTTGATTTTTGAAAGCGATTTAGTAAACATATCCGCCTCCTGCAGTTCTGATGGTACATACATCAAATTGATCTTGTTTTCCAAAATACAATCAGGAATAAAGTGATGTTTTATATCTATATGCTTTGTTCGCTTTGATTCCAGCGTTGAAGCCATTTTAATGCATGACATGTTGTCTTCGAATATGTCAATCGATGGTATTTTTTTACGTAAAATTTCTGAGAGTGTTTGATTAGCTAAAAGACTTTCTAAAATACAAAAAGCAAGCGCAACATATTCGGCTTCAGCACTTGAGAGAGAAACTGTTGCTTGCTTTTTAGTTTTCCAATTAATAACATTTTTATTTAATTTTATAACAAAACCTGTAATGCTTTTTCTGTCACTTGTGCAATTTGCAAAATCTGAATCAACATAAGACGTAATACCAATATTTAAATCAAAATTTTTAACGTATTTTAGACCAAAAGTTTTTGTTCTTTTTAAATATTTTAAAACACTCTTCAAATGATTCCAATGTTAATAAGAATAATTATTTTGAAATTGACTAAAGTATGTAATACAACAGCTTAATTAATCTGGTCTTGAACCTAACATTATGTACATAAGACATCCTACGAGCTCACGATATGGCAAAATGTTCACTTTAGCATAATTACTTTCACAGATATTTATATTTAGCTTCGGTTGCATAGGAATTTATGATGTTTTGCAATCATGCATTACAAACAGAAAAATACATAACTGATAAAAATGAAATTGATGAACCAGAAAAAGATAAAGAAGAAACCATAAATCAAATGAACATGAGGAAAATAAAGAATCAGAATAATAGAAGAAGTATTCGGAACAAACAAATACCGAAATATCTAGAAGATTACGATCTGGAATTTGAAGAAAATCAAATGATGGCATTATCAGTTGGAAATTTGATCACAGATGTTCCAGACACATATGAAGAAGCTGCAAAAGATAGTGGATGGAAGAATGCAATAAAGGAAAAACTAAACACATTGAAAAACATGTCAACGTGGAAATTAGTACTTCCGCCGGAGAATGAAAACATCATCGACTCGAAATGGGTGTTTCGTAATGGCGACCAAGAATGTAAAAAATAATCGCATTAACAAAGCATTCCACAGTTGCCAAATAGGCCGGCTCAGGATTGTTAGCAATATTTTATATACATATAATATGCATGTGCCACCGATGCGAGCGCCACTTGTGAGAATTTTTGGAACTACAACATTTATAATTTATTGTTTAGTAGACCGCCAGGGGGCCCTAGAGGGCATTGCAACGGTCAAACAATCTGTATATATGGCTCAGGATTGTCGGACTGGCTCAGGATTGTATGCCCAGTTTCATACTTTTGGCTCAGGAAGGTATGAATGATATATATATTATATATTTATAAATATATAAGTGTACGGGCAGTAACTTTTAAAGGAGTTAATTGATTTTAACGAAATTTGGTCCAGACGTTGGAATCCATCACCGCACGAATCCTATTTAAAATGGACGCAAGCGGGTGTTAATGATGGTATTTAGGGGTTGAAAAAAGTTTTCGGACCCAAAAATACCAAAAAAATTCTCGCAATAGTTTCAAATTTGGAATTTAACCATTTAGAATTATTAAAATGTGCTGCTAAAATTTTAATAAAATCGGCCCGACAGGACCGGACTTACAAATTTTATTAAAACACTAGTATACTGATATGGATTTACATACTGAAGGGTGTACATAATTTGGTACAGATGTTGAACTGATATTAAAATTGAAATTAAGTAAAAAAATTTGTTTTAAGGGGTGCATTAAGGGGCATTTTTTATTTTGCCCAAAAACAAAGTTAAGTTCATATAAGAACCACACTGCCTATAAAAGTACATACACTATATTGTCGGCAGGGTTTGGCACTGCGACCCGAGTTTTTTTACACTTTAAACACCAAAGTTGTCAAAAAAAAATTGGTTGTCTGTAAAGTCGGTTTACGGACGATAGTTTTACGTGATAACGTCATGAAAAATTGCATATTTTTATGAGTTACACTTTTCGGAACGTTACACTTTTCGGAACGTCACACTTTTTCGTGCATGCAGCCGGTGTTTCATCAATTTATAAGACGTCATCACGTCAATAATCACTATAAAATTTAATATTGACATATGTGACTAGCTGGCGGAATAAACTAACTTGGTCACGTGACATATATACGAATGCCTATCCTGTCGTATTAGTTGCCCTCAGAAATGATTCATTACAAGTGTGTTCGTTCGTGAGCCTTTAAAATGCTCAATCTACAAAAACACTGATTTAAACGTCACACTGAAATGGTTTCTCACCCGTATGTGTGCGCATATGAAGCCTTAAACTGCTTGATACGGAGAAACACTTATTACAAATGTCACACTGATATGGTTTCTCACCCGTATGTGTGCGTTTGTGACTATTTAGATGACTTATCTGAGTAAAAGTCTTATCGCAAAGGGCACACTGATATGGTTTCTCCCCAGTGTGTGTACGCTTGTGATAAATAAAACTAGTTAAAGTGGAAGAGTTCTTATCACAAACACCACAGTGATATGGTTTCTCACCCGTATGTGTGCGTTTGTGAACGTTTAAACTTTCTGATTGACTGAAACACTTATTACAAATATCACACTTATATGGTTTCTCACCTGTGTGTGTGCGTACATGAATCCTTAGACTGTATGATGCGGAGAAACACTTATTACAGATGTCACACTTAAACGGTTTCTCACCAGTATGTGTGCGTTTGTGACTAATTAAATTACTTGAATTGATAAAACACTTATTACAAATGTCACACTGATATGGCTTCTCGCCAGTATGTGCACGCTTGTGATAATTCAAATTTCTTGAAGTGTAGAAATTCTTATCACAAACGCCACACTGATATAGTCTCTCACTCGAATGTATACGCATGTGTATATTCAAAACATAAGATTTGGTGAAATTCTTATTACAAATGTCACAGAAAAACTTCTTTTTAGTCGCTTGTTAGTGTATTTGCCATAAGGCACTTACACTATTGGCGTCGGTCGGATGGCGGGACCTAGGGGTCGGACCAAAATTTCTCGACGTTTCATAAGTTTCTAAGAAGTTTGGCACCATTTTTGGAAATGTTTATATATATATATATATGTATATATATATATATATATCCTACCATCAATATGACGACCGTACATTGTCAATTTGCCATCAATACGAAAGCCGTGTGCATACGACGGCCATATATGGCCGTCAAATAGACTGCCATGTAATTTTTTGCCCAGAGGCTAGAAACAATGAAATAAGTCGATACACGAAAATTCATTTTGTTGTCAAATTGTAGGGTAGATGAAAGTTTTGTATATTTTTAGTTCATCGATTTTTTCACCTTCAGTTGCGGCGCTAGTAGCGCTGTATATTTTGTTGTATATTTTCTTTCATGTTGTCGATTGTTTAACGGCCGAACAATTGGCAACACAGCAAGCAGCATGTTGTGCATTTTATCATCGTGTTTTTCGGCTGCTTCATAAGAAATTGACATTTGAAGAGTATATTATATAGTTTTAAACAACATACTTTCATTTGTACATCAGTACCACTACCGCTCAGTTATAACGGTACCTACTGAAGGATGCAAGATGTTTGATCGTATTTTTCCTAAATCCTAAGAAATACCTAAGTAAGCTTTTCTAAATTGTTATATGTTATCAATATAAAGTTAGTTTTATAATAATTAGGTAATCTGTGATTTTTACCTCAATTCTACAAACGGACTTATTAGTGAAACGTACGGTTTCCAGACATGTCTGAAAACAGTAGCTTTCGCTAACGAAAGTAATTTTGTAGAAACATGTGTGTTTCCACGAACAATAAATAAATATTATGTGGTTCTCTGAGGATGAAGAACTAAGTGTTCAATCACTGAAAACCTTTTAAAATTGAAATTATTATTATTAAAGTATTAATGGAAATTTTGCCAGCTAATCTGAACGGATATGGATGCAGTTTTAGCTATCGGCCCCGGCGTTGTCCGGGTAAAAACTGGATTGATTTTGCTATACTGAACAGATTTTAATACGGTTATTACCAGTCGATACCTATCTGAGGAATGTTTAAATTTATAGTAGGTACCTGTTTGGCCAGACTCGTACGCGTACTAATCGAATACATTCCAAGTTGATTTGTAATCATTTTTTTGTCAAAAACGGTGTGTAATACCCAATAATACAGATAAGTCGCGGTCAGGGCGAGAGCGAGACTGTCTTTCGGCGCTTTCACATTACATAAAAAATTGTATTTTAGCCTATGTTAAATAAATGATAATTACCAACTTTTTAGAAAATATTTTTTATTGTATAAATCAACACTTATTAGATTTCAATTCAATTAAATAGCTCTAATTAGTCCTTCTTCTTTAACATAAACAAAGTTCCTACCGCTATATATTTAAATTAATATTTGATGTTGATTTCAATCAGTAACTAAATAATACAATCGGTTACCTATGTAGGCGTTGTAATAAGATAGTTAAAAGAAATTGTTTTTCGCAATTGCCATTTTGGCGCCCCTTGCGACTTGGCGCCTAGATCGACCGCACCTCCCGCTTTACCCTAGGGCCGGCGCTGGTCGCGGTGCAGTTAATTATAAATTCGATCAAAGCGAGTATATAACGTATTAGTAATTATAAATTAGAACGAACGAGCGAAGTGAGTTTGTAACCTATAAACCCTATAACCCGGGTAAACCCGAGAGGTACGTTTAGTCTATAAGAAAAAAACAATCCATCAATTTGTTATCTGATTTAAATTTTGTAATCTTTAAAACGATTTTTACCATATTTTCAACTCCACACGTGGGGAATGTTTCTAATTTAGATCAAAATTCACATTTCGAAACTTTACAATATTTTTTTGTTTTAGGATCCTTCGAATCTAAAAACGTATTTTTGAAAAAAATCTAGTCATGTGTGTTTGCACTATACAAATTAAATATTAGTGATTTTTTTTCTGCTTTTATTAAAATGCACTGATTTTTAATAATATCATTAAAACAGTTTTTTTTGTTAAATTTGTTGTATCTGTCAAAATAAATTTTCGTGTACCGGCTTATTTCGGTAATTCTAGCCTCTGAAAAAAAATATACATGGCCATCCATTTGACGGCTATATATGGTTGTCATATGCACACGGCCTTCATATTGATGATAAATTGACAATGTCTGGCCGTCATGTTGATGGTTGGATTTAAATATACATAGATGTATACATTTCATAGTATTTTTTTATTTCATATTGGACACAACAAAATTTAATTTAAAAAAAACTGCTTTAATAACACTTTTAAATAATATATCCGAATAATTGAGTACTCCATACTGGACAAAACAATTTTATTTAAAAAAAATATTATTTTTAAATAAGAAATCTTGTAAATATTCATAATTAATTGATCATGTATAAAAAAACCTGTACAATTTATCATCTTTTAACTTGCATTGAGGCCCTGAGGATGAAAATACATTTTTCGAAAAGTGCTTTACAAGTCACCTCTTCCTATTTAAAGGTGAACAATAGCTGAATATATAAACTTTAGTTTTATGATATTATGCTGGCTGTTAGTATTAGTTTTCTTCCAAATAGTATGTTTGAATGAAATTGATTTTGGTTGAGGAATAATTAAGAAAATAATCTTTACCAGTGTATTTCTTGTTGCCAAAGTTTCGAAAAATATATTTTAATCCTCAGGGCCTCAAAGCAAGTTTAAAGATGATAAATTGTACGGGCTTTTTATACATGATCATTAGTTATGAATTTCTAAAAGATTTCTGATTTTAAAATGTCATTAAAACAGTTTTTGTTTAATTAAAATTTGTGTCCGTCAAAATAATAATTCTTTATTTTTTAAATTCCGAAGAACATAATAGCGTCAGTGTAAGATAAAATTACTTAGAGATAAAATCATTTAAATTATAAAAACAATTTTGAATTAAGTAATGCCTCAAGGACACTTTAAATTCTCTAGAGGATACAATATTTTTTAATGAGCATGGTAATCTGTTGTAGATTTTAGTAGCCATACAGACAGGGCCACGTTTAATAAATTTTCGTTTACCTGCTTTTTTCGGTAATTCTAGCCTCTGGGAAAAAATGACATAGCCTTCCATTTGACGGCCATATATATGGACACGGCATTCATATTGATGTTAAATTGACAATGTATGGCTGTCATATTGATGGTTGGATTTATAATATACCTATATATAGGTATATATCAGAGTAATTTTTTATTTCATATTGGACACGACAAATTTTAATTAAAAAAACTGTTTTAATAATATTTTTAAATAATAAATATTGTAGAAACTCATAATTTGCATTGAGGAAGTGAGGATAAAATACATCTTACGAAACGTTGGCCACAATACTGGTTAAACTTATTTTTTCAATTGTTCTTCAACCAAAGTAAATTTCCTTTTCGTTAATTAAAAAAAAATTATAAAATGTGTTTTATGTTTGTAGCATAATTCAAATCTTTGATTAACGTCTGATTAGAACTCTTCAATAAATAGAATTATCGACCAATTTTTCAGACAATATATTAACAAAATATAATTAATACATTAACGTTTCGATCCCGATTTGGATCTTCTTAAGAATGGATCTAGAAATAAAAAAATAATTAATACTTATTTAGTTTCTATTTAAAAAAATCTTTCACGAATTTCGTTAAAAATAAATAGAAACTAAATAAGTATTAATTATTTTTTTATATTTTTAGATCCATTCTTAAGAAGATCCAAATCGGGATCGAAACGTTAATGTATTAATTATATTTTGTTAATATATTGTCTGAAAAATTGGTCGATAATTTTATTTTTTGTAGCATTGTAGTGGATACATCAATAAGTAGGCTATAAATTATTACGTATATCATTTGAAATGTAGAACTGCAAGATATGTTAATTTAAAGCGGTTAGTAATAATCGTTCTAGTTAATAACGCGACGTTTGCATTTTGAATGATATAAATATATGTGTATTAGGAAGGAAGGAAGAAGTCAGGTGGTGGACGCACGTGGCTATGCCAGCGCTAGCTGGCGTAGGTCAACGTTGGCATCGTAAATAAAGCAATATTAAACCAAATTTAAATAGTTTTACTAATTTAAAAGAACCTGATAACCACCAACACTACATGGCGACCCTGCCAGTCAATACCAACACTACATGGCGATCCTGCCAGTTAACGGCAACACTACATGGCGACTTGCCAGTTCAAGCCAACAATACATAGCAATCTTGCCAGCTCAAGGCAACAATACATAGCAACAGTCAGCATCAACTTGGCAGTTAAAGGCAACAATAAAGGAAAACAATACAACACAGACAGCTCGATGAAAATCAACAACAACAACATTATCAAGACGATAACAGCAACCAGTCGATGGACAATCAACGATCTCAAGAACGTCAAACATCTGAAGAAGACAGATCATCAACGGCGTGAAAGAAAAGATTCACAAAACGATCGTCAACGACATGAAAATAACAAACAAGACCTGCGCAACATTCAAGTAAACGTCCACAGCAACACAATGTAAGAAATTTTTTAAAATAGTAAATAGTAACATAATAAGTAATTTTTTTGAAAGAGCAGCAAAATAATTTTATGTTGATAAAGAAATAATTTATGTACAATTCAAATTGATGTTACAGTAGTAAATTTTTGCAGAATTGGTTGAATTTTTTTTAATAACATAATATATTGAAATTAGATTCGTTATGTCTGAGATTGGCTTTTATTCGCAATATTTTAAGATTATTTAGACTGTGTAAAGAATTTGCTACGTGATCACTTAGAGCTGAAAAGATTTTTGTAATAAGAATTTTTGTTGAATTATAAGAAATTTAAATATCGTTTGTTCATTGAAAATTGAAATTAGTAAATTCCGTTTTTTTTTTTAAATTTATTGAGTTATCTTTTTGAATATTAATAATTATTTAAGTTTATTAATGGCTAATTTCGAGAAATGCGTTGTATTTTATAAAGAATTTTATATAAAGGGACAGTCAGCACTATTAACATTGTTTTGTGAAGTATGATTTTTTTGTGAATTTGTTAATTTATTATTTTGATGGATTTATAAGTGAATTTGAGAGGATAAGAAAGTTAACAAGTAGAATTTGACGAAATCAGTAAAGAATATTATTTTTGTGAAATTTTGGTTTACGTAATATAAATAAATAAATAATGAAACAGAATTATCAATTAGATTATGAACCATAACTACCTTTTGATTTATCGAGTAATGATTTTAAAATAGAGTATTTGAAGTAAAGGATTTTTTTTTTACATGTTTGTTTTTGTATCAGGTTTTTGTTTAATCAAAAATGGTTAGCATTTATGTACCTAATTGAATTTTAAATGAAAATTTTAATCACGGGAAAACTTTTGTCTGTGAATATTTCTTTGGTGAATCACACTATAATATCGTAAATGTCACTCATATGTGTTATTGTTCTTCATAAATAATATTATAATCAGTAATTGTTAATTGCATATATGCAGCTAAAATATTTGATCTACTAATTTCACACGTAATAGGCAAATTGTAAAATGGCAACTCTGCACAATTCAGCAATAAAGAATACACGACCGCAAACAGAAACCTTAACAAAAACAACCATAGGCAGTTTAATGTTTATAACTAATAGATAAAATTACAGTCAGCAAAATTTTAATCAAAGATAGATGTAATAATTACAATTTTGGTCAGGGATGTAATAATTATAAATTTTTTAAAGAAATAGTCGACCTAATGGAAATTACTAAAATAATGAACCAAGATGTATGTATTTATAAATGAGACTGTTCCTCGGGAAGATTTCCAAATAATTGCAATTCTATTTTTCTAGATAAGTGAAATATTATTTTTGAATAGTTAGTTATTCAGTAGATACTTTGGATATTATAATTAGTAATAAATTAAGATATATTTATACTTATGAGAACATATTATATTAAAAGTATATAGAAGAATTATATTGACAAGAATAAAGGAAGATATATATGTTATATTATTGTTATGACAAAGGAATAGGAAAATTGTATGATTAATTAATAAATCCTTTTACTCGATCGACACTCACGCCAGACGTATTGTTGAGAGAATTGGAAAAATGATGTAAGAAAATGAATAATTGAAGGAATATGTATTAAAATAAATATTGAATATTGAAGAAATAATAAAGAGACGAATATTAATAAAGTGGAAAAATGATGTAAGAAAAGGAATAATTGGAGGAATATGTATTAAAATAAATATTGAGAAAGAATTAAATAATGAAGAAATAATAAAGAAACGAATATTAATGAATTGTAACAATTATATATGAAAGAAAATGAATATTGAAGAAATATATATTAAAATGATTAAGACGAATTTAATGATTATTGAAAAAAAAATGTGTTAATATCAATAATGAAACAAATTTTATTGTAATACTAATGTAATTTTTTTTTGTATATTTAGATTAAGAATTGTATTGCTTATAAGTATGTAAAAACAAAACACATCCTTCGAATATGTTTTATTTTTAAAATTTCGGGGGAGGTGTAGTGGATACATCAATAAGTAGGCTATAAATTATTACGTATATCATTTGAAATGTAGAACTGCAAGATATGTTAATTTAAAGCGGTTAGTAATAATCGTTCTAGTTAATAACGCGACGTTTGCATTTTGAATGATATAAATATATGTGTATTAGGAAGGAAGGAAGAAGTCAGGTGGTGGACGCACGTGGCTATGCCAGCGCTAGCTGGCGTAGGTCAACGTTGGCATCGTAAATAAAGCAATATTAAACCAAATTTAAATAGTTTTACTAATTTAAAAGAACCTGATAACCACCAACACTACATGGCGACCCTGCCAGTCAATACCAACACTACAGCATAATCCCCTCTTTCATATATTAACACATATTACTACGGCCATCATTATGAAATAAATAGTTTGATGCTTCTAAGAAAAATCAATATGATTTTTTTGATTCTCAAATTGATTATAACACGTACCTACTATATTGTTATGTACATCGGCCGTCTTAATAATGCTATATGTACAATAATGTAATGCATGTATACGTCACCAGATCTTAAAACAATTAGGCAACACTGCTGGTTTTCGTATTGATTATGGTATATGACAAAAATATACGAATTGGCTTTCCTAATGATACAAAGCTGAAAAATTTTGTATATATCGGTCTTCGGAAAACCGCAGTTTGAACTGTCGTCACATTGATAGTAAAATAAAATTTTCGAATTTTTTTTTTTTTGAAAATAAAGTCAAATCTGTAGTGACATATTACATTTGTTTAATATACATGAATGTATATATAAATAAACTCAGTATTTCCAGTGGCTCTCCAATAACGGTTTTATGAAAGGTTGTCAAATTGATACCGGGATGTAAATATATATATATATTTATATATTTATATATATATATATATATATATGTGTGACCACGATAACTCTCGACAGACTTAATCGATTTAAACGAAATTTGGTCCACATGTTGGAATCCATCATCGCAAGAAGCCTATTTAAAATGGGCCCGATCGGGCCATTTTAAGGGGGGTATTTAGGGGTTGAAAAATGTTTTTGGGCCCAAAAATACGGAAAAAATTCTCAGAATCACTTCAAATTTGAAATTTAACCGTTTAGTAATTATTGAAATGTGCTGCTAAAATTTAAATAAAATCGGCCCGATAGGACCGGACTTACAAATTTTATGAAAACGCAAGTTTACTAATATGGATTTACATACTGAAGGGTGTATATAATTTGGTACAGATGTTGAATTGGTATGTAGTATTGAAATTAAGTAAAAAAATGTTGTTTTAAGGGGTGTATTAGAGGGTAATTTTTTTATTTTGTCCAAAAACAAAGTTAAGTTCATACAATAGAGCCACACTGCTTATAAAAGCAAATACACTATATTGTCGGCAGGGTTTCGCACTGCGACCCGAGTTTTTTTATGTTTCCTATAGTTTATCGAATTTCCTTTCTTGATCTCTTCACTTTTGCCTACATATTCTGCTACATTGTTTTCCGTTAGGTAAAAACCTTTGATATTTGAGTTTTCACTGCAGAGTTCGTTATCGTCCGTCTTATGTAAAGTTTCTGCGGTATCTTCAGCATATTCTGCTCGATTTGTTGAATTATCTTTCGTTGGTTCATCTCCAATTTCGAATTTTAAAGGCATTTTATGATTAATTATATTTGCTGATGTAACATTTTTCTCTTTCCCTATAATATACGTGTTTTCGTCCAATTTAGTGTAATAGCTAATATCAACTTTTTGATCTTCGAAAACGATTTCACTACCATCACCATTGGATAAAGTTTCTGTATCATCAGTACATTCTGTTAGATTTAAATCTCCAATTTCGAATTTTAAAGGCATTTCGTGATTAATTTTATTTTCTGATTTAAAATTTTTCTCTTTCCCTATAATATATGTGTTTTCGTCCACTTTAGTGTAATAGCTAATATCAACTTTTTGATCTTCGAAAACGATTTCACTACCATCACCATTGGATAAAGTTTCTGAATCATCAGCATATTCTGTTAGATTTAATGAATTATCGTCCGCTGCCTCGTCTTTGATTCCCAAATTTAAAGGCATCGTTTCGTTCTCATCGTTTGCTGAATTATAATTTATAGGCGCCATTTCATTCTTGGGAACGTTGATGCCAAATATATCATTAAATCCTATAGATTCATAATTCATTGAGACATCATAGTGATTCGTTTCATGAATTGAATGTTCCTCAGAAGACTTCTGAATGGAACATTCAGACTCGACTTGTTGGCGAGAGGTATGCAGTTGCTGTAGATAGCGTCGCAGTGTTTTATCAGACTGTATAATTTGCATTTGAAACTCTTGAATTTTCTTGAGTTGGGTGTAACATACGCGGCAGATGAAATTTGGCATCTCATCATGTCTTCTTTTCTGAAAATTGATCATTGTTTCCAAATAAATAAAAAGATTTCATGATATTAGTTTTTTAAATAATATTTGATGATTCGTTAGAGCATGTTTAATCATAGATTTTAAAATTTTTTGCAAAAATAATAAAATTAACATGGTTACTCAGTAACATTACTGACGGCAATGCTTTGCTGAATTTATTTTTAATATAACATAGCCGTCAAACTGTAACAGATTTAGAATATCGGTGTATAATGTCTACCACTGCAAATGAAAAGAAAATCAAAATCATTAATTGGAATAATCAAAATTTTACTTTCACATATAGTGTTCGTTTTATTTCGAATTTCATTTCCCGATCATCCTACGGCAGATATTTCACAATTTTAATATAATTGAAAAACAATGGTTGTATCCAGTCGCAACATGAAAAAATAAGCAGAAATAGATTCTGCCCTTACAGAGGTAAAAAGGAATGATGGTAAGAGTACGATAACTTGCTATGCAAAATATCCACTGGAAATTCACAATTATTGTTTTATATAACATATAACAGCGTTATTGGTCGTTTTAAGTGCGGAAAATTAATTTTTATAAATTAATTTAAAAAAATTAAATATGGTATAGTAAGTTGATTTAGAGTATATAATTTACTATAGCGATCGCTATCTTGTCTTATATAGTGATAAGAAAAGAGAAAGTTATATATACCTGTATCTATGATAAACAAAGATAGAAATATCAATTGGTTGGAATGAAATACAATTGAACGTTCAGGGCAGAGTCGTACTTGGAAATTTTAATTTATAAAACGAATTTTAAATTTAAAACTCACATTTTCATGAAGATTGAAAACCACCGCTTTTTTTGATAAAGGGGTATGCGAATTGTCTCGCAGTGAAACGGGAAGGGGCAAATGTGGAGTTTTTAAAAAAACAATTCCGGGGTGAACGATAAACAGCTATGCGAATTGTAATTCTGGGGTGAACGATAAAGGGGTATGCGAATTGTCTCGCAGTGAAACGGGAAGGGGCAAATGTGGAGTTTTTAAAAAAACAATTCCGGGGTTAACGATAAACGGGTATGCGAATTGTAGGTTCTGGGGTGAACGATAAAGGGGTATGCGAATTGCCTCGCAGTGAAACGGGAAGGGGCAAATGTTGAGTTTTTAAAAAAACAATTCCGGGGTGAACGATAAACGGGTATGCGAATCTAAATACGACCCTGCTTCCATAACACAATCGAAAGCTGCATACAAAGTGAGATAATTTTACAATAATTCTACACCAGTTGCTATAACGTGTATTTGTGATTGGTTAGATTCAAAAAATGACAGTGAAAGACGAAAAGTAGTTCCATTTTTTTCACGTATTTTTGAGGAAATTTGTGAATAATCCGCAAAGTTTTTTTTTGAACGTCAAAATTTAGCGTTTTCTATGACTTAAAAAAAAAATTTCAAAATTTGGGTGCATAGTGTTATCGAACTGGACCCAGGTATGATATTTTTACTCTGGTGAAAAATAGTAACATATTGTCCAGCAAAGCAATAACCTATAAAGCCCCCGGTGACAGTTAAAGTGCTGCGTTCTAAGTTACATACATATAAGGTAAACGACCCAGTTTGTGACACTTTAAGAGTGACAGCTGAGGTTATAATATGATAACTAACATAAAATTCAATTTGATATTTAATATTTTGTATCATAAACAAGTTCAGAATTTCTAGATAAGATCATATGCGCGAAGTAATTATTTGTTCTGAATGAATAATTTAAATTATAAAAAAGCGGTGTTTGAAGACCCAGTTTTTGACACTCAAAATTTCTTGTGTTGTAGTTTGTGACACTGAAATTGCCCTAGTTTGTGACACTCATTTGTTAGGTTATGTATTGTTATTAGATTATGTATTATTAAGTTTAAATACACTAAAATCAATAATTAAACAAGAAATTTAACATTTATTATAAATCAAACATTATTTTTTAATACGTAAATACTAAGTAAATGTTGAGTATAGACTAAATTCTTTATTAAAAATACAAGTACATATTTGAACGATATACATAAGATACATAAACAAAAAATGAAACATAAACAATAATACTCTATACGCTAGTAATCTAAACATAACATAATATATAGTGCCAGAACCAACTGTCACTTAAACACTAAAATATGCGTGTTTAGTTTTCTTATAAGCATTTGACATCTTAACACTCTCCCTAAAACTCAACACACATTTCATAAATTTAAAAAACAATAAAGCATAAAAAACATAAATCTATAACAGTTAATTATTTCCATTACTTACAAGACCTAATTTGTCTCTTAAAATAATAAATTTTGGCCTTGCTAACGCTTTAGTCATTATGTCAGCTATTTGATTTTCACTTGAAACATATTCTATATTTATTTCTTTCTTATCATACAAGTCACGAATAAAATGATATCTTACATCTATATGTTTAGTGCGTTGATGAAATTCGGGATTTTTAATAAGTTTAATGGCACTTATATTATCAACATACAACGATATGCATTTGTTTATGCCACTAACACTAATTTCATTTATTAAGCGCGTTAACCATACCACATCTTTTGACGCACTTGCTGCACTTACATATTCAGCTTCTGTTGTAGATTGCGCGACACATTTTTGCTTTTTACTTTGCCATGACACAACCGCACCTCCAAATTTGCACACAACACCCGTTGTTGATTTTCTTGTCGATTTATCTCCTGCAAAATCTGCGTCACTGTAGGCTTCCAGTTCACCTTTCTTTTTGTAGAGTAAACCTAAGTCTTGAGTGCCCTTAAGATAACGAAAAATTCTCTTCACTAGCTGTATGTGCATTTCTGTTGGTTTGTCCAATGCCCTTGATGCGACGTTGACTGCGAAGGCTATGTCAGGTCTAGTAACAACTTGTAAATACATTAAATTCCCAACAGCTTCCCTGTATGGAAATGATTTGTTACTTTCAGGTGATTCATTTTCATCCCAATTTACATCAATTGGAGTTGATACCGATTTTGCATGAATCATATCAAATCTTTCAAGAATCATTTTTATATAATTTTCTTGATATATAAAAAGTCCGACATTTTCAAGTTGTTTAATTTGAATTCCAAGAAAACACTTTACATTTGTAGTTATTTTTGCTTCAAACTGATCTTTTAATTGATTTAAAAAATAACTCACGTTTTCTTCATGTGATCCAATAACTAAACCATCATCTACGTACAACAGTACTAACAATATTATTGGATTTTTATTTCCAATATATAAACAAGGATCAGTGCTGCTCTCCCTTAAACCACATTCTGAGAGGAAGTTCTTGAATGTTTTATTCCAACATCTAAGTGCTTGTTTTAAACCATACAAACTTTTCTTTAATTTGCATACCTGGTTTGTACCATTTTCATATCCCTCAGGTTGTTTCATATAGATTTCTTCATCTAATGAACCATAAAGGAATGCTGATTTGATATCAAACTGCCGAATAATTAAGTTTTCAGATGCAGCAAAACTTAATAATACTCTTATTGAATCAAATCTGGCAACAGGGCTAAACGTTTCTTCATTTTTATGACCAACTGCTCTAACCCGGAAATATGTTGAGCAATTCCGTCAGTTTTCCATTGATATTCGAAAAACTTCTTTTGCACAAGCGACAAACTTTCATCGGATTTCATGTCATATACACTTTGAAGTTTCTTCCACATCTCTTCAGCTGTTTCACAATTCATTAGCAGCTGTAGTGGTTTAGCTTCAACAGTGGTGACGATGAGTTTTCTTGCGATTCTATCAGCCCTTGTCCACTTCTTAAGAAGTTTATCATAATCTTGAGCTTCTTGGACTGGTTTTCGTTCTTCTCCTGTGCAAACATTTAGAGCATCTTCACTGTCTAACATGGTTTGCAGAACGAACTGCCATTGTGACCAATTTTCCATATCTCGCAGCTTTTCTACTTTAATTTTATCGAGCTCCATTGTGTTAGATTCGGCGTCTCCAAACTACCCGTATTAACCGCGGTACTGTGCCCGAACTTTAACAACCGTTTGATAAAATTACAACTACGACAACACGAAAACGACTAGGACGACTGGGAACGACCTGGGCCCATAACCTGTTGAGTATAGACTAAATTCTTTATTAAAAATACAAGTACATATTTGAACGATATACATAAGATACATAAACAAAAAATGAAACATAAACAATAATACTCTATACGCTAGTAATCTAAACATAACATAATATATAGTGCCAGAACCAACTGTCACTTAAACACTAAAATATGCGTGTTTAGTTTTCTTATAAGCATTTGACATCTTAACAGTAAATATTGAAGTAAACAAACCAAATCCCACTAATAGTCTAGTAAAGTTCACAAGTCCAAAAAGGTGTTAATGTTTGAAATAGCTCCTAAAAATATGAAAGATTGTTCATTGGATTCGGAATGACGTCTACAAGAATGTTTTATTAGCACCTAAACAATTAAAATTGTTATAAACAATATATAAGATTAAAGAGAAAAGGCATTTAGTTTTTCGCTAATATCTCAAGAACTAAATCGGAAAAAAGATTCTTAAAGAGGAGAAAATTTCCAATAAAAAACTCCCGGAGCACTATCTCCCTCATTTATAACTTTAAATTAACACTGAAAATAGGGTTCTGCATGGCTATTACGGAATGCGTGCGTCGCGTCTGAGGAGAGTAGGTATATCACATAAAATATTTTTTTTACAATATTAAATATTAATTTAAAAATTTGAATAAATTATGGAGTATTGTCAACACCTTATAGAATAAGGTCCCGTTGGAGCCCCACTTTCAGTGTTACTTTAAAGCTAAAAACAATGGAGACAGAGTTCCGGAAGATGCGAGTTTTAAACGATAAATATGATTTTTTGTTCATTTAGATAAATATCAAATGTTAATTTATCATATTGATTATAGAAAATAATTTAAGATAATAAACAATCATTATAAATATAAATTTCTTAACTTTTTTATGATGCCAACAAACAAATAACCTCCTTTTAGAGATGTCAACCAGTGTCAAAAACAAATAACCTCCTTTTTTATAGGTTAGAATTTGAGTGTCACGAACTAAGGCATGCGTATAAAATTGAATGTAGTTATTGACACCCACATTTTAATAATAAAATGTTATTCAATATGATATATTAATATTTTAAACTAAATTATAGTTAATTTTTAACCTATACATAATATATTTTTTATTATATTTTATACTTAGATGATGATTAGTCCATAGATCCAATCGTCGAAGGCTCTTACGTAAATTCTTTAGACTATAACAAAAAAATGGCTTCCACAGCCACCTGAGGCTTAAAGATTTTTTTTATTGAGTTATTTCTTTTTTTATTTTTGTTATTGCCCTTAATTAGGTACAGGTGAATGTCTTTAAATTTTAAAAAAATGTATTAAGCTATTCGACATACATTTTCTTCTTTAATTTAAAATGAAGTTGAAAGTGTCAGAAACTGAGACAGTGTCAATAATCGGGCCTTTTACCTTATATAGTACAATACAAATTAGATAAACTAAACATTATAACATAGGTATGTGATAGTGTTTAGTTTATCTAATTTGTAATGTACTTATAGGTACTAAATATTTGTAACTTAGAAATCAAAATAGTATTTAATGTAATGAATATAGATGTTCATAGGTCCTGAGGATGAAAAGATAATTTTCGAAATGTTGGCCACAAGCGATACTCTGGTAAAGTTTGTTTTTTAATTATTGTTCCTCAACCAAATAAATCTTCTTCAGTACAATATGTTTCGCATTAAAATGAACTATTAAACTGTTTAAAATTAATGTATCCACGTGTATCACACATTGATCATCCTTGAAGACGCTGATGACCTCAGATGTTAAGCGTCTATAATTTACAATTCATGATAATCTCTGACAAGAAGTGATCTTACCTGAACGGGAGCACACCGCATAATGACGTTGGATAGTTGATTTCTCTTTACGTCCGAAGAATAAAATATGTCTAATAGCGTAACGCCTTTTGATAGGCACAATCGACACATTGCACTTAGCCCGTTTCCTTTTACCGACATTTCCATCATTATGGAACGTTTAATTAATAATTTTATAATAGTAAAATTTTTCCAGTGATTTATCGACCTACGCTCTATAGTCTACACCAGTGGCTCTTAACCGGTGGCCCGCGAACCACTAGTGGCCCCTGAAAGAGCCCGAAATAGTCCGCAAAGTCATTACACAATTATTGAAACTATTAAATATGTAACAATGTCAGTTTCTGTACATAATACATTCTATAATATATACCACGCACGTACACAATAACAAATCTAATACAAAACAAGCGTCCGTTACTGGTGCGTTTTACAGATTTAATGAATAACATCCGCTGGCTCGTCTTTGATTCCCAAATTTAAAGGCATTTAGGTTACCTATTTATTTTAAAATGCATCCCTTTAAACTTTAAAGTGACTTCTCATAAAATACACTACCTCACAATATGAAAGGGTCTAATGAGCCCATTAAAAAGTGGACGTATTAGGGCTTTATGAATATATTGTTTTGGTATTATTAGATGAGGTGACCAACTATACTCAACTACTGAGTTTTGTACTCTTTTTTCGCAAACCGTACTCTTTTCAAATCCTGTACTCTGAAAGTAGGTACTCATTTGTATAATTTTATACTCATTTGTATTTCTAAAACATTTTTTTTAGATTATTTCATTTCAATTTTATTAATTAAATATTTATAATTATTTTGACAGTGATTTGAATTTCACGCGCGCATATTGCTTGCCGTTTCCGGCAAGTCAGAGGACAGGGCAAACACCAGACACGAGTTTGACAGTGATTTGAATTTCGCGCGCAGATATGGCTGCCGTTTCCGGCACAATTGAGAGGCCGTATTATGTACCTGGAGAGATAGATAGATACTACAGACCTCTTTTTCTAACAACGTCAAAATTACATTTGTGAAAAGAGATGGATATATCTATCTCTCCAATATTTGTGTACGAAATCCTCAGGTTGATCTTTGATGTGCAGTATGTACGGCATGCTTGACAGTCTTGACGCATGCGTAGTCTGTACGTTTTTTCTTCTTTTTTTTCACCTATAAAATACTTGCAAAGTGTACCTACTCTTTTTGAACAAAAAATAGTTGGTCACCTTATATTAGAAAGATTAGCATTGTGAAAATAAAGGGCAGAACTGTGTTACAAAAATCGTGTCGGCCAGTGTTATTATAGAATGTAGGAGATACGTTTAAATTTCGATCCTAATAGGTTTTAATCAAGGGAAAAATACTTCAATAATTTATCTTCAGATTGAATGCAAATCCATAAATATAAAACCAAACGATTAAAAATATTTTATTATATTATGAACTATGAGAAAACAACAATTAATTAAGTCAAGTAAATAAACAAATTTTCATAATGTAGATAAAAGGTCATATAGGTTATAACAATATGGATTTATACAGGACGAGAAAGATTTAGGATTTAGAAAAATAAATAACAAAAGAAACACGAATAACTACTTTTCCTATTTTGCGGCAATATGGATGGGTCGAGTGTGAATCCGCCTTTAAAGGCCCCCATACACCTCGTTCTTTTTTGGCAGTTTTAACCGCCGGGTAAAACTGTACGGTTAAACACGAACAACGGCCATCCCCATACACCTCGTTCTTTTATGGCAGTTTTAACCGCACGGGTAAAACTGTACGGTTAATTAAACACGAACAACGGCCATATCCACACAGAGGCGTTGTTTCGTTCAGTTTTTCTGAAGTCGTGGCATCATTAATACGATCTGCTTTGATGGATCCTACGACAACGTTAGCAGTTGCAGCCGCAGTGGCTATAAAATTAAAATTTTCAAAAAGAAAACGTTCAAAATGTACTAAAGAATGGTTACTTAAACGCAGGCAATTTTCACACGTAAATCTTCTAAATGAATTACGACTAGAACCAGGAGATTGGTTTAATTTTCGATACAATTGTATGAATTGAGCGAGCTGAAACTTGAACCTGGGGATTGGTTCAATTACCTGAGAATGGACGAACATACTTATTTTGAGTTATTATTAAAATATAAATCAATACTCAAACTAATTACAATCATTTAATTAATATGACTTATTTGCTGTACGTCGCACCACTGAATAAACACGTCGATTCTTATCGGAAAGCGCCACACATTACGATTTGAAACGACAACCAGCAAACACGTCGTGTTTAAAATCAAGATTCGGCAGATATAAAAACTGCCGTGTTTCATCGACAGTTTTTGCCCATACACTTCGGTTTTGACCGACGTGTTTTATCGTGACGATGAAAACTGCCAAAAAAGAACGAGGTGTATGGGGGCCTTAACGGTCACCTTAAAATGACCGAGAGAAAAAAATATTTTTTATCCGAAAAAAATTAGTCACCACGAGGCTTTGAAAAAGAAAGGAAGAACGTTGAAAGAAGAGAAGAAAAAGGAGAGTTTTTGGCGATTAGCTGAAGATTAAGATCAAGTTCTGATTGTTGTTAATATTGAGTTTTGTTGCTTAGCGGAGGCTACAAATTCTCCGAGGAAATAGTGCACCTCAAGAGAGTTTTCTATTTTTTATTAATCTGGAAATAACGGTGCTAGTTACTTCAATAAACATTTCAACAAGCGATTGCGGAGTAATTCTTGATTTAAATCAAATTCATGAGTTGTAACTTACGTCAGCATTCATACGTTTTACCGGGTGTCACCACGAAGTGCGCCATTCATTTGTTTGTCACCTACAACTGATTTTGGCCAAGCATTTAGCACGGGTCCAAGCCTCCAGTTTTCCGTTCATATTCTTCGTGCCCTACAGTTGAGAAATCGGAGCTACGGCGCATCTGTCCCTCACGCACTTTCCATGTGTCACCAGGAAACTAGGAATACTGAACTCACAGGTAGTAAGACCGCCGGATTATTTTTTGGATATTATAGTTTGTTCCAGAACTAACTTAGAGCGGTACTTTTTTAATTTGTTCATTGTTTTTTTGCACGCGTCATCCAAATTATAAATTCACCTGCTATAGTGCAGAATTTTGATAATTGTGTGTAATAATTTTATTATTTGTTAAATTCAAAATTACTAACCATGATTGTATTGTTTACATTTTAGGTAATATATTTTTTTGTTAGGATTATAATATTGTTAGTCAGGCCTGTCAGGGTAAGATTTAGGCTTAGTTTTATTACACCGAGTGTTTCTCCGCCAACCTGCGCTCTTCATTGTGACATTGGCTTCTGTTTTATTAGTAATTGGTCACTTTGATCGGTGGTTGAGGTACACCCGGTATATTGTTGTTTAAGGTGTTTGAATTGTTGGTTCATTTATTTATAATTTTGCTGCTTGTGTTTACTTTGATTAATATTTTCTATTAAAAATGCATGGCTTATCAAAAGTTTTAGTTTTTCTAATTATTCGCTATTGTTGCTAACCATTTCAGTACACAGGTTCTTTAAGCTTTACTGTTTGGGATCAGCAGTCATAGTCTCCCGGTGCACGGCGTGGATCCCTGGCGCCCCCGAACACTCAGGTGAGTCCTGTCCCGCGTTCTACCGCGAGCACTTATCTTCACTGCCGTCATCGATTTGTCATCAGAACCTATCTGTAGATTCCTCATTTTTTTGTTCCTCTACGCGAGCTCCACGACCTACGACTGGATTGGCTAGCCGGCCGTATTTCCTACTAGGATTACGTTACAAGGTATAAAAGGATATGAAATGGTGATACAGGGGGATACGGAGAAAACAAAGGTTCCATCGTCGGATATAGCGATCTTGGCCAAGATCAAGATGTTCAAACAGTGGCCACATTTCTGGGAGGAGACAGGAAAATCAAAAGGAAGACAAATGCTAATCATACAACCCAAAGTAAATAAGACACCATGGTACAGAAACTATAACACCACCAGGGAAAATATTGTTAGATTAATTAGAATGAGATGGAACCATGGCAGTTTTCCGGATCACTAAAATAAAATCGGAATAGTAAACGACAATACATGTAGTTGAGATAACAACTCAATTTGTGATTTAAATCAGATGTTTTTAGCATGCACAAAATACGCAGCCTACCAATTTATATCCGATCTCATTAAAACCAGCTTGTCACGTCCCTTAAGTGTTATACATATATTAAGCATAGTCACTTACAAAGTCTATGACATAATTAACAAACACAGCATTAGGATTTAAAAAAGGGGGTGTTTATCCTTATGCGTTGTTCCTTCACAATTTCAATCCATCTATGAAAGTCTCTCTCGTTTGTGTCGGTCCTGCATTTATGAGACTAATGCTATCCATGACCCTACTTCAAGTTCCATCAATCCAACCATCATTGTGTCCTTGTTACACATGTTATTAAAATTTTTAAAGTATTAAGAAATTGGCACATGGGTCAAACCCTGAAGCTATTGGTGGTGGAAGGAAAAAAAATTATATTTATTTTTTTATTAAATTCACAACTTACCTAATAATTTTACAGTGCATTATACATATAATGAAGTTCTATCAAGTATTAACATAAGGTACATTTTAATATTATATTGAATAATTTGGTAAAAAATAATTTATCTATGATGAATTAGATTTCTTTTTTTTAATTTTTCTGCTACTTTTGTCATTATTCTTGTAACATGAATAATTTGTTTTCTTTGACAAATTACTCAAAACCATTTTAAAATTTTTAAATGAGAAACTCTCTCTCTTACAAGATATAATCACCGTCTTTAAATCAGACCTTTCGTTCACTTTACTATATTTTTCAATAAATCTTATATTACTATTAGTTCTAGAAGATGAAATTAAACGCACTGTGACAAATAAAATGTATTAAAATTCTAGGTTATGTCAACCAAAGCACATCGTATTGTTTCAAAAATTTATAATTTATAACTTGTAAGTATCAGTTTAACGGTTTTACAAATCTATAAGTATACCTATTATATATAATATATAAGGCTATTGTACATTTTAAACACCAAACTTGTTAAAAATACTCACTATAAAATTGTATATTAACACATGTGACAAGTTGGTAGCATAAACTAAAGGCCGCTGCACACGAGGCTAGAAACGCTGCTAATTCCTCGCTAGATTTGCCTACTAGTTTTCTAGCGCTGGTTTTCTTGATTGCTGTTAAGTGCTCGCTTCACACGAGACTATTTTTCAAGCGTGTTTTGTGGATAGATCTTGTGCGCGCGCAGTGACAGTTCGAATATAAACACAGAGCAAAACGTGTCTGCTGTCTGGCAGAATGACGCCATGTGGGCGTTTATTTAAGTGCCACGTGAAGATACTGCTTCCTGATTGGTTCTTGCTCATACCTAGCAACAAATCTAGCAGGGAAAATAGTTCCTGTTCTAATTATAAAACCTATCTTCTGAGCTAGCAAGGCAGCCCGCAGTGACGTCATTTCCAGCTTCGTACCCAGCCTACCGGCTAGCAGAACTCCTAGCAGCGTTTCTAGCCTCGTGTGCAGCGGCCTTAACTTGATCACGTGATATATATCCAAATATAGCGTACCCTATCTTGTCGTATTAGTTGCCCTCAGAAATGGTTTATTACAAGTGTGTTCGTTTGTGAAAACTTAAACCGCTCTGTTGGCTGAAACACTTTTTACAAACGCCACACTGATATGGTTTCTCACCAGTATGTGTGCGTTTGTGAGTAATTAAAGTACTTGATTTGGAGAAACACTTATTACAAATGTCACACTGATATGGTTTCTCACCAGTGTGTGTGCGTTTGTGAAGACTTAAATAACTCTGTTGGCTAAAACTCTTATTACAAACGCCACACTGATATGGTTTCTCACCAGTATGTGTGCGTTTGTGAGTAATTAAATTACTTGATTTGGAGAAACACTTATTACAAACGCCACACTGATATGGTTTCTCACCAGTATGTGTGCGTTTGTGAGTAATTAAATTACTTGATTTGGAGAAACACTTATTACAAACGCCACACTGATATGGTTTCTCACCAGTATGTGTGCGTTTGTGAAGCCTTAAATGACTCCGTTGGCTAAAACTCTTCTTACAAACGCCACACTGATATGGTTTCTCACCAGTATGTGTGCGTTTGTGAAGACTTAAATGACTCCGTTGGCTAAAACTCTTATTACAAACGCCACACTGATATGGTTTCTCACCAGTATGTGTGCGTTTGTGAGTAAGTAAATGACTTGATGTGTTGAAACTCTTATTACAAATGTCACAGAAATACTTATTTTTAGTCGCTTGTTTATGTTTCCTATATTTTATCGAATTTTCTTTCTTGATCTCTTCACTGTTGCACACATATTCTGCTACATTGTTTCCCGTTATGTGACCACTATTTATCTTTGACTTTTTAATGCAGAGTTCGTTATCGTTCGTCTTATGTAAAGTTTTTGCGGTAACATCAGCATATTCTACTTGATTTGTTGAATTATCTATCGTTGGTTCATTTCCAATTTGTAATTTTAAAGGCACTTTAAGGTTAATTTTATTTGCTGATTTAAAATTTTTCTCTTTCTCTATAATATACGTGTTTTCGTCCAATTTAGTGCAATAGCGAATATCAACTTTTGTATCTTCGCAAACGATTTCACTACCATCACCATTGGATAAAGTTTCTGTATCATCAGCACATTCTGTTATATTTGATAAATTATCATCCGCTGGTTCGTCTTTAATTTCCAGTTTTAAAGACATTGTTTTGTTCATTTCGTTTGCTGAATTATAATCATTTATAGGCGCCATTTCATTCTTGGGGATGTTTATGCTAAATATATCATAAAACACAATAGATTCACATTTCACAGAAACATCACAGAGATTCGTTTCATGGATTGAATGTTCTTCAGAAGCCTTCTGAACGGAACATTCAGACTTGACTTGCATGTCAGACTCATGCAGTTGCTGTAGATAGCGTCGCAGTGTTTTATCAGACGTTACAATTTGTATTTGAAACTCTTGAATTTTCTTGAGTTTGGTGTAACATACGCGGCAGATGAAATTTGGCATCTCATCATCTGTTCTTATCTGAAAATTGACAATTTCTTTCCAAATAAAAAAAACGGTTTCATAATTCTAGATTATAATAATATTTAATGACTCATTAAAGTGTGTTCAATTAATTCTAGATTTTAAAAATCTTTGCAAAAAAAAATAAAATTAACACCCTGAAATGTGAAACAATAAATTGTCCATTAACATGGTTACTGACGTATAATATATTAACGTTTTTAATCTTTGATTAACGTCTGAATAGAACTCTTCAAATAAATAAAATTGTCGACCAATTTTTTTCAGACTATATATTGACAAAAAATAATATAAAAATATAAATCAATATAACAAAATTTAATTAATTTAATATTAATTTTTCATTAATTTTCAATCAGTCAAACTATCATTCAATCTTGTAGAAAATAAGTAGCTAATACCGACTAATTAATTATTATATTTTTTAGATATTTCTGAAGAAGATCCAAATCCGAATCGATACGTCATCTTTTGTTATATCGATTTATATTTTTATATTATTTTTTGTTAATATACAGGTGTCCCATAAGTCGACGTCCAAACGAAGTGAGGTGATGGGGGAGGTCATTTCCTATCAAAATAACCATAATTGTGGTTATCCAATTGTTTACGGTTCAAAAGTTATTTCAATTTTTGTATTTTTCTCTGAAATCGTGTAGTGCTTATACTAAAAAATTAATTAAAAAAAATCTATGAGTTGTTTGGATGATTTTTTTTTTGTAATAGGATCCTGAAGGGGTCTGCCTTTCCAAAAAAAAATAATTTTCATGAGCTCTGTTATCATCTGTCAAATAAAAAAAATGGTTTTGTAAACACACAGAAAAAAAGTGTTATAAAAAAAATTGGCCAATTATCAGAAAAACTTGTCTATTTAATAAAGATTCTAACGCGGTATAATACAACCCGTTATTCAGGACAATTTTTTTTTATAACAATTTTTTTACATGCAAGTCGTGTTTGTTAAAAAATACATTTTCGAAAATTTCAAAATCTAAGTTGGCTGGTCATTTTATTTAAAGTTACAACAAATGTTCGAAATTTCGATCACGTGCCCTAATAAGATAATTGGCATCGTCGGATAAAATTTCTTTTAATTAGTCGAAACGCCCGGTCGTTATTTTGTATTGTATTGGTCGCAATTCTTATTTTTTGCCGCAGCTGATGTTCGTTTTGGTTTTCTGACGCGTAGACCAGTTCTTTGAAATAACCCCACAAAAAGAAGTCTAGGGGGTTTAGGTTAGGCGACCGCGGTAGCCACTGGATGGTTCCTTCCCTTCCAATTCAGCGATTTGTGTATTCGGTGTTAAGGTATCGTCTCACTACTAGAGCATAGTGACAAGGAGCCCCATCGTGCTGCAACCACATGTTTCGGCGTGTTTCTAGCGACACGTGTTCCAGTAAGCCACCCAAATCATTTTGCAAAAAATAAAGATATTCATCGCCCCCGATCCTTCTGGGTAGCTCAAGGGGCCCAATCATTTTGCCTTCAACAATTCCCGCCCACATGTTAAAAATGGTTGAAAAATGGTCGTTTCTTATAGCTCTAGGGTTTACATAGTCCCAAGAGTGAAAATTATGGATGTTGAATACTCCCGTCCTTCGAAAGCTCGATTCGTTACCCCACAAAATGTTATTTCTCGGCAAAATTGCACTTTTTTGTTATAATCAGCGGGTAAAAGTGCTTGCACACGTTGCACATGGTATGGAAGTAACTGATCCCTTTTTAAAATACGGTGCACTGTGAACCTCGAAACTCCCGAACGTCTTGACAAACGACGAACACTTGTAGATGGGTCTTCTGTCACCATTCCAATTATTTCATCTTCGTCGATGTCAAGTCTAGGTCTTCCAGCTCTTTGCTCATTCCCAGGGATTTCACCTTCTATGTACCGCCGATGTATACTTTGGAACACCCTGTGGTCAGGATAGTGTTCTCGGTTGGAATATCGTGCCCGATATTCTCTTGCAGCAGCCCGAGCATTCCCGTCACAAAACCCGTAGACATAGTGCATGTCTGCATACTCCCGATGGGAATAAACCATTTTAATGTGTCCAACTTGAAGAGAGTCCAAATCACAAACAGGATCGAAGTACAAATTACCAAGCGCAGGTCCAAATATCAAAGTACAAAATGAAAAGTCAAGTCGGAGGCTTACTAGTAATAAAAAGAATAGCGAGCATACATTAGAAGCAGCGAATGACAGAAGAACGTGTTAATTTGTTTAAGTCGTTTCAGCCAACTTAGATATTGAAATTTTCGAAAATGTATTTTTTAACAAACACAACTTGCATGTAAAAAAATTGTTATAAAAAAAAACTGTCCTGAATAACGGGTTGTATTATACCGCGTTAGAATCTTTATTAAATGGACAAGTTTTTCTGATAATTGGCCAATTTTTTTTATAACACTTTTTTCTGTCAACGTGAATTTAAAATCAAATATATTTTTTTTTTTGCCACCGAAAAGTGTTTACAAAACCATTTTTTTTATTTGACAGATGATAACAGAGCTCATGAAAATTATTTTTTTTTGGAAAGGCAGACCCTTCAGGATCCTATTACAAAAAAAATCATCCAAACAACTCATAGATTTTTTTTAAATTAATTTTTTAGTATAAGCACTACACGATTTCAGAGAAAAATACAAAAATTGAAATAACTTTCGAACCGTAATTAATTGGATAACCACAATTACTTCGTTTGGACGTCGACTTATGGGATACCCTGTATAGTCTGGAAAAAAATTGGTCGACAATTTTATTTATATTAACGTTTTACTGAAGTAAATTTAATGTTAATGTCATAATTATTGTAACACTGCAGTTATGTAATTATCTGTACAAAAAGAATTTCTGTTCATTTTCTACATTATTAAGTACTTGGATTTTGGATATAAAACGAATTACTTTACTTTTACAGAATATAAAATACGACGCCATTGCATTACTGAATTTATTTTAAAATAAAACATAGCTGTCAAACGTTATTGTATTTTATAATGAAATTTTACCATTGCAATTGAAGAGAAAATATAACTCAATCATTGGTTTTAAAATTTTATTTTCACGCAAGTGTCAGATTATTTCGACTTTCATTTAGCGGTCGTCCTACCCAGGTATTTCGCAATTTAAATATAGAGTGTAACCTCTTTATAACGTCCTTATAAAACTCCCTATAACGTAGAAATTTTTACAATTTGGTTGGTTTACGTTAAAACCCATACATTAATACCCTCTTTATAGCGCAACAGCCATTCTTTATTACGAAGAAATATGTTCATATTTTGGCGTCAGCCAGTGCCCGATTAAGATTCCATGATGCCCTCAGCTACCTTCCCTAAGGGCCCTCATCTATAACAGCAGTCTAAAAAATTGTAACATTATCTGTCTGTCATATTAACTTTATAAAAAAAATTCAAATTGTGAATGTCAAAAGCTTAAAATTGATAAAAAAAGTTAAAAGCATAGAATTTTAGGGAAAAATTGAATTTTACAATCAATGCTCTCATTGAAAGTTTGACTGTTTATAAAATCGATCCTTAGGCATTTTTATACAGTTAATTGAAAAAAAAAATTCGTTTTCATTTTCTAAACTAAATTGTTAATTTTTAACTTCTATACTTCAAAAGACCGCCAAACTTATCGAAAAATTCCCATTGTTTAGTGAAAATGATTCCACCACCTCCCAAGTCATGCATAAAATACTTATTAAAATACAAAACAAATAATGGCATAGCAAAACACGTCAGGCAAAGTTAACAGACTATAATGTGTTTGGAATAAATTAATTAGACGAAATTTAGTTATTTATCTTTCTTCCCTCCATATAACGAAAAAAAAATGCTCGGTCCCTTGAAATTCGTTATAACGAGGTTACACTGTATTACAAAAAATCGAAAACAATGATTGTATCCAGTCGCAACATGAAAAAATAAACAGAAAAGGATGCTGTTCATACAGAGGCAAAAAAAATTACATTTTTACGGTGATGGAAAATAGTTACAGATTGTCCCGCAAGGCAATAACCGATTAAGCTCCCGGTGCAAGTAAAAGTGCTGCGTACAAAGTTCTAAAGAGAGATAAGTTCTGAAAGAGCTGAATTTTGCGAACTGTTTGAAAACATAATAGTTTCGAATTACGGCAGAGAATCATTATTATTATTATTATTATAGTAGGACTCAAAGACCTGAAAAGATAAATGTTTATACGGATTTGATTAAACCATTCTTCGTTGATGGAAATATTAACCCTAATAAATATTTGGAATAAATTCAGTCTCAATACGTTGATAATGCCTGCACTCAATAGTCAATACTCTAAATATTAAAGAGGGCACACGACTTCAGTACGATGCGGATTAGGTGTGGCGGCGAGGTAGGGAGACCAACGAGGTCACCTGACCTAGCCCCCAAATGATTTTTTATGTTTTTTCGGGTTTTCCTATAGGTACATTGCTATCAAATAGTAACAATGAATTGAATTTTTGTATTTAAATTATACTATTAAACTGTTTAAAATTAACACACGTGTATCACACATTAATAATCTTTGAAAACGCTGATAACATCAGATGCTGTGCGTCTATAGTTTGCAATTCATAATAATTCTTGAAAAAAAGTAGTTTACCTGAACGGGAGCACACCACATAATGATGTTCGATAGTTGATTTTTCATTAGAGCCGAAAAATAAAATATGTCTAATAGCGTAACGCCTTTTGACAAGCACAACCGACACATTGCACTTAAGCCGTTTCCTTTTACCGACAATTCCTTCATTATGTTACACGTTTAATTAATTATATAAAAGTAAAATTTATTGACTACATTTAGCCACGAATGGTTTGTCATGTACTAGAGATGTCGACAAAGTAACGATACGATACGAAACTACTCGTTACCTACTTTAGAATACCCGAAGTAACGATTACCGATTCGAAAAGTAAATCGTTACTTTTACTTGAATGATTACTTTTGATTATTGATTACAATGATTACTATTGATTATTGATTACAATGATTACTATTGATTATATTGATTACAATGATTACTATTGATTATTGATTACAATGATTACTATTGATTATTGATTACAATGATTACTATTGATTATTGATTACAATGATTACTATTGATTATTGATTACTATTGATTATTTTATTATGCGAGTATAAGAATATTCATTAGCGTTTCGGCCGTTTCGCATTTCGGACTGTATTAATTCATGCTATTGATTAGGTACTTTATCTGATTATTCGGGAGTTTTATTATTGTCAAGCGAGCCGATATAAGTCAAATTAATCGCCGTAAGTTCCTTTTATCTTAAGTTAAGTTTCGTTTTTGATTTAAAACAATATTAGATTATTTTTTTTATTTAAATAAATAACTTTTACATAACTAAAGTTCGTTTTTTCCTACAGTTTTGCTTTACATCGCATTCGCAACACATACTTCCTAAAAAACGATGGCTCACGGCCGCATGCATAAAAAACGATTAGGTACCTATTATATTTAATTAGACACGACGTACTACATTTTATGTATGTAACCTAAGTATAAGTAATCAAAGTAATCAAAATAATCAAAGTAATCAAAGTAACGAGTAGTTGAAATGATTACTTAATACCAAAGTACCGAGTAGTAACGAATACTTAAAAGTAACGATAATCGACATCACTATCATGTACTCAAGTACAGTACTAGGCAGTCAGGACCACTGATATGAAGAGATAGCATAATTTCAATAAGGTAGTTCATTTTTTTAATCTGATGAGTTCAGTTGATATTGTGGAAACATCAGCACTTTGTGACATTTTATATTACACAGTTTTCCTGAACAGAGTAATAATGAATATAATTTATGTGTCTCGCATTAAAATTAACTGTTAAACTGTTTAAAATTAAATGAACCAGGTGTATCACACATTGATAATCCTTGAAGACGCTGATGACCTCTGATGAGGAGCAGACACTCAAAACCCGATAAATCCAATTGTACCAATTTCGAGTAACTAGACGCTCAACATCTGATGTTGCGCGTCTGTGGTTTGCAATCCATAATTCTTGAAAAGAAGTGATCTTACCTGAACGGGAGCACACCACATAATGATGTTCGATAGTTGATTTTTCATTAGAGCCGAAAAATAAAATATGTCTAATAGCGTAACGCCTTTTGACAAGCACAACCGACACATTGCACTTAAGCCGTTGCCTTTTACCGACAATTCCTTCATTATGTTACACGTTTAAATAATTTTATAATAGTAAAGTTTTTCGACTACACCTTCCTTCAGCACTTTAGCCACGAATGGTTTGTAAGTGTGCTCATGTGACGTACTATATAGACAGTCAAGTGTATGTTCTCTGGTCAAGACCACTGATATGAGGAGATAGCTGGATTGTAGCCAGGTTTGTTTTACTATAAGAAATTTTGTTTGGAATTTTTGGAGTTTACTCCTTAAGGTAGTTGGTCCGAGATAATCACGTTCAAAAGTACTTTAGGCAAACAATTTGTCTGAACCTCTACTAATTATATAGACCTCTTACTATAGAAATATATAATATACACAATAGGTACTATCAAACTATAAGTGTCATCGCGCATTTGCGAATATTTTCCTCATTATATTGCAAAAACGAGACGGTCGATATTTATCGTTTTTTTGTTGTAAGGTCTGTGACTTCGGTTTTTTTAACATATCAAATTTTTATCAAATTTCTTCGAAGCGTTTTGAATTTATTCGAAAAAACTCGCCTAATAAAGTCTATTTTCAATAAGAGTCTAAATTATGTTAAAATTGCAAAACTTTGATATCGCTTTTCTAAAAATTGCATCGGTCAAATTTAATTGGAACATGCTCATATTTTTTGTATTTGATTAAATAACAATCAAGAGAAATTTCGTTTAAATCCTTCAAAAAGTCTTTCCACGGACCAACTACCTTAAGAAACGAATTTGAGTTATGAGGCCCGGTACCTACGGAAATTTTATGAGTAGTAAAATCAATTGCTGAGGCGTTACGCTCCACCGCTTCAAGTAACGCGTTACGCTTGTCCGAAAGGGACAAACATTGTTACGTTATTATTTTTCTTGTGGGGGTTGGTTGGTTTAAATAAACAGGTTCGAGCGTTAAAGTTTTAACACGTATAATTTAATATATAAAAATAAAATGACAAATTATGACAATACACAAAATATACAATGAAAATAAACAATATATTTCAAATGGCTAATTTACCTTCATCGGTCAACAGAGTACTTTTAATTAAATACCCTCATTAGTGCAAATAACGATATTATTTGTACGGTCACATTCAATTTTACATAATAATAAAGTTGATGAGTCTAGCGGTCTGAAGGACCCTAAACCCGGGCGGGACTCTAATTATATTTAACTCGGATCTCTAGGTCATTCCTACGTTGTGTTTTTTTATTAGGCCCTTACTTATATCCTCGGCACGGTCATTGAATTTAATACGGTCGTTGCGGTCGATGTACGCTAAGGTCTGGAACAGACGAAATGCCCGATCATGAACCAGCACCCTCGCGGTGGTAAAGCAGTGCGCTATTAGAAGACACCGGGAAACTTATTAGAGTAGACGACAGCCCGATCGTACACCAATAGTTTCCAGATCTTCGGCAAGCGAGCTGAAAATGAACCCACAAAATGCTGGAGTAGACGGAACACGATCGTAAACCAGCACTTAAGGACGTAGTCTGGTGTTCGGGTTTTGAAAGAACGAATTTATTTTTTTTTTACATTTTAAGTAAGTATATTATATTGAGAAAATACTGTAAAAATTTTAGACCGAAATATTAAACATTTACAAAGCTATAGCATACAGTCGAGAGCAGCAACGGTCTTACGGTAAGACTCTTACCTGCTCTTACCTCTCAATTGTTATCACGTTACCCTTATACTCTCGCAGAGTAGAGCAAACAAATTAGCAGAAAACGATGCCTTTGAAGAAACGGAAGGTTTACTATACACCAGGCATAGCTGATTAGTGTAAATATTCATTTTTATTTTTTTGTAAGAAATCTGAAATTAAAACGTTAAACGCGTTTTTCTCAAAACTACGTTTTTCTAAGTGGCGCGGGTGATTGAAACAATTGTATACAACCGATTGCTTTCAGTTTTTCACAGGGTATTCTACACAACAATAGCTCCGTCCGGTACTAGAATTACTTAATTATAAAAATTATTTCTATTTTTTTTTTAATCGATTTTCAACGAAAAAATCACGATTTTCTCTTTGTTTTTTTCCTAAAACCCGCCATATTGTTATTTATCAATAAAAATGTTTATTACTAGTACGGGATAGAGCCACAAGCCTACGAAACAATAACCAATTTAATTTTTATAATTCAGTTGACTCCAAGTGACGTTATCACCCGCGCTACCCACCTACTTCCATTTAAAGTTGTCTACTTTAGGTTAAAAAAACAATTATAAAATGACGTAAAATTAAGAAAAAAAATTGTTTTTCTTAGTTTACGATGTCAGTAAAAACATGTAACAAAATTGAAAACATCGTACAATTATTTTGACATTAAAAAAAAATCTGAAATAACGGTTGAAAACGAGCTCGAACATAGGACTACGTCCTTAAAGGGCTATTCAAAGCTTTCCCCGTTGGCCGTTAGACTAGATAAGCCATACTAGAATAGACGGAACGACTAGTAAGCCACTGAGCCAACAGAGCTGAAAGACAAATTTTTATGCGCACTTCTGCTTGATACCAGTAAATGTAGACCCGCAGTTGTTCCGGCCGCTAATCATTTTTAACAAAAATATTAATTAAAAAGGAAATTAATGAGTAGCCATCTATTGGTGAACAGCATAAAATTAATTGCAAAAATGCAAGTTCAAAAGGACATGGCGCTAATGCCTACTTAGACGCGTTAGAACACAGCTTTGTATACCTTCGACTGTATACAAATATAAGTATGTATACTGAAATTGTACGTCAATATTAATATCATCAAATTAATATCGTTACAACATATATATCTGTAGGATTTAACCATATCATATCTATTAATTAACTATATGAATCATTAATAATAATAAAAGAAACAACAGTTGGTCACTTGGTCTCACTATCTATTTATTTATTTAAAATAAACACTTCACAACGTTTCGGCCATCTCGGCTCAAGCCATGGCCCTCTTCAATTGCAGTAAAATTAAACAATAAAATCTATGTTTTCCTTTTTTTTTGCTAAAGCGCCAATCTAAAGACCCCCCCTCGTTTTCGAAGTCGCTGAGCACGATAGTGTAAGTCCTACAATTTTGTTTCTTGGCAACCCGTTCAAATAAGCCCCCCTGATTTCCACCCCTTGTAAAAAATTATAAAAAATTTTGAACTCAATTTTGTAGGAAAATTAATTCTTTCTGGCAAAACAAAGGTACCCCTTCCGACCTTATTAATCTATCCTTTCGTTTTCCGCTCGGCTTCCTGTTCTTCCCTTATATTTCTCAGCGCGTCATGGCCGAGATCGAAGTTTCGAGAAACATCTCTTCAACAATTTTCAGTTGAACAAATAGCGGCGTATTTAACCACAGCATTATGCACACTATTCTGTTTTATAGCGCGTATTTTGAGTAGTAATCCCACTTCTGATGTATAGGAAATTTCAAAATCAGGTAAAATCATTAACACAATTCTCAAATCAAACAATTACGATATTTATTACAATAACCGAACACGTTCACGTTTCAATAAGTTCAAAATGCCTTCTACAAAAATATCTACGAATTTATATTGTATTGCGTAATAAGTACTTCATTAGATTTGATGTCATCAATAGGTAAGTTTCAAAATGTAGATACAGCGGCTCGAAATTGGTGGATTTCCCACAGTAGATAGCAATTACAATAACATGCGTGTTCTTATTAGGGTTCCGTACCCGAAGGGTGCTCAACGGGACCCTATTACTAAGCCTCCGCTGTCCGTTCGTCCGTCAGCGGGCTGTATCTCAAGAACCGTAAAGGTAGAGAGTTGAAATTTTCACAGAGTATGTATTTCTATTGCCGCTAGAACAACAAATAATGAAAAACCCCCCAAAACTCCCAAAAGAGGAGCAAACAAAGTTTTTTGCTTATAATTCGCTCAATTTAAATCAGATCGTTTAAACGAAAGAGGAGAAAATTTTACATAGATTTTGTATAATAGAATTCGCCGAAACACTTTTTTTATATAGCTTTATATAGAAAACAAGCTGTATAAATTCAATTTGGTCTAATACATAGCGTACACGGATCGGCTGTTTACGTCTGTTGCACACATACCTATATATGGGAAATTTAAAGATTGCGTATATTCTGTCTTAAAATAAAAAGATTGCATTTGTTCACAAACGAATGTCATTTCAATTAATATTAGTCAGTGTTTTGACATTAATATTTTGTGAAATGCAACGTCTTCTGAGCTAACAATTTGAATAATTAATTATACCTTGACAGATGCAAACGTCATTTTTGACATTTTTTACCATTCCAACATCACGGATGAGTGGAATGAAACCAAATTTTGGGAGGATGTTTGAAATGCAAATATGAAGAGGCCTATTGTTTTTGAGAGACGTCGGCGCAAGCGCAAAAGAAATATATATTATAATGTTGTTTTTATAAAATAATAGTATACTTTTCATACCGGTTTATTATTCTTCTATGTTTACAAAAGTTTTGTAAATTTTTTTTGTGAAAAATTGGCGCATGCTCAATAGAAATATATGCAATAATAATGCTATATTTGTCATAATGGTTTATTATTCTTTTTTAAAAGAAAGTTTTGTAAAAAGTTTTTAGGGGGAAAAGCGGCGCATGCGCAGAAGAGATATGTGCTATAAAACTGTATTTATATAATAATGGTGTATTTTTCATAATGGTGTTACGTTATTATTTTTCTTGTGGGGGTTGGTTGGGTTTTTAAATAAACAGGTTCGAGCGTTAAAGTTTTAACACGTATAATTTAATATATAAAAATAAATTGACAAATTATAACAATACACAAAATATATAATGGAAATAAACAATAGGTTCAAATGGCTAATTTACTTTCATCGGTCAACAGAGTACTTAAAATTAAATACTCCCATCAGTGCAAATAACGATATTATTTGTACGGTCACATTCAATTTTACATAATAATAAAGCTAATGAGTCTAGCGGTCTGAAGAATCCTAAACTCGGGCGGGACTCTAATTATATTTAACTCGGATCTCTAGGTCATTCCTACGTTGTGTTTTTTTATTAGGTCATTATTTATATCCTCGGCACGGTCATTGAATTTAATACGGTCGTTGCGGTCGTGGGTCGATTTACGCTAAGGTCTGGAACAGACGAAATCCCGATCATGAACCAGAACCCTCGCGATGGTCAATCAGTGCGCTATTAGAAGACACCGGGAAACTTATCGGAGCAGACGACAGCACGATCGTACTTCAATAGTTTCCAGATCTTCGGCAAGCGAGCTGAGAATGAATCCACAAAATGCTGGAATAGACGGAACACGATCGTAAACCAGCACTTAAAGGGCTATTCAAAGCTTTCCCCGTTAGACTAGATAGGCCATACTAGAATAGACGGAACACGATCGTAAACTAGCAAGCCACTGAGCCAACAGAGCGGTCACTGAAAGACCAATTTTTATGCACACTGTTGCTTGACACCAATAAATGTCGAACCGCAGTAGGTACGACTGCTAATCATTTTTAATAAAAATATTAATTAAAAAGGAAATTAATGAGTAGCCATCTATTGGCGGACAGCATAATATTAATTACAAAAATATAAGTTCGATTAGACGCGGCGCTAATACGTACTTAATACCGGTCTCTGCATAACCATAGACGCGTTAGAACACAGCTTCGTGTACCTATTACTGTACACGAATATAAAGCAAACTAGATTTTACCGTGATATTAATATTATTAAATTAATATCGTTACAATGGTTTGGTTATTTTAAAGTTTTGTATTTTTTTTTTTGGGGGGGGGGAAATCGGCGCATGCGCAACAGAGATATTTGCCATAACGTTGTTTTTTGATATAATAGTATATTTTTCAAAACTTTATATTATTTTATTCTACAAGAAATTTTTCTAAAAAAATTGTTTATAATATAAAAACGCTGGGGTGTATTATGTAAAATTTCACGCCTTAAAATACTTGAATTACTTGCATACTCCCACTGGTTACATATTGTTATAGCGCTTCTCTTGTTTCTTTTACAAATGTATTTAAAAAGTACATAGTGTACGGAACTCTTCGTGTGCGAGTCCGACTCATACTTGACCGGTTTTTTAATTTTAAATTCAGCTGCCCAACATTCAAAGTATACATTTCAGATATGGAATTAATATCACCGATAGGTGTGCCCTGCTCAATATTGATAGAGCTGCGTAAATTGCAACTCTACCATGCATACCGTCATCAAGTCTACAGAAGGACGAAATAATTAGCTTGTAATTCTGTACTTGAATCATATTTAACTGTTCTGCAGTACGCCAGTGCTCAGAAATGCAGAGAAAATCAGCTGGACTGGAATACAATAGCAACTCAAGCTATTCAATTTTGTTAGAAATACATTGTATTATTTGTACGGCTTAGTGAAGTAAGGTGATATTGTTTTTGTAAGCAAATTCATTGAGTTCATTAGTTTTATGACTGAACAATTGGACATTCTGATAAATATTAGGTTGAGTTTGATTCTAAGTGAACCTTGCGGATGGAGCACATTGTTGATTGGTAGTTTGCTTGTTCCGAAATAAATTGAGATTAAATCTTCGAATTACAGTTGGCCAAAATGCCGGTATAGAACACAGCTTCTATCCAACATAAGCTAAGGTTGGATTACTGTCTGGATGTAACCCCAAGTCAAATTTCACGTCTTAATAAAATTAATATGAATAGGTTTTTTATTAATTTTTGACGTGATAACGTCTTATAAATTGATGAATCACCAATATTATAAATTGATAAAACACCGGCTGCATGTACGAAAAAGTGTAACGCGTAACGCATAACGCGTAACGTTCCGCCTGACCCTGTGCGTGCTTTTTGCTAATTTCTCGCTCAATTTCAGATCGGTTTGAAACCAGTCTTAAACGAAAGAGGAGAACATTTTACATAGATTTCGTATAACAGAATTTGCCTAAACAGTTTTTTTATACAAATTTATATAGAAAAATATTTTATACAAATTTATATAGAAAAATAGCTGTATAAATGCAATGTTGTCTAATGCATGGCGCGACGCGGTCGGTTGTCTTTGTTTGCCGTACATGGAAATTAGAAGCAAACGTATGTCTTGTCTTAACATGAAAACGGCTGCATTTCTAATGTTTAATTCAATTTTTTGACATTAGTATATTGTGAAATGCAACGCCTTCTAAGTTAAGTATTGGAATAACTAATTATTATTAGAACATAATACTTTGTAAGTTGCAAACGTCACTTTTGACATTTCTTATCATTCCGACACCAAGGATAAGCGGATTGAAACCAAATTTTGGGAGGTTTAGGTTATGTATTACGGAATACGTTATCACGTAAAACTATCGTCCGTAAACCGACTTTACAGACAACCAATTTTTTTCTAAATAAAAACTTCACGTCTTAAAACACTCCTGATAGTCAAAGCAAACAAAAGGAGCGCAGGTAAAAGTTTTAGCTGGAATTGCCATGTATTGTTATACCTGTATATAATATAATAATTGTATTACATAATTGACAATAAAACTCTTTTATATAGGTATATTATAGAATGCACGAGATACGTTTAAATTTCGATCGTAATAGCTATTTTACGAAAGAGAAAAAAACTTCAATAATTTATCTTCAGATTAAATTCAAATCTAAGTATAAATTGTATATAAAAACCAAAAATATTTTTTTATTAAATTCACAACTTTTCTATTTTACAGTGCATTATACAGGATGAGTTTTAAGTTGATGCTTTTTTTTACAGCGTGTAAAAATCAAATAGACGAGCAAATATTTCAAATAGTTTTTTTATCAAAACTCAAAAATAAAACAGCCTTTCGAAGTTTAAATAAATTTTATTAAATTTTCTTTAATTTTGAGGTCCGTCCTGGGGTTATATTATGTCACTATGGAAATAAGTTGTTATTATCAAGTATGTGTATTGTTCTGTTTTTGAGAGAATTGTGTGTGCCTCAATTATTTTTGATAATAATAACATATTTCCATAGTGGCATAATATAACCCCAGGACCGACCTCAAAATTAAAGAAAATTTAATAAAATTTATTTAAACTTCGAAAGGCTGTTTCCCTCTTATTTTTGAGTTTTGATAAAAAAACTATTTGAAATATTTGCTCGTCTATTTGATTTTTACACGCTGTAAAAAAAGCATCAACTTAAAACTCACCTGTATTAATAAGTTCTACCTATAGTCCAGTCAATGCACGGAAAAAACGGCCAAACCTAGCAATTCTACCAAACAGCACCAATTAGCACCAAAATTTGGCTGTAGGTTCTACTTACCCTTCACTACAAAACTGTCAATGTGCCGAGGGTTGTTTTTACCCTGGGGATGGACGCCACCCTTTCTTGGGGATGAACATTTTTTTTATTAAAAATAAGTATGGAAATGGATAGATTGACTAATTCTAAGCAACTTTTGTACTATAAAGTTTTTACTGAAAGTCAATACTTTCCGACTTATTCGAGTTATCAAAACACGTATATTACAACAGGAATCTTCTTCGTAAAATACTTATTTTCAGTTATTCATGCAAAACCGTCTGAAAACGTGTTTTTTTGTTGTTGAAAAATTGACGTTTCCACTCTCGAATAAGTCGAAAAGTATCGACTTTCAGTAAAAAATGTATAGAACAAAAGTTAATTAGAACTAGTCAATCTAATCTAACCATTCCCATACTTATTTTTAATAAAAAAACTTTCATTCCCGAGAAAGGGTGGCGTCCACCCCCAAGGTAAAAGCAACCCTCGGCACATTGACAACTTTGAAGTAGAGGGTAAGTAGAACCTACAGTCAAATTTTGGTGCTAATCGTGCATTGACTGGGCTACTAGTAATAATATACTTTTATTAATATAAAGTACATTTTAATAAGTATTATTTTGAATAATTTGGTAAAAAAAGAATTTATCCATAATGAATTAGGTTTCAATTTTGTAATTTTTCTGCTACTTTTGTCATTATTCTTGTAACATGAATCATTTTTTTCTTTACCAAATTATTCATTAGCATTTTAACATTTTTAAATGCGAAAGTCCCTCTCTCACAGGATAAAATCACCGTTTTTAAATCTGAGCTTTCGTTCACTTTACTATATTTTTCAATAAATCTTATATTACTATTAGTTCTACTCACTTTATATGTCTGTATTATTAAATCAACAGGAAAATATTTGATGCACACATCCTAGAAGATGAAATTAAACGCACTGTGACAAATAAAATGTATTAAAATTCTAGGTTATGTCAACCAAAGCACATCGTATTGTTTCAAAAATTTATAATTTATAACTTGTAAGTATCAGTTTAACGGTTTACAGATCTATATGAATAAAAAAGAACTGGCTATTGTACATTTTAAACACCAAACTTGTTAAAAATATTCACTATAAAATTGTATCTTAATACATGAGACAAGCTGGCAGCATAAACTAACTTGATCACGTGATATATATCCGAATACAGCGTACCCTATCCTGTCGTTTTAGTTGCCCTAACAAATGGTTTATTACAAGTGTGTTCGTTTATGAACCTTTAAACTGCTCAATCTAGTGAAAAACTTATTACACATGTCACACTGAAATGGTTTCTCACCCGTATGTGTGCGTTTGTGAGTATTTAGATGATTTTGCTGAATAAAAGTCTTATCGCAAAGGCCGCACTGATATGGTTTCTCGCCAGTATGTGTACGTTTGTGACTAATTAAATTACTTAATACGGAGAAACACTTATTACACATGTCACACTGATATGGCTTCTCACCAGTATGTGCACGCTTGTGAACACTGAAACTACTTAAAATGGAGAATTTCTTATCACAAATGCCACACTGATATGGTTTCTCACCAGTGTGTGTGCGTTTGTGAAGACTTAAATGACTCCGTCGGCTAAAACTCTTTTTACAAACGTCACATTGATATGGCTTCTCACCAGTGTGTGTGCGTCTGTGAATGTTTAAACTGCTTAATCGGTTGAAACACTTATTACACATGTCACACTGAAATGGTTTCTCACCCGTGTGTGTGCGTTTGTGACGACTTAAACTGCCTTGTCGGCTGAAACACGTTTTACAAACGTCACACTGATATGGCTTCTCACCAGTATGTGCACGCTTGTGAAAATTGAAACTACTTAAAATGGAGAATTTCTTATCACAAATGCCACACTGATATGGTTTCTCACCAGTGTGTGTGCGTTTGTGAATGTTTAAACTGCTTAATAGGTTGAAACACTTATTACACATGTCACACTGAAATGGTTTCTCACCCGTGTGTGTGCGTTTGTGACGACTTAAACTGCCTTGTCGGCTGAAACACGTTTTACAAACGTCACACTGATATGGCTTCTCCCCAGTATGTGCACGCTTGTGAAAATTGAAACTACTTAAAATGGAGAATTTCTTATCACAAATGCCACACTGATATGGTTTCTCACCAGTGTGTGTGCGTTTGTGAAGACTTAAACCGCTCTGTTGGCGGAAACACGTTTTACAAACGTCACACTGATATGGTTTCTCACCAGTGTGTGTACGTTTGTGTCTAATTAATTTACTTGATTCGGAGAAACACTTATCACAAACGCAACACTTCGGTTTCTCACCAGTATGTATGCGTTTGTGAGTAATTAAATTACTTGATGTGGAGAAACACTTATTACAAACGCCACATTGATATGGCTTCTCACCAGTATGTGTGCGTTTGTGTTCATTTAATTTGGATAAGTGAATGAAACACTTACTACAAGCGTCACATTGGTATGGTTTCTCCCCAGTATGTGTGTGTTTATGAATTTTTAAATTCTCTATTCGATTGAAACTCATATTACAAACGTCACACTGGTAAGGCTTTTCATGGGTATGTATACGCCTGTGTATTTTCAAAACATAAGATTTGGTAAAACTTTTTTTACAAATGTCACAGAAATACTTCTTTTTAGTTGCTTGTTTATATTTCCTATAGTTTATCGAATTTCCTCTCTTGATCTCTTCACTTTTGCCCATATAATTTGCTGCATTGTTTCCCATTATGTGATCACCCTTGATTTTTGAGTTTTCAATGCAGAGTTCGTCATCGTCAGTCTTATGTAAAATTTCTACGGTATCATCAGCATATTCTGCTAGATTTGTTGAATTATAATCTTTCGTTGGTTCATCTCCAATTTCGAATTTTAAAGGCATGTCATCATTAATTTTACTTGCTGTTTTAAAATTTTCCTCTTCCCCGATAATATACGTGTTTTGGTCCAATTTAGTGTAATAGCTAACATCAATTTTTGAATCTTCGCAAACGATTTCACTACCGTCACTATTGGATAAAGTTTCTGTATCATCAGCACATTCTGTTAGATTTGATAAATTATCTTCCGCTGGCTCTTGCTTGATTTCAAATTTTAAAGGCATTGTTTCGTTCATTTCGTTTGCTGAACAATAATTTACAGGCGCCATTTCATTCTTATTACGGTTCATGTCAAATATATCATGAAATCCTATAGATTCACATTTCAAGGAGACATCACAGTGATTTGTTTTATGGATTGAGTGTTCCTCAGAAGACTTCTGAATGGAACATTCAGACTCGACTTGTTGGTGAGAAGTATGTAGTTGCTGTAGATAGCGTCGCAGTGTTTTATCGGACTGTACAATTTGCACCTGAAACTCGTGAATTTTCTTGAGTTGGGTGTAACATAAGCGGCAGATGAAATTTGGCATCTCATCATGTCTTCTTATCTGAAAAATGATAATTTTACTCCTTAAGAAACGATTTTGAGTTATAATGCTCTTACTCTTGCTTATAACTCGCTCAATTTAAACCAAATCGTTTTGAAACCAGTCTTAAATTAAAGAGGAGAAAATTTTACATAGGTGTCCTAGAACAGAATTTGCCCAAACAATTTTTTTATACAGATCATATATATAGAAAAATAGTAATAATACATTCAATTTTGTCTAATACATCGCGCCACTAGATCGGTCATCTTTGTCTGTCCCACAATGTGACATGGAAATTAGAAGATTGCGTATGTCTAGTCTTAAAATGAAAACGGCTGTACTTCTAATATAGTAATTTAATTTTTTGACATTAGCACTTTGTGAAATGCAACGCTTTCTGAGTTAACGATTTGAATAAATAATTATTAAAACATAATACTTTGACAGATCCAAACGTCATTTTTGGCATTTTTTACCATTCTAGCACCACGGATGAGCGGATTGAAACAAAATTTTGGGAGGATATTTGATATGCAAATATGAAAGCCCTATTGTATTTGGGGAAAATCGGTGAATGTGCAAAAGAGATATATGCTATAACGCTGTTTTTATATAATCATGGTATACTTTTCATAACGGTTTAATATTTTACTTGACAAGAGTGGGTGAAGACCGAGCCAAGGGATTAAGATAGATAGATAGATAGATAGATAAGAAACTTTATTCTGTTAATACTGTCAGAACAGTGTAGAATGCGTCAGTTACATATATAAAATTAAAATTTATGATTAAAAAATTCCTCAACAGAATAAAAATTTGTCTCTAATAAAATAGATTTTAATTTTTGTTTAAATTTTGTAGCCGGTAGATTTTTGATTTCAGGGGGCAACTTATTGAAAATTTTCAATATAGCATTAACAGGACCTTTGTTCACAGTAGTTAATGACGTGTAGTCTAAAGTTTGTTCGTGTTCTTGTGCTGTATGTGTGACTAGTAGTATTTCTAGAGAAAAGATTAAAATTAAATTTGACAAAACTTGCACATTCTAGTATATAAAGGTCATGAAATGTTAAGATCTTAAGTGTTTTAAAAAGGGGGCGGCAGTGTGTTCTCGGAGGAACTTTACAGATTGCTCTGATGCAGCGCTTTTGTACAATAAAAAGTTGAGTAGTATTTACAGAGTTGCCCCAGAAGACAATCCCATATGAAAATATCGATTCAACAAAGGCAGTATAGACAGTGACGAGAACTGATTCAGGAATAAATTTTCCCAGACATTTTAATAGATATACATATTTACTAGCTTTTTTAATTATGTTGTCTATTTGATCTTTCCAATTTAAATGTTTATCAATGGTTAGACCCAAAAAATTTACTGAGTTCGAGAAAGATATTTCACCTACATTTGGTATAGTAAGACTATTTGGGCAGTTCCCATACTCCCCAAATTTGATAAATTTAGTTTTTTCCAAATTTAGTCGAAGACTATTTTCAGAAAACCAGTTTTCTAAAAGAACTATTGAATCCTCAAGTAAATTTTTCAAGTTTGCAAGTGACGGAGACTTATAAACGATTGCAGTATCATCTGCGTAAAGAATGATATTGTTTTGTACTTTATTTGGAAGATCATTTATGTAGGTAAGGAATAAGAGTGGTCCAAGGATCGAACCCTGAGGCACACCTCTAGAAATTGATGATTCACTTGAAGAAACCATTGACATAACATTGTTTTCAATTTTTGATTGTTTAACTATTTGTATGCGATCGGATAGATAAGACTTTATTAATTCTAATGCTTGACCTCGCACCCCATAATTATAAAGCTTAGAAAATAGAAGTTCAAAATGTACACAATCAAAAGCTTTTGATAGATCAAAAAGGGCAGTAACGCATAGGGATTTATTATTCCAGGAATTAATTATAGATGAAATTGCTGTAAATATAGCATGACTTGTAGAATGCCCAGCTCTAAATCCGTGTTGAGAATTTGATAAAATGTCAAAAACGTTAAAGAATTCATTAATCCGATTATAAATAACTCTTTCAAAAACCTTTGAGGTATTGGCTAACAGTGAAATAGGCCTATAGTTGTTTAGATTTTTAGTATCCCCTTTTTTGTGCAGAGGTTTAACAATGGAAATTTTTAATAAATCTGGGAACTGTCCACTTAAGAAGCTTTCATTTATTATATGAGTAAGCGGATCAGCTATTTTCTTTACACACGATTTTAGAACTATAACCGGAATATTATCCCAACCAACAGATTTTTTGTTTTTTAATTTTAATATAATGTTTGAAATCTCAATACTATTTGATGGATAGAAGAAAAATATGCTATTTTCATCGCTCGTTTGTGTGAAACTATGGTCTAATTTTGGTTCCTTTAAATTAAGAGTTGCTGTTATATTAGTAAAAAAGTTATTAAATTCGTTGCAAATTTGATTAGGATCAGTGATTGTGTTGCCATTTACGTCAATGCTATTTACTATGTTGGACATATTTTTATTATTGCCTTTTTCATGTAGATTTACAATGTTCCAGATAGTTTTAGATTTGTTTGAGGAATTTTTTATTACATTATTATAATAATTTCGTTTTGTATTGTTTACAAGAGATTTTAGTTTTTTTTTTAACTTCGTCATATTCAGACTGAACAATGTCTGAATGCATATTATTTTTATGTAATTCGTTCAGAAAAATAAATAACTTGTGTTTTTTTTGGGACAAAACTTTAATTTCAGGTGAAACCCATTTTTTTACGTTATTAGATATTATATTTTTATTTTTTTCAATGTTAATTAGTCTACTCGGAAATGCCACATTAAAATAATACGTTATTATATTATGAAATGCTGAATATTTGGCATGCACATTCGTGTTTTTATAAACTAAGTCCCAGTTTTCATTTTCAAGTAAATTACAAAAATATTTTATGTTGTCATCATTAAAAGTTCTGATATTTTTAAAAAGCTTATTAAAATTATTGCCATTACTTATACATATCGAAATTTCGATCGGGCAGTGATCAGATATTTTGGAATTTATGAGTCCAGCTGAACAGTCTTTATCCGGTAAGTCAGTTAAAATTTGATCAATCAAAGTGGCCGAGGTTTTAGTTATTCTGGTAGGTTGGTCAAGAGTTCATTTGTTTAGAATATCGGTATAGAATATATACTACTGCAACTGAAGAGAAAATAAAATTCATTCATTGGAACAAAAATTTAACTTTCACGCAAGTGTCAGATTATTTCGACATTCATTTAGCGATCGTCCTACTCCAGGTATTTCACAATTTTAATATTTTACAAAAAATCGAAAACAATGATTGTATCCAGTCGCAACATGAAAAAAAACTGAAGAAGATGCTGTTCTTACAGAGGCAAAAAGAAATGTTATTTTTACGGTCATGTAAAATAGTTAGATTGTCCCGCAAGGCAATAACCGATTGAGCTCCCGGTGCAAGTAAAAGTGCTGCGTACAAAGTTCTAAAGAGAGATAAGTTCTGAAAGAGCTGAATTTTGCGAACATAATAGTTTCGAATTATTATCATTATTATTATAATAATGGGACTCAAAGACCTGAAAAGATAAATGTTTATGCAGGTTTGATTGAACCATTGTTCATTTATTATTATTATTATTGATGGCAATATTAACCCAAATAAATATTTGGAATAAATTCGGTATCAACACGTTGATAATCTCTGCACTCAAAAGTCAATACTCTAAATATTAAAGAGGACACACGACTTCAGCACGATGCGGATTAGGTGTGGCGGTGAGGTAGCGAGACCAGCTAGATCACCTGACCTCGTCTCAAATGATTTTTTATGTTTTTCGTATTTTCCTATACATTGCTATCAAACAATGGATTGCATTTACCTATGGATGAGTCGCATTAAAATAAACTATTAAAATAAATTAAACTGATAATCCTTGAAAACTCTGATTACCTAATATTATGCTGTGTGTCTACAGTTTGCAATTCATAATAAGCCTTGAACAAAGAAGTGATCTTACCTGAACGGGAGCACACCACATAATGATGTTCGATAGTTTATTTCTCATTACGGCCGAAATATAAAATATGTCTAATAGCGTAACGCCTTTTGATAAGCACAATCGACACATCGCACTTAAGCCGTTTCCTTTTACCGACACTTCCTTCATTATGTTACACGTTAAATTAATTTTTCAATCGCTAAAAATAAATGTTTATCAACATAATAATTTCGAATAGATACAACTACAAGCTGATCGATCAAACGATCGAAACATTGTGATACGATCACTTAACCTGTGGGTCGCGATCGACCCGGGTCGCAAGAAATGATCGATCGACACACGTCTAATTTCGATCTACACTCTACAGCAGTGGCTCCCAAACTCTTTTGACCCACGGACCACTTTTCATAGTCAAAACTTTCCCACGGACCCTAGGTAAAAAACTGCATAAATGCATAATAGAAAAATTAAAGGTAATATTTTACTGAATTAACGCTTCCGATTTGAACGAATTATGAAACGAACGAAATTGTCCATTGCTATAGAATTCAGTAAAATGTTACCAAATTAAAAATTTAACATCGATGTCTTGAATAGTATATGGTGACGTAAAAATAAAATATAAATAAAACATTTTGTTGAAGAAGTATATATACATATATTATAAGGGGCTGAAAATAGTCGTAAAAGCGAGCCCTTACAGCTATCTATCAACCCCATAATTATTCGCCATGTTCCAATTAATTTAAACATCACTTTCGACATCCCTAATAATTTTACATTTTGTACACCCCTGTTTTCAATTTTGAAATCGTTTTTGAAATAACCTGTCTATTCGTGAGTGATATAATGCGGTTGGTAAGTGATTTTTTTGGATTGACAGATGAGAGGGACTGGCGTTCCGACCGCCAAGGCGGCGTGTTCGAGGACGAGCATAGATTAAGTTTCGAACTGAGAGGTTGTCTGGAAATAAGGATAATTCTGTGAATAACGGGATAAGTTAGAAACCAAAGGTGAATGCGGATAATATCGTAAATTCCGTTAAGATACTTCGGTTATTATTTTGTGGCTGTTAATACAAGTTTTAGGTATCGTTTTATCGTTCGTTTTTTCGTGAGTATCGCAATGTCATTTGGAGGACCAAGAAAGTTCCAGAAAGAATTTTTTTCGTGATTTCGTTTCGAAAGGTTTGTCGTTAAAGTTTTCGAATTTTTTTTTTGAAGTCCCGTGTGATTTCTAATCACTGGTACCGTGTTGAAATTCAGTAGTGTGCAATACGATCATTTTTTGCTGTTCGGAACATACGTTAAAATTAACTGGGACACACAAGCATGAGCATCGCCGTCAGTTTTGACCTTTCCTACACCTTTGATATGTACATTTAATTAATTATCTTTTTGGTTTCACTGTACATTGTACTTTGAACTTAGATTACGTAAAATTAGTTTTGTAATACTTAACAATTTTTGTGAGTTTAAACATTTTTGTAAAAACTAAAAGCAGTACAATTTTGTATTCACGAGAATAAAGACATTTTCAGTTTGTTATAAAGATTGTCTATTCTTTTTATGAAAAAACATATTACTGGCGACGAGGATGGGATGATGGAGTTGGTCGTAATCAGTACAGTTAAGAGAATCGAAACTGGCCGATAAGTATCACGCCGATGCAACAACCTTGTGACACTTTCCAACTGTCTCCGGATTCAGCTAACTTGGATTCTTGCCGTACAGGACAACGTGGTTCATTCCAAAAAAATTCGAACATCATTCAAAAGGTATTTGAAAGTTTTCTATTCACCACGACTTACATAAAGTGTAGTGTCATCCAGTTATTTGAGTGAATTCTATTATCGTTTACTAAATTATTGCGCTTCATAAATTCAGTTTTTTACGACAGTTATTTTTGTGAATTTGACATAATTCAATTTTAATGCATTTGTGGTTTCAAATCAGAATTCGGATTAAACTTGTTTTCACGTACAATTTCTGTCGATTGGTTCAGTGACGTATTTTTTATCTGTTACATTTGATACTCAAATTAATTCACTGCTGTTATAAATAACATTGTTTTGTAATTAAATCAAATATTAAATAGCCAGTATATTTGAGTCTCACGATTTTTTTTTATGTAAACATTTTATAATCTGCTTAGTATATGAAAGTCCAAGTTTTTAGAATTCTGTATTCACCTCTCTCGCTTTTTGTTAGTTTTTGATAATTAACCTTTAAGAATTTTTTTTATTATTGTATTTTCGCGTTATTGTTTCGATTACGGTCACGTATTAAACTTGGCCTTTTTAATATGCTAAATCTAGTTTTAGGATTTGTTAATTATTGTGTATTTATTTGCGTCTTATTTAAGTATGGGTTGTGATCACAACATTTATCGTTTTGTGTGCACTTCGATGGGCCATTATTAACGAAGTTTTTACCGATAGCATCTTATGCTTTTACCGAATTTTCTCGTAACGTTATTAATTAAAGTATCGTATGTTTTATCGAATTCTCTCGTAACGTTACCGTTTATAAATTGAAGTATCGTATGTTTTACAGAACTTCGTGTAACGTTTACCGTTTGTTTTACGGAGTTTTCTGTAACGTTACCGGCAGTTAAATATAGTTATCGCAGTGTCGCACTTCGTGAATTTTTATATTAAGGGTACCGATATAGTAGGTTCAACAATATTGTGCGCACGATATCTAATGAATTTATAAAAAAATAATTAATCAATTTATCATAAAAACAAAACAAAAATGACAACGGCACGCGGTGTTCCCAAGCGGTCACCCATCCAAGTACTGACCGCGCCCGATGTTGCTTAACTTCGGTGATCGGACGAGAACCGGTGTTTTCAACATGGTATGGCCGTTGCCGATTACTACGTACTGAAATTAAACACACATCTAGAGACACGGTTTTGAAATTTGTACTACCCAAAATAATAAAATATAAATACATAATAATTTAGCAGCATGTTTTAACCAGTATGTACTAGTGTTATTATTATAATTTTATTTTTTTTTCCTATAATATTCGTGCACATAAACAATATCAGCTGATCGGAAATTTAGCATAAACGAAAAAGAAAATAAAACTTTTCCGAAATTGGGACTGCATCGATTAATTATCTTAAAATTATATTGATAAAATATTTTATTATTAATTTTTGTGTGCCCGGTCGCTATTGTTTTAATTAATTTATTTTTTTTATCTATTTCTGTACGGCCGGGCTACTAAAATAAGTAATATTATAACATATTCAAAGTGGACACAGAAATCAACGTGTAATAAATCCTATAGTAATGAAAACATAATAAATAATTGTATTAAAGCCATAACCTCTGTTGAGAATTTTAAAACTTGCCAACAGACTACTTACATCTCCTCATGTTGACTTGTCAATGGATTTAAGAAGATTTAAAAATGCCGTTAAGGACGTGATATATCCTAATTATTCTGATGTATAGGTTCACACAGTGCATTCTTTCATTTGTCTCTCATTTGTATTTACTTATTTCATTTTTGTTCATGATTTTTTTTGTTTTATAATTTATATATGTTTTCATTATATGGTTACCTACATATAATTAGGCCTTGGCCTGTTTGTAGGGTATAAATAAATAAATAAATAAATAACGTCGACGAATTTATTTGTGAAAATATTTGGTGGTTCTGAAAAGAACCGGTTTTATTTTCTTGTTGTTGTTTGCTTTTTTGACAACACAATTAATATGAAGTCGCGTGGCGTCGATAGATTGTTAATTTGATTATAATATCTATTTTGAACTGGTGTATTTGGTGACGGCTTTTGTGCCTTCACTGACGGCGTGCTTGGCAAGTTCACCCGGTAGAAGCAGACGAACTGCAGTTTGAATTTCCCGGCTGGTGATTGTTGAACGTTTATTGTAATGCGCCAATCGCGATGCTTCGGCGGCAATACGTTCGAAAATATCGTTCACGAAACTGTTCATGATGCTCATGGCTTTGCTGGAAATACCGGTGTCGGGATGAACTTGTTTCAAAACTTTGTAAATGTAAATGGCGTAGCTTTCCTTCCTCTTGCGCTTCTTCTTCTTGTCACTTTTTGAGATGTTCTTTTGCGCTTTGCCAGCTTTTTTAGCGGCTTTGCCACTGGTTTTAGGCGGCATTTTTATTGACGAACTATATTTAATAACTTTGTACTATTGAAATAGAAACGGCGCTCACAGCTCGAGTGTCAAAACACAAATGTATCGAATGCACACTGACGGCTTACTATATATATCCTGTGCAGATCCTCAAGCGGTAGCTGCTAGTATTGTGATTGGTCGGTCAGTCGGGACTACCGATGCTATATAAATACTGAAGCGGCTGCGATGAACATCATTTGTTGTTTGACTTCTCAGTGCGCGCGTTGTACACTTTGCAGTGTCGACATAGATTTTTCTTATTATTTTGTAAAGAAACAAATAACCTATAAAACATGTCAGGACGTGGTAAAGGCGGCAAGGTGAAGGGAAAGGCAAAGTCTCGATCAAGTAGAGCCGGACTACAGTTCCCGGTCGGACGTATTCATCGTCTGCTGCGCAAAGGAAATTATGCCGAGCGCGTCGGTGCCGGAGCTCCTGTGTATTTGGCCGCCGTGATGGAATACCTCGCCGCCGAAGTTCTCGAATTGGCCGGAAACGCGGCTCGCGACAATAAAAAGACGCGTATCATTCCGCGTCATTTGCAGCTGGCAATCAGAAACGACGAGGAACTGAACAAATTGCTTTCCGGCGTCACCATCGCCCAAGGCGGCGTATTGCCGAACATTCAGGCCGTATTGTTGCCAAAGAAAACTGAAAAGAAAGCTTAAGTTCATCACTCATAAGTCATACACATCAAGTGCGAGGCGACGACATCTCGATTACAATTATTAAAAACCGGTCCTTCTAAGGACCACCAATATTTTTATAGATATATTCGTTTTACATTACGAGCCGACAGATTATATTTTAGTAATAATAAAAATCGCCATTTTTTTCAATTCGTAAGAAAAACATTGTACAATTGCCAGTAGATTGCCCATTTCTTACAAGTTGATATAGTTTACACAATAACGTTTTTTTTTTTTTTTTTTTTTTTATATTTTTATTTATTTATTTTTCCCCTCAGTATATTATGTTAGTCGTTCATAAATTTGGAACCTATAAATTATAATATTATCAATTATAATGATACTTTATATTATGTTAGGAACATGAAATTTTCTACATATACGTATTACTTAGGTAACATTTTCACGATTTTTTAATATACCAGTAGATAAAAAAAATAAATCAAATTCTAGGTAATCATAATGAGAGAGACTAGAATCGTTTCTTTATGCATTATACCTACATATCTATATTGTGTTATATTATCAGCTATTTATTATTTTCATGTCGTTTTATGACAACGTTCAGTTACACTTCGATAATGATCAATAGTTTATAACAATAGTTGAAAAATCAATAAAAAACACGTGTGGCACTCGGGGACTGCCGCGGTAAAGCTATTGATTATTCTTTTTAAAATGTCAAAAATGACGTTTGCAACTGTCAAAGTATTATGTTCTAATAATAATTAGTTATTCCAATAGTTAACTTAGAAGGCGTTGCATTTCACAAAATACTAATGTCAAAAAATTGAATTAAATATTAGAAATGCAGCCGTTTTCATGTTAAGACAAGACATACGTTATCTTCTAATTTCCATGTACGGCAAACAAAGACGACCGACCGCGTCGCGCCATTAATTAGACAACATTGCATTTATACAGCTATTTTTCTACATAAATTTGTATAAAAAAAACTGTTTAGGCAAATTCTGTTATACGAAATCTATGTAAAATGTTCTCCTCTTTCGTTTAAGACTGATTTCAAACCGATCTGATTTAAATTGAGCGAGAAATTAGCAAAAATGCACGGCTTTTTTACGCTGTGCCGGTCGGACTGGGGGGTGTTAGGTTTTTTTCGTTACGGAATTTCTTGATTCGGTCGCCGCGCTCAAAGCCCGCGATAGAAGCTATGCAATAGCTTAAAAATAATAATATATACATAAACATATTATATTATAATATATACGACGTACCTATAGGTGTGTAATTTTCTTTAAGCTCATAGCATTGTCACGAATTTATTTGATAAGAAATTGGTGGCTCTGAAAAGAGCCGGTTGTTAGTCAATGTATGTATTATTGTGTGTGTGTTTTAAACGAGACGTGAACGTGTTCGTTTAAATTTAAATTTCATGGTAATTGGAGTGATGACGACGACGACTGCGTTGTGGTTCGCGAATTTAACCGCCAAAACCGTAAAGGGTGCGACCTTGACGTTTCAATGCGTACACAACGTCCATTGCAGTGACCGTTTTTCTCTTGGCGTGTTCGGTGTAGGTGACGGCGTCACGGATAACGTTTTCCAAAAAGACTTTCAGAACGCCTCGAGTTTCCTCGTAGATGAGACCGGATATACGTTTGACGCCACCGCGACGAGCCAGACGACGGATAGCCGGTTTCGTGATGCCCTGGATGTTATCGCGAAGCACTTTACGATGACGTTTGGCGCCACCTTTTCCCAAACCTTTACCTCCTTTGCCGCGACCTGTCATCTTTGATCAATTTGAAAAAATAATATTAGCAGTAGTCAAGAATGCACGACCTTTGCCGATCGAACTTTAGCGGGCGACTGTTGTTGAAAATTCTTATTTCGGTCGTATTTATAACGTGAGCGGTGAGCACATCCACAGAGTCTTATGGGCGGACCGTCAGACTTGAGCTCGACCAATGACGGCACGTTTCGCACGAAACGCCGTATGGCCAGTTTATAAATAGTTCGTAAGTGTAGGTTAGAAAATCATTTGCTGTTCGACTATCGTTGTCGTTCTGTATTGAAATTTTTTATACTTATCTTCATTTGAAAACGAAATGGCCCGTACCAAGCAGACTGCCCGTAAATCGACAGGTGGCAAAGCTCCGCGCAAACAGCTAGCCACAAAAGCTGCGCGCAAAAGTGCACCGGCAACTGGTGGTGTGAAGAAGCCTCACCGTTATCGTCCGGGTACGGTGGCTCTTCGCGAAATCCGTCGTTATCAAAAAAGTACCGAATTGTTAATCCGCAAACTGCCGTTCCAGCGCTTGGTTCGTGAAATCGCCCAGGACTTCAAGACCGATCTGCGTTTCCAAAGTTCAGCCGTAATGGCACTTCAGGAAGCCAGCGAAGCCTATCTCGTCGGTCTGTTCGAAGACACGAATCTGTGCGCTATTCACGCCAAACGCGTCACTATCATGCCGAAAGACATTCAATTGGCACGTCGTATCCGAGGTGAACGCGCCTAAGATGATATTCTGACAGCACAACTCTGTTGCATTGTTGTTTAAAAAAAAAAAAAAAAACAAACGAAAACACCACTGTGGAACGCACGCAGCAGAAACGGGAAAAAACCGGCTCTTTTCAGAGCCACCAACTTTTTTATCTGAATACGTTCGAAATACGTGAAGAGCGAAATTTAATCTTTTTCTGTAATTACAATGACAATAGATTAATCTAAAGAAAAAAATAATAAAAGTAAAAAAAAAAAACTAATGGCGGGGGGAGGATCGTTCTGAACGATATATTAGACGAAAGGAGGCTATGAGTAGGTATAGTTACTCAGTTTAATATGAATAAGTTTTTTTTTTTTTAATTCGGAATACAACTTCCTTATGATGATAACCGCAAGCCCCCCCGCCCGCAGTACCAGATGAAAAGATCAGTTCTATACCTATAGGGTTTCCATCCGTCCGGAATTGTCCTCTTTTAAAAGACGTCCGTGCGGGTTTTTTTTTTTTTTTTTTTGTTTACAGCCCGGATTTAAATTTAACCAGTTAAATCTTTTTTTATCAAGAGACTATAGTAGAATGTTGTTTCTTTAATTCGCACATTTATTTTTCCTTATTGGAGTAAAGAAAGTAGAGTTATTGTTTGGTCTTTCTAATTTTTATACGACTCTTTAATTTAATTACAAAAGAGAATAGAAATATAATATTAATATGAAAGCTTGTAAAATTCCATAGATTACTTTAATTTTGTATGTCAAGTTGCATCTAAGGGTGACATGACACTTTCCCCGAACCATTATCCCCGACGACAATATCCCCGATTTTAATCCCCGAACGACATTATCCCCGACGACAATATCCCCGATTTTAATCCCCCGAACGACATTATCCCCGATTTTATAACTATTCGTACGACTACTGTATGAAAACACCGCTCTTTTTGATAAAGGGGTATGCGAATTGTCTCATACTGAAACGGGAAGGGGCAAATGTGGATTTTTAAAAAAAACAATTCCGGGGTGAACGATAAACGGGTATGCGAATTGTAATTCCGGGGTGAATGATAAAGGGGTATGCGAATTGTAATTCCGGGGTGAATGATAAAGGGGTATGCGAATTGTAATTCCGGGGTGAACGATAAAGGGGTATGCGAATTGTCCCGCAGTGAAACGGGAAGGGGCAAATGTTGAGTTTTTAAAAAAACAATTCCGGGGTGAACGATAAACGGGTATGCGAATTGTAATTCCGGGGTGAACGATAAAGGGGTATGCGAATTGTCCCGCAGTGAAACGGGAAGGGGCAAATGTTGAGTTTTTAAAAAAACAATTCCGGGGTGAACGATAAACGGGTATGCGAATTGTAATTCCGGGGTGAACGATAAAGGGGTATGCGAATTGTCCCGCAGTGAAACGGGAAGGGGCAAATGTTGAGTTTTTAAAAAAACAATTCCGGGGTGAACGATAAACGGGTATGCGAATTGTAATTCCGGGGTGAACGATAAAGGGGTATGCGAATTGTCCCGCAGTGAAACGGGAAGGGGCAAATGTTGAGTTTTTAAAAAAACAATTCCGGGGTGAACGATAAACGGGTATGCGAATTGTAATTCCGGGGTGAACGATAAAGGGGTATGCGAATTGTCCCGCAGTGAAACGGGGAGGGGCAATTAATGTTGAGTTTTTAAAAAAACAATTCCGGGGTGAACGATAAACGGGTATGCGAATTGTAATTCCGGGGTGAACGATAAAGGGGTATGCGAATTGTCCCGCAGTGAAACGGTGATACTAAATATTATATTATTAGTAATATAATACATATTATACTTATAGGTAGGTACCCACGATTTGTCAAAACATTTCCAAAGTCGTAACGAACTCATTTTTAAAACGAATTGTTGGCCCTGAAAAGGGCCATTTTTTATGGCAATTTCAAAACTGCAGCACGCCCGACGGCGATTATCGATGCGCGAACGCTGTATTAAGAGAATGGACGATGACAAAATACAGCGAACGATTCACTTCTTTTTTGCCGCTGTCTTCTTAGGAGATTTGGCAACTTTCGCAGAAGCCTTTTTCGGTTTCGGTGCTTTGGGCTTCTTGGTCGGTCCTTTGGTCGCTTTCTTGGCCTTAGACGGCGTCGACGGTTTAGATTTCGGCGTGGCGGCAGTCGATTTTTTAGTCGACGCTGCAGATTTTTTCGCACTTTTTACAGTCGACTGTTTCTTCGCGGCCGCTGCTTTTTTGGCAGCAGCAACACCGGTCGCTTTGGTGGTGACGGCTTTCTTTTCTTTCGCCGCACGTTTAGTCTTCTTCGGCGCAGCCGTCGAATCGGACGAGCCCTGTTTGCTTGCCGCTGCCAATTTGAACGAACCGGAAGCACCTTTGCCTTTTGTCTGCACTAAAGATCCGTTCGTGACGGCGGCTTTGAGATATTTCTTTATGAACGGTGCAAGTTTCTCCGAGTCGACTTTGTAATTGGCGGCTGTGTATTTCTTGATGGCTTGCAATGAAGAACCGCCGCGTTCTTTCAAATTCTTAATGGCGTTGTTGACCATCTCCGATGTCGGTGGGTGAGTCGGTTTGTTTCGCGCTGCTCCTGTTTTTTTTGCCGCACTCTTCTTGACGGGAGTGGCCTTTTCAACGGCGCCGGATGCCGGTGCTGTAGCCGTGTCAGTCATATCGAAAATAAAATATGTCGAGTATTTTATATTATCGGAAAATATTTTATTAACCAATTAAATATAATTGATTAAATACAACAACAACAATCGATGTAGTGTAATGAAATAGCTTTTTACTTTGAGTATACTCAGCGTATGCGGTGAACTGCGAGTGTCAAATGAATGAGCGCACACGTATGGTCGCCGGTAGTCGTGCAAGCGGTACGACCGTGCAGAGAACGCATGGCTTTGAGAAGAGATTGTCACGTTGTGTTTGATGTCGACGTTCGCGCTAAGCGAATCGACTTTATGACGACGTACAATCGATACGGCGTCGATCCGAGCGTCGACAACAGTCTCGACGAATATTTCTTAAATGCGTGCACAAGTCTAAAACGTTTCGTTAATTTTCTATGCGATTTAATGCCGCCGAAAGAGCCCCTCTTTCTCTATTGTGTAATGTCGGCACAGTTTACATCGAATTTTGACAATTTTCACCGACGCACCTTAATGTATATTGATCGAAAATAACCAACGCCAATATCACTAAACATCGTAGTCAACGAATGTACAGTCGGCTCTGCTCGACGTGTCGAATTAATAGACGAAAAAAAACATTCATCCGTTCGACACCGGCACACGCGCCGCTCGGACGTCCAGACTCCCGAAGCATTTTCATGCGACGATCGACACTAATTCATTTAAAAAAAAATTCAACTTTGCGATAGCGAACGAGTATAATTGAATTGAAAAAGACGGACACAAACAGCAATGAGAAAAATTCAATATATATATCGAACAAATATGCCGATCCTCTATACGCAGTTAATTCGTTTAACAAATGAACATTACGCGCGCATTTTCAGGACCGAATGTTTTTTTATTCTTTATTTTCTCTTAATGGACTAACGTCGGCTATTATAATTGCTTTTTTTAAAATTTAATTTTTCTTTTGAGTCCATACAAAAAATATTATGTATTGAAAAATAATCAAATGAATGATATTGAAAAACACAAAAGAATATTGCCTGAAAATAACAAATGTATAATATTTTTTTTATAATATAATTAATAATGCTATATATTAACACCTGAAGACGTCATCATAATTATTATTAAGTCTGTTTTTCACATAAAACTCAATATACCTAATAATAATAATATTATGTATATTAATATATTATATATAGGTATAATATTTTGTGGACTAGTTATTTTTACGTAGGTAAAACCTAATTTTTTATCGAATTTGTTGCAGACCAAATTCAAATTATGTACCAAAATAAATAATTATTACAGAAAATATGTTATAAGTTTTTTCTATTGAAAGTGTCTTTTTTATGATCCCTGTGCATTGGAAACTTATTGTACTGGGTCCGAGAATAGAAATCAACATCGGTCGACAATTTTATTTATTTGACGAGTTCTATTCAAAAATTTGAATCACTATACAGTATTATTACATTATTTTTTGAAAAAAAATTGGTTGTCTGTAAAGTCGGTTTACGGACGATAGTTTTACGTGATAACGTACTACGCTCGAATATCATATTTAATAATCACGCACAGGGTCAGGCGGAACGTTACACTTTTTCGTGCATGCAGCCGGTGTTTCATCTTTTTATATTGACGTGATTCATCAATTTATAAGACGTTATCACGTCAATAATTTATGTTCTATTTCTCCTATCTTCTACATATAACAATTATAATAATTCGAATCTATGATATTGCATCTTTCGCTTCAAATTTAGGTTAATTTTATTTATTAAAATTACTCACCACCTATAATAATAATTGTTTTTTTAACTTTCTTTCTTTCGTATTTATTTTAAGTCTCAAAGATTAACTGTCATAATATTTTGAAAACAATTGTTTCATTGTTTATATAAAATTCCAAAACCTACTTACAATATTTAAGTATTTTCATACGTCAAAAAATTGATTTTTATAATGATAAAATTTGTAAGAAAACGATTTTTTCGAGAGATGAGACCTAGCTAAAACGATTTTTTGCCCCCCAAAATCCCTTTTCAGTAAATTTCATCCAAATCGTTAGGGCCGTTTTCGAGAAAAGCACGCACCAGGTCAGGCGGAACGTTACACTTTTTCGTGCATGCAGTCGGTGTTTCATCAATTTATAAGATTGGTGATTCATAAATTTATAAGACGTTATCACGTCAAAAAGTATGCGCGTGGTTGCAATGTGTAGATACGAAGGCATATAGGTAATTTTTATTCTCTTTAAATAGGGACGACAACAACAACGTTATATTTATCATTTCATCCGTCTATGCACATTGTAGGTAGGTTTGTTTATCAAATACCTACATATTCAATTTTCAATCTAATTATAATGGGAAGTCGGTCGGTAATGGTATACAGTCTTAAAGCACGACCCCCCCGCCTCACGACTTGTTGTGTTATTTTTTTTTTTTTTTTCTTTAATTATTGTGACGGAAAGGTTCAACAATATTGGCGCACGATATCTAATGAATTTATAAAAAAATAATCAATTTATCATAAAAACAAAACAAAAATGACAACGGCACGCGGTGTTCCCAAGCGGTCACCCATCCAAGTACTGACCGCGCCCGATGTTGCTTAACTTCGGTGATCGGACGAGAACCGGTGTTTTCAACATGGTATGGCCGTTGCCGATTACTACGTACTGAAATTAAACACACATCTAGAGACACGGTTTTGAAATTTGTACTACCCAAAATAATAAAATATAAATACATAATAATTTAGCAGCATGTTTTAACCAGTATGTACTAGTGTTATTATTATAATTTTATTTTTTTTTCCTATAATATTCGTGCACATAAACAATATCAGCTGATCGGAAATTTAGCATAAACGAAAAAGAAAATAAAACTTTTCCGAAATTGGGACTGCATCGATTAATTATCTTAAAATTATATTGATAAAATATTTTATTATTAATTTTTGTGTGCCCGGTCGCTATTGTTTTAATTAATTTATTTTTTTTATCTATTTCTGTACGGCCGGGCTACTAAAATAAGTAATATTATAACATATTCAAAGTGGACACAGAAATCAACGTGTAATAAATCCTATAGTAATGAAAACATAATAAATAATTGTATTAAAGCCATAACCTCTGTTGAGAATTTTAAAACTTGCCAACAGACTACTTACATCTCCTCATGTTGACTTGTCAATGGATTTAAGAAGATTTAAAAATGCCGTTAAGGACGTGATATATCCTAATTATTCTGATGTATAGGTTCACACAGTGCATTCTTTCATTTGTCTCTCATTTGTATTTACTTATTTCATTTTTGTTCATGATTTTTTTTGTTTTATAATTTATATATGTTTTCATTATATGGTTACCTACATATAATTAGGCCTTGGCCTGTTTGTAGGGTATAAATAAATAAATAAATAAATAAATAACGTCGACGAATTTATTTGTGAAAATATTTGGTGGTTCTGAAAAGAACCGGTTTTATTTTCTTGTTGTTGTTTGCTTTTTTGACAACACAATTAATATGAAGTCGCGTGGCGTCGATAGATTGTTAATTTGATTATAATATCTATTTTGAACTGGTGTATTTGGTGACGGCTTTTGTGCCTTCACTGACGGCGTGCTTGGCAAGTTCACCCGGTAGAAGCAGACGAACTGCAGTTTGAATTTCCCGGCTGGTGATTGTTGAACGTTTATTGTAATGCGCCAATCGCGATGCTTCGGCGGCAATACGTTCGAAAATATCGTTCACGAAACTGTTCATGATGCTCATGGCTTTGCTGGAAATACCGGTGTCGGGATGAACTTGTTTCAAAACTTTGTAAATGTAAATGGCGTAGCTTTCCTTCCTCTTGCGCTTCTTCTTCTTGTCACTTTTTGAGATGTTCTTTTGCGCTTTGCCAGCTTTTTTAGCGGCTTTGCCACTGGTTTTAGGCGGCATTTTTATTGACGAACTATATTTAATAACTTTGTACTATTGAAATAGAAACGGCGCTCACAGCTCGAGTGTCAAAACACAAATGTATCGAATGCACACTGACGGCTTACTATATATATCCTGTGCAGATCCTCAAGCGGTAGCTGCTAGTATTGTGATTGGTCGGTCAGTCGGGACTACCGATGCTATATAAATACTGAAGCGGCTGCGATGAACATCATTTGTTGTTTGACTTCTCAGTGCGCGCGTTGTACACTTTGCAGTGTCGACATAGATTTTTCTTATTATTTTGTAAAGAAACAAATAACCTATAAAACATGTCAGGACGTGGTAAAGGCGGCAAGGTGAAGGGAAAGGCAAAGTCTCGATCAAGTAGAGCCGGACTACAGTTCCCGGTCGGACGTATTCATCGTCTGCTGCGCAAAGGAAATTATGCCGAGCGCGTCGGTGCCGGAGCTCCTGTGTATTTGGCCGCCGTGATGGAATACCTCGCCGCCGAAGTTCTCGAATTGGCCGGAAACGCGGCTCGCGACAATAAAAAGACGCGTATCATTCCGCGTCATTTGCAGCTGGCAATCAGAAACGACGAGGAACTGAACAAATTGCTTTCCGGCGTCACCATCGCCCAAGGCGGCGTATTGCCGAACATTCAGGCCGTATTGTTGCCAAAGAAAACTGAAAAGAAAGCTTAAGTTCATCACTCATAAGTCATACACATCAAGTGCGAGGCGACGACATCTCGATTACAATTATTAAAAACCGGTCCTTCTAAGGACCACCAATATTTTTATAGATATATTCGTTTTACATTACGAGCCGACAGGTTATATTTTAGTAATAATAAAAATCGCCATTTTTTTCAATTCGTAAGAAAAACATTGTACAATTGCCAGTAGATTGCCCATTTCTTACAAGTTGATATAGTTTACACAATAACGTTTTTTTTTTTTTTTTTTTTTTTTATATTTTTATTTATTTATTTTTCCCCTCAGTATATTATGTTAGTCGTTCATAAATTTGGAACCTATAAATTATAATATTATCAATTATAATGATACTTTATATTATGTTAGGAACATGAAATTTTCTACATATACGTATTACTTAGGTAACATTTTCACGATTTTTTAATATACCAGTAGATAAAAAAAATAAATCAAATTCTAGGTAATCATAATGAGAGAGACTAGAATCGTTTCTTTATGCATTATACCTACATATCTATATTGTGTTATATTATCAGCTATTTATTATTTTCATGTCGTTTTATGACAACGTTCAGTTACACTTCGATAATGATCAATAGTTTATAACAATAGTTGAAAAATCAATAAAAAACACGTGTGGCACTCGGGGACTGCCGCGGTAAAGCTATTGATTATTCTTTTTAAAATGTCAAAAATGACGTTTGCAACTGTCAAAGTATTATGTTCTAATAATAATTAGTTATTCCAATAGTTAACTTAGAAGGCGTTGCATTTCACAAAATACTAATGTCAAAAAATTGAATTAAATATTAGAAATGCAGCCGTTTTCATGTTAAGACAAGACATACGTTATCTTCTAATTTCCATGTACGGCAAACAAAGACGACCGACCGCGTCGCGCCATTAATTAGACAACATTGCATTTATACAGCTATTTTTCTACATAAATTTGTATAAAAAAAACTGTTTAGGCAAATTCTGTTATACGAAATCTATGTAAAATGTTCTCCTCTTTCGTTTAAGACTGATTTCAAACCGATCTGATTTAAATTGAGCGAGAAATTAGCAAAAATGCACGGCTTTTTTACGCTGTGCCGGTCGGACTGGGGGGTGTTAGGTTTTTTTCGTTACGGAATTTCTTGATTCGGTCGCCGCGCTCAAAGCCCGCGATAGAAGCTATGCAATAGCTTAAAAATAATAATATATACATAAACATATTATATTATAATATATACGACGTACCTATAATAGGTGTGTAATTTTCTTTAAGCTCATAGCATTGTCACGAATTTATTTGATAAGAAATTGGTGGCTCTGAAAAGAGCCGGTTGTTAGTCAATGTATGTATTATTGTGTGTGTGTGTTTTAAACGAGACGTGAACGTGTTCGTTTAAATTTAAATTTCATGGTAATTGGAGTGATGACGACGACGACTGCGTTGTGGTTCGCGAATTTAACCGCCAAAACCGTAAAGGGTGCGACCTTGACGTTTCAATGCGTACACAACGTCCATTGCAGTGACCGTTTTTCTCTTGGCGTGTTCGGTGTAGGTGACGGCGTCACGGATAACGTTTTCCAAAAAGACTTTCAGAACGCCTCGAGTTTCCTCGTAGATGAGACCGGATATACGTTTGACGCCACCGCGACGAGCCAGACGACGGATAGCCGGTTTCGTGATGCCCTGGATGTTATCGCGAAGCACTTTACGATGACGTTTGGCGCCACCTTTTCCCAAACCTTTACCTCCTTTGCCGCGACCTGTCATCTTTGATCAATTTGAAAAAATAATATTAGCAGTAGTCAAGAATGCACGACCTTTGCCGATCGAACTTTAGCGGGCGACTGTTGTTGAAAATTCTTATTTCGGTCGTATTTATAACGTGAGCGGTGAGCACATCCACAGAGTCTTATGGGCGGACCGTCAGACTTGAGCTCGACCAATGACGGCACGTTTCGCACGAAACGCCGTATGGCCAGTTTATAAATAGTTCGTAAGTGTAGGTTAGAAAATCATTTGCTGTTCGATCGACTATCGTTGTCGTTCTGTATTGAAATTTTTTATACTTATCTTCATTTGAAAACGAAATGGCCCGTACCAAGCAGACTGCCCGTAAATCGACAGGTGGCAAAGCTCCGCGCAAACAGCTAGCCACAAAAGCTGCGCGCAAAAGTGCACCGGCAACTGGTGGTGTGAAGAAGCCTCACCGTTATCGTCCGGGTACGGTGGCTCTTCGCGAAATCCGTCGTTATCAAAAAAGTACCGAATTGTTAATCCGCAAACTGCCGTTCCAGCGCTTGGTTCGTGAAATCGCCCAGGACTTCAAGACCGATCTGCGTTTCCAAAGTTCAGCCGTAATGGCACTTCAGGAAGCCAGCGAAGCCTATCTCGTCGGTCTGTTCGAAGACACGAATCTGTGCGCTATTCACGCCAAACGCGTCACTATCATGCCGAAAGACATTCAATTGGCACGTCGTATCCGAGGTGAACGCGCCTAAGATGATATTCTGACAGCACAACTCTGTTGCATTGTTGTTTAAAAAAAAAAAAAAAACAAACGAAAACACCACTGTGGAACGCACGCAGCAGAAACGGGAAAAAACCGGCTCTTTTCAGAGCCACCAACTTTTTTATCTGAATACGTTCGAAATACGTGAAGAGCGAAATTTAATCTTTTTCTGTAATTACAATGACAATAGATTAATCTAAAGAAAAAAATAATAAAAGTAAAAAAAAAAAACTAATGGCGGGGGGAGGATCGTTCTGAACGATATATTAGACGAAAGGAGGCTATGAGTAGGTATAGTTACTCAGTTTAATATGAATAAGTTTTTTTTTTTTTAATTCGGAATACAACTTCCTTATGATGATAACCGCAAGCCCCCCCGCCCGCAGTACCAGATGAAAAGATCAGTTCTATACCTATAGGGTTTCCATCCGTCCGGAATTGTCCTCTTTTAAAAGACGTCCGTGCGGGTTTTTTTTTTTTTTTTTTTTTGTTTACAGCCCGGATTTAAATTTAACCAGTTAAATCTTTTTTTATCAAGAGACTATAGTAGAATGTTGTTTCTTTAATTCGCACATTTATTTTTCCTTATTGGAGTAAAGAAAGTAGAGTTATTGTTTGGTCTTTCTAATTTTTATACGACTCTTTAATTTAATTACAAAAGAGAATAGAAATATAATATTAATATGAAAGCTTGTAAAATTCCATAGATTACTTTAATTTTGTATGTCAAGTTGCATCTAAGGGTGACATGACACTTTCCCCGAACCATTATCCCCGACGACAATATCCCCGATTTTAATCCCCGAACGACATTATCCCCGACGACAATATCCCCGATTTTAATCCCCCGAACGACATTATCCCCGATTTTATAACTATTCGTACGACTACTGTATGAAAACACCGCTCTTTTTGATAAAGGGGTATGCGAATTGTCTCATACTGAAACGGGAAGGGGCAAATGTGGATTTTTTAAAAAAACAATTCCGGGGTGAACGATAAACGGGTATGCGAATTGTAATTCCGGGGTGAATGATAAAGGGGTATGCGAATTGTAATTCCGGGGTGAATGATAAAGGGGTATGCGAATTGTAATTCCGGGGTGAACGATAAAGGGGTATGCGAATTGTCCCGCAGTGAAACGGGAAGGGGCAAATGTTGAGTTTTTAAAAAAACAATTCCGGGGTGAACGATAAACGGGTATGCGAATTGTAATTCCGGGGTGAATGATAAAGGGGTATGCGAATTGTAATTCCGGGGTGAATGATAAAGGGGTATGCGAATTGTAATTCCGGGGTGAACGATAAAGGGGTATGCGAATTGTCCCGCAGTGAAACGGGAAGGGGCAAATGTTGAGTTTTTAAAAAAACAATTCCGGGGTGAACGATAAACGGGTATGCGAATTGTAATTCCGGGGTGAACGATAAAGGGGTATGCGAATTGTCCCGCAGTGAAACGGGAAGGGGCAAATGTTGAGTTTTTAAAAAAACAATTCCGGGGTGAACGATAAACGGGTATGCGAATTGTAATTCCGGGGTGAACGATAAAGGGGTATGCGAATTGTCCCGCAGTGAAACGGGAAGGGGCAAATGTTGAGTTTTTAAAAAAACAATTCCGGGGTGAACGATAAACGGGTATGCGAATTGTAATTCCGGGGTGAACGATAAAGGGGTATGCGAATTGTCCCGCAGTGAAACGGGGAGGGGCAATTAATGTGGAGTTTTTAAAAAAACAATTCCGGGGTGAACGATAAACGGGTATGCGAATTGTAATTCCGGGGTGAACGATAAAGGGGTATGCGAATTGTCCCGCAGTGAAACGGTGATACTAAATATTATATTATTAGTAATATAATACATATTATACTTATAGGTAGGTACCCACGATTTGTCAAAACATTTCCAAAGTCGTAACGAACTCATTTTTAAAACGAATTGTTGGCCCTGAAAAGGGCCATTTTTTATGGCAATTTCAAAACTGCAGCACGCCCGACGGCGATTATCGATGCGCGAACGCTGTATTAAGAGAATGGACGATGACAAAATACAGCGAACGATTCACTTCTTTTTTGCCGCTGTCTTCTTAGGAGATTTGGCAACTTTCGCAGAAGCCTTTTTCGGTTTCGGTGCTTTGGGCTTCTTGGTCGGTCCTTTGGTCGCTTTCTTGGCCTTAGACGGCGTCGACGGTTTAGATTTCGGCGTGGCGGCAGTCGATTTTTTAGTCGACGCTGCAGATTTTTTCGCACTTTTTACAGTCGACTGTTTCTTCGCGGCCGCTGCTTTTTTGGCAGCAGCAACACCGGTCGCTTTGGTGGTGACGGCTTTCTTTTCTTTCGCCGCACGTTTAGTCTTCTTCGGCGCAGCCGTCGAATCGGACGAGCCCTGTTTGCTTGCCGCTGCCAATTTGAACGAACCGGAAGCACCTTTGCCTTTTGTCTGCACTAAAGATCCGTTCGTGACGGCGGCTTTGAGATATTTCTTTATGAACGGTGCAAGTTTCTCCGAGTCGACTTTGTAATTGGCGGCTGTGTATTTCTTGATGGCTTGCAATGAAGAACCGCCGCGTTCTTTCAAATTCTTAATGGCGTTGTTGACCATCTCCGATGTCGGTGGGTGAGTCGGTTTGTTTCGCGCTGCTCCTGTTTTTTTTGCCGCACTCTTCTTGACGGGAGTGGCCTTTTCAACGGCGCCGGATGCCGGTGCTGTAGCCGTGTCAGTCATATCGAAAATAAAATATGTCGAGTATTTTATATTATCGGAAAATATTTTATTAACCAATTAAATATAATTGATTAAATACAACAACAACAATCGATGTAGTGTAATGAAATAGCTTTTTACTTTGAGTATACTCAGCGTATGCGGTGAACTGCGAGTGTCAAATGAATGAGCGCACACGTATGGTCGCCGGTAGTCGTGCAAGCGGTACGACCGTGCAGAGAACGCATGGCTTTGAGAAGAGATTGTCACGTTGTGTTTGATGTCGACGTTCGCGCTAAGCGAATCGACTTTATGACGACGTACAATCGATACGGCGTCGATCCGAGCGTCGACAACAGTCTCGACGAATATTTCTTAAATGCGTGCACAAGTCTAAAACGTTTCGTTAATTTTCTATGCGATTTAATGCCGCCGAAAGAGCCCCTCTTTCTCTATTGTGTAATGTCGGCACAGTTTACATCGAATTTTGACAATTTTCACCGACGCACCTTAATGTATATTGATCGAAAATAACCAACGCCAATATCACTAAACATCGTAGTCAACGAATGTACAGTCGGCTCTGCTCGACGTGTCGAATTAATAGACGAAAAAAAACATTCATCCGTTCGACACCGGCACACGCGCCGCTCGGACGTCCAGACTCCCGAAGCATTTTCATGCGACGATCGACACTAATTCATTTAAAAAAAAATTCAACTTTGCGATAGCGAACGAGTATAATTGAATTGAAAAAGACGGACACAAACAGCAATGAGAAAAATTCAATATATATATCGAACAAATATGCCGATCCTCTATACGCAGTTAATTCGTTTAACAAATGAACATTACGCGCGCATTTTCAGGACCGAATGTTTTTTTATTCTTTATTTTCTCTTAATGGACTAACGTCGGCTATTATAATTGCTTTTTTTAAAATTTAATTTTTCTTTTGAGTCCATACAAAAAATATTATGTATTGAAAAATAATCAAATGAATGATATTGAAAAACACAAAAGAATATTGCCTGAAAATAACAAATGTATAATATTTTTTTTATAATATAATTAATAATGCTATATATTAACACCTGAAGACGTCATCATAATTATTATTAAGTCTGTTTTTCACATAAAACTCAATATACCTAATAATAATAATATTATGTATATTAATATATTATATATAGGTATAATATTTTGTGGACTAGTTATTTTTACGTAGGTAAAACCTAATTTTTTATCGAATTTGTTGCAGACCAAATTCAAATTATGTACCAAAATAAATAATTATTACAGAAAATATGTTATAAGTTTTTTCTATTGAAAGTGTCTTTTTTATGATCCCTGTGCATTGGAAACTTATTGTACTGGGTCCGAGAATAGAAATCAACATCGGTCGACAATTTTATTTATTTGACGAGTTCTATTCAAAAATTTGAATCACTATACAGTATTATTACATTATTTTTTGAAAAAAAATTGGTTGTCTGTAAAGTCGGTTTACGGACGATAGTTTTACGTGATAACGTACTACGCTCGAATATCATATTTAATAATCACGCACAGGGTCAGGCGGAACGTTACACTTTTTCGTGCATGCAGCCGGTGTTTCATCTTTTTATATTGACGTGATTCATCAATTTATAAGACGTTATCACGTCAATAATTTATGTTCTATTTCTCCTATCTTCTACATATAACAATTATAATAATTCGAATCTATGATATTGCATCTTTCGCTTCAAATTTAGGTTAATTTTATTTATTAAAATTACTCACCACCTATAATAATAATTGTTTTTTTAACTTTCTTTCTTTCGTATTTATTTTAAGTCTCAAAGATTAACTGTCATAATATTTTGAAAACAATTGTTTCATTGTTTATATAAAATTCCAAAACCTACTTACAATATTTAAGTATTTTCATACGTCAAAAAATTGATTTTTATAATGATAAAATTTGTAAGAAAACGATTTTTTCGAGAGATGAGACCTAGCTAAAACGATTTTTTGCCCCCCAAAATCCCTTTTCAGTAAATTTCATCCAAATCGTTAGGGCCGTTTTCGAGAAAAGCACGCACCAGGTCAGGCGGAACGTTACACTTTTTCGTGCATGCAGTCGGTGTTTCATCAATTTATAAGATTGGTGATTCATAAATTTATAAGACGTTATCACGTCAAAAAGTATGCGCGTGGTTGCAATGTGTAGATACGAAGGCATATAGGTAATTTTTATTCTCTTTAAATAGGGACGACAACAACAACGTTATATTTATCATTTCATCCGTCTATGCACATTGTAGGTAGGTTTGTTTATCAAATACCTACATATTCAATTTTCAATCTAATTATAATGGGAAGTCGGTCGGTAATGGTATACAGTCTTAAAGCACGACCCCCCCGCCTCACGACTTGTTGTGTTATTTTTTTTTTTTTTTTCTTTAATTATTGTGACGGAAAGGTTCAACAATATTGGCGCACGATATCTAATGAATTTATAAAAAAATAATCAATTTATCATAAAAACAAAACAAAAATGACAACGGCACGCGGTGTTCCCAAGCGGTCACCCATCCAAGTACTGACCGCGCCCGATGTTGCTTAACTTCGGTGATCGGACGAGAACCGGTGTTTTCAACATGGTATGGCCGTTGCCGATTACTACGTACTGAAATTAAACACACATCTAGAGACACGGTTTTGAAATTTGTACTACCCAAAATAATAAAATATAAATACATAATAATTTAGCAGCATGTTTTAACCAGTATGTACTAGTGTTATTATTATAATTTTATTTTTTTTTCCTATAATATTCGTGCACATAAACAATATCAGCTGATCGGAAATTTAGCATAAACGAAAAAGAAAATAAAACTTTTCCGAAATTGGGACTGCATCGATTAATTATCTTAAAATTATATTGATAAAATATTTTATTATTAATTTTTGTGTGCCCGGTCGCTATTGTTTTAATTAATTTATTTTTTTTATCTATTTCTGTACGGCCGGGCTACTAAAATAAGTAATATTATAACATATTCAAAGTGGACACAGAAATCAACGTGTAATAAATCCTATAGTAATGAAAACATAATAAATAATTGTATTAAAGCCATAACCTCTGTTGAGAATTTTAAAACTTGCCAACAGACTACTTACATCTCCTCATGTTGACTTGTCAATGGATTTAAGAAGATTTAAAAATGCCGTTAAGGACGTGATATATCCTAATTATTCTGATGTATAGGTTCACACAGTGCATTCTTTCATTTGTCTCTCATTTGTATTTACTTATTTCATTTTTGTTCATGATTTTTTTTGTTTTATAATTTATATATGTTTTCATTATATGGTTACCTACATATAATTAGGCCTTGGCCTGTTTGTAGGGTATAAATAAATAAATAAATAAATAAATAACGTCGACGAATTTATTTGTGAAAATATTTGGTGGTTCTGAAAAGAACCGGTTTTATTTTCTTGTTGTTGTTTGCTTTTTTGACAACACAATTAATATGAAGTCGCGTGGCGTCGATAGATTGTTAATTTGATTATAATATCTATTTTGAACTGGTGTATTTGGTGACGGCTTTTGTGCCTTCACTGACGGCGTGCTTGGCAAGTTCACCCGGTAGAAGCAGACGAACTGCAGTTTGAATTTCCCGGCTGGTGATTGTTGAACGTTTATTGTAATGCGCCAATCGCGATGCTTCGGCGGCAATACGTTCGAAAATATCGTTCACGAAACTGTTCATGATGCTCATGGCTTTGCTGGAAATACCGGTGTCGGGATGAACTTGTTTCAAAACTTTGTAAATGTAAATGGCGTAGCTTTCCTTCCTCTTGCGCTTCTTCTTCTTGTCACTTTTTGAGATGTTCTTTTGCGCTTTGCCAGCTTTTTTAGCGGCTTTGCCACTGGTTTTAGGCGGCATTTTTATTGACGAACTATATTTAATAACTTTGTACTATTGAAATAGAAACGGCGCTCACAGCTCGAGTGTCAAAACACAAATGTATCGAATGCACACTGACGGCTTACTATATATATCCTGTGCAGATCCTCAAGCGGTAGCTGCTAGTATTGTGATTGGTCGGTCAGTCGGGACTACCGATGCTATATAAATACTGAAGCGGCTGCGATGAACATCATTTGTTGTTTGACTTCTCAGTGCGCGCGTTGTACACTTTGCAGTGTCGACATAGATTTTTCTTATTATTTTGTAAAGAAACAAATAACCTATAAAACATGTCAGGACGTGGTAAAGGCGGCAAGGTGAAGGGAAAGGCAAAGTCTCGATCAAGTAGAGCCGGACTACAGTTCCCGGTCGGACGTATTCATCGTCTGCTGCGCAAAGGAAATTATGCCGAGCGCGTCGGTGCCGGAGCTCCTGTGTATTTGGCCGCCGTGATGGAATACCTCGCCGCCGAAGTTCTCGAATTGGCCGGAAACGCGGCTCGCGACAATAAAAAGACGCGTATCATTCCGCGTCATTTGCAGCTGGCAATCAGAAACGACGAGGAACTGAACAAATTGCTTTCCGGCGTCACCATCGCCCAAGGCGGCGTATTGCCGAACATTCAGGCCGTATTGTTGCCAAAGAAAACTGAAAAGAAAGCTTAAGTTCATCACTCATAAGTCATACACATCAAGTGCGAGGCGACGACATCTCGATTACAATTATTAAAAACCGGTCCTTCTAAGGACCACCAATATTTTTATAGATATATTCGTTTTACATTACGAGCCGACAGGTTATATTTTAGTAATAATAAAAATCGCCATTTTTTTCAATTCGTAAGAAAAACATTGTACAATTGCCAGTAGATTGCCCATTTCTTACAAGTTGATATAGTTTACACAATAACGTTTTTTTTTTTTTTTTTTTTTTTTATATTTTTATTTATTTATTTTTCCCCTCAGTATATTATGTTAGTCGTTCATAAATTTGGAACCTATAAATTATAATATTATCAATTATAATGATACTTTATATTATGTTAGGAACATGAAATTTTCTACATATACGTATTACTTAGGTAACATTTTCACGATTTTTTAATATACCAGTAGATAAAAAAAATAAATCAAATTCTAGGTAATCATAATGAGAGAGACTAGAATCGTTTCTTTATGCATTATACCTACATATCTATATTGTGTTATATTATCAGCTATTTATTATTTTCATGTCGTTTTATGACAACGTTCAGTTACACTTCGATAATGATCAATAGTTTATAACAATAGTTGAAAAATCAATAAAAAACACGTGTGGCACTCGGGGACTGCCGCGGTAAAGCTATTGATTATTCTTTTTAAAATGTCAAAAATGACGTTTGCAACTGTCAAAGTATTATGTTCTAATATTCAAAGCAATGGCACGTCAATCCGGTGTCGGAGAGGCAACCGGATGGCGAGTGGTAATCTGGGCCTATGAGTGGTACAGAACCCCCTGGTAGCGGCCAAAGTGACCCCAAATGGACGGGGGCGGCGATATGGGGGTGGGGCAAAATCGAAAAATGTTTGAAAAGGCAACCGGATAAGAATGCGGTTGCATTGAAGGAAATACCCTAATTATATAATAAATTTTTTTTGCCATCCGAACCACGCGGGCCGTTTTTGCACTAGCGAATAAAAAAAAAATAAAAAAAAAACTGAAAAGGCAACCGCTTCAAAATTAGTGAGCATACTTATTGACACCACCAAACGTTGGGAAAAAATTACCATCCGATCCTGATGGGCAGTTTCGGAGAAACAACCCCTCAAAGTCACCGAAAAACCCTTTTTTTCGATTTTTTCAACAATAAGTAAAAAAAACACACTAAACATTGTTCAAATCGGATGGCATTCGAAATTTATACTGTCCTAAGTACAAATAATAGTGTGTATCAATGCCATCCGATTTTGATTATTTTTACCCCTATTTAGCCAACCCCCAAAACTCAATAACAATAAAAATAATGCCATACGCTGCATAAAATTGTTATTTTCATGAGTTTTGGGAGGTGGCTAAATAGAGGTAAATTTAATCTAAATCGGATGGCATTGATACACACTATTATTTGTACTTAGGACAGTATAAATTTCGAATGCCATCCGATTTGAACAATGTTTAGTGTGATTTTTTTACTTATTGTTGAAAAAATCGAAAAAAAGGGTTTTTCGGTGACTTTGAGGGGTTGTTTCTCCGAAACTGCCCATCAGGATCGGATGGCAATTTTTTCCCAACGTTTGGTGGTGTCAATAAGTATGCTCACTAATTTTGAAGCGGTTGCCTTTTCAGTTTTTTTTTAATTTTTTTTTTATTCGCTAGTGCAAAAACGGCCCGCGTGGTTCGGATGGCAAAAAAAATTTATTATATAATTAGGGTATTTCCTTCAATGCAACCGCATTCTTATCCGGTTGCCTTTTCAAACATTTTTCGATTTTGCCCCACCCCCATATCGCCGCCCCCGTCCATTTGGGGTCACTTTGGCCGCTACCAGGGGGTTCTGTACCACTCATAGGCCCAGATTACCACTCGCCATCCGGTTGCCTCTCCGACACCGGATTGACGTGCCATTGCTTTGAATATAATAATAATTAGTTATTCCAATAGTTAACTTAGAAGGCGTTGCATTTCACAAAATACTAATGTCAAAAAATTGAATTAAATATTAGAAATGCAGCCGTTTTCATGTTAAGACAAGACATACGTTATCTTCTAATTTCCATGTACGGCAAACAAAGACGACCGACCGCGTCGCGCCATTAATTAGACAACATTGCATTTATACAGCTATTTTTCTACATAAATTTGTATAAAAAAAACTGTTTAGGCAAATTCTGTTATACGAAATCTATGTAAAATGTTCTCCTCTTTCGTTTAAGACTGATTTCAAACCGATCTGATTTAAATTGAGCGAGAAATTAGCAAAAATGCACGGCTTTTTTACGCTGTGCCGGTCGGACTGGGGGGTGTTAGGTTTTTTTCGTTACGGAATTTCTTGATTCGGTCGCCGCGCTCAAAGCCCGCGATAGAAGCTATGCAATAGCTTAAAAATAATAATATATACATAAACATATTATATTATAATATATACGACGTACCTATAATAGGTGTGTAATTTTCTTTAAGCTCATAGCATTGTCACGAATTTATTTGATAAGAAATTGGTGGCTCTGAAAAGAGCCGGTTGTTAGTCAATGTATGTATTATTGTGTGTGTGTGTTTTAAACGAGACGTGAACGTGTTCGTTTAAATTTAAATTTCATGGTAATTGGAGTGATGACGACGACGACTGCGTTGTGGTTCGCGAATTTAACCGCCAAAACCGTAAAGGGTGCGACCTTGACGTTTCAATGCGTACACAACGTCCATTGCAGTGACCGTTTTTCTCTTGGCGTGTTCGGTGTAGGTGACGGCGTCACGGATAACGTTTTCCAAAAAGACTTTCAGAACGCCTCGAGTTTCCTCGTAGATGAGACCGGATATACGTTTGACGCCACCGCGACGAGCCAGACGACGGATAGCCGGTTTCGTGATGCCCTGGATGTTATCGCGAAGCACTTTACGATGACGTTTGGCGCCACCTTTTCCCAAACCTTTACCTCCTTTGCCGCGACCTGTCATCTTTGATCAATTTGAAAAAATAATATTAGCAGTAGTCAAGAATGCACGACCTTTGCCGATCGAACTTTAGCGGGCGACTGTTGTTGAAAATTCTTATTTCGGTCGTATTTATAACGTGAGCGGTGAGCACATCCACAGAGTCTTATGGGCGGACCGTCAGACTTGAGCTCGACCAATGACGGGTGACGGCGTCACGGATAACGTTTTCCAAAAAGACTTTCAGAACGCCTCGAGTTTCCTCGTAGATGAGACCGGATATACGTTTGACGCCACCGCGACGAGCCAGACGACGGATAGCCGGTTTCGTGATGCCCTGGATGTTATCGCGAAGCACTTTACGATGACGTTTGGCGCCACCTTTTCCCAAACCTTTACCTCCTTTGCCGCGACCTGTCATCTTTGATCAATTTGAAAAAATAATATTAGCAGTAGTCAAGAATGCACGACCTTTGCCGATCGAACTTTAGCGGGCGACTGTTGTTGAAAATTCTTATTTCGGTCGTATTTATAACGTGAGCGGTGAGCACATCCACAGAGTCTTATGGGCGGACCGTCAGACTTGAGCTCGACCAATGACGGCACGTTCGCGGCCCCCCCACCACACCCAATTGACAATCTGACCTCTACAATTTCTATGGCCCATGGTGATGGCGACCGCCGCGGCGCTTCTAGTAATGAATATGTCGCCGTGCGTAGCGGTTTTTAATGTAAAGCGTTTCATGCGTAGCGATTTCGTGCGTAGCACTTTCGTGCGTAGCAGTTTTATTCGCTGTAGTAGGATACCGTTTAAAATTTGGTACGTTTATAGAAATCAATGACATCGCTTCTCGGCCGGTTGGCTAATATCAAAGTGCATAGATCTGTTCTTATTAGCAGCTTAATATGAGTTGATGGGAGCAGTGCTACAAAACTCTTGGTCCGCCAGTTCTGAACACATTTCAAGTTTGTGTGTGTGTTTGTTACTTCACGTGTGAAACCGTGAGGGGACTGAAGACACAAACGTTGTTTATGCCTATTTTCCTAATTCCACAAAAATCTAAGCGAAATTCCCCAAATTCGGGGAGAAAATTATCCCAATTCCCCACAATTTCCCCACTTATAGAAATAAAGGAAAATACTAAAATTCTTGCAGTTTTTATTTATATTTATTAGGGCTTTTGTCCATATCTTACAATTTAAGATTTTTTTGGGTGGTGTAAATTTGATAATACCACCCTGTTTTTTTATTGCGTCTCTAGTAGACATTAGGGGACTATCGTGTCAGTGTTGATATTTGCAAAGGTTAGGGTAGAATAAAATAATAAAAGTCATTTTATTTAATATTAAGTTTTTATTTAAAAGTGTAGTAGTGTGTTCAAGACGACGATATAGTTTCAACTAACTAAATGAAGAATACTAATTTGTATATGTAGGTTTATTTCTATATCCCTTTTTGGTTCATTTATTTTAGTGTCACGTCATAATAATCTGAACCATTTAACTATTTAATTTATGGGTTCAAGTGCCATAACTTCACAGAAAAAGGGATCAGACATAAACAATATTCTGTGTGTATAAGTTGTAACCTCACCGAGAGGGGAGCCGCGGCTAGCGTAGTTCAGGCGGCGCGAGGGGCGTGGGCGAAGCCAATAGGAGGTGAGAAATATCTTGATGGGAAAAGCCAGAAGGGCTGTAAGTATCCAACCACCGACCACTTACACGAAATTAAATTATTAATGGTAAAAATAAAATAAATTAAAATAATTAAACCAAGGACGACACAAACACTACGAATGTTGCCACGTGACTGTGAAAACGAAGTAGTGTGGGCCCACCGACCAAAGGTGAAAGGGGCGCCAGGACACAAGGGCCACACTATAAGAGTATCCAGGGAGTCCACCCCTGGATTATCGTGCCACGCTGACAACACGAAATAATAACACGCCCAAAAACCGTTTCCCAAAACGTTTGCAAAACAACAACAAACAACAACGACGATCCACTCACATAAGAATGGATCGCCACCAAAACAAATGACCAATTCCAAATTCGGAACGAAACAACAACCAAATAAACGACCGAACAGCCGTTCGTAACAATTCTTAAACTCAACGACACTGACTTAATTCAGTGTCAACTTAATCGACAACACTCGACGCGTACAACAATTCGTCGACAAACTCAAATTATATAAAAGTTGTCGCATCGACTTCAATATAATGAGGCGGAGTGTCGCGCCAACCTCAGAACCAAATTAACAACACGACTTAGGCCTGCAATAATCTTCAAAACATCAAACATTAAATGATTAGCGGCATCGGCTTATAATAAATGCATTGACATGTGACGACGCAATAATTAATAAAGCGTAGCTGATACGTGGCGGCGTAATTATAACAACTCACGATTTCTGAACAGAATTATTCCAGAAATTCCAGGAATGAATCCTGATCCGCAACAACAACCTCAACGCTAATCCTAAACAACAGAAAAAACAGAAACTAACATCCAGAGTGCCAACAGGCTTGTTATTTCACGGTTGATCTATTTCCAAACTGATGACAACAATCCAAGGTGGGAAGGAACCTAAAATTTGGTACCGCTCTGCGCGGAACCAAATTCTCTGTGTTATAAAAAGGAATCACGGAGGAATGCCCTAAATCGCCAACGAAACTAGAAGTTTTCAACCACTAAACCTAGTCACAAAATGCCTACGAAGATTCGCCACAAAGATAATAGTCAAAACGCAATATTCAATACAATAATCCGTCAACCACAGAGCCGATGTTTAAGCGTTCAATCTCATCCGCTAATGATATCTGAACAAAACGCGGTGCATAATGTATGTCACTTCGACAAGCTTCGACGCACACCTAGCTGTGCTGCTACGTTACCTCGTCTAGCGCACAGCTCTACGCAATCGTTCGCTCTCTCGCACATTCTGACCATAGCACAAGTCGGGACGCCGTATCTCCGTGTGAATAGCTGGCCTCGTGTCGTTCTTTACTAACTCACGGCTTTTTTGCCTCTCTCGCTCGCACTCATTGTCAACCTTTTTGCAATTTTAAATAACTTCTAATAAGTCAAATATTATTTCTATAATATTTGCTCAAGACAAAAAGGCTTAAGGTTGTAAAACGTTACAAAGTACATAAATATATCGCATATTTGTATATTATCTTTATCGAGTTTTATATTTTGTCTCTAAACTCAATACTCCCACTCAAAAATAAAACGAAGAGAAAAATAATTTAGCTTGTAATTTTCAGCTGATTAATTTGTGTTAAGTATATAGATATTTTCCCTTTGTTAGTATGACCACTATTATGTGTGGACCGATAAACTGTTAAATTTGTTAAACTATTAAGTTTATTATTTTAAAAATAATTAAAAATTTAATAGACAAAGGGATTGTTTTATCTATTTAGTATATTCGTATTTATGTATTTTGTATACATATATACTTTTCGAGCTTTATATTTTGTATTAATTTATACATATACTCAATACTTCACTATACCAAAATTAAATCTTCTTACTATTATAGAATAAGATTTATTTATTGGTTTCTATTATACCTAAACGGATATAATAATTTTTAATAAATTTTTCAGCTTTAAATTTTAGCTATTTAGCTGGGAATACAAATGATAATAATGTTACTGATCCAACATTTGTTGCAAGGATTGGGGAAGAACCCAGCAAAAACCCAATCAGATCATTACAATTATGTTAAACATTTTAATATACCTTATATTATTAACTATATGTGTTACAAAAAATATTACATCTATTGTCTTATTAGATTATTGCACTTGAAATATCTACAGCTATCCCTTTTAAAAGATATAGCCAATAAATATTTTCAAGTAACGCCATATATAAAAAAAAACTTCGAATAAATGCTATATTGTACTTCTATCAAATTAATTATTTCCTAAGTCACTATATAAGTTGGCTAAAGATTGTTGTGTCCTTTTGAAACAACATTACCACCTATTCTACATTGATTTTTTTAATAGAACCTTTCATATATCCATATATATCTTAAAACTCATTTAAATATATGTAAAGTTCTAAATTACATTTGCTTTTATATCTGTTTGCCTATATTATGTGTATTTAAACACATCATTTGGTATATCTAAACATCGTTTTTAAATTTCTCTATGGTAGATATATCAGTTTTATATCAGTTTTCACGTAACGTGACTTGATTTACTTTAAAAAGATGTTTTGACAGTTTTTCATAGTTGGTCATTTTTAAACTTTTTCATTTGGTATGTTTAGTTTAATTTTTTCTTAGAAGAACTTAAGTTCTTTTAGAGTTTCATCAAAAATATTCAAAATAACATCTATATGATTGTTTTAAATTATAAGATGTTTTATGCAGTTTTCATACTTTATTTGTAGATATCTGCATTTATATCTTCATACCTTTAGGAAGTTTCATACAAATTATACCATTTAAAATGCTGTTTTTACTTCAGCATGATTATCACTAATTAATAAATTATTTAGATTTGAAAAACTTAAGATTTACCTTACGTAGAAATTTATGCAACAGTAGTAAACTTTTCATTATAATTTCCCAAATTATTATTAAATTTAAACCTCTAAGGATTAATTCTGCCTTTTATTTAATTGATTTTTCATATATATAAATTTTTTATTCTAAATACCCACTTGAAATACAACCATATTTTTATTGATAAAAATTTAATTTCAGTCAACAATTATTGTTTAATAATACATTAATTCATTTCATCCTGTAAAAAAAATGCTCCCACTCACTTTGAACTTCTCTTGTTTGATTCCATCATAACAATTAAACTAAGCTATTCTATCTAAATCGTAAATGTATAAAAAAAATGTCTACTTATTTCAATGTAGTGGACATTTATAGTAAAAGTGATATTAAACATTTTCCCTGTCACTTTTTAAGACAAAAAAAAATAAATTGTCATATGTTTATATTCTATTGACAAATTGTAATTTCATTTGTACCCAAACTGTATCCTGATTCATTTCATATCTTTTAAACTTTTCATGAAATAAATAAAGATATCTAAGTTTAGATACAACATTTCTTGCACATAATAGGAATTAATAAAATATGTTACTATTATTCATATTATTAGAATATTGTAAATATTATTGAGAATGATTTTTAATTCTTTCCGTTTTTATTTAATTTCTTATTTATTTGTACCATTTTACAGAAATGATTATTTCTGCGTCCATAAACTAATTTATATGATTTTTACTCAATTCTCTTTGGAACTAATTCTTTTATACTTGCAATTGATGCAGTGTTTTTGAAATTAGTTTCGTAATTAATTTATTACATTTACATCACGAGTATTAATAGTTCGATCATTTCGCGCTGTATGTCCATTTAAATCAAATTCTATTAGAATTTGGTCAGTTTTTATTTTTCTGACTTTATTATGGACCTTATAAACAGACGCGGCCAAAACTTTTAAAGTTTTGCTATCTGGGCTTTTTATTATGCCACAGTTCTCAATATTTGCACCTTTTGCACTGTATGTTCATTTGAATCAAATTCAATTACAATTTAGTCATTTTTATTTTATGACTTCATTATGAACTTATAAACAGGCGAGTCCATAACTTTTTAATCATAATCATTTTATTTATCCTAAAATAATGCATATAGAGTATGGAGGATACGTCCAATGCATGCACATAGTAAAACAGTTAAAATAAAAAAAAATAAAAATCTTTAATTTTTCTATCTGGGCTTCGTATTATGCCTCAGTTTATATAATGGTGTTTATTTATATTTAAAAATTTTAATTCAGATGTTAAATTATCGCATTTACTTTTATAGTTATTGTACAGTTCATCTGTTCTGCTACGGCTACACCATTTTGTTTTAAAAGTATAAATTCAATGGAAATCACTTATTGGTTTTCTCATTTCCAACACAAAAATATTTAATGAAATATATTTTAATAAATATTCACTTCCATTATCGCAATATAAAACACGTAATTTTACAGTATCAATGTGTTTTAGATATTGCAACAAGTTCTTAAAAAAATTTATATTGCAACAAGTTCTTAAAAAAAAAATTATTACATCATATTTTAACTCAAATGAATAAGTTACTGTATATTATGTGCAGTTATCGATACAATTTACAAAATGATTTTATTATCGATTGAAGGAGGTGTGAGTTATAAATAATGTTCAATTTACATGGTTTTTAGATTTTGATTTTGAGAAAAAAAAAATAATCTAGTTTGTTTCTCTTATATATACAGGTTTTATATTTGCAATTAATAGAATTTAGGTACCTATACCTTTAATATATTTTATACCTTCTACCATTTAACAATTTTGTAATCTTAAAAATACTTGGGCACTAACGTTCCCTGAACATTCATTCTTTATTTGGTAGTTATTCGTATTGATTATATTACTTTGTCCCCATGATTTTTAAATTTTTCCATTTCAGGGCTTACCTGTTGCATTGTAATTTTCTTTTGGTTATTTGTTTTTGCCCCTTTATGTTAAAAATAGTTATCGCTTCGTTTTTCCTGAATTTCTTGATGATAGATAGTAGTACGTAGTAGTACGGCACAATTGATATATTCTTGATTTTTGGTTTTTCTTTGATTCCTAGGCTGAGCATTACAACATATTTTATCTTTGTCACAGTAGTTTGGTCAATGAGTGCTCATAAGGGGAATCTAGATGGAAAAGTCGAAAGCAGAACATTTGACTTAGGAACTTTGTTTGGACTAGTTAGGAGATAAACATACTAAAAGTCCTTAACCCTCCGAGGTACGCCCGAAGGGGGGAAGCACAAAGAAGGTCCCGTTTTTTGGTTTTTAGGCGCGAATAGCGTAAGCTAAAGCGCCTATATGTACTCGCTTTGTCTGTACGTCTGTGAATCTGTGAATCTGTGAATCTGTACGTCCCACTTTTTTGTGTCACGCGTACAGCCCAAACGCCTTGACCGATTTTAAAAAACTTTTTTTTGATCGATTCGTCTCCGGGTAACTTAGATCCTAACGTCGCCCGATTTTTGAATTTTGGCCCCAGAGGGGAGAAATTTAGGAAAAACGAAGTTTTTTGCTTATAGCTCGCTCATTTTAAATCGGATCGGCTCGAAACCTGTCTTAAACGAAAGAGGAGAAAATTTTACATAAGTTTCGTACAACAGAAAATGCCCAAACAGTTTTTTTATACACATTTATATAGAAATAAATTCAATTTGATATAACCGATGGCAAACATCTTTCGGTTATCTCTCTCTGTTGCACGGTTTAACATGGCAATTTAAAAATTGCGTATGTTCTGTCTTCAAATAAAATTGGTCGATAATATTATTTATTACAATAATGAAACTAAAAGATAGCATTTGTTCAAAAACGGATGCCGTTTCGAATATTTGTGAAAAGCAACGCCTTCTGAGTTAACAATTTGAATAACTAATTATTAGAACATAGGTAATACTTTGACAGATGCAAACGTCACTTTTGACATTTTTTACCATTCTGACACCACGGATGATCGGATTGAAACCAAATTTTGGGATGATGTTTGATATGCAAATATGAAGTGGCCTATTGTTTTTGGGGAACATCGGCGCAGACGTAAAAGAATATATCTCTTATAATGTTGTTTTATATAATAATAATATAGTTTTTAAAACGGTTTATTCTTCTATCTATTTTTAATAGAAATTTTTGTAAATTTTTTGGGGAAAATCGGCGCATGCGCAAGAGATATATGCCGTCGTTGTTTTTTTTTTTTTTAATAATAGCGGTGTACTTTTAATAATAGTTTTTTATTCTATTTTACAAGAAAGTTTTGTAAAATGTTTTTTTTGAGGGAAAGTCGGCGCATGCGCAGAAGAGATATAAGTTATAAAGTTGTTTGTATATAAGAATGGTATACTTTTCATAACGGTTTTTTATTCGATCTATTTTTTCAAGAGTTTTGTATAATTTTTGGGAAAAATCGGCGCATGCGCAAAAGAGATACATGCCATAGTTGTTTTTTATAGGGGAATTATAAAACGATCGAATAAAAAAAAACTTGGTGACTGATGATGAGATACTGTTTTAATAATTTGAGATATTAAAATATATAATAGTTGTGTGACTAAATTAATAAGTGAGCGACTGAATTACTAAGTGACTGACTAGAATGCCTTCGGTAATTTTGAAGCAGATATCTTCAACCGATTGAAATGAAGATTTGTATACACATATAGTTTGGATGACAATGCATGGTTAGCTGTGTGACGTCACTCTAAATCCAATATGGCGGACTTCTAAATATGGCGGACTAATTTTATTATGCTTTCCTACAATATGGGTATCAAATGAAAGGGCTTGCTGAGAATAACTCGAAAAATAAAGTGACGTCACTCTAAATCCAGTATGGCGGACTTCCAAAGATGGCGGACTAAGTTTTTTATGCTTTCCTACAATATGGGTATCAAATGAAAAGGCTTACTGAAACTAACTCAAAAAAAAAGTGACGTCACTCTAAATCAAATATGGCGGACTTCTAAAGATGGCGGACTAAGTTTTTTATGCTTTCCTACAATATGGGTATCAAATGAAAGGGCTTACTAAAACTAACTCAAAAAATAAAGTGACGTCACTCTAAATCAAATATGGCGGACTTCTAAAGATGACGGACTAATTTTATTAGGCTTTCCTACAATATGGGTATCAAATGAAAGAGCTTACTGAGAATAACTCGAAAAATAAAGTGACGTCACTCTAAATCCAATATGGCGGACTTCTAAAGATGGCGGGCTAATTTTATTATGCTTTCCTACAATATGGGTATAAATGAAAGGGCTTGCTGAGAATAACTCGAAAAATAAAGTGACGTCAGTCTAAATCCAATATGGCGGACTTCTAAAGATGGCGGATTAAGTTTATTATGCTTTCCTACAATATGGGTATCAAATGAAAGAGCTTGCTGAGAATAACTCGAAAAATAAAGTGACGTCACTCTAAATCCAATATGGTGGACTTCTAAGATGGCGGACTAAGTTTTTTATGCTTTCCTACAATATGGGTATCAAATGAAAGGGCTTACTGAAACTAACTCAAAAAAAAGTGACGTCACTCTAAATCAAATATGGCGGACTTCTAAAGATGGCGGACTAAGTTTTTTATGCTTTCCTACAATATGGGTATCAAATGAAAGGGCTTACTGAAACTAACTCAAAAAATAAAGTGACGTCACTCTAAATCAAATATGGCGGACTTCTAAAGATGGCGGACTAATTTTATTAAGCTTTCCTACAATATGGGTATCAAATGAAAGAGCTTGCTGAGAATAACTCGAAAAATAAAGTGACGTCACTCTAAATCCAACATGGCGGACTTCTAAAGATGGCGGACTAATTTTATTATGCTTTCCTACAATATGGGTATAAATGAAAGAGCTTGCTGAGAATAACTCGAAAAATAAAGTGACGTCACTCTAAATCCAATATGGCGGACTTCTAAAGATGGCGGACTAAGTTTTTTATGCCTTCCTACAATATGGGTATCAAATAAAAGGGCTAACTGAAAACAACTCGAAATAAAAGTGACGTTACTCTAAATTCAATATGGCGGTCTAAGTTTTTATGCTTTCCTACAATATGGGTATCAAATGAAAGGGCTTGCTGAGAACAACTCGAAAAATACAGTGACGTCATTCTAAATTTAATATGGCGGACTTCTAAAGATGGTGGACTTAGTTTTTTACCCCGGAATTGTTTTTTTAAAAACTCCACATTTGCCCCTTCCCGTTTCACTGCGAGACAATTCGCATTCCCCTTTATCGTTCACCCCGGAATTACAATTCGCATACCCGTTTATCGTTCACCCCGGAATTATTTTTTTAAAAACTCCACCTCTGCCCCATCGCGTTTCACTGCATATATGCTTTAAAGTTGTGTTTATATAATAATTGGGTAGTTTTCATAACGGTTTATTTTTCTATCTGTTTTTACAAGAAAGTTATGAATTTTTTTTCTAAACTCATAATTTCAGAAATATTTTGAAAAAAAAATCTGTTGTTCTTTTGTTCTGAAGATGATAGTTAGGTAGTTCTTTGTTTAATTTTTGCATGACATAATAACATATTACATAGAGAACCATGAAATTATTAAAATTATTTTTTTCCTTTCTGTGTTTCATTATTTTCAACTGTTATTTTTTTCTTAGATTAAGTAATTTAAGTTATATTATTAAGCTCCAAGTGTCGTTAAATATATACACCGATTTTCAAACAAAACACCAGGGTATATTATTCAAAGCAATGGCACGTCAATCCGGTGTCGGAGAGGCAACCGGATGGCGAGTGGTAATCTGGGCCTATGAGTGGTGCAGAACCCCCTGGTAGCGGCCAAAGTGACCCCAAATGGACGGGGGCGGCGATATGGGGGTGGGGAAAAATCGAAAAATGTTTGAAAAGGCAACCGGATAAAAATGCGGTTGCATTAAAGGAAATACCCTAATTATATAATAAATTTTTTTTGCCATCCGAAACACGTTTTTTGCACTAGCGAATAAAAAAAAAATAAAAAAAAAACTGAAAAGGCAACCGCTTCAAAATTAGTGAGCATACTTATTGACACCACCAAACGTTGGAAAAAAATTGCCATCCGATCCTGATGGGCAGTTTCGGAGAAACAACCCCTCAAAGTCGCCGAAAAACCGTTATTTTCGATTTTTTCAACAATAAGTAAAAAAAACACACTAAAAATTGTTCAAATCGGATGGCATTCGAAATTTATACTGTCCTAAGTACAAATAATAGTGTGAATCAATGCCATCCGATTTTGATTAAATTTACCCCTATTTAGCCAACCCCCAAAACTCAATAACAATAAAAATAATGCCATACGCTGCATAAAATTGTTGTTTTCATGAGTTTTGGGGGTGGCTAAATAGGGGTAAATTTAATCGAAATCGGATGGCATTGATACACACTATTATTTGTACTTAGGACAGTATAAATTTCGAATGCCATCCGATTTGAACAATTTTTAGTGTGTTTTTTTTACTTATTGTTGAAAAAATCGAAAAAAAGTGTTTTTCGGCGACTTTGAAGGGTTGTTTCTCCGAAACTGCCCATCAGGATCGGATGGCAATTTTTTTCCAACGTTTGGTGGTGTCAATAAGTATGCTCACTAATTTTGAAGCGGTTGCTTTTTCAGTTTTTTTTTAATTTTTTTTTCATTCGCTAGTGCAAAAACGGCCCGCGTGGTTCGGATGGCAAAAAAAAATTATTATATAATTAGGGTATTTCCTTCAATGCAACCGCATTTTTATCCGGTTGCCTTTTCAAACATTTTTCGATTTTGCCCCACCCCCATATCGCCGCCCCCGTCCATTTGGGGTCACTTTGGCCGCTACCAGGGGGTTCTGCACCACTCATAGGCCCAGATTACCACTCGCCATCCGGTTGCCTCTCCGACACCGGATTGACGTGCCATTGCTTTGAATATATGCTGTAAAATTTCGCGCCTTGTAATTCTTGAATTACTTGGGCATATACTCCCACTGGTTTGCTTTCATCTCGAAAACGGTACGTCGTACGAAATTTTGTTGTAATACATAATGAAAGCTGATAAAATTCTCTACAACTTTAGCTTTCACACTTTTTTTCTATCTCCAATCTTTGCCTAGCTATGAGCTCCGAAAAATGGTCGATTTTCAAAAATGTGTTAAATTCTCTGTAGCACATTGTAACAATACGAATTTTTCGAAATCATTTCGTATCGCTTATCCACACTATTAAAAACACCCACACACTATTAAAAAATAACATAAGCTTTAACCTATTGGAGGCCCTGGGCACATTAGGATAATGGGGCCCCTATGACCTTAACAGAGCACTATTTTGTTAGAATAGACAAAGAAAATAGATAAACAAGGTTCCAGATTCTAAGTCGAGGAATGTGATATAAAATGTATATATTTAAAAGGATCACGTTCCCAATTTTAACATGGACACAAAAAAAAAATAAATATATGAAAAACTAGTTCACTGATGATTTTTGTTTTAAACAGTTTAGGTACTTAGTATACCATTAAACTAGGGGGTCCCTATCGATCGCGGGGCCCTGGGCACGTGCCAGAGTGCCCAGTGGGAAAGAGGGCCCTGCGTGGAGGTACTCCCAGCTTATGTTATTTTTTAATAGTGTGTGGGTGTTTTTAATAGTGTGGATGAGCAATACGAAATAATTTTGACAAATTCCTATTGTTAGAATGTGCTACAAAGAATTTAACACATTTTTGAAAATCGACCATTTTTCGGAGCTCATAGCTAGGCAAAGATTGACGATAGATAAAAAGTGTGAAAGCTAAAGTTGTAGAGAATTTTATCAGCTTTCATTATGTATTACAACAAAATTTCGTACGACGTACCGTTTTCGAGATGAAAGCAAAAAACCAAAAAACGGGACCTTCTTTGTGCTCTCCCCCTTCGGGCGTACCTCGGAGGGTTAAGGACTTTTAGTATGTTTATCTCCTAACTAGTCCAAACAAAGTTCCTAAGTCAAATGTTCTGCTTTCGACTTTTCCATCTAGAATTATTCGTTGCTTAAGCTACAGTTACAGTTGTATAATTTTATATTTACTGCAATTTGTATGGGAGTTGTCATAGTGAAGATTTCTAAAAAAAATATATTTAATTGATTAGTGATGCAAGTGATTTATTTCACAATATTCAACTATAAATGATTTTTCTTTATTGCTTTCAACTTTGTTTATTTAAATTTGGATCGTATTATATCTTCCTTCAGACATTCGTTTATAAAATAACAATCCTTTGAATGATTGTTTCAATCACATAATTCGCAATTTTGATTTGGTGGTTTATATTATGATATGTAGTTGTTCAATTATTTGATGCTAGATAAAAAAAAAAAACTACTAGCTGAAAAATTATTGTTGTAATACTTATCTTGTTCAGTTTGACTTTATGATTCAAAAGTCTAATTTTTAACAAATGAAATATTCAAATTTCAAATTGTTCTAAAGTAGTGTTTTCACCTTCATACGATAAAGTGAGTCAATGTGCGAAATTAGATCCATTCCTTCCAGGTGATAGTAATTCTTTTCCTTGAAATTCTTGTTAAGTACCCAAACGTCTTTCTTATATTAATATTTAAAATATTAATTATTTAATTAATTTCTTCTTATATTACTTTTGGTATGTTTAATTCAGTAAGTTTTTATTATTTAAATATTTAGTAAATATTTAGTATTATTAATTTAACACTATTATATATAATTTTCGTGATCTGGGCCCATAACCTGTTGATATTTGCAAAGGTTAGGGTAGTATAAAATAATAAAAGTCATTTTATTTAATATTAAGTTTTTATTTAAAAGTGTAGTAGTGTGTTCAAGACGACGATATAGTTTCAACTAACTAAATGAAGAATACTAATTTGTATATGTAGGTTTATTTCTATATCCCTTTTTGGTTCATTTATTTTAGTGTCACGTCATAATAATCTGAACCATTTAACTATTTAATTTATGGGTTCAAGTGCCATAACTTCACAGAAAAAGGGATCAGACATAAACAATATTCTGTGTGTATAAGTACATAAATATATCGCATATTTGTATATTATCTTTATCGAGTTTTATATTTTGTCTCTAAACTCAATAGTCAGTGTGATTCTAATAACACTAAACAGAGTTTTAAAACAAGGGTTTTCCCCGCATAGTGATGTTCTATCAGTTATTACAATACACAAACTATAGGGATTGGGAAAAAATATCGGTAACATGTATAATAATCTACTGATGAAATCGACTATAATTTCATACTAATAATAAAACGCCCGAAGTGTCATTTACCAGTGGATTAATATAATTGTAGATTTAGATACAGATTTGAAAATTTTTCCACGTTTTCCCCGCAGAGAACCAATCCCCACATCAATCCTCAATTGAGTTGGATTTCCTCGCAATTCGGGGAATTCCTCACAGATTGGCAACGCTGGAAAACACACTTTTCGAGCCACCGGTCCTCCTCGCAGACGACTGCCTCTGTCGTAATACCAGCAACAACTATGACAAATACGACAGGGGCACCTAATGGCGAGCACAGGGAGGAGGAGGAGGCCAATACACATGGGCGACAGCTCAGAACAAGATCACAAAGTGGGGCGTTGCCGCCATCAAGACCAACGGCAGGCACTTCAGGGCCAATGGCTGCCGAGCTGCATGTTCAGGGCTACGAAGTATACTTTGAGACTTTCGTTGTCGTGTCGATATTATCTCTTCTTTAAAATAATACTTCGCGCACCGTCCGGCGCATCTGAGAAGCGCGCCGTGCGTAGCGGTTTTGTGTATAATAATAATAATATTAATTCTTTATTCAATATTGCCAGTAAAACGTGGATTGCGTCATAAAAAATATCACATTGATATACAATAAAATTTAAAATTTATGCTACAGTATTCTTCCAAACTGTATATAATTTTATTGAGAAAGATGTTTTTCAGTACTGATTTTAATTTTTTATTATTTAGGTTTAAAATATTAGATGGTAATTTGTTACATATTTTGACAATTGTATTGTACGGAGAGTTTAAAGTGATACTAGTGTAGCCGTGCAAAACCTTTTGCATGTATTTTCATATTGTTTTCAAAAAACGATATTTTGATACAGACCTACGACAATAATTTTATTCCTCATTAGTTTCCATTTACAGTTATTTTTCTTTTGATTTAGCTTGATCCATCAACTTGTCTCTATATATTTAATTGGTTATAAATTCAAAAAAAAAATGTATGAGATCTGTTCATCGTTGTCATGGTAACCCCGCAAGAGCTGTGACAATTCATTTTTAGAAAATCTAACCTCATTTGATACATTTACGATTTTCATTATTTTTTTCTGATCTGAGACCAAATTTTAGACTTGGTACAGTTCATGTAATATTTAAAAACTCTATTTTGGCATTAAATTAACATAAACTTACACGTTCTTAAATTATTTGGAAAATAAAATAAAATTTATTTGTGTATTAATATTTGGAATATTTGCGCTATAAAACGAACTAAAAATATACACTTCAATTTATTGTCAAAGTCGACTTGTCAAACTGTTTGTAAAATCTCCGACATACGTACATATTTGCATTTCTCTCACTGCACTCATGTCTCGTGAACATCGAAAGATTTTCTCTCTTTACGTTCCTCTTCACCCCGCTACCCCCTCGTCATTTTTACTATTATCGCTTGAAATCACCCCTTTTAAAGAAATTTCACCAAAAAAAAAATAGCGATAACATATCTGTGGACTAAAGGCAATGTTTAAAAAAAAATTGTGTCAATCGGTTTAGTAGGGATGGCTGGCGGATTGTCTAGAGATTTAGGGCTTGTGTTTTAAATACATAGATGTAAATTACTAGTTTTGAAGTTAATATTTTCTCTATTTCTGGTGTTATGGTAATGAACAGTATTCCTCTTACAGAAGTAGTTTCCATTATTCTTATAAAATAATATTATGCAGTTTAGAATGTAGATATTATATGCAGTTAAAATATTAAAATCTTTAAATAAAAGTCGTTATGAGTGTCTTGCGTGTACACCAGCGATAACACGGACAATTTTTTTTTGTCTCTTAAAAACATTAATAAAATTTGTGGAATTTCCCCAAAATATGATACCGTATGTCAAATGGCTTTCTACATAGGAATGGTAAGTGATTAAGAGTGTTTCTGGGCATAAGATATGTTTTAGGTTACATAGTATGTAGTGGGATTTTGCTAGTTTATTTAGTACACCAGAAATGTGATTTTTATGTCCTTTTATTATCCATCAAAATGCCTAGAAATTTTACAGTTTCTTGTATGACAAAATTGACTGCTTTAGATTTTATGTTGTGTGTTAAAACTTACAATAAATAGAAAAAAAAAATAAAATTTAAATTCTTCACAGAAGTGTCATTATCATAAAAAAATGACGAATTTCCGACCCCCAAGTGAAAGAGGTTAAATCATCCAAATTATTCATAGTTTCTTTTCCCGAGAGGAATACGAGCAGTAATTACCGGTCCCCTATACAGGATGAGTCAGACCACCCGTACCGCTCGTTTTTTTCGAAAACGGTTAGTCGTAGAGAGTTGTGTCAAAAATCTGCATTATAAAAGCCCTAATGAAGAATCGAATGGTGATATTTTTTTTCCCGGGAAAGGTCGGCTTCCCTATTAGTTTGCTCCAGAATGTTTAGAGCTCCGGAATATTAAATGGCACGATAGGTCGAAAGTGATATTGTTGAAAAGATCTTTAAAAAATAAGCATGTTTTGTAGGACATTTTTTTTTATTACTGCCACCCCTGTTAAGTAAAGGCCCCTTCACACGATGCAGGATTTCGTGCTCGCTAGCTTGCTTGAAGTTTTGCAGGCTGCCATGTATGGTATCCTGCTTGGTGGTTGGTAGGGAGCACTGCTAGTTTCACTTCACACGCAGCTCGCTTGTTTGCTCGCTGTTTTGCTAGGTTGACACTTGACAGTTATATTTGAAATTTAAATATGGATGCAATGGTTGTGCGAGAAATAATTCATCGTAGACGAATTGCTACTATGACTTTAGTAATGATTGAAAATATGCTTTACTGTAGTGCAATTTACTGAATGAAATTCATTAATGTAAAGAATTTATTTTAATAAAAAATAATCGTTTTTAAAAGAAAATCATTTAAAATTATTGTATTTATTGCCTTATTTTTAACTATAAAATGTTTCTTCGCCTTTTCTAAAATTTAGAAATACTCTAATAAAATTGAAATATAAAGAATCAGATACATTAATTTATTAATATTTAAAGCTTCATTTCTTAAATGTTTATTGTGATAATTTACTGAAGAAATGGTGTATAAAGAAGGTTCATTTTTGTACGCGTCAATTAATACACTTATTTCTTGTCGAGTCCATTTACATTTTGATTTTACAACCGTTGGCCCCATCGCTGTTCACTTGAAACTTTTTTTAAACTTTTAAACAACACTATATTTAACGAATGTCAGACGATATCACGTGATAAAATACGACTCCATAGTAATAATAAATTGGCAAATTCTCAAACTAGCAGGCAGCGCTGCATGAAAAAATAGCACTGAACCCAAATATAGTAAGGGTGCGTTCCGATATACACTGGGAGCACTGCCCAGTGCTCTTACTGTAGAAAAATTCGTTCCGTTATGAACGCCAGTATACTGGCGCAGTACCCTAGGGAAATATATGACGTCATAAATAACCATATATTTCTACTGCGAGCACTGGCGTTTTCGAGGTAAGGTACTCGCCAGTACTTTGATCACGTGATCAGTCAAAGCCGCTTGAGTGCTAAACAGTTGACATTAAAAATTCTGAAATTATTTTGGACTTCTGAAAATAATGGAAAATTTGCAAAAATTGAGCATATTTAATTAGAAATCTTTAATACGCTCATTTGAAAACTGCGTCAAAAAACGATGCTGACAGTATACTGGAGTGCGTTCCGTTTTAAATAGTAACCAGTATTACTGGCTATAAAGGAACGGCTTCACAGTATACTGAATTGACGTCACACTGTACAGTGCTCCCAGTGCATATCGGAACGCACCCTTAGATAGCGAGCAGCGGACCAATCAGTGACGTCACATCCAACAGCGTAGCGTGCAAAGCTGCCTGCTAGACTCCAAGCAAGCTAGCGAGCAGGAAATCCTGCATCGTGTGAAGGGGCCTTAATATTCGTTTGAAATTATTAAATTAACATGTCATAATAACGAACTTAATTAGCATTTAAAATCTAGTTCCCTAATTAAACAATAATAAATGTCACAATAAGTTTTCAATAATTATTGCAATTGTTTTCTTTTTTGTCGGAAAATACTTAGAGGTACCCATAGTATATCTAGAAGATCTCATTAGTTTAAACATTTATGGCATTGTTTAATTAGGTAACTAGATTTTAAATGCCAACTTTTAAAATTAAGTTCGTCATTATGACATGTTATTTTAATAATTTCAAACGAATATTACTTAACAGGGGTGGCAGTACAAAAAAAATGCCCTACAAAACTTGCTTATTTTTTAAAGATCTTTTAACAATACCACTTTTGATCTATCGTGCCATTTAATAATCCAGAGTTCTGAACATTCTGGAGCAAACTAATAATAGGGAAGCCGACCTTTCTTTCTTTCTTTTTCTTTTAGATGTTGATAGCGACTTGTCTCTCCATTATGGGAACACTATTGTTGCTGTCTCTTGTTTTTAGTAGTCTTTAAAATATAGTACACATACGTATTTGCCGTGCGAGGTGACCCGTCAGGAGGAAAGAAGAACCCTTGCAGTTGAGGTTTGTATTTCAGCACAATGCTTTGGTCTTGGCTGAGCTGCAAACCAATTATGTTTTACTAAATAGTAAGAACAAAAAAACACGTGAAAATTCTACAAAATACTTTCTCAGACATTATCAGACATTAAGTCCATCATCACTCCTGATGATGGACTACCGAGATCTTTACGCAATGGTGGATACACAGAGTCCAATTACTTGTTATGAACTTCGACGAATAGATAAATTTGGATCTTCATTAGTACTAGCACTTACAGCACCAATATTTTCTTCTGTAGTACCTACAGTTCTTTGTCTTGTTTTTGTTTTTGCATCGAGTAAAGAAAATGTTGCCTGAAATCTATCGATAGTTCAACGAATAAGCTGCTCTGATGAACGATTATGTAAACCATAAATTTCATGAAGTGCTCTGTAAGTTTGGCGAATAGAAGTTAGAACCCTGATTTTGAAAATAAATTTCAACAATTTCTAAACGTTGTTGCGGCGTGATAATTTGTCAATGCTTACTTAACAGAAATGACAAAACAACATGGCTTCTACTTTTTGTCAAATCACAGTTATCCCGATCGAAAGTTCTATCACTCTAAAAAAACACCCGATATATAAAAATCAAGCGTCAGAATACAGTGTAACCTCTCATAACGGACACCTCTAATGAGCGGACAGCTCTATTAGGCGGACACTATGTGATAGTCCGGAATGAAGTACAAGAGAATTCCATAAGACATAATCTCTCTTGAGCGGACTCTCTCTTGGGCGGACGCGGACGCAATATTTAAGTACAAAACTTGTAAAATTCTCTTTTAAACGGACACAAAATTAAAAATTTTGCAACACATTGCACTATTAGCCAGCGCCAGCACCATTTAAAATGTCTGACACCTCGAATATGTCGAACAGATTCGAGGTGTCAGACATTTTAAATGGTTCATGTTATTTGTCAGAGAATATTATTTTAGCGTTTTGGTTGAAGTTTTTAAGCTATCCAATTAAAAAAACAAACAGTATCTATAAATTTTTACATGTCGTCAAAACGACATCTTTTGGAAAATTTAGAGAGAAAACGCCCCAAAATCAAGAAAAGTCATAGAGGAAATAGGTGTCAGACTAGGCCTAATGAAGCTATATACAAAGTTTGGGGAGAGTATGTGTCAGTAAAATTTTTGCCGACGGGCACTCTGACTATTAATGTAGGTATATGAGAAAACAATAAAATTCTACCCTATTATGTACCTAAATAAAAAATATGTATGTACATATGTAGTATGTATGTATGTATGTACAATGTACATACATAATAATATGTGTTTTCTAATTTTTCCCATACGCGGACACCTCTCTTAGGCGGACATATTTTAATAGTCCCGAAGGTGTCCGCTTAAAAGAGCTTTCACTGTATAAGTGAAGTTCTATATTTTTTTTCGGAGCTTTAAAGCGTCTGGCAGAAGCTATGACCGGCGGAAAGTGTCAGGCAGTGTTAAACAATTTTTTGTAATAATATTTTATGGAATACTAGCAGTCCCGTGCGGTTTCACCCGAGTGTAAAAGAACGAATGGAGAAGAGAGGAACATGAGTACACACATTCATCTTAGTTTCCCGAGATGAATGTTGTGTCCAAATTTCATGATGATCGGAGTTACCGTTCAAAAGTTTTTGTCGATAAAAAGCAGTATTTAAACTTTTTTTAACTAATAATTTTTCTTAAAGTAATTAAATAAAATTAAAATAAATTCAAGTTTAAGCCTTAGAAGAAAGCAATGTAGAAAATAAAAAAATATTCGCCCAACGTGGGGCTCGAACCCACGACCCTGAAATTGACAGTCGCATGCTCTACCGATTGATCCACCTGAGGTTGCGTTCTTACAACGCTAATATGAGTATATCTAGTTAGTGCATTTCACATGAATAGAAGCTTATTTTTGAGATACATTTTGCAACATTTTTCATTAAAGCTCCGCTCCTAATGGTCGTAGCGTAATATTATATAGCCTATAGCCTTCCTCGATAAATGGGCTAACCAACAAATATTTTTTTTTCAATTTGAACCAGTAGTTCTTGAGATTAGCGCGTTCAAACAAACAAACAAACAAACTCTTCAGCTTTATATATTAGTATAGATATATAAAAATCAACGTTCCGAATTTAAGTAAAGTTAATCATATTTTTACTTACCTTTCTCACCTGGTACCTATAAATCGGCCGTCTAACCAACTTTGTAGGTATGCTAGCATTCAATGTACACATGATCACTACTCAAAGCCCTACATTTTGTCTTTCACAAAATGAAGTACGTCTGGAAACTCCGGGATCCATTACTATTTTTATGCTATGTTAATGATTTGCCGGCTTATTTAACAGCAGGCTCTGTAATAATGTATGCGGATGATATTGCCGTGTTGATAGCGGCAAATTCAGTCAAGGAAGCTATATATAAAGTAAAAACTGTTACTGACCAATTATCTAAGTATTGTCATAAAAATCAAATAATTATCAATCTTGAAAAAACTAGCTGCGTGCAGTTCAGGATCAGAGGTCCCGTGACTGTTGGTAATTTGTTTTCTTTGAATTACAATGCTAACATACAATTAAAAGATTCGGTAAAATTTTTAGGATTGCACATAGATGATACATTAAAATGGATTCCACAAATTAATAACATATGTAAAAAATTAAATTATTATTATTATTTACTTAAACAAATGAAATCAGTGTATAACCGAGAAACATTACTAACTTTTTATCACGCATTTGTAGTAAATACTATCAAATATGTCATCCTAGTGTGGGGTATGTCGGTAGATAGACACCGAGTTTTTGTATTACAAAAGAAGATTTTAAGACTAATATTCAAATTAAAATTTAGAGATTCATGTCGAAATGTATTCAAAGAAAACAAGTTGCTAACTTTTTACGGAATTTTTGCTCTTGAGCTGCTCACAGTTATGTTCTCGAAAATGTACTTTACAGAAAATAATCAAAAATCTTATAACACCCGCAACAACAATATCACTATAAAACACAATACGACTTTTTATGAAAAAAGTCCGTTATATATAGGTTGCAAAATTTTCTATAAATTGCCTGATTCAATAAAAAATACAAAAAAATTAGAACATTTTAAATATAAATTAAAACAATATTTTTGCAACACTGTGCCTTATGATTTGAAGGATCTTTTTTAATATTTGATGTATTTTTTTGATGTTTGTATCCACATCAGTGGCATCTCAATAAAAATGATTATTATTATTATTATTATAACCACTGATTAAACAAAATGACACCACTTATGATGCTCTCCGATAGATGGCCACATATTGACGAGCATCTTAAGCTATATTGTTTTAATCTGTGAGTATAGATTACCTATGTAGAGTTTCCGGAGTGAATTGTGCTGGCAACGGTTTGGCCGTCTAGTGACTAGCATCATAATATTATTACATTTGTCCTTCAAAGACCCTCTCACGTCATTCGTCTGTATTGTACAATATCCTGCGGTTACAATTAGTGGACTTTTGAATAATTTTTTTTGACATAAATGAATAACTAATTAAAATTTTATTTTTAAACTAAGTTCTGGTGTTGAGTCAAAAAAATTCAAATAAGTATAAATTCAAGAAATAAGATTATGTGTTTCATTTTAATATATTTTAAACGCTTTATATTAGCTTGGGTTGTAACTAACTATGTATGTATGTATGCATGTAACGGAATCTTTGAGCATAATTTTCACCAATTTCCCGAAGTCTGATTAATTTGAAACTTTGCATACGTATCAAGGACCGATGACAATGCAATAATTTGATAACAGTTTCCCATTATCCTTATTAGGACCCCCAGGATTAATAAATTCTTTTATAGATCCTCAAACTAAAAAGTGAAAAATAAAATATAGTTTAAAAAAAACTAAAAAACACGCTTTATATCGAACTAAAAAGTAAAAAATAATTTTTTTAAAATAAGCTTAAAAAGCGTTGGGCGCTCGATGTACGAAAATGTGGAACAAAGCGCCCCACGCTTTTTAAGCTTATTTTAAAAAAATTATTTTTTACTTTTTAGTTCGATATAAAGCGTGTTTTTTAGTTTTTTTTAAACTATATTTTATTTATTATCTTAACCCTTACATGCATGATTTTTTTTATTGGTGTTTAAAAAATATTTATAGACTTGTTTTTTATGTTTTTGCGGAAAAATACAAAAAAGAAAAAAATAATACCTAACACAATTTTACCATTAATCAGATTATAATAAAATAATTGACATGATCTTTGATGCTACAAAATAATATAAGTGATTCACGATTGTAGAGTAGTGTAGACTGTAGATCACCAAAGTGGACGAAAAATGCACCCTGTATTATATGTAATAAATTTGTTAAAATCCGTAGGTGAAAAAATATATGATTATTATTTAGCCAACCCCCAAAACTCAATAACAATAAAAATAATGCCATACACTGCATAAAATTGTTATTTTCATGAGTTTTGGGGGGAGGGGGTGGCTAAATAGGGGTAAATTTAATCGAAATCGGATGGCATTGATACACACTATTATTTGTACTTAGGACAGTATAAATTTCGAATGCCATCCGATTTGAACAATTTTTAGTGTGTTTTTTTACTTATTGTTGAAAAAATCGAAAAAAAGGGTTTTTTGGCGACTTTGAGGGGTTGTTTCTCCGAAACTGCCCATCAGGATCGGATGGCAATTTTTTTCCAACGTTTGGTGGTGTCAATAAGTATGCTCACTAATTTTGAAGCGGTTGCCTTTTCAGTTTTTTTTTTATTTTTTTTTATTCGCTAGTGCAAAAAACGTGTTTCGGATGGCAAAAAAAATTTATTATATAATTAGGGTATTTCCTTCAATGCAACCGCATTTTTATCCGGTTGCCTTTTCAAACATTTTTCGATTTTGCCCCACCCCCATATCGCCGCCCCCGTCCATTTGGGGTCACTTTGGCCGCTACCAGGGGGTTCTGCACCACTCATAGGCTCAGATTACCACTCGCCATCCGGTTGCCTCTCCGACACCGGATTGACGTGCCACTGCTTTGAATAAAGTAATAGAGTCGTTATTTCCGTCCGCATTGCACTATCCTACAACTTTTTCTCGTTTTCTTAAATAGGTTCAGTATCACGTACTGACCCTTAATGCACAAAATCCTTACAAATTAGGCGGGCGGAAGTGCCGCCATTTTGACAAAAACCGTTTCAGCCCATATCTCCGTAATTGTGCACTTGAGGCCAAAAAAGGTAATAACCTTTATTGTAGATAAATAAATTTACTATCTTTTTTGTTCAATAATAGTTGAATAAGTCGTAAACGGTAAGTGATACAAAAAAAATATTGAACAAAAAAGATAGTAAATTTATTTATCTACAATAAAGGTTATAGCCTTTTTTGGCCTCGAGTGCACGGTTACGGAGATATGGGTTGAAACGGTTTTTGTCAAAATGGCGGCACTTCCGCCCGCATAATTTGTAAGGATTTTGTGCATTTAGGGTCAGTACGTGATACTGAACCTATTTAAGAAAACGAAAAAAAGTTGTAGGATAATGCAGAAAATATTTCTCTATGACCTGTACTAGTATCTATGATTTTAAAAAGTGAAACAGACTAAAAAAAATAAAACCGGTCAAGTGTGAGTCGGACTCGCACACGAAGGGTTCCGTACACTATGTACTTTTTAAATACTTTTTTAAAAGAAACAAGAGAGGCGCTATAACAATATGTAACCAGTGGGAGTATGCAAGTAGTTCAAGAATTTCAAGGCGTGAAATTTTATATAATACACCCCGGCGTTTTTATATTATAAACACTTTTTTTTACAAAAATTTCTTGTAGAATAAAATAATATAAAGTTTTGATAAATATACCATCATATCAAATAACAACGTTATGGCAAATATCTGTTGCGCATGCGCCGATTTCCCCAAAAAAAAATACAAAACTTTAGAATATTAAACCATTATGAAAAATATACCATTATTATATAAAAACAATGTTATAGCACATATCTCTTCTGCGCATGCGCCGCCTTTCCCCCTAAAACTTTTTACAAAACTTTCTTTTAAACCATTATGAAATATATACCTACTATTATTAAATAAAACAACGTTATTGCATATATTTCTTTTGCGCATGCGCCAATTTTTCCCAAAAAAATTCCAAACTTTTGTAAACACAGATAGAATAATAAACCGTTATGAAAAGTATGCCGTTATTATATAAAAAACAGCCTTATAGTATATATTTCTTCTACGCGTGCGCTGATTTTTTTCAAAAATTTATTTTACAAAACTCCTGTAAAACAAAATAATATTATGAAAAGTATACTATTATCTTATAAAAACAACAATATAATATATATTTCTTTTGCGCTTGCGCCGACGTCTCTCAAAAACAATAGGCCTTTTCATATTTGCATATTAAAAATCCTCCCAAAATTTGGTTTCATTCTGTTCATCCATGGTGTTGGAATGGTAAAAAATATCAAAAATGACGTTTGCATCTGTCAAAGCAATATGTTCTAATAATTAATTAATTAGTTATTCAAATCGTTAACTCAGGAGGCGTTGCATTTCACAAAATACTAATGTCAAAAGACTGACTAATATTTGAAATGACATTCATTTTTGAACAAATGCAATCTTTTTTTTTAAGACAAAACATACGCAATTTTTAAATTCCCATAGTACACTATGCAACAAACGAAGACAGACGATCCCCGTGTATGCTATGGATTAGACAAAATTGAATTTATACATTATATTTCTATATAAAGCTGTATAAAAAAAGTGTTTCGACGAATTCTGTTATACAAAATCTATGTAAAATTTTCTCCTCTTTCGTTTAAGACAGGTCTCGAAACGATCTGATTTAAATTGAGCGAATTATAAGCAAAAAACTTAGTTTGCTCCTCTTTTGGGAGTTTTGGGGGGTTTTTAATTATTTGTTGTTCTAGCGGCAATAGAAATACATACTCTGTGAAAATTTCAACTCTCTACCTATTACGGTTCTTGAGATACAGCCCGCTGACAGACAGACGGACAGACAGACAGACGGACAGACAGACATACGGACAGCGGAGGCTTAGTAATAGGGTTCCGTTTGAGCACCCTTCGGGTACGGAACCCTAAAAACGTTACCACGACTATTCAAAAAAAAATTGGTTGTCTGTAAAGTCGGTTTACGGACGATAGTTTTACGTGATAACGTATTCCGTAATACATAACCTAAACCTCCCAAAATTTGGTTTCAATCCGCTTATCCTTGGTGTCGGAATGATAAGAAATGTCAAAAGTGACGTTTGCAACTTACAAAGTATTATGTTCTAATAATAATTAGTTATTCCAATACTTAACTTAGAAGGCGTTGCATGTCAAAAAATTGAATTAAACATTAGAAATGCAGCCGTTTTCATGTTAAGACAAGACATACGTTTGCTTCTAATTTCCATGTACGGCAAACAAAGACAACCGACCGCGTCGCGCCATGCATTAGACAACATTGCATTTATACAGCTATTTTTCTATATAAATTTGTATAAAATATTTTTCTATATAAATTTGTATAAAAAAACTGTTTAGGCAAATTCTGTTATACGAAATCTATGTAAAATGTTCTCCTCTTTCGTTTAAGACTGGTTTCAAACCGATCTGATTTAAATTGAGCGAGAAATTAGCAAAAAGCACGCACAGGGTCAGGCGGAACGTTACGCGTTAGGAACGTTAGGAACGTTACGTTACACTTTTTCGAACATGCAGCCGGTGTTTTATCAATTTATAAGATTGGTGATTCATCAATTTATAAGACGTTATCACATCAAAAAGTTTTGTTTTTACATTTACCTATTTTAGAAATTTATTTGTGCCGTTGTTTACGTGGCGTTTCTATGGTTTAAAACAAACTGGGAACTGTCGTTACGGAAAACTAAAATTATCACATACGTCAAAAATAAAAAAAAACACATTGATGGTTTTTAACAATTTATAAACCATTGAGCGAGTAATTAGGATCAGTATAGAGGTAGCTTTGACAGTATCTGAACTGTTAGTTTAACAATAATGTAGGTGGAAGCACAAAACAACATTCAGTTTTATGGCCAGGGGTATCGAAATAATGTAAATTTTAATTTAGTTGACATTTTTAATAAAGTTCCGAGTGAAATTAAAGACCTGCCTCTATCACCTTTTAAAAGACAATTGAAAAAATATTTAATAGAAAAATGTCTTTATTGTATTGACGAGTTCTAATTTTATCTATACTTTAATTATTATTTATGTAATGTATATTGACATATTTCACAGCTTTTATTCTATTCTCGAAGTAAATCTATCTATCTACTATAAAACATTTTTCGTTACCTGGTTAATACTCTTTACAATACCTTACTCAATGCTATAACCATTGGCTAACGTATTATAAAGACTATTAACCAGGTAACGACAAATTTTATATAGTAAACCTCTTACGTTTCATCCCCCTGGCCCACAAACTGAATGTTGTTTTGTGCTTCCACCTACATTATGGTTAAACTAAAAGTTCAGATATTCTTAAAGCTACCTCTATACTGATCCTAATTACTCGCTCAATGGTTTATAAATTGTTAAAAGCCATCAATTTGTGTTTTTTTTTTTGACGGATGTGATAATTTACAGTTTTCCGTGACGACAGTTCCCAGTTTGTTTCAAACCATAGAAACGCCACGTAAACAACGGCACTTAAATTTCTAAATAAATGTAAAAAACCAAATATAATTCAAAATTTTTGAATTTTCAAATTTGATTTTGAATAGTCGTGGTAACGTTTTTTTGGTCTGTTTCACAGTTTAATCAAAATCATGGATACGAATTCATTTTAATAATTTAAGACAATTCATTATTCGTCAAAGATCTTTTCAACTTTAAGAATACTGACATATTAAAGGTAATCTGTAAAAACTTAACCCCGTTGAATTTCGGCTACAATTTTTACAGTTAACGTAACTGCACGAATTACTAACACAAGCCATTATTGAAAAATTCTCGGAAATGAAATAAGAAATAATTTTTTGACACAATTTATAAACGTACCGACAGAATTTTTTCAATCATACATAAGGCTGTTTATATTTTGAAACCATGAATACGAATTTAAAAAAAAATAGTCGAACATTCTCTTTATTATATTTCTTGACTGTAGATACCAAAAAAAAATATCATCTCTGAAAAATCTTTAAAAAAAAATTCAACTGTCAGGCCGTTAAATAATTAATCATATATTTTTTCACCTACGGATTTTAACAAATTTATAACATGTAATACAGAGTGCATTTTTCGTCCACTTTGGTTATGTATTCTACTCTACAATTGTGAATGACATATTATTTTGTAGCATCGAAGATCATGTCAATTATTTTATTATGGGAGAAGTATAAGCATCTAATTAATTAAGATAATAAAAATAATTTAAAATGAAATACATAATCTTATTTCTTGAATTTATATTTTTGTTCGGATTTTTTTGACTTAACATCAGAACTTTGTTTAAAAATAAAATTTTAATTAAAGTTATTCATTTACTTATGTCAAAAGAAAAATATTTAAAAGCCCAATAATAATGTCACCGCGGGATATTGTACAATACAGTCGAATGAGGTAAGAGGATCTTTGAAGAACAAATGTAATTATGATGCTTGTCACTAGAGGACCAAATTGCCTGCACAATTCACTACGGAAAACATATGTAGTTATGATGCTAGTCACCAGACGGCCGAACCATTATCAGCACAATTCACTACGGAAACTCTACATATTCTACACTCGCAGATTAAAAAAATTTAGCTTATGATGCTCGTCAATAGGTGGCCACCTAGCGGCGAGCATCATAAGTGGTCTTATTTTGGTTAACTAGGATATTTATCTTCCTATAATACGTTTATCTATGCTATAACGTAATAAATATGATCACTATGTCAACCGATTACATATTTTGACAAGGACCATGAAAACTGACTGACATTTAAGGTTAATAATAATTGTTCTCAATATTTTTTTATTGTATTGGTATATTTCTTGTTTAAAATTATGGATTCAAGTGGCGATTTAAAAAAAGACAATAATGAAACTTTTAATATCACCAACAAAAATAAACCGAAATTAATTGACAGTATTAACGGTGACTGCAAAGAAGCCGATGGTTTTAAGGTATGTTTTATCAGTAGCGTGTTTGATAAGAAGCGTAGTTTTGATCTATATTTTTTAATTATTTTCGCAAACAAGTTGCACTGTCTTTCAGAAAGACAGTCTCATTGTATCACAAAAAAGCCCCGATCATAGCGTTGTGAATGAATATTTTCATGAAATATCTGCCACAGTACAAAAACTAGAGTTATCAATAAGAAATACAAGACAATACGATAATCAGGACAGGATGAGAACAGCTGTTCTTGAAGCTGAAAATCAGCGCTTAGAAAACGAGCTTCGACTATTGAGAAAAGGTTCGACGTATAGCAAAACGACGCTTCAGCATACTCAGGTTCCGAGCGCCGCCCTCGTACAGTGCGTTGAGCGTGACGATGGTCATCGAAGCTGGAGCACGACTGACGTTTTGAGGCCGACCCGCTTTAACGAAACTAATAATAGAAGCACCTTAAGCATAGTCCATCTTCAATACAAGTAAGTTTTCTTTTCGGGACAGAGGTGGACACAATCAAGCCCTGAATATTTCGTGTTAACTCCAGGCCGGGCGCGAACCTGGAACCTTGTACACGAGATATAATTATAATAATTTTGCAATAGGGAATATGCATGTGGTTTAAATTTACATGATTTTTTTTTCAAGAATCTTTATTGTCCGGACATTATGCCTAAACAATTATTTTACTATTTAGTTCGCTTTTAATTGTAAAAAATATTAATTAAAAAGTGCAAAATAAGCGAGGGAAATTCAATTTTGCGAAACGCATCACTATTGGTCGAAACAAAACGTGACGTCACATGGCACGTCACGTCATCTGATTAATGTTTAAATTTAATTTTCGGTAGATGGTATAACTGGAGTATGTTCTCGCGTTTGGTTTATCGTTCATGACAGCAGTCATAACCCAAACAGTGCATTTTTAATCATGAGTGAATGTCATCGTTATTTGACGTTACAAGCTACTCCTGTCAAATTAATAATCAAAAAACTGTCATTTAGACTTCACGTTTCTCGAGTTATTGATGTTGCCATGGTAACTTTTTTTGATATATGTTTCATAGTTTGAATAAAAATAATAATATTGATTACAAATTTCTTTGATTTAAATTTTGTAATTCCCGCCAGTGCCATTTTAACCCATAATAAACCCTCGTCTTTATTATTGGTAGAATAAGTTGCAGCGTTGACAAATTTGTTAATGTAAATTGTAGGTGCGTCCAATTTATACAGTTATTTAGTCCAAAAAATGTTAAATATAAATTATTTAAATGGCCAATAAATTTAATTTTTTTTATGTGTAAATAAAAAGGTTTTTTTAATCTATTACTGACAGTTATTTTTATAAAAAAATCTTTATTTAAACATAAGCAAAAATAGGTTTAAAGGCAAATCGTGTACTGATTCTCTATATCTACCGTGTTAAATTTCTATTTTTCAAGTATTAATATTTCAAAAACTAAGCGGTCAAAAATTTTCAAAAAATTAATTTAGTTTACATACACTATAATTATGATTGTATGGAAAAAAAATTATTGAAAAATCTTTTTTTTTTTCATGCGCTAACCTCCTTAAAACTGAAAATTGTTATAAAATAACTGTAAAACTATAGTAACAAACACTGAACTGACAGAACGTGCCATGTGACGTAACACAAGACCCGCGAAAAATGGCGGCGTTCAAACTAGTCGAATTTTATCGATGTTTTAAAATTTGATTTAATAATTAGTTTGAACATTTCCAAGAGTGTTTATATTTTTTATGGTGTTATAATGATGTAAAAAGTGAATTAAAAATATAAAAAAAATGCATGCATATACCCTATTGCAGCATAAATTTTAGTGTTTTTGTTGTTAGGTATGATGAATTATGGGAAACACATCAGAATTTGCTCCAATCGCTGGTAGCACGTGATCGCGACTATAGAAAGCGAGTGAATCAGTGCGCGCGATTACAAAACGACGTTCATTATTTGAAAAACGTTTTACTGAAAAAAGATGGCGTCATCCATGACCTGTGTTTGAAATATATAAATCTTAAGAAGCGCAGAGATTCTTTGGTAAGATGAGATGTTTATATAAATGCTTTTAGAAAACGGCACGCTCATAGCGCAGAAGAGATATATGCTATAACGGTGTTTTTTATATATAATAATGGTATACTTTTCATAACGGCTTATTATTCTATTTATTGAAGTGAAAACTTCTTTAGCGGCGTTGTACACGTTTTTTGTAATGGGTAAAAAATGCTAAACTCGCGTCAGGACACGTGACCTGATCGAAAATTCGTAAGACGGATGGAGAGTAGACAGCCGGCGCGGCGTCGGAGAGGAAGTATCCCCCTCTCTTTATACGGCGCGGCGAAAATGTATGCCTGCGCCTGCTGTTTCGTTTAGGCGGCGCAGGGCGCTTGCGCGAATGTTCGTGTGTGTTTATGTTTTCACTTCTGCCGGCACTCCCGGAGTGCAACCCGTCTTTTTTTTTAAAGACAGTTTCGTTAAAAATTAATTTTCTAAACTTTATAGTTTCGGAAATATTTTGAATATAGAAAAAAATCAGCCGCTCTTTTGTTTTATGGATCTGTCAGAAATAAACAAATTTTTACATGACGTGGAACATATTATGTAGGTAACCATGGCAACGAACAGCAAATATCATATTGAATACTAGCCGCGTCACCTCACACGATATCAGAAATTTTTATTTTCTTTATTATAATCAAATGTCAACATTTTTGAAGTTGGAATGGTCCCGTCGCCCAATTGGCAGGAATTTTTTTAAAGAAAAATAATGTTACTGTACACGAAAATTGCGTGAACAGTAATCCTTAACGCCACGGATTTTTCCAAAATCTTCTCTATTAACTTTCATGGATCACAATTACTCTATTCATTGGGCGTGTTTGGCCGAAGTAAGTACTTACTAAACTTAGTAAGCCAGTTAGCATAAAAAAATTAAAATCTTACAAGCTGACTATAGCGCTTTTCGGCCAGGACAGACTTATTGGCTTGACATAACATAAAACACTGGCTTACGTTATATCCCGTACATAACCTCATAGATTGAATATAATTATTGACAGTACCTACTAAATTTATCAATATAATTTAATTCATGTAAATAGTTGCAAATGGATAAATGACAAGGTCTGTTCTTGTCTGTTTTGTTTACATCAACAATAAGCAAAATGGCGTCTTATATTAAGCCATGCTTACTGCGTTAGCACTTATTTTGTGTTCCGGCCGAAAATTTTGTAAGTATAGTGAGTGACTTACTAAATTTAGTAAGTACTTACTTCGGCCAAACACGCCCATTGCATAGAGTCAAATTAAAATATCTGTATGGGAGTAGAAAAAAATTAGGTACCTATTTGAAATAAAATTTTTTATTTCCTTAAGGAAGAACATCTTCGTGTTGAAATAAGATCTTTGCAGACGTCTTTACAGCAAGCCATATCTATGCTTCATGAAAGTTGTGCTGAAAGAGAAGTGGTTCTTACTAATAAATTACACAACGTGAAAGATTCCAAAGAAGCGTTGCTATTGCAAGAGGTAAAAAAAAAACGAGTGTGCTTTAGACCACATGACTGAAGTAAAACTTCTTCCTGCCATAATTTGTTATTATTCACCCGAAAATTCACAAAATATGAACTTTAAAATGAATTTACAATTTTATTCACTTTGAACGTAGAATATTACATAAAGATAATGAAAACAAAAGTAATACATTGCAATTACTTAGCTTTCGATGGATTTTAGTCACCCGATAGCTCCACTGGCATGTAAAGGCCATCCGATGGCGCCAAGTATGTGTCATTCTATTGTTAGTACTGCTTATATTTTCGACCACCTGATGGCGCTACTAGCTAGTGAAGTATTTGTTAAGGAAGAGAGAAAGAAAATGTGCGCGCGCTCCTCTCTTTCTTGTCCCTACAGTAATTTACGAAACGTAACTCTCTCTCTCTCTTTCTATCATCACTAACTTATATCTCCCTCTCAACTTCCGTTCGCCTCGTCCGATTACGCACTTTCCGTAAACGCTCTCGTCAGGCATTCACCAGCTTTCTCCCCAAGTCAAGCGTGCCTAAAGAATTTTTACTTCAAAAACCAAAGATTCGAAATTTCTCGGATATTTTTCAAATTAAATGCATAGCAAGATAGAGTACTATCGGTTAGAGAAGATAGGAGCACGGCGAGGAATTTGCGTAATAAGAAGAGTAGGAAAAGCAATCAGAAACGACGAACAATTAAAAAAAGTGTGTGTGTGTCGGCTCCGACGCACGACTGGAGTTTACTCCTTAGATACGCTGTGTAATGTATTCCATCTCATTCTTTCGCACGTTAAATCCTACAGATATATATGTTTGTCTATATATACATGTGGGCGTTTTATTTGGATAATCAATATAGGTAACCATGGCAACGAATAGCAAATATCATATTGCATACTAGCCATTACCCGCGTCCCCTCACGCGATATCAGAAATTTTATTGTCTTTATTATAATCAAATGTCAACATTTTTGAAGTTGGAATGGTCCCGTCGCCCAATTGGCTGGAATTACCATTCCAACCCACAAGTGGGGAATGGTACTAGCTTAGGTCAAAAATCACTTTTCAAAAATTTTACAATATCTTTCCGTTTTGAGGTCCCCCGAATCCAAAAAACATATTTTTGGAAAATCTCTGTGCGTCTGTTAGTCTGTTTGTCTGTGAACACGATACAGGCCAAACGGATGAGCGGATTGAAACCAAATTTTGGGAGGATGTTTGGTATGCAAATTTGAAGAGCCCTATTGTTTTTGGGGAAAATCGGCGCATGCGCAGAAGAGATATATGCTAAAACAATATTTTTTATATAATAATGGTATACTTTTCATAACGGCTTATTATTCTATTTATTTTTTTAAGAAAATGTTGTTAATTTTTTTTTTCTAAACTTATTATAGTTTTGGAAATATTTTGAAAATAAAAGAAAATCATCCGCTCTTTTGTTTTATGGATCTGTCAGAAATAGACTAGTTAGGCATGCTTTGATTAATTTTTACATGACGTGGAACATACTATGTAGGTAACCATGGCAACGAATAGTTAATATCAAATTGAATACTAACCATTACCCGCGTCACCTCACGCGATATCAGAAATTTTATTTTCTTTATTATAATCAAATGTCAACATTTTTAAAGTTGGAATGGTCCCGTCGCCCAATTGACTGGAATTTTTTTTATTTTGTTAGAAATGGAAATCTTTAAAAAAATGATTAAAATTTTATAATATTGTGCTTGTAGGTGCGCCGAACGAATAATCTTCTACATGAGAATGCTTCCTTGAAACATGAAATCGACGATCTCTACTCACGATTTAGTGAAAAGTGCGCGCCTTGTAGAAAATTCCTATGAATAAAATTTGGGAAATAATTCTTTTTAAATTTAATTTTAAATATCAGTGTATATTTTGAAATTGAGATGATCTTTTATTCAGTAAAATAAATACAGCGAGAATAAATTATTCAAATCTTTGATTAACGTCTGATTAGAGCTCTTCAATAAATAAAATTATCGACCAATTAACAAATTGGTCGATACTTTTATTTATTGAAGAATAAATTATTACTTCAAGTATTTCTAAAAAATATTTTCTTCCCCGTTTGTTCCTGTTGTAGTGGATACATAGATATCTTAAATAGGCTATAGTTACGTATAATATCTATTGCAATGTAATACTGCAAGGTAGTGTTATACAACGGTTAGCAATAATCGTTCTAGTTAATAACCCAAAGTTTGCATTTTCATTGATATAAATATATGTATATTAGAAGTATGTGGAAGAGGATGTGAAGGAGAGGTGGTCACTATGCCAGGGTAAGGCTACATACGCACTAGGCGGCTACCCGCAAAGCGGCTAGCCGCGCGGCTAGCCGCAAGTAGTAAACTATACGTAAATTCTGTATATATAAAAAAATGCATACGCACTAAGTTGCGGCTGCCCGCCAACCGCTCCGGTCGCTTGGAGCACAGCGGCCGCTTCGACGGCTGACCGCGCGGTTCGTGTACGCACTACGCGGTTTAGTTTGCGGTTAACCGTTACCTGGGTAGTCGTGTATTTTTTAATCTGACAATTTACATTATGAATGTTCTAATATACTCAATAATTCTTCAAATGATTTTAAACGCATTCTCATGTAACCAAAAAACTTGTCTTCATATTTTTTGAGGTTTTCGAAAAATATATCAAAATGCCCAGTTTCATTTCGTGTTTGTAAGAAAGGATGTATCCAGTATTTTTTTTTCTTTTTATTTTTTATGTAGCGATCGTATATATAATAAACAGCTACAACTTCTTCAACGTCCATTGTAGAAATGGTTCGTTTTGTTTGGTTAAACAAAATCTTTCTGGTAAACAAAATATGTCTGGTTCAAATTAGATTCAACCGCAGATTCAACTGACGTTACATACGCACTAGGCGGCTGCCCGCAATGCGGCTAGCCGTCCGGCTGAACGCAGATTCAACCGCACACTGCGGTTAGCCGCGCGGCTAGCCGCATTGCGGGTAGCCGCCTAGTGCGTATGTAGCCTAAGCTGGCATACGTTGACGTTGGTGTTATAAATAAATATAAATAAAGTTAAATTCAAAGTTGTTAATGCCACAAAAGAACCTGTTCAACCTTATACAATACACTGTAGAAAAAAATGCGTAAGCTTAAAAAAAGACTTGGGAAGATCTCATTTTGAAATCTACAGAGGTAACCTCAAGTAATGGTGTCTGACGTAATTTGATCCATGCGTTGTAATTCTTTGACGATTTCTTCCAGTAGTAAATGGGCGTCCTGTGGGCATTTTAATATGCCTCGATCGGCTTGAATGCCTAACTGTAGTCGTCCAGCATAGCTTAGAATTGATATTCCGATTCCTTCGCAGAAGTAAACATAAAATAATTAAAGATTTACCAGACTACATTCTTTAACTTAAAACCTCCTAATACTCAAGGACGCCGCCACGAAGCTGGTTTTGCCGCCAGATTCCTTGCTAAGTTTCAAGCCTGCTGTGGCGCTGACTTTCGTGATGGCTTTTATGTGTTCACTTCGCGCGATACTTGTTTTGAAGCTAGTTTTGTGGATGGATTTGGTGCGCGCGCAGTGACAGTTCGAATGTTAACAAAAGTGAACGTTTTATTGTCTCTGAACAGAGCACACCCTATGACGCCATGTTTGTTTAGTGAGCGTTTTTCCATGTCACCCAAGTGACAAGATACTGTTTCCTGATCGGATCTTGCTCAAAACAAGCAGACAAGCAAGCACGAAAAATAGTCTCGGTTCTAATTTTGAAATCCATCTTGTGATCACGCCCGCGGGCCCGCAGTGACGTCATTTCCAGCTTCGCAGCTAATGCGCCAGCCAGCACAAGTTCCAGTGACAAAACCAGCCTTGCGTACAGCGGCCTTTAAAAATATTCTGTAAGAACATCTTAAGGTGTGAAAGATTACCTGTAGATCCTCGATTTGGTATCCAGAAAATAAGATCATCAAGCAAGTAACCGCCGCAAACGGTCACTTGTGATGGTCCTGGTAAATTGCTTACCACTATGGTACTGTGAGAACTGAAAACAACTGGTTTCAGAAGTGGTTCTGGTAAAGTAGATGATAACGTGCGCATAATCCAATAGTTTACCTGAGATATATTCAAATTATTTATTAACAAGCTTTTATTAGCTTGACATGTATGTATGTAAAAGAATGTTTCAACGTAATTTTCATCTATTTCTTGTCTGATTAACTTGAAAATTTGCACACGTGTCAAGGGCCGATGGCAGTACAATTATTTCATAAAAATAAATTTGAATTTAAAAATTTTGAAAAAAAATTTAATTTAAAAATTTTGAAAAAAATTACATTTGATGTCGTTTTGAGACTAAAAATTAAAAAAATAAATTATATTTAGAAAAAAATAAGAAAATAATTCAATAATTGTTATAAAAAAGCGTGGGGTGCCAATTACTATATTTTCATTAAAGTCTAATTTTATAAATAGCTACCAATGTAGTAACATTTATCAAGCACCCCACGCTTTTTTACTACAATTAATAACTTGATATTTATTTTAATTTTATTCTAAATTAATTAGTCATAATTGATTTTAAATATTAAGAGCACTGTTGAAACAAAAATAAAAAATAAAGAATAGTTACTTTTTTAGTGTTTGCTGAAGATGAGTGCATAGCTCCAGAAATGTACATCCGCTAATAAAACTGTTGTAATAAGAAATAACTATTCTTTATTTTTTACAGTTGATTTTGAACTTTCTATTGCTGTAATACAAACTCTTCATACTTAAAAATTATTTTCTATTTTTTATATAGTTTGGTTTATTAAAAGCGTGTTTTTTAGTTATTTTAAACTATAATTTTTAATAAACCGAACACCACTGAGAGAAAACTGTTACCATCAAAAACAGTCTTCATGCGATTTTTTAGGGTCGATTATGTGAAATATTTTTGATAGCCTTAGAATTTCTAACAATAAGGTAAAGACCGCTGCACACAAAGATTGGTTTTGACGCTAGATTCCTTGCTAGATGTAGCTGCTAGTTTTTAAGCGTTCGTTTTTGTAGTGGCTTTTATGTGTTGGCTTCACATGATGAATGTTCTGAAGCCTGCTTTGTATAGATGGGTTTGGTGCGCGCGCAGTGATAGAATGTTAACAAAAGTGGACGTTTATTGTCTCTGAACAGAACACACACTATGGCACAGTGTTTATTTGTGGACGTGCCCACGTGACAAGATAATGTTTCCTGATTGGCTCTTGCTCAAGACAATCAGACGAACAAGCAAGATAAATAGCCCCGGTTCTAATTTCGAAATCCATCTTGTGAGCTTGCAGGCAAGCTCGTAGTGATGTCATTTCCATCTTCGTACCCGCACAGAAGCCAGTTCAAATTCAGGCAGTGGTTCCAGCCTCGTGTGCAGCGGCCCTAATTATTTCACGGATCATACTCACCAAAAAATCAGGAGAATGTCTCAGCATTTCTGAGTGCTGCTTTATATCGGTCATCCTTTCTATAAGGGTAGTGTCTCGTGCAATTGGAATGGTCAATAAACCTACTGAAAATCTATTTGTAAGTTCGATAACTTCATTTGTCGGAACATGAACATAACCTCGAATTCCTGAAACAGTCTCGTTTTGAACTGAGTTAATATCTTTAGATTGCTTTGAAAATGCTGTGTCCATTCTTGCAGGAATAACTGCTGTTATCGCTGAAGGAATTTCTTTTCCTATCTGAAAATAAATACTTTTTTTAATAACGAATAATAATTTTGCTCTTCGAAAATGCCAATTTAAAAGGTGGAGAAAACTCGTATTTATAATTTTCATGAACCACCAAAAATTCTAGCGTTTTTTCCAGATTTTTTAATAATTGAAATTATATGATTGACACGATGAAGGAAGGTTTGGTTGAGGATCAAAAAATAAACTTTACCAATGTTACGCTAGTGGCCAACGTTTTGAAAAATTTATTTTCATCTTCATATATAATGCATTTTCATAGGCTCTGAAGATGAATAGTATACTACACCACACGGGCCTAAAGTGTGATAATCTTGCCCTGTGCGCCATGATTTTCTTCATAACTCGGTCGTAAGCACGCTTATTAAATACATTAATTAATTAATTACATAAAAACACAGATACATTCCAAGCAAAGAGCTTTGACGTTATACGTATAAACACGAATGACAGCTGTTCGCACTATTAGCTAAAATGCAATAGGGTTGCTATGGAAACGACATCGAAACAACAGTTGATTGGTTGTTTTTGCTTTACTACCGCACGAACATACAAACTTCCAGTATTGTAGCGTGTAATCCCACCAAGGAGTAAATGTTAGAATTTCTGCTTTACATTATTGGTGCCGAAAGTATGCACTTTCGAACGAGGTATGAAGAAAAATACATTTTTCGAAACGTTGGCCACTAGCGCAGCATTGGTAAAACTTATTTTTTGATCCTCTAACAAACCTTCCTTCATCGTAACATTCTCTACTGGATCAACACTACTATATATGAAAATATGATTTACCTTTTCAAAATAACTGTAAAATCCGGCTGACAGGGCGGTCAAAATGACATCCGAAAATCTTGCTCCCGGTATTCGATTTTTTATAGCTTTTAACTTGGTCAACATTTTAAACTCATCGTTTTCTTGTTCTGAAATCCAAGCTACGACTTTTTCAGTCATCAAAGTCGAATTATGTAGTTCATTTCTATCGACTGATTTTAGTAAAGCTTGATTTATAAGCGACGCCGGTGCCAAAAATATAACGAAAACTTTTTCGAAAAACTCTACAATGCTGCGACCAATTTTTCTATGCGATTCGATATCATTTTCCAATTCATTTGCATTATTACTGATATTTTGTGAAGTTTTTCTTGAAATATTATTAATGCTTATTGAATATTTTGATGTAAAAATGTCATGTTCATGCTGTTCTTCAATTTTAAAAATATCTTGTAAGCTTTGATATCTTTCATACTTTTTTGAAATTGATAATGTTGAATCAACACTTTTAAAACGCTGCAAATTGCTCATTTTTAAAGGCAGAGAATGGCTTTTCGTAACATGTTTATTAGTTCGACCAGGAATTAATTTTCCATCATTATCTTCGGATGATACTGTTGTCATTTCATCTAAGGAACTATCATCCATAGGAATACTTGTATCGACAACTTCTGAACAATTGTTGATCGTCAACTCATTTTGAATTGGATCTATGTCACATTTTTCTGGACGCAACTTTTTCTCAAAATCTAGATCTTCGTCTGCTACTGTTTTAAGCAGTAATTTGATAAGAGCTACTCCATCACCCAGTGAATGATGAATTCGAAAAAGAATCGGAAATTTGACTAAGTCTGTTTCGTCTTTACTTTTTTCAATTGACGGTTTATCTTCTGTTAACATTTGAGATCCTACTAAAACCTGCCAAGACATTTGATGATTGTCCGGCAGTTTTTGATTACTCAAGCTGCTTATAAGTCCTCTTAAAACACTTTCTGTTACATAATCTTTACTTTCTCCAACTTCTGGTAAGAAATTTATATAATCTTCAACTCGCACCGAATCGCGCATCTTCCAGTAACTGTATCCGCAGAAATATTTCCTATTATAGAATATTTTTGGAAATAATACTGGGTTTTTAAATAATTTTGCTGAAAATGTATTCCTAATTGTATTTAAGAGGTCTTGTTTTGTTACTGAGCTATTCACCTGAAAGCGAAACTCTATTAGAATGTAAATCTTGAGACTTCATAAACAAGTTCATTCAACTCTCAATTTTGTATTTATTGACTTTTTTTTAATGTAAAAAATTTTTGGCCTTTGTTAGCACAGTCAGCCATCGTCGGTGTAGTAATAAATATTTTTTCTAATTTGAAGTACTTACGTGTATACACAAGGAGTAAAGAAAAGAAAATTAGGAATAAAGTGGTAAAAAATAAGAGTAATGGTAACAATTTCAAACGAATATTACTTAACAGGGGTCGCAATAATAAAAAAAATGTCCTACAAAGCTTGCTTATTTTTTAAAGATCTTTTCAACAATACCACTTTCGACCTATCATGCCATTTAATATTACGGAGTTCTGAACATTCTGGAGCAAACTAATACGGAAACCGACCTTTCCGGGGAAAAAAAATATCACCATTCGATTTTTCATTAGGGCTTTTATAATACAGATTTTTGACACAACTTTCTACTACTAACCGTTTTCGAAAAAAACGAACGGTACGAATGGTCTGACTCAGCCTGTATATAATTTTGTTTTTACTTTTCAGTACCTCAGGAAGCCAAACAGGTAAAGTTATTTTTTCCTTAATAATATTATACTTTCTATCAACGTTAAGCGCTGATTTTGGAATTTATTGCAGGTAAACAATACGTGAACTGAATCAGCTATACTGACATTATCGCAGTCAAAAAAAGGTGAGTCAATTTTGTTTATTTTATATATAAATAATTTGGAAATAATGAATGATTAAATATCGTAGTCTGTATATAGTTGTAATATAGGATCTGCTTTCAAAATTGCGATAAAAACAGGTAGCTTAAGCAACGAATAATTTCTAGATGGAAAAGTTGAAAGCAGAACATTTGACTTAGGAACTTTGTTTGTACTAGTTAGGAGATAAACATACTAAAAGTCCTCACCCCTCCGAGGTACGCCCGAAGGGGGGGCGCACAAAGAAGGTCCCGTTTTTTGGTTTTTGCTTTCATCTCGAAAACGGTACATCGTACGAAATTTTGTTGTAATACATATTGAAAGATGATAAAATTCTCTACAACTTTAGCTTTCACACTTTTTATCTATCTCCAATCTTTGCCTAGCTATGAGCTCCGAAAAATGGTCAATTTTCAAAAATGTGTTAAATTCTCTTTAGCACATTGTAACAATACGAATTTGTCAAAATCATTTCGTATTGCTCATCAACACTATTAAAAACACCCACACACTATTAAAAAATAACATAAGCTGGGAGTACCTCCACGCAGGGCCCTCTTTCCCACTGGACACTCTGGGCACGTGCCCAGGGCCCCGCGATCGATAGGCACCCCTAGTTCCTGCCAGATCACCAAACGATAATCGATATTCATTACCGAAAAACATATTTATTTCGAATGACTGACTAGAACACCTATTTGCTGATTAGCTTTTGTATGCGCGACGCTACTCTATTCTCGCCCGAAAATCAGGCTTTTCGATTTCAGCATGTTTAGGTAAATTTAAATATATAAAACTGCAATTTAATGGTATACTAAGTACCTAAACTGTTTAAAACAAAAGTCATCATTGAACTAGTTTTTCATATACTTAATTTTTCGGAGCTCATAGCTAGGCAAAGATTGGAGATAGATAAAAAGTGTGAAAGCTAAAGTTGTAGAGAATTTTATCATCTTTCAATATTTATTACAACAAAATTTCGTACGACGTACCGTTTTCGAGATGAAAGCAAAAAACCAAAAAACGGGACCTTCTTTGTGCTCCCCCCCTTCGGGCGTACCTCGGAGGGGTAAGGACTTTTAGTATGTTTATCTCCTAACTAGTCCAAACAAAGTTCCTAAGTCAAACGTTCTGCTTTCGACTTTTCCATCTACATTCCCCTTATGAGCACTCATTGACCAAACTAAGGGTTTTTTCCGTAAACTATTTTGTATATAACATTTATTGACATGAAAATATTATTCTGCTTGTACAGAAAAACATACTGAATCCGGCGGACACAGGCGTAATTCTGTATCTCTTTTTATTTACAAACTGCTTAAGCCAAATGCTGCCCGTAGCAATTTCCTATTTGGGAGAGATAATTTTTAGATATGTTTTTTCCTGTCTCTATATTTTGTGAATCACTCTTATAATATACACAGACACGAAAATGGGACTTAAATAAGATATTTGTTTAAATTTTGTAAAAATAAAAAAAATTTATTATTAATTATTATTAATTTTTTATTATTTTCTCGTCACGCGCAGTCAGTCGCTCACTTAGTAATACAGTAACCCAAATTGATTATTTTTGTCACCCAAAATTGTAATTTACAGTCACTCGTTTAAATACTACCCAATATAAAATAGATTGCTCGTCTTACCAGATTTTTATTGTCACGGCCTGAAAAATAGTAAATAATTTACCCGAATAATTCCCAAGGCGTTGATAACGCTGGTGTTCATGTCTTCCAAAGCCCAAATGGCATCACTGCCTTCCAAAAGTCCAATAAACTCGTTTCCAAAACGGACTCGTAAAATGAGTTGAATGAATTTTCGATACGTTTTGAAAATAAGCAAAACGATTATTATGATCGGTGCAAGGAAAATGGTAACAATTAAACATGTGATTGAAAACAAAATCCGAACGTGTCTATATTCAGACCATTCTTCGAGTGAATGGTACAGTTTTTCTTCATTTTCTTCACATTTGTTTGTTGTTGTGTTAACATTCTGCAATAATAATATACTATACATTGTTCACATTACAAACGAGTCGGTTGAAGGTAGTACGAGCACCAAGGCAATTTTAAATAAAAGGCTTGAATTTTTTTTACATGAAGTTGGACTAAGTCTAAATCAATTCTGAAAATTTTAGGGGGGTTCCCCGATTATTTAAATAAACAAATGACATCAAAAGTAGGCATATTTAACATTGGCTTTATGGTAAAACGGTAGATGGATGATATGTTTTCATTGATTGCTCCAAAACTAGTCGGTAGAAATTAAAAAAAAAACTATTAAATTAAAGTTAAAACTTTAATAAATTATTGCAAACAAAAAAAACCCGTTGTGCCCGACTAATTAAAAAGATGTTTAATTAAAAAGATTAAATATCTTTTCAATTAATCGGGCACAACGGGTTTTTTTTTTTTTTTCAATAATTTATTAAAGTTTTAACTTTAATTTAAATAGTTTTTTCTTTTAATTTCCACCGACCAGTTTTGGCGAAATCAATGAAAACATATCATCCTTCCACTAAATTTAAAAAAAATCAAGCCTTTTATTTAAAGTTGCCTTGGTGCTCGTACTACCTTAAATTATTTTTGATTTTAAAAAAATTGACGGACCCGCTTCTCTCTTCATATTTCTAGTGTTGAAGGTCAGAGCTGGAAGCACGTTTTGTTTTCTGATAAAACTAGGCTAACTTAAAACCATCAGATTGTCATGAACGCGTGTAGCGAAGGCCTGACGAATTATTTGTTGTCTGCGATATTTCATCAGGTTTGTGCGGGCGTTGAAAGGAATTAATGCCTTCCCCGAATTTCAAATGAGTCAATATATCTGTCAGGGAGTCATTTGGTGTTCCGGGGAAGAATTTGTTTCACAAGCCGCGCAAAGTTTTAAAAATGTTGCAGCCATCAAATCTTTTTCAAGGTCGTAGGTACTTGTTCATGACTTAAGCCTTGTTTACACGTATTAAGTTGTCAAGTAGGTAACTAAATTTTAAGTTAATTTTAACTTAATTTTAAGTAATCGATCGTTTACACGTGTCTAACTTACGCTTTCTTTAGTTCACTATTTTCTTAACCATGGAAGGTCAAGAACGTGTTGAAGTTCTAAATTCAATAATTAGATATGTAATAAACGAAATTATTGACAAAGTGAAATATGAAATATCGAATACGTACAGAGATGCACCTCGACTTTGGGAGAGAAATTGTATTTCAAGGAGGGATATGCTCAGTGCAAGTACAACTCTGTTTGAAGAATTAGCAGAGGAAGACAAAGGAGAGTATTTCTATTCATTAAGAATGGCAGAAGAATCCTTTAATTATTTATTATCTAAAGTAGAACCGATTATTAAAAAAAAGGATACTGTAATGAGATGTGCGTTATCAGCAAAATTAAAACTACACATTGTGCTATATTTTCTTGCAACCGGAAACAGTTATCGAAGCCGATCACACTTCTTTAGGGTATCTAAAGCAAGTACTTATATCCCAAATATTTCCAAGGGCTCCTCAAAACAATACACAACGCAATAAACTTATGTACTTCACTAAAATGTTGCGTTCACACGTCAACTAAATGACAATTTAGTAGAAAGCCACGCCTACAAGCGGTACGGGGGTGGTGGTTACTTACTCAAAAAATAGACTCGATTCTATTCTACTTGTTCACTTAACCACTAAATCGTTTACTTACCACTTGTTACTAAAGAGCTTTTAAGTGGTTGTTTACACACAAGAATTAAGTTAAAATTTAGTTAATTACTTGACAACTTAATACGTGTAAACAAGCCTTTAGTGACACGATCAATTATATAATTTTGTGCAATATTGTATTGCACAATATTTTTCGACAGAAACGATTCAATATTTTGGTTACGCAACATATCACCTGACAACATTTCACCCGCGACAGTTCACCCGCAACATTCCACCCACAAACCAGTTCACCTGCGACAGTACACCCGCACGTCAACTTACCCACGACATTACACCCCCAATGAAAATTATAATAAATCTGTAATAACAAAAAATGGAAATATTGTGATTTATTTTTTATATGAAATTATAAATAGAAAAGAAAATGCTAATTACAAAATTTCCCGTTTCACTGCGAAACAATTCGCATATCCCTTTATCGTTCACCCCGGAATTGTTTTTTTAAAAACTCCCCCTTTCCCCTTCCCGTTTCACTGCGAAACTATTCTCATACCCCTTTATCGTTCACCCCGGAATTGTTTTTTTTAAAACTCCCCCTTTCCCCTTCCCGTTTCACTGCGAAACAATTCTCATACCCCTTTATCGTTCACCCTGGAATTGTTTCTTTAAAAACTCCCACTTTTCCACTTCCGTTTCACTGCGAAACAATTCGCATACCCCTTTATCGTTCACCCCGTACTTGTTTTTTTAAAACTCCCCCTTTCCCCCTTCCCGTTTCACTGCAAAACAATTCTCATACCCCTTTATCGTTCACCCTGGAATTGTTTCTTTAAAAACTCCCACTTTTCCACTTCCGTTTCACTGCGAAACAATTCGCATACCCCTTTATCGTTCAATAGTGAAATAAGCAGCCACTAATATGCACACCGGAAAAAAATGCATTCATATAAGCTAATTATTGTCGCAGGTGATTTGACTTAAGGGTGTATTGTGCAGGTGATTTAGTTTAAGGGTGTATTGTCGCCGGATGTATTGTCTCCGGTTGAAATATCTCCGGGTAAAATCTCGCCGGGTAAAATATCGCGGGTGAATTTTTGCGGGTGAGTTGTCGTCGGGTGAACAGACCTGCCACGAATATTTTTGTACAGTATCCATTCGCGATTCACTGAGAGCAGATTATTCAAAATTACTCACAAACGAAAAACGTATAATTATTGTGCAATATTATGCCTTCACGTTCAAATTATTCAATATTGCACAGTTAATTTCAAACAAGCACAATATTCATTAAATACTTGCGCAATATACACAATATACATATCAGACACACAAAAATATTGCGCAGTATCAATTATTACACAATAATATTGATCGTGCAGGGCCCCCTTAAATGATGATTTCAAACTAAGAAAACAAAACATGGTTTCAGTTCAACTGTTTCATTAGCACTACAAATATAGCAGGAGGACCGAGTGATTTTGATCTAATTTATAATAATAATTCATCACATTTATGTGTTTACCTTATTGTTAATCATTTTTGATTTTAACAAAGTAGAACATAGTATTCCGATTAAAATATATATGTGAATTTTCGGTAAATCTGGATCACAAAACTCAAAGTTTTGATGAAGATCATCATCTGATGTAGTGACGTTGAAAAATCCAGTTTTAAAATTTCTCAATGAAACTGTTGTCCAGTTTAACGGAATATCTCTTGAAGACACATTCGTTACTTCTACAGACGTTATTTCGGAAACCCATCGTAGCAACGCTTTTACCCAAAACTTCATTTCTTAACTTCTTAGATTAAATAATAATTTAAATATCATCGAATTTTACATAAATCTACAGAAAACAGTTTTCACTTGGTGGTTCGTCTCTTTAAAATCCCAGCAAGCACTGCAGAGTTGTTTTTGTATGTAAAAATAAGCACACATGAAAAACACGCACCCACAAGAAGCCATATCGATATTTAACTACGTCTTTAAGAATGTAATGAGTGAGGCAAAATATTCTTCCCTAATCTATTTTTATGTATAACTAGCGGCCCTGTACGTGCTTCGCTACGTATAAAGTGAAATAATAAAACAATTTAATTGGAACATCTATCTATCTATCTATTTTATTAATTGCTAGCTATTTTAAAATATACATGGGCGTATATGTGTGTATGTCGAGCACTCCGGCTGCGCCGTCGTGCTCGAAAAAAAAAATAGCGTAAAGTATTCGTGGATAACTGGTCTTTAAAACACTTGCTCTATTTCGAGCACTCCGGCATAAGGTTGTTAAGTTCGTTGCGCCATCTATTGAATATTCACTTAATCCAGTCAACAGGTATCGCCATCTTATATGGTTGTTAAGTTCGTTGCGCCATCTATTGAATATTCACTCAATCCAGTCAACAGGTATGGCCATCTTATATGGTTCTATTATGACTGTCAAGGAATAGACAAATAATTTGCAATAAAATAATATTGCGACTATAAATTGAAATGTAAGCTATCCTATCTTTCAAGTTGGGTCGAATTGCACACGGTGTGCAAATCAAATTTAAAATCGGTTCAGTAGTTTAGGAGTTCATCGCGGACAAACAGGTGACACGTAATTTTTATATATAAAGATGACGTTTAACAATGTAACATAGTTGTGAGATCACTAGAATTTGAAGGTATTGAGGAGTTCGAACCCGACGGAAGCTTGAGCAATATTATCTAAGTGTGTATGCTTTCACGGACGGTGTTAATCCAAATCTTCTTGGTTTCTGGGCTTGTATGCCGTTGTCCATTGGTATTTCTACCTGACGTTTCGTCTACAACTGCGGTAGACATGATCAAAGGCGATGTGGTCTCATACAGACTGGTATTTAAACAAAGAGTCAAATCACCACCCAAGACAAAAAAGAAGTTTAATCAAGACGCTAGTTAACAGAGCAAATAGAATTTGTTAACCCAAATATCTTCAGTTGGAACTAGATCATCAGAAAACAGCATTGCAGAATAACGGATATACACTACAAGAAATAAACCAAGCACTACGTCCAAAAATAACATCCGTTCCAAATAACAGTTCAAGAAGACCAAATAGGAACAGCGTATCTACCGTATATAAAAAAACACAACGGATCGCATTGGCAAACTCCTGGAGAAATATAACATAAAAACTATATACAAGCCAACAAAAAAGATTCAGGAGTGCCTAACATCTGCCAAAGATATCAGAGACCCACTGGCAACACCTGGTATTTATCGCGTTCCTTGCACATGTGAGATCAGTATATTAGGACAACAAAACGAAGTGTAAAGACACGGATAACAGAACACAAGAGAAGTTGTAGACTGGGACACATCGAAAAATCTGCAATAGCCGAGCATACGTTGACTCTAGACAACTATAAGATCCTTTTTGAAGAAACCAAAGTTATAGACAGAACACCGAGTTACTACCCGCGCATATACAGAGAGGCCATAGAAATACACAAACATACAAATAATTTCAACCGCAAAGATGAAGCTTTGAATTAGCGATGCATTCGATACCGATACTGATATATCGGCGATACTTCGGGTTACCCGATATATCAGTATCGACAATATTTTTATGACCGATTCAACGTAAAATTAAATTTTAACACAAACTATTGCATTTTTATTTATTTTTTTTTTTTTTATTTATTTTATTTCCTCAAAACATGTTACAGTAAGTTCCAAATTTTACAAATTAATAAGGATTTCCTGCCCAACTTGGTAACTGCCAGTGCTAGGGCAGGAGATCAAAATAATTTTATGTTCGGACGTTGTGTGTGTCGGATGTGTATTATGTAGTGTGTATGTGTGTGTCTGAGCGTGTAACTGAGTTCGATGGGTGTAGTCAATATACCGAGTGTTCAAAAAAAAAAAAAAAAAGAATATAGCAAATAAAATTATTATAGTGCTGTGATATTATCGATTAGTTTTTCATTGAGGAGATGTTTGTGGGTACGTGTATGTTGTCTTGTTTTTATGTATGGTCTGTATTTTGGAGTGTGAGTAGCCACTTTGATATTTGTTTCTTGTATGTGTGTATATGTGTGATGGTTTTAATTTCCAGAGGTAGCATGTTGAATATTCTTGGCGCGTGATATTTAAAATGGTTCTGGCCAAAAGTTTTGTTTACTTTTGGTACTGAGATGCTTTGCAGCGTTCTATGCCTGGTTTCATAGGAGTGGGGGATAGGCGTTCGCAGGGTGGGTTGTTGGTGATAAAGGATGAGAAGGGACTGTAGGTACAAATGATTAATATTTAACACCATAGCATTTTGATACAATTGCACGGTTGGGTATAAGCGTGGTTTCTTTAGGATAATGCGAAGTAGGATGTTCTGGATGGTTTGGAGTGGAAAAAGATTTGTTTTGAAAGCACCTCCCCAGGCAGCGATTCCGTACGTGAGCAATGACTGGCATAGAGCGTAGTAAACCATTATTAAGGTCCGTTCAGGCATTATTCGTCGTAAAGTTGCAAATATATATATTAATTTTCGTAGTCTATTTGTTAAGTTCTGTATATGTGTTGTCCATTTTAGTCTGTAGTCTATAGTTAGTCCCAAATATTTTATATTGTCAACTTTCGTCAGTACAGTACAGTTACAATGTGGTGTCCGTCCGTCACATGCGTGCAGTCTTAATAATGGGCTGATCGGCTGCCCTGCGTTAGTGGCGGTAAACAACATATAGTTGGTTTTTTCTTTGTTTAGGCTTAACAAGTTGTTGTTTAGCCATTTGTATACTTTGCTCATGCCGATTTCAGCTCTAGTAACGGTTTCGTCCCATGTGTAACCAGAGAAGTACAGAACGGTGTCATCCGCATATGATAAGATCGAACCCCCGGTTTCCATGTTACACAGGTCATTTACATATATTAAAAATAAAAGTGGTCCTAGTACTGTTCCCTGTGGAACACCGAAACCGACGGTTCGATCCTCACTCCGTACTGACCCCATTCTGACCGTCTGAGTTCTATCAGAGAGATAACTTTCAAACCAACTGTGGGACATATTGCGTATTCCAATATTGGCTAGCTTCTGGAGAAGGATTTTATGGGAAACTGTATCAAATGCTTTAGCAAGATCTAAGAAAATAGCTAAAACTTTTTTGTCACTGTCCACATCCGTCACTATGTTTTGGGTCAGTCTAACTAGTGCGTCATTTGTGCCACGTCCTTGTCTAAATCCATACTGATTGTCCGATAGTATATGGTATTTGTCTAAGTACGAAGTCAGTCGTATCTTCATTGCTTTTTCAAGCAATTTAGAAAGGGTGTTTAATAGAGATATCGGTCTGTAGTTACTTGGTACACTTTTATCACCTGCTTTATATATAGGACAAACTATTGCCTTTTTGAAATGCGTGGGAAATATTCCTTGTAAGATGCTAAGGTTAAATATATAAGTTAGTGGAGAGGATATTTTCCATTTAATTTTTTTTAATAACGTCGATGTTATATTGTCAGGTCCTGGAGCACTGTTCGTCTGTAGTTCGTCGATTAGTTTAACTATTTCCTCGTCAACAAGTGGTGTCAAATATATAGATTGTGAAGTGGTAGGAAGCTGGGCCACAGAAGCTACTAACTGATCCTCAGTAAGGTGTTGTTCATTTAAAATAACGTTTGCTAATTTATTGCCAATACCAGTGAAATGCTCGTTCAACACATTAGCTGCGACCTCTGGATGTGATTTTGCATTTATAATGCCTGTTCCTGTGTTCAATGTTTGTATGTTTTGTTTTTGTTTGTCTGAGTCTGTGTGTATTGCGTTTTTTATTATTTTCCATGTTTTCTGCATGTTGTTTTTATTTTGTGTTAATTGTGTTCTATAGTAGTGTTCTTTGGTTGATTTGATTATTTTATTACATATGTTTCTGTATCGTTTATAGTAGTTTTGCAATTGTATGTTATTAGGGAATCGTTTTGATTTTTTGTGAAGTGTATCTCTTTTTTTCAATGATTTTAATATGGAATCGGTGATCCATGGTTTTAATCTTGTCTGCCTGTGTGAGATTGTCCGTGTTTGTGTTGAATTGGAAATGTGTTTTTGCAGTGTGGTAATGAATGTGTCTGTGGCTGAATTTGTGTCTGTTGCAGTGTATGTGTCTGTCCATGTTTCCAGATCCAGAAATTCTTGTAGCTGTGTGTAATTTATTCTTTGGACTGTGTGGCTTCGTGATATGTGTGCGTGTTTAATGTTCTGAACAAATATCATTGTGGCATAGTGATCTGTAATGGTGGTTTCAAGAATAGCAGATACTACACGTTTTTCAGTGCGGATGGCAATGTGATCAATGCACGATACAGAGTTATTAGCAACCCTAGTTGGTTTAGTGATTGCCGGGACTAGTCTATATTCTCCCAGCAAATTTAGATAGTCTTCGGCTTGTCTGTGAGGATTTGCCCAATGAGTGTTGATATTCATGTCGCCGGCAAAAACGATGTCTCGTCCGTCTAATTGTTGCAATTTTTCTCTAATGTTTGTAATAAATACGTTGACATCAGTTTCCGCCGGCGACCTGTATATCGCCACTATTGTGATATTATTGTCTAAGTTTATTTCTAAATAATTTGCTTTTTGGATTTTGGACTCTGTCACCGTTACATTGTGCATCTTTTTCACGTATACTACTATTCCATCATTTTGGTTATTGTTTTGTTGTGTTGAAAAGTGTATGTAACCTGTGATGTGTTTGGGTGTGTACATGTTGTTTAACCAACACTCCGTTAAGATTATAACATCATAGTCAAATTTTAATGCCTGTAGCAGAACTAAAAGTTCATCAAAATTCTTGTTTATACTACGTATATTTAGATTTATAATCTTAAGGGAGTGTTGTGCGTTTGATAATGTGTTAATTATGTTTATGTCGTGTGTCGTGGTCTCCTCAATGGCACTAAATGTTTCAATATCTTGTAAGATATCTTCCATTAGTACACTATTTTACTTTATAATGTAAATAAAGATAAATATGTAAAGAAAAAAAATAAAATAAAAAAATAACGATTTGAACACTCGGTGTATTATGATGTGAGTATAGTGTCTTGTGATATGTGTTTGTGTTATAATTTTTATAGAAGCCATAATTAGTTTTAATAATTGTAAAATAATAGTAAAAATAGTAACAATTTCAGCTATATTGTTCGCTAAAAAAAAAAAAAAAAAAACAAAAACAAAACAAAATTATAATAATGATAAAGAAAAGGCGAATGCGATTGAATAATATTAGTGGATAATATAGCTTTCTTTTTTTAAGCGAAAAATATGTTTATAATTCATTTCAAATTTTAACCTATTAAATGTTTTAAATGTAAATAATATAACATAAAAAATAATTTGTCTTATTAATGATTCAAAAATCAGTTCAATTCGGTGTCGTGCAGGACAGTGCAATCTTGAATTGCAGCGGTTCTAAACACGCGGTTTTCTTTTAGTTTACAACTCAACATAACTTATTTTATTTAAAAAAAAAAAACACAACATTGAAAATAACATTAGACGTTAATGACCTAAGCTGACGGGCGTCTATCATTTACAATAATCTCACACATTATACCATTACCTATATTACACAATTTTATCACTGATATCAGCATGACTTCGTATGTGGATGGCTGGTGAATCCTCTGATTTCCTCGTAAGTACCTTCCCTCCTCTAAACCAGGTGAACTTGTAACCTTTCTCCTTAGCTTGTATTTTTGTATCCCAAAGAAGCTGTCGAAAATAAGGACATATCGATTCATTAATATATATTCGATGACTACCTGCGACATTTATTTCCTCACAAGTAATTTGGATTAGACGTTTTTTTAGCATTTCATCTCTTATTTTAATGTTTGTAAAAGCTACGATAATGCTTTGATGGCCACTTTTGCGCCTGGACTTTATGCGATGAGCCACTGATATGTCGGAACTATTTATTTGCATTCCGACTGCTGTAGCAACTTTAATTATTATATCCTCCACACCAGTTTCTCCTGGTCTATTTGGGACTTCGCATATCTCTAGCTGATTTCTGCGGCTATATTGTTCTTGGATAGCCATTCTTTCGTTCAGATTCATTATTTCCTTTTCTTTCTCATCCAATTTTATTTTTAATTGTTCGACTGTTTCATTAATTACTTGGATTTTTTCTATTTTTGAAATAATTTCTTCATATTTCTCTGCCATTATTTTCATGTTCTCCTGTGTCTCCTTCTGATTTTGAGCGATTTTTTCAATAAGCTTAGATTCACTTGACTTCATCTGTTTTTCTATTTTTTCTGAAATTGCTGCAAACTGTGTGGCTAAAAATTCAGCTGATATAATTTCAGTGTCTGTTGTACTCAGTTTACGAGGCTGTTCCTTCGTTTTGCAATTGGGACATTTCCATTTGGCCCGATTTACTGTCGCTAGTTTTTTGAAATTAGTTTCAGCAAAATTTGCGCATCTGAAATCATATACCTTCATACACGCACTGCATTCTATGTCTTCGTTAGGCGCGATATCTGTTTCACAACGATCACACTTCATGTTGTCGCAAAATGAAACTTTTTGATACCACTGTCACACACAGAATCTATTTTAGATTGTTTTTTTTACTAAAATATGGACACTTCGATTTTGTTTTTTAATAAAATCGAACAATTTAGCTGAAATTATAATATTTTACTAAATTTTACTTCACTGTTCGTGCACTATTGCATTGAGCTAGCTTTTAAACAAATTGTTTTAAATATTTATTCACTGATTATATTTTTAATAAATGATTATGCGAGAGCACACAAAAACACGTCCGTACAATTCAAAAATTCAAATATATTTCTATTTTGAACTAATCGCGAAAACGTTTGTGACGTCACGCCTCTGTGACAGCTGACATTAGATGTTGTATTTATGGGTGTAGAACTGTGGGTCAGAGGTATTTCTTAGAAAGGTATGTAAATATACTGAATGATATTAATTATATTAAGTATTTTCTTAAATGTAGGCACTTTGTAGTAAAAATATGACGGTTTTATTTAGTTGCGAGTTAACTAGCCTCAAAAATAACCTATGACATAAGTATTATAAAATATCACAAAAAAAAAAAAACGAACAAACAACAAATCATCTAATTAAATGATGTAGAAGTGAATGATCGCAACAAAAATTTAAGCGACACGGTGATTATTTACTTCAAGTGTTTATATTATCATTGATTTAGGAAGGCGTGACGTCATGGCCCCCACATTGGATTGTGGGCCCTGTAACCAGGATCTGGGTCGGGCCCCCCCTAACATATGCCTATTTTTCTTTGTCTTCGGACAAGAATCTTCGCAGAGTTAGAGTGGGGGCGAGTAGAGGGAGTAGGTGGGGCCCGTGCGTGCTGTTGTATACAAAGTAATATCTATTTTACTCTACACTGTTTTTATATTTTAATATTTTCATTTATTTTGATAATAAAGCTATGATCCACTGCAAATACTTCTTGAGTAAAAAACCAGGGCCCCCTCTGAGCCCGGGCCCTGTTACCAGAGTTGCACCAGCCCCACCATTGTGGGGGCCATGCGTGACGTCATTCGGTGTTTCAGTCAACATGGTCGAATGCAGTATTTTATACTTTCATTTTATAAAAAAATTTATTAGGTAATCTCAATGTTTACATTAACACTAAGTCATTTTTTAGAATCCTTTCAACATATATTTTTCTCTAAAACTATTTGTTCTTTAATTCCCGCTATTTTAAAATTATACATCGCTATTTATTTTTGAGCTTCTGAAAATTGTGTAGCATAGTTTTAAAATTTTTTTAATGGCATCTCTAACTTTGAAACACATAGGACTCTTCGTATATTTTGTTTACATAAATACGGTTTCCATATTTTATTTTTACCTGTAAATCCCATTATATTCATAAGTTATAATAACTTAATTATTATATTTACATAAAATTAATTAGATCAATATTTCGTTGAAGCGAAATACTTTTACGTTTGAAAAAAAGGACTGTAAGCATTTGTCTGAAAAAATGAAAATAAAAAACGGAACGAATTATCAAAATTAGTACAGTTATTTTTTTTTCGTAAAACGAATCACTCAAAATAAACATTAATACCAATTTATATTTCCAAAAAAATTCGTACTGTGCCTATTTTATGTATTTTCCATAAGCAGATAGGTTAAACAAATCTAAATTATATTTTTATCAACAATATAAGATTTATAAACCCTAAATAAATAAAATTTTCCACGAATTTTTCAGACTGCTTTATTAAAAATCCATAATCCATTTACGTTTGAGTCCGAATTGAGTCCAAATCCAGATTGAAATAATTATTATAGAATAATAGCCGTATTTGCAGGGCGTTGTAATATATTCATTAATAGCGGTCCCGCCCGGTTTCACCCGGGTGCAAAAGAACGAATGGGGGAGGGAGGGACATGAGTACACACATTCATTTTAGTTTATCGAGATGAATGTTGTGTCCAAATTTCATGATGATCGGAATTACCGTTCAAAAGTTTTTGTCGGACGGACAAATTTTGAATTACATTTTGCAATATTTTTCATTGATGCTCCGCTCCTATTGGTCGTAGCGTGATCTTATATAGCCTATAGCCTTCCTCGATAAATGGGCTATCTAACAAAAACAAAAATTTTTAATTCGAACCAGTAGTTCCTGAGATTAACGCGTTCAACCAAACAAACAAACTCTTCAGCTTTATATATTAGTATAGATGTTACGGTTAATACAAGAAAGTAGTTTATTCGCGAATTAACCGGCTAATACCCGAATTAACCTACGTCAAGGATTGGTTAATTCGGGTAATTAGCCGATTAATTCGCGAATTAACTACTTTCTTGTATTAACCGTAGGTAACATAGATATATTAAATTTTTTATGTATTTTATTATTTGTGTATACTTAGCCGTGTCCAGGCTTGTAAAAAATACCGTTTAAAAGTACCAAGTGGCAAGTACCAGTGACAAAGCCGTTAATAATAATCGGATTTCTCACTGTTCAGTGTAGTGACTACAGACTACCTACCGGTCACCAACCAGCGAAAATCGGAGAAAAAATAAACATCACGTAAGAAACATTACAAACGTAACGAAAAAAAGATAAAATAAGCTTCTTTTTTTTATAAATTGTTTATGGCCTGACTCTTGTCTTTGGCCAGTTGCCGAATTTATATGTTTTAACAATAAGCTCCTTTCCAACCTCTGATACACAGTCATGTGCAGTAGCTAGAACCATAGATCTATGGCTAAGATGTGCTTCCAACCACAAGAGCTGTCCATTAAGCCAGCTTTTAAGGAACGGAACTCTCAAGAAATCCCTTTTATTTTATAGAAGCACACATTAAATGATTACAACTGAAAGACACTGCAACCTGCCTCGCCGCACCGGGGCCAAATGTGAGGCAAATTCTCGCTAATTACTCCTCATCGCATATTTGGGCTATTCCAAAATAATATTTGTAACTGTGAAATGATTTAACAGTCAATAAAATAATCCAACGAACCATGACAAATGTAATTTCGCGGAGCCCTGGTGAATTTTCCACGGAGCCCACTTCAGAAATTATGCTTTAAGTCGCAAAACAGTGCATTATCGACTAATGCGCACAAAACCGATACAAAACTATTTTAGCTTTAGCCACTGAGCATGACTGTTTTAGTACAAGTTCCCATTATCCTACTATTTACTTATTATTCAGTACAATATCAATCTTAAGAAAATTTTCATGTTGTCGCTATCAGACAAATGGGGTCTTTTATTCTGTTGACGAATTTGTGACTGCAGAAGTCAAAATAAGCTAAATTGTACTAAATTGTAATTGATGAAGTTTTATCCACATTATGGTTTTATTCAACTAATAAATTATTATTATTATTATACGGGGAACCCTTAGGATATACTTATTATTTTTTCAATTATAAAATTGTGATATATTATTAATACCAAATTATGTACAATTTGAAAAAATAAATCTTCTTTCTTTCAAAAATACTTCAAACAAAAGTCACACCAATATGATTTTCCTTCAGTATGTAGTAGTTTGTGAGAATTCAAAGTGCTTAAGTGAGTGAAACACTTTTTAAAAATGTCACATTTATTATTTTTCTTACTAGCGCGTGTACCCTTGTGACTTTCTGAAAAGCGCTAAATTTAATGTTATCTTTCTTTACACGTGTCTGTAATCCGAAATTGATGCTATTTCACTTTACTGGCTTTCTTGAACTTCTCACGATTCAACGAGGCATTTTTAATTTTTTCTTCAAATTTTTCAAAATACTCTCTCACATCATAAGAACGAAGTTATGCGGGATTTCCCGATGTGACTAAAACCGACCTTTGTGTCTTCGCAACTGATTTCGCTAACACTATTAGAAAAATCATTTTCTGTGTCATCAGTAAATTCCGTCAGAATTAATGAGCTGTCGTCCATCGGTATGTCTTTGAATTCGGATTTTAAAGACATTTCCTCAGTATTTTTGCATACCGAGTTAAAATTTGCAGGTTCTTCCACTTTCCAATTGATCTTCGTGTCTCCCACCAATTTACTGTAGCCAATATTGTTAATTGATTCCTCAACATCCTTAGAAAAAGGTTCTGCAAATAAATGTACAACGAATGATTACATTTGTAAACATATAAAAATTCATCTGACATAAGAAAATTGCATTTGTCAGTACTTAAAGTGATTGACTGAGTGAAACATTTTTTACAAACAACAATTTGATATTGTTCCACACCAGTATGTGCCAGTTTCTGGGTATTTAATTAAATAACATTTACATCTTCTATTTGATGTCAATTTAATAGAGCTGTAACAAACCGTATGTATTCGTTACTGATATGAGTAACGGGTACATCGTCTGTTAACAAGTAACGAATCGTTACTTACAAATTCAGTTCGACTCGTTTGATACGGTTATACGAATACAATGCAATATTATGTATCATAATCATAATATAACATGCCTCATGCGGATGTGTGAATTGAAACCAGGAACGGTTCACCTAGCAACTGATTACGTTTAAATTTAAAACCGATCATTCCCGACACTGTTTGTGTTAAAAGTTATTGCACTCGCACTGTGACGATTTTTTACGTGCTAAACAGTTGGGCGTACGTTTAACGTTATTAACTTTTTATGGATGAATGAATAATATTTAGTGTTAACGGTTAAGATATTTATTAACGAGGTAAGTAATTTTTTATTTTGATAACATAAGTGATAAGAGTTATTATGTATTTTTGCTTTTGTTTAACATTAAAATTTACAGTGCATAATTTTTAAATTGAAAATTTGGATAGACTATTATTCCAACTGGATGTTTAATAAATCGCTTTAATAAAGCGCTTTCAACAAATTATTGTATTATTGTTATTGTGATATTCGGGGTTATTCTTACGTATATATTTATACACTAATAGTCCAAGAGACGGCTGCAGAAACTGTGTATTCATAAGGTGGACGAACGAAAAAATTAGAAATGATAGTTAAGACCATAATTAAGAAAGATCGCGAAGTTTGCCTGCGAAAATCCTGCCGAAACAATGTTTTTTTAATTTGTTTATCAGTTAAATAAATATGGTAACAATCTTTTAAAGGTGGACAGAAAATAACATAATGATGTTGTAGGGGAGAGCGAGATGAATAAAACCATATAAGGTTGCCTATTCCCACCTTGCCGCGCACCCCGGCAGCCAGGCGTAAGGGGGTCGTTTTTTTATTAATAATTATCGTCATCAGGTGGACGTATAAATGAGGTATCAAATAAAAGTCTCGACCTCCTCTACATATCGAACTAAGGTTGCCTGCTCAAAACCTGCCGAAAAACTAGGTTGCCTGGAAAAAACTTTCTCGGTGCGCGAGCCAGCTTTTCACCAAGCGCGAGATGTATAATCGCGATTAATTCGTCTAAAACAAGCCGAAACGAGTTTTTAGCGATAATTCATTTCACCTAGCGATATTGCAATGTGTCAATTGGCAAAATACATCTATAGATTAACATTACCCTCATCAATCGACCAACCACTTTTACCCGTTTTACCAGTTTCAGAGTAGATTTTATATATAACAAAGTCGATAAACAATACAAATCAATGAAATGGATTTTTTGTCATTTTAATTTCCGTCATAGAATTTGATTTTCGGTTATATCCTGCTGAAAATCGAAAGAAAACGGGTACGGAACGTTACATTAATACCTTCACCTTTTGAAATATATCGATCGCCCATAAGCCACAATGTAATATTTCATAAGTCTCAAAATATGACGAAACGAATGAATAGTATGTCTCAAAGTCGAGGACCCCCCTCGTTTCACGTCACAATGTAAAATTTGAAAAAGTACAGGCACACTTCGCGATCTTTCTTAATTATGGTCTTAACTATCATTTCTAATTTTATCGTTCGTCCACCTTATGAAGAGACATTTTCTGCAGCCGTCTCTTGGACTATAATATTCAGTGCAGTGAATAAAGTACGAATGAAGTCATGACTCATGTCGTATCACGTATGCGACGCACTTTGATGCGAGCTACATGCTTAATGCTTGATGCTGTTAAGTACACTATTGTATGTCGTATGAAAAGTAACGAGTAACGGGTACTGGTTCTTTAAGTAAAGAATACATACGGGTACACAATTTCTCGTTACTTTTACAGCTCTACAATTTAATATTGTTTCTCAGCGGTATGTATACGTTTGTGGTGATTTAAATAGCCCGAGTTATTGAAACAGTTTTTACAAATGTCACAATGATATGGTTTCTTACCTGTATGTAGCCGTTTGTGATCATTTAAATAGCTCTTTCTAGTGAAACATTTATTACAAATGTCACATTGATATGGTTTCTCACCAGTATGTATCAGTTTGTGTCTATTTAAAATGTCTGACCTAGTAAAACACTTCTTACAAATGTCACATTGATATGGTTTCTCACCAGTATGTATCAGTTTGTGTCTATTTAAAATGTCTGACCTAGTAAAACACTTCTTACAAATGTCACATTAATATGGTTTTTTACCAGTATGTGTCAGTTTGTGAGTATTTAAATAGCCCTTTGTAGTGAAACATTTATTACAAATGTCACATTGATATGGTTTCTCACCAGTATGTATCAGTTTGTGTCTATTTAAAATGGCTGACCTAGTAAAACACTTCTTACAAATGTCACATTGATATGGTTTCTCACCAGTATGTATCAGTTTGTGTCTATTTAAAATGTCTGACCTAGTAAAACACTTCTTACAAATGTCACATTAATATGGTTTTTTACCAGTATGTGTCAGTTTGTGAGTATTTAAATAGCCCTTTGTAGTGAAACATTTATTACAAATGTCACATTGATATGGTTTCTCACCAGTATGTATCAGTTTGTGTCTATTTAAAATGTCTGACCTAGTAAAACACTTCTTACAAATGTCACATTAATATGGTTTTTTACCAGTATGTGTCAGTTTGTGAGTATTTAAATAGCCCTTTGTAGTGAAACATTTATTACAAATGTCACATTGATATGGTTTCTCACCAGTATGTATCAGTTTGTGTCTATTTAAAATGGCTGACCTAGTAAAACACTTCTTACAAATGTCACATTGATATGGTTTCTCACCAGTATGTATCAGTTTGTGTCTATTTAAAATGTCTGACCTAGTAAAACACTTCTTACAAATGTCACATTAATATGGTTTCTCACCAGTATGTATCAGTTTGTGTCTATTTAAAATGTCTGACCTAGTAAAACACTTCTTACAAATGTCACATTGATATGGTTTCTCACCAGTATGTATCAGTTTGTGTCTATTTAAAATGGCTGACCTAGTAAAACACTTCTTACAAATGTCACATTGATATGGTTTCTCACCAGTATGTATCAGTTTGTGTCTATTTAAAATGTCTGACCTAGTAAAACACTTCTTACAAATGTCACATTGATATGGTTTCTCACCAGTATGTATCAGTTTGTGTCTATTTAAAATGTCTGACCTAGTAAAACACTTCTTACAAATGTCACATTAATATGGTTTTTTACCAGTATGTGTCAGTTTGTGAGTATTTAAATAGCCCTTTGTAGTGAAACATTTATTACAAATGTCACATTGATATGGTTTCTCACCAGTATGTATCAGTTTGTGAACATTTAAACCGCCTGACTGAGTAAAACACTTCTTACAAATGTCACATTGATATGGTTTCTCACCACTATGTATCAGTTTGTGTTGGTTTAAAATGTCTGACCTAGTAAAACACTTCTTACAAATGTCACATTAATATGGTTTTTTACCAGTATGTGTCAGTTTGTGAGTATTTAAATAGCCCTTTGTAGTGAAACATTTATTACAAATGTCACATTGATATGGTTTCTCACCAGTATGTATCAGTTTGTGTCTATTTAAAATGTCTGACCTAGTAAAACACTTCTTACAAATGTCACATTAATATGGTTTTTTACCAGTATGTGTCAGTTTGTGAGTATTTAAATAGCCCTTTGTAGTGAAACATTTATTACAAATGTCACATTGATATGGTTTCTCACCAGTATGTATCAGTTTGTGTCTATTTAAAATGGCTGACCTAGTAAAACACTTCTTACAAATGTCACATTGATATGGTTTCTCACCAGTATGTATCAGTTTGTGTCTATTTAAAATGTCTGACCTAGTAAAACACTTCTTACAAATGTCACATTGATATGGTTTCTCACCAGTATGTATCAGTTTGTGTCTATTTAAAATGTCTGACCTAGTAAAACACTTCTTACAAATGTCACATTAATATGGTTTTTTACCAGTATGTGTCAGTTTGTGAGTATTTAAATAGCCCTTTGTAGTGAAACATTTATTACAAATGTCACATTGATATGGTTTCTCACCAGTATGTATCAGTTTGTGTCTATTTAAAATGGCTGACCTAGTAAAACACTTCTTACAAATGTCACATTGATATGGTTTCTCACCAGTATGTATCAGTTTGTGTCTATTTAAAATGTCTGACCTAGTAAAACACTTCTTACAAATGTCACATTAATATGGTTTTTTACCAGTATGTGTCAGTTTGTGAGTATTTAAATAGCCCTTTGTAGTGAAACATTTATTACAAATGTCACATTGATATGGTTTCTCACCAGTATGTATCAGTTTGTGTCTATTTAAAATGGCTGACCTAGTAAAACACTTCTTACAAATGTCACATTGATATGGTTTCTCACCAGTATGTATCAGTTTGTGTCTATTTAAAATGTCTGACCTAGTAAAACACTTCTTACAAATGTCACATTAATATGGTTTTTTACCAGTATGTGTCAGTTTGTGAGTATTTAAATAGCCCTTTGTAGTGAAACATTTATTACAAATGTCACATTGATATGGTTTCTCACCAGTATGTATCAGTTTGTGTCTATTTAAAATGGCTGACCTAGTAAAACACTTCTTACAAATGTCACATTGATATGGTTTCTCACCAGTATGTATCAGTTTGTGTCTATTTAAAATGTCTGACCTAGTAAAACACTTCTTACAAATGTCACATTAATATGGTTTTTTACCAGTATGTGTCAGTTTGTGAGTATTTAAATAGCCCTTTGTAGTGAAACATTTATTACAAATGTCACATTGATATGGTTTCTCACCAGTATGTATCAGTTTGTGTCTATTTAAAATGGCTGACATAGTAAAACACTTCTTACAAATGTCACATTGATATGGTTTCTCACCAGTATGTATCAGTTTGTGTCTATTTAAAATGTCTGACCTAGTAAAACACTTCTTACAAATGTCACATTAATATGGTTTTTTACCAGTATGTGTCAGTTTGTGAGTATTTAAATAGCCCTTTGTAGTGAAACATTTATTACAAATGTCACATTGATATGGTTTCTCACCAGTATGTATCAGTTTGTGTCTATTTAAAATGTCTGACCTAGTAAAACACTTCTTACAAATGTCACATTAATATGGTTTTTTACCAGTATGTGTCAGTTTGTGAGTATTTAAATAGCCCTTTGTAGTGAAACATTTATTACAAATGTCACATTGATATGGTTTCTCACCAGTATGTATCAGTTTGTGTCTATTTAAAATGTCTGACCTAGTAAAACACTTCTTACAAATGTCACATTAATATGGTTTTTTACCAGTATGTGTCAGTTTGTGAGTATTTAAATAGCCCTTTGTAGTGAAACATTTATTACAAATGTCACATTGATATGGTTTCTCACCAGTATGTATCAGTTTGTGTCTATTTAAAATGGCTGACCTAGTAAAACACTTCTTACAAATGTCACATTGATATGGTTTCTCACCAGTATGTATCAGTTTGTGTCTATTTAAAATGTCTGACCTAGTAAAACACTTCTTACAAATGTCACATTAATATGGTTTTTTACCAGTATGTGTCAGTTTGTGAGTATTTAAATAGCCCTTTGTAGTGAAACATTTATTACAAATGTCACATTGATATGGTTTCTCACCAGTATGTATCAGTTTGTGTCTATTTAAAATGGCTGACCTAGTAAAACACTTCTTACAAATGTCACATTGATATGGTTTCTCACCAGTATGTATCAGTTTGTGTCTATTTAAAATGTCTGACCTAGTAAAACACTTCTTACAAATGTCACATTAATATGGTTTTTTACCAGTATGTGTCAGTTTGTGAGTATTTAAATAGCCCTTTGTAGTGAAACATTTATTACAAATGTCACATTGATATGGTTTCTCACCAGTATGTATCAGTTTGTGTCTATTTAAAATGGCTGACATAGTAAAACACTTCTTACAAATGTCACATTGATATGGTTTCTCACCAGTATGTATCAGTTTGTGTCTATTTAAAATGTCTGACCTAGTAAAACACTTCTTACAAATGTCACATTAATATGGTTTTTTACCAGTATGTGTCAGTTTGTGAGTATTTAAATAGCCCTTTGTAGTGAAACATTTATTACAAATGTCACATTGATATGGTTTCTCACCAGTATGTATCAGTTTGTGTCTATTTAAAATGTCTGACCTAGTAAAACACTTCTTACAAATGTCACATTAATATGGTTTTTTACCAGTATGTGTCAGTTTGTGAGTATTTAAATAGCCCTTTGTAGTGAAACATTTATTACAAATGTCACATTGATATGGTTTCTCACCAGTATGTATCAGTTTGTGTCTATTTAAAATGGCTGACCTAGTAAAACACTTCTTACAAATGTCACATTGATATGGTTTCTCACCAGTATGTATCAGTTTGTGTCTATTTAAAATGTCTGACCTAGTAAAACACTTCTTACAAATGTCACATTAATATGGTTTTTTACCAGTATGTGTCAGTTTGTGAGTATTTAAATAGCCCTTTGTAGTGAAACATTTATTACAAATGTCACATTGATATGGTTTCTCACCAGTATGTATCAGTTTGTGTCTATTTAAAATGGCTGACCTAGTAAAACACTTCTTACAAATGTCACATTGATATGGTTTCTCACCAGTATGTATCAGTTTGTGTCTATTTAAAATGTCTGACCTAGTAAAACACTTCTTACAAATGTCACATTAATATGGTTTTTTACCAGTATGTGTCAGTTTGTGAGTATTTAAATAGCCCTTTGTAGTGAAACATTTATTACAAATGTCACATTGATATGGTTTCTCACCAGTATGTATCAGTTTGTGTCTATTTAAAATGTCTGACCTAGTAAAACACTTCTTACAAATGTCACATTAATATGGTTTTTTACCAGTATGTGTCAGTTTGTGAGTATTTAAATAGCCCTTTGTAGTGAAACATTTATTACAAATGTCACATTGATATGGTTTCTCACCAGTATGTATCAGTTTGTGTCTATTTAAAATGGCTGACCTAGTAAAACACTTCTTACAAATGTCACATTGATATGGTTTCTCACCAGTATGTATCAGTTTGTGTCTATTTAAAATGTCTGACCTAGTAAAACACTTCTTACAAATGTCACATTAATATGGTTTTTTACCAGTATGTGTCAGTTTGTGAGTATTTAAATAGCCCTTTGTAGTGAAACATTTATTACAAATGTCACATTGATATGGTTTCTCACCAGTATGTATCAGTTTGTGTCTATTTAAAATGTCTGACCTAGTAAAACACTTCTTACAAATGTCACATTAATATGGTTTTTTACCAGTATGTGTCAGTTTGTGAGTATTTAAATAGCCCTTTGTAGTGAAACATTTATTACAAATGTCACATTGATATGGTTTCTCACCAGTATGTATCAGTTTGTGTCTATTTAAAATGGCTGACCTAGTAAAACACTTCTTACAAATGTCACATTGATATGGTTTCTCACCAGTATGTATCAGTTTGTGTCTATTTAAAATGTCTGACCTAGTAAAACACTTCTTACAAATGTCACATTGATATGGTTTCTCACCAGTATGTATCAGTTTGTGTCTATTTAAAATGTCTGACCTAGTAAAACACTTCTTACAAATGTCACATTAATATGGTTTTTTACCAGTATGTGTCAGTTTGTGAGTATTTAAATAGCCCTTTGTAGTGAAACATTTATTACAAATGTCACATTGATATGGTTTCTCACCAGTATGTATCAGTTTGTGTCTATTTAAAATGGCTGACCTAGTAAAACACTTCTTACAAATGTCACATTGATATGGTTTCTCACCAGTATGTATCAGTTTGTGTCTATTTAAAATGTCTGACCTAGTAAAACACTTCTTACAAATGTCACATTAATATGGTTTTTTACCAGTATGTGTCAGTTTGTGAGTATTTAAATAGCCCTTTGTAGTGAAACATTTATTACAAATGTCACATTGATATGGTTTCTCACCAGTATGTATCAGTTTGTGTCTATTTAAAATGGCTGACATAGTAAAACACTTCTTACAAATGTCACATTGATATGGTTTCTCACCAGTATGTATCAGTTTGTGTCTATTTAAAATGTCTGACCTAGTAAAACACTTCTTACAAATGTCACATTAATATGGTTTTTTACCAGTATGTGTCAGTTTGTGAGTATTTAAATAGCCCTTTGTAGTGAAACATTTATTACAAATGTCACATTGATATGGTTTCTCACCAGTATGTATCAGTTTGTGTCTATTTAAAATGTCTGACCTAGTAAAACACTTCTTACAAATGTCACATTAATATGGTTTTTTACCAGTATGTGTCAGTTTGTGAGTATTTAAATAGCCCTTTGTAGTGAAACATTTATTACAAATGTCACATTGATATGGTTTCTCACCAGTATGTATCAGTTTGTGTCTATTTAAAATGGCTGACCTAGTAAAACACTTCTTACAAATGTCACATTGATATGGTTTCTCACCAGTATGTATCAGTTTGTGTCTATTTAAAATGTCTGACCTAGTAAAACACTTCTTACAAATGTCACATTAATATGGTTTTTTACCAGTATGTGTCAGTTTGTGAGTATTTAAATAGCCCTTTGTAGTGAAACATTTATTACAAATGTCACATTGATATGGTTTCTCACCAGTATGTATCAGTTTGTGTCTATTTAAAATGTCTGACCTAGTAAAACACTTCTTACAAATGTCACATTAATATGGTTTTTTACCAGTATGTGTCAGTTTGTGAGTATTTAAATAGCCCTTTGTAGTGAAACATTTATTACAAATGTCACATTGATATGGTTTCTCACCAGTATGTATCAGTTTGTGTCTATTTAAAATGGCTGACCTAGTAAAACACTTCTTACAAATGTCACATTGATATGGTTTCTCACCAGTATGTATCAGTTTGTGTCTATTTAAAATGGCTGACCTAGTAAAACACTTCTTACAAATGTCACATTGATATGGTTTCTCACCAGTATGTATCAGTTTGTGTCTATTTAAAATGTCTGACCTAGTAAAACACTTCTTACAAATGTCACATTAATATGGTTTTTTACCAGTATGTGTCAGTTTGTGAGTATTTAAATAGCCCTTTGTAGTGAAACATTTATTACAAATGTCACATTGATATGGTTTCTCACCAGTATGTATCAGTTTGTGTCTATTTAAAATGGCTGACCTAGTAAAACACTTCTTACAAATGTCACATTGATATGGTTTCTCACCAGTATGTATCAGTTTGTGTCTATTTAAAATGGCTGACCTAGTAAAACACTTCTTACAAATGTCACATTGATATGGTTTCTCACCAGTATGTATCAGTTTGTGTCTATTTAAAATGTCTGACCTAGTAAAACACTTCTTACAAATGTCACATTAATATGGTTTTTTACCAGTATGTGTCAGTTTGTGAGTATTTAAATAGCCCTTTGTAGTGAAACATTTATTACAAATGTCACATTGATATGGTTTCTCACCAGTATGTATCAGTTTGTGTCTATTTAAAATGTCTGACCTAGTAAAACACTTCTTACAAATGTCACATTAATATGGTTTTTTACCAGTTATTGTCAGTTTGTGAGTATTTAAATAGCCCTTTGTAGTGAAACATTTATTACAAATGTCACATTGATATGGTTTCTCACCAGTATGTATCAGTTTGTGTCTATTTAAAATGGCTGACCTAGTAAAACACTTCTTACAAATGTCACATTGATATGGTTTCTCACCAGTATGTATCAGTTTGTGTCTATTTAAAATGGCTGACCTAGTAAAACACTTCTTACAAATGTCACATTGATATGGTTTCTCACCAGTATGTATCAGTTTGTGTCTATTTAAAATGTCTGACCTAGTAAAACACTTCTTACAAATGTCACATTAATATGGTTTCTCACCAGTATGTATCAGTTTGTGTCTATTTAAAATGTCTGACCTAGTAAAACACTTCTTACAAATGTCACATTAATATGGTTTTTTACCAGTATGTGTCAGTTTGTGAGTATTTAAATAGCCCTTTGTAGTGAAACATTTATTACAAATGTCACATTGATATGGTTTCTCACCAGTATGTATCAGTTTGTGTCTATTTAAAATGGCTGACCTAGTAAAACACTTCTTACAAATGTCACATTGATATGGTTTCTCACCAGTATGTATCAGTTTGTGTCTATTTAAAATGGCTGACCTAGTAAAACACTTCTTACAAATGTCACATTGATATGGTTTCTCACCAGTATGTATCAGTTTGTGTCTATTTAAAATGTCTGACCTAGTAAAACACTTCTTACAAATGTCACATTAATATGGTTTTTTACCAGTATGTGTCAGTTTGTGAGTATTTAAATAGCCCTTTGTAGTGAAACATTTATTACAAATGTCACATTGATATGGTTTCTCACCAGTATGTATCAGTTTGTGTCTATTTAAAATGGCTGACCTAGTAAAACACTTCTTACAAATGTCACATTGATATGGTTTCTCACCAGTATGTATCAGTTTGTGTCTATTTAAAATGGCTGACCTAGTAAAACACTTCTTACAAATGTCACATTGATATGGTTTCTCACCAGTATGTATCAGTTTGTGTCTATTTAAAATGTCTGACCTAGTAAAACACTTCTTACAAATGTCACATTAATATGGTTTTTTACCAGTATGTGTCAGTTTGTGAGTATTTAAATAGCCCTTTGTAGTGAAACATTTATTACAAATGTCACATTGATATGGTTTCTCACCAGTATGTATCAGTTTGTGTCTATTTAAAATGGCTGACCTAGTAAAACACTTCTTACAAATGTCACATTGATATGGTTTCTCACCAGTATGTATCAGTTTGTGTCTATTTAAAATGTCTGACCTAGTAAAACACTTCTTACAAATGTCACATTAATATGGTTTTTTACCAGTATGTGTCAGTTTGTGAGTATTTAAATAGCCCTTTGTAGTGAAACATTTATTACAAATGTCACATTGATATGGTTTCTCACCAGTATGTATCAGTTTGTGTCTATTTAAAATGGCTGACCTAGTAAAACACTTCTTACAAATGTCACATTGATATGGTTTCTCACCAGTATGTATCAGTTTGTGTCTATTTAAAATGTCTGACCTAGTAAAACACTTCTTACAAATGTCACATTAATATGGTTTTTTACCAGTATGTGTCAGTTTGTGAGTATTTAAATAGCCCTTTGTAGTGAAACATTTATTACAAATGTCACATTGATATGGTTTCTCACCAGTATGTATCAGTTTGTGTCTATTTAAAATGTCTGACCTAGTAAAACACTTCTTACAAATGTCACATTAATATGGTTTTTTACCAGTATGTGTCAGTTTGTGAGTATTTAAATAGCCCTTTGTAGTGAAACATTTATTACAAATGTCACATTGATATGGTTTCTCACCAGTATGTATCAGTTTGTGAACATTTAAACCGCCTGACTGAGTAAAACACTTCTTACAAATGTCACATTGATATGGTTTCTCACCAGTATGTATCAGTTTGTGTCTATTTAAAATGTCTGACCTAGTAAAACACTTCTTACAAATGTCACATTAATATGGTTTTTTACCAGTATGTGTCAGTTTGTGAGTATTTAAATAGCCCTTTGTAGTGAAACATTTATTACAAATGTCACATTGATATGGTTTCTCACCACTATGTATCAGTTTGTGTTGGTTTAAAATGTCTGACCTAGTAAAACACTTCTTACAAATGTCACATTAATATGGTTTTTTACCAGTATGTGTCAGTTTGTGAGTATTTAAATAGCCCTTTGTAGTGAAACATTTATTACAAATGTCACATTGATATGGTTTCTCACCAGTATGTATCAGTTTGTGTCTATTTAAAATGGCTGACCTAGTAAAACACTTCTTACAAATGTCACATTGATATGGTTTCTCACCAGTATGTATCAGTTTGTGTCTATTTAAAATGTCTGACCTAGTAAAACACTTCTTACAAATGTCACATTAATATGGTTTTTTACCAGTATGTGTCAGTTTGTGAGTATTTAAATAGCCCTTTGTAGTGAAACATTTATTACAAATGTCACATTGATATGGTTTCTCACCAGTATGTATCAGTTTGTGAACATTTAAACCGCCTGACTGAGTAAAACACTTCTTACAAATGTCACATTGATATGGTTTCTCACCAGTATGTATCAGTTTGTGTCTATTTAAAATGGCTGACCTAGTAAAACACTTCTTACAAATGTCACATTGATATGGTTTCTCACCAGTATGTATCAGTTTGTGTCTATTTAAAATGTCTGACCTAGTAAAACACTTCTTACAAATGTCACATTAATATGGTTTTTTACCAGTATGTGTCAGTTTGTGAGTATTTAAATAGCCCTTTGTAGTGAAACATTTATTACAAATGTCACATTGATATGGTTTCTCACCAGTATGTATCAGTTTGTGTCTATTTAAAATGGCTGACCTAGTAAAACACTTCTTACAAATGTCACATTGATATGGTTTCTCACCAGTATGTATCAGTTTGTGTCTATTTAAAATGGCTGACCTAGTAAAACACTTCTTACAAATGTCACATTGATATGGTTTCTCACCACTATGTATCAGTTTGTGTTGGTTTAAAATGTCTGACCTAGTAAAACACTTCTTACAAATGTCACATTAATATGGTTTTTTACCAGTATGTGTCAGTTTGTGAGTATTTAAATAGCCCTTTGTAGTGAAACATTTATTACAAATGTCACATTGATATGGTTTCTCACCAGTATGTATCAGTTTGTGTCTATTTAAAATGGCTGACCTAGTAAAACACTTCTTACAAATGTCACATTGATATGGTTTCTCACCAGTATGTATCAGTTTGTGTCTATTTAAAATGTCTGACCTAGTAAAACACTTCTTACAAATGTCACATTAATATGGTTTTTTACCAGTATGTGTCAGTTTGTGAGTATTTAAATAGCCCTTTGTAGTGAAACATTTATTACAAATGTCACATTGATATGGTTTCTCACCAGTATGTATCAGTTTGTGTCTATTTAAAATGGCTGACCTAGTAAAACACTTCTTACAAATGTCACATTGATATGGTTTCTCACCAGTATGTATCAGTTTGTGTCTATTTAAAATGTCTGACCTAGTAAAACACTTCTTACAAATGTCACATTAATATGGTTTTTTACCAGTATGTGTCAGTTTGTGAGTATTTAAATAGCCCTTTGTAGTGAAACATTTATTACAAATGTCACATTGATATGGTTTCTCACCAGTATGTATCAGTTTGTGAACATTTAAACCGCCTGACTGAGTAAAACACTTCTTACAAATGTCACATTGATATGGTTTCTCACCAGTATGTATCAGTTTGTGTCTATTTAAAATGTCTGACCTAGTAAAACACTTCTTACAAATGTCACATTAATATGGTTTTTTACCAGTATGTGTCAGTTTGTGAGTATTTAAATAGCCCTTTGTAGTGAAACATTTATTACAAATGTCACATTGATATGGTTTCTCACCAGTATGTATCAGTTTGTGAACATTTAAACCGCCTGACTGAGTAAAACACTTCTTACAAATGTCACATTGATATGGTTTCTCACCAGTATGTATCAGTTTGTGTCTATTTAAAATGTCTGACCTAGTAAAACACTTCTTACAAATGTCACATTAATATGGTTTTTTACCAGTATGTGTCAGTTTGTGAGTATTTAAATAGCCCTTTGTAGTGAAACATTTATTACAAATGTCACATTGATATGGTTTCTCACCAGTATGTATCAGTTTGTGAACATTTAAACCGCCTGACTGAGTAAAACACTTCTTACAAATGTCACATTGATATGGTTTCTCACCAGTATGTATCAGTTTGTGTCTATTTAAAATGTCTGACCTAGTAAAACACTTCTTACAAATGTCACATTAATATGGTTTTTTACCAGTATGTGTCAGTTTGTGAGTATTTAAATAGCCCTTTGTAGTGAAACATTTATTACAAATGTCACATTGATATGGTTTCTCACCAGTATGTATCAGTTTGTGTCTATTTAAAATGGCTGACCTAGTAAAACACTTCTTACAAATGTCACATTGATATGGTTTCTCACCAGTATGTATCAGTTTGTGTCTATTTAAAATGTCTGACCTAGTAAAACACTTCTTACAAATGTCACATTAATATGGTTTTTTACCAGTATGTGTCAGTTTGTGAGTATTTAAATAGCCCTTTGTAGTGAAACATTTATTACAAATGTCACATTGATATGGTTTCTCACCAGTATGTATCAGTTTGTGAACATTTAAACCGCCTGACTGAGTAAAACACTTCTTACAAATGTCACATTGATATGGTTTCTCACCAGTATGTATCAGTTTGTGAACATTTAAACCGCCTGACTGAGTAAAACACTTCTTACAAATGTCACATTGATATGGTTTCTCACCAGTATGTATCAGTTTGTGTCTATTTAAAATGTCTGACCTAGTAAAACACTTCTTACAAATGTCACATTAATATGGTTTTTTACCAGTATGTGTCAGTTTGTGAGTATTTAAATAGCCCTTTGTAGTGAAACATTTATTACAAATGTCACATTGATATGGTTTCTCACCAGTATGTATCAGTTTGTGTCTATTTAAAATGTCTGACCTAGTAAAACACTTCTTACAAATGTCACATTAATATGGTTTTTTACCAGTATGTGTCAGTTTGTGAGTATTTAAATAGCCCTTTGTAGTGAAACATTTATTACAAATGTCACATTGATATGGTTTCTCACCAGTATGTATCAGTTTGTGAACATTTAAACCGCCTGACTGAGTAAAACACTTCTTACAAATGTCACATTGATATGGTTTCTCACCAGTATGTATCAGTTTGTGTCTATTTAAAATGTCTGACCTAGTAAAACACTTCTTACAAATGTCACATTAATATGGTTTTTTACCAGTATGTGTCAGTTTGTGAGTATTTAAATAGCCCTTTGTAGTGAAACATTTATTACAAATGTCACATTGATATGGTTTCTCACCAGTATGTATCAGTTTGTGAACATTTAAACCGCCTGACTGAGTAAAACACTTCTTACAAATGTCACATTGATATGGTTTCTCACCAGTATGTATCAGTTTGTGTCTATTTAAAATGTCTGACCTAGTAAAACACTTCTTACAAATGTCACATTAATATGGTTTTTTACCAGTATGTGTCAGTTTGTGAGTATTTAAATAGCCCTTTGTAGTGAAACATTTATTACAAATGTCACATTGATATGGTTTCTCACCAGTATGTATCAGTTTGTGAACATTTAAACCGCCTGACTGAGTAAAACACTTCTTACAAATGTCACATTGATATGGTTTCTCACCAGTATGTATCAGTTTGTGTCTATTTAAAATGTCTGACCTAGTAAAACACTTCTTACAAATGTCACATTAATATGGTTTTTTACCAGTATGTGTCAGTTTGTGAGTATTTAAATAGCCCTTTGTAGTGAAACATTTATTACAAATGTCACATTGATATGGTTTCTCACCAGTATGTATCAGTTTGTGAACATTTAAACCGCCTGACTGAGTAAAACACTTCTTACAAATGTCACATTGATATGGTTTCTCACCAGTATGTATCAGTTTGTGTCTATTTAAAATGTCTGACCTAGTAAAACACTTCTTACAAATGTCACATTAATATGGTTTTTTACCAGTATGTGTCAGTTTGTGAGTATTTAAATAGCCCTTTGTAGTGAAACATTTATTACAAATGTCACATTGATATGGTTTCTCACCAGTATGTATCAGTTTGTGTCTATTTAAAATGTCTGACCTAGTAAAACACTTCTTACAAATGTCACATTAATATGGTTTTTTACCAGTATGTGTCAGTTTGTGAGTATTTAAATAGCCCTTTGTAGTGAAACATTTATTACAAATGTCACATTGATATGGTTTCTCACCAGTATGTATCAGTTTGTGAACATTTAAACCGCCTGACTGAGTAAAACACTTCTTACAAATGTCACATTGATATGGTTTCTCACCAGTATGTATCAGTTTGTGTCTATTTAAAATGTCTGACCTAGTAAAACACTTCTTACAAATGTCACATTAATATGGTTTTTTACCAGTATGTGTCAGTTTGTGAGTATTTAAATAGCCCTTTGTAGTGAAACATTTATTACAAATGTCACATTGATATGGTTTCTCACCAGTATGTATCAGTTTGTGTCTATTTAAAATGGCTGACCTAGTAAAACACTTCTTACAAATGTCACATTGATATGGTTTCTCACCAGTATGTATCAGTTTGTGTCTATTTAAAATGTCTGACCTAGTAAAACACTTCTTACAAATGTCACATTAATATGGTTTTTTACCAGTATGTGTCAGTTTGTGAGTATTTAAATAGCCCTTTGTAGTGAAACATTTATTACAAATGTCACATTGATATGGTTTCTCACCAGTATGTATCAGTTTGTGTCTATTTAAAATGTCTGACCTAGTAAAACACTTCTTACAAATGTCACATTAATATGGTTTTTTACCAGTATGTGTCAGTTTGTGAGTATTTAAATAGCCCTTTGTAGTGAAACATTTATTACAAATGTCACATTGATATGGTTTCTCACCAGTATGTATCAGTTTGTGTCTATTTAAAATGTCTGACCTAGTAAAACACTTCTTACAAATGTCACATTAATATGGTTTTTTACCAGTATGTGTCAGTTTGTGAGTATTTAAATAGCCCTTTGTAGTGAAACATTTATTACAAATGTCACATTGATATGGTTTCTCACCAGTATGTATCAGTTTGTGAACATTTAAACCGCCTGACTGAGTAAAACACTTCTTACAAATGTCACATTGATATGGTTTCTCACCAGTATGTATCAGTTTGTGTCTATTTAAAATGTCTGACCTAGTAAAACACTTCTTACAAATGTCACATTAATATGGTTTTTTACCAGTATGTGTCAGTTTGTGAGTATTTAAATAGCCCTTTGTAGTGAAACATTTATTACAAATGTCACATTGATATGGTTTCTCACCAGTATGTATCAGTTTGTGAACATTTAAACCGCCTGACTGAGTAAAACACTTCTTACAAATGTCACATTGATATGGTTTCTCACCAGTATGTATCAGTTTGTGTCTATTTAAAATGTCTGACCTAGTAAAACACTTCTTACAAATGTCACATTAATATGGTTTTTTACCAGTATGTGTCAGTTTGTGAGTATTTAAATAGCCCTTTGTAGTGAAACATTTATTACAAATGTCACATTGATATGGTTTCTCACCAGTATGTATCAGTTTGTGTCTATTTAAAATGGCTGACCTAGTAAAACACTTCTTACAAATGTCACATTGATATGGTTTCTCACCAGTATGTATCAGTTTGTGTCTATTTAAAATGTCTGACCTAGTAAAACACTTCTTACAAATGTCACATTAATATGGTTTTTTACCAGTATGTGTCAGTTTGTGAGTATTTAAATAGCCCTTTGTAGTGAAACATTTATTACAAATGTCACATTGATATGGTTTCTCACCAGTATGTATCAGTTTGTGTCTATTTAAAATGGCTGACCTAGTAAAACACTTCTTACAAATGTCACATTGATATGGTTTCTCACCAGTATGTATCAGTTTGTGTCTATTTAAAATGTCTGACCTAGTAAAACACTTCTTACAAATGTCACATTAATATGGTTTTTTACCAGTATGTGTCAGTTTGTGAGTATTTAAATAGCCCTTTGTAGTGAAACATTTATTACAAATGTCACATTGATATGGTTTCTCACCAGTATGTATCAGTTTGTGAACATTTAAACCGCCTGACTGAGTAAAACACTTCTTACAAATGTCACATTGATATGGTTTCTCACCAGTATGTATCAGTTTGTGTCTATTTAAAATGTCTGACCTAGTAAAACACTTCTTACAAATGTCACATTAATATGGTTTTTTACCAGTATGTGTCAGTTTGTGAGTATTTAAATAGCCCTTTGTAGTGAAACATTTATTACAAATGTCACATTGATATGGTTTCTCACCAGTATGTATCAGTTTGTGTCTATTTAAAATGGCTGACCTAGTAAAACACTTCTTACAAATGTCACATTGATATGGTTTCTCACCAGTATGTATCAGTTTGTGTCTATTTAAAATGTCTGACCTAGTAAAACACTTCTTACAAATGTCACATTAATATGGTTTTTTACCAGTATGTGTCAGTTTGTGAGTATTTAAATAGCCCTTTGTAGTGAAACATTTATTACAAATGTCACATTGATATGGTTTCTCACCAGTATGTATCAGTTTGTGAACATTTAAACCGCCTGACTGAGTAAAACACTTCTTACAAATGTCACATTGATATGGTTTCTCACCAGTATGTATCAGTTTGTGAACATTTAAACCGCCTGACTGAGTAAAACACTTCTTACAAATGTCACATTGATATGGTTTCTCACCAGTATGTATCAGTTTGTGTCTATTTAAAATGTCTGACCTAGTAAAACACTTCTTACAAATGTCACATTAATATGGTTTTTTACCAGTATGTGTCAGTTTGTGAGTATTTAAATAGCCCTTTGTAGTGAAACATTTATTACAAATGTCACATTGATATGGTTTCTCACCAGTATGTATCAGTTTGTGTCTATTTAAAATGTCTGACCTAGTAAAACACTTCTTACAAATGTCACATTAATATGGTTTTTTACCAGTATGTGTCAGTTTGTGAGTATTTAAATAGCCCTTTGTAGTGAAACATTTATTACAAATGTCACATTGATATGGTTTCTCACCAGTATGTATCAGTTTGTGAACATTTAAACCGCCTGACTGAGTAAAACACTTCTTACAAATGTCACATTGATATGGTTTCTCACCAGTATGTATCAGTTTGTGTCTATTTAAAATGTCTGACCTAGTAAAACACTTCTTACAAATGTCACATTAATATGGTTTTTTACCAGTATGTGTCAGTTTGTGAGTATTTAAATAGCCCTTTGTAGTGAAACATTTATTACAAATGTCACATTGATATGGTTTCTCACCAGTATGTATCAGTTTGTGAACATTTAAACCGCCTGACTGAGTAAAACACTTCTTACAAATGTCACATTGATATGGTTTCTCACCAGTATGTATCAGTTTGTGTCTATTTAAAATGTCTGACCTAGTAAAACACTTCTTACAAATGTCACATTAATATGGTTTTTTACCAGTATGTGTCAGTTTGTGAGTATTTAAATAGCCCTTTGTAGTGAAACATTTATTACAAATGTCACATTGATATGGTTTCTCACCAGTATGTATCAGTTTGTGAACATTTAAACCGCCTGACTGAGTAAAACACTTCTTACAAATGTCACATTGATATGGTTTCTCACCAGTATGTATCAGTTTGTGTCTATTTAAAATGTCTGACCTAGTAAAACACTTCTTACAAATGTCACATTAATATGGTTTTTTACCAGTATGTGTCAGTTTGTGAGTATTTAAATAGCCCTTTGTAGTGAAACATTTATTACAAATGTCACATTGATATGGTTTCTCACCAGTATGTATCAGTTTGTGAACATTTAAACCGCCTGACTGAGTAAAACACTTCTTACAAATGTCACATTGATATGGTTTCTCACCAGTATGTATCAGTTTGTGTCTATTTAAAATGTCTGACCTAGTAAAACACTTCTTACAAATGTCACATTAATATGGTTTTTTACCAGTATGTGTCAGTTTGTGAGTATTTAAATAGCCCTTTGTAGTGAAACATTTATTACAAATGTCACATTGATATGGTTTCTCACCAGTATGTATCAGTTTGTGAACATTTAAACCGCCTGACTGAGTAAAACACTTCTTACAAATGTCACATTGATATGGTTTCTCACCAGTATGTATCAGTTTGTGTCTATTTAAAATGTCTGACCTAGTAAAACACTTCTTACAAATGTCACATTAATATGGTTTTTTACCAGTATGTGTCAGTTTGTGAGTATTTAAATAGCCCTTTGTAGTGAAACATTTATTACAAATGTCACATTGATATGGTTTCTCACCAGTATGTATCAGTTTGTGTCTATTTAAAATGGCTGACCTAGTAAAACACTTCTTACAAATGTCACATTGATATGGTTTCTCACCAGTATGTATCAGTTTGTGTCTATTTAAAATGTCTGACCTAGTAAAACACTTCTTACAAATGTCACATTAATATGGTTTTTTACCAGTATGTGTCAGTTTGTGAGTATTTAAATAGCCCTTTGTAGTGAAACATTTATTACAAATGTCACATTGATATGGTTTCTCACCAGTATGTATCAGTTTGTGTCTATTTAAAATGGCTGACCTAGTAAAACACTTCTTACAAATGTCACATTGATATGGTTTCTCACCAGTATGTATCAGTTTGTGTCTATTTAAAATGTCTGACCTAGTAAAACACTTCTTACAAATGTCACATTAATATGGTTTTTTACCAGTATGTGTCAGTTTGTGAGTATTTAAATAGCCCTTTGTAGTGAAACATTTATTACAAATGTCACATTGATATGGTTTCTCACCAGTATGTATCAGTTTGTGAACATTTAAACCGCCTGACTGAGTAAAACACTTCTTACAAATGTCACATTGATATGGTTTCTCACCAGTATGTATCAGTTTGTGTCTATTTAAAATGTCTGACCTAGTAAAACACTTCTTACAAATGTCACATTAATATGGTTTTTTACCAGTATGTGTCAGTTTGTGAGTATTTAAATAGCCCTTTGTAGTGAAACATTTATTACAAATGTCACATTGATATGGTTTCTCACCAGTATGTATCAGTTTGTGAACATTTAAACCGCCTGACTGAGTAAAACACTTCTTACAAATGTCACATTGATATGGTTTCTCACCACTATGTATCAGTTTGTGTTGGTTTAAAATGTCTGACCTAGTAAAACACTTCTTACAAATGTCACATTGATATGGTTTCTCACCAGTATGTATAAGTTTGTGAGAATTTAAATGGCTCTTTGAAGTGAAACATTTATTACAAATGTCACATTGATATGGTTTCTCACCAGTATGTATCAGTTTGTGTCTATTTAAAATGGCTGACCTAGTAAAACACTTCTTACAAATGTCACATTGATATGGTTTCTCACCACTATGTATCAGTTTGTGTTGGTTTAAAATGTCTGACCTAGTAAAACACTTCTTACAAATGTCACATTAATATGGTTTTTTACCAGTATGTGTCAGTTTGTGAGTATTTAAATAGCCCTTTGTAGTGAAACATTTATTACAAATGTCACATTGATATGGTTTCTCACCAGTATGTATCAGTTTGTGTCTATTTAAAATGGCTGACCTAGTAAAACACTTCTTACAAATGTCACATTGATATGGTTTCTCACCAGTATGTATCAGTTTGTGTCTATTTAAAATGTCTGACCTAGTAAAACACTTCTTACAAATGTCACATTAATATGGTTTTTTACCAGTATGTGTCAGTTTGTGAGTATTTAAATAGCCCTTTGTAGTGAAACATTTATTACAAATGTCACATTGATATGGTTTCTCACCAGTATGTATCAGTTTGTGTCTATTTAAAATGGCTGACCTAGTAAAACACTTCTTACAAATGTCACATTGATATGGTTTCTCACCAGTATGTATCAGTTTGTGTCTATTTAAAATGTCTGACCTAGTAAAACACTTCTTACAAATGTCACATTAATATGGTTTTTTACCAGTATGTGTCAGTTTGTGAGTATTTAAATAGCCCTTTGTAGTGAAACATTTATTACAAATGTCACATTGATATGGTTTCTCACCAGTATGTATCAGTTTGTGTCTATTTAAAATGGCTGACCTAGTAAAACACTTCTTACAAATGTCACATTGATATGGTTTCTCACCAGTATGTATCAGTTTGTGTCTATTTAAAATGTCTGACCTAGTAAAACACTTCTTACAAATGTCACATTAATATGGTTTTTTACCAGTATGTGTCAGTTTGTGAGTATTTAAATAGCCCTTTGTAGTGAAACATTTATTACAAATGTCACATTGATATGGTTTCTCACCAGTATGTATCAGTTTGTGTCTATTTAAAATGGCTGACCTAGTAAAACACTTCTTACAAATGTCACATTGATATGGTTTCTCACCAGTATGTATCAGTTTGTGTCTATTTAAAATGTCTGACCTAGTAAAACACTTCTTACAAATGTCACATTAATATGGTTTTTTACCAGTATGTGTCAGTTTGTGAGTATTTAAATAGCCCTTTGTAGTGAAACATTTATTACAAATGTCACATTGATATGGTTTCTCACCAGTATGTATCAGTTTGTGAACATTTAAACCGCCTGACTGAGTAAAACACTTCTTACAAATGTCACATTGATATGGTTTCTCACCAGTATGTATCAGTTTGTGTCTATTTAAAATGTCTGACCTAGTAAAACACTTCTTACAAATGTCACATTAATATGGTTTTTTACCAGTATGTGTCAGTTTGTGAGTATTTAAATAGCCCTTTGTAGTGAAACATTTATTACAAATGTCACATTGATATGGTTTCTCACCAGTATGTATCAGTTTGTGAACATTTAAACCGCCTGACTGAGTAAAACACTTCTTACAAATGTCACATTGATATGGTTTCTCACCAGTATGTATCAGTTTGTGTCTATTTAAAATGTCTGACCTAGTAAAACACTTCTTACAAATGTCACATTAATATGGTTTTTTACCAGTATGTGTCAGTTTGTGAGTATTTAAATAGCCCTTTGTAGTGAAACATTTATTACAAATGTCACATTGATATGGTTTCTCACCAGTATGTATCAGTTTGTGAACATTTAAACCGCCTGACTGAGTAAAACACTTCTTACAAATGTCACATTGATATGGTTTCTCACCAGTATGTATCAGTTTGTGTCTATTTAAAATGTCTGACCTAGTAAAACACTTCTTACAAATGTCACATTAATATGGTTTTTTACCAGTATGTGTCAGTTTGTGAGTATTTAAATAGCCCTTTGTAGTGAAACATTTATTACAAATGTCACATTGATATGGTTTCTCACCAGTATGTATCAGTTTGTGAACATTTAAACCGCCTGACTGAGTAAAACACTTCTTACAAATGTCACATTGATATGGTTTCTCACCAGTATGTATCAGTTTGTGTCTATTTAAAATGTCTGACCTAGTAAAACACTTCTTACAAATGTCACATTAATATGGTTTTTTACCAGTATGTGTCAGTTTGTGAGTATTTAAATAGCCCTTTGTAGTGAAACATTTATTACAAATGTCACATTGATATGGTTTCTCACCAGTATGTATCAGTTTGTGAACATTTAAACCGCCTGACTGAGTAAAACACTTCTTACAAATGTCACATTGATATGGTTTCTCACCAGTATGTATCAGTTTGTGTCTATTTAAAATGTCTGACCTAGTAAAACACTTCTTACAAATGTCACATTAATATGGTTTTTTACCAGTATGTGTCAGTTTGTGAGTATTTAAATAGCCCTTTGTAGTGAAACATTTATTACAAATGTCACATTGATATGGTTTCTCACCAGTATGTATCAGTTTGTGAACATTTAAACCGCCTGACTGAGTAAAACACTTCTTACAAATGTCACATTGATATGGTTTCTCACCAGTATGTATCAGTTTGTGTCTATTTAAAATGTCTGACCTAGTAAAACACTTCTTACAAATGTCACATTAATATGGTTTTTTACCAGTATGTGTCAGTTTGTGAGTATTTAAATAGCCCTTTGTAGTGAAACATTTATTACAAATGTCACATTGATATGGTTTCTCACCAGTATGTATCAGTTTGTGTCTATTTAAAATGGCTGACCTAGTAAAACACTTCTTACAAATGTCACATTGATATGGTTTCTCACCAGTATGTATCAGTTTGTGTCTATTTAAAATGTCTGACCTAGTAAAACACTTCTTACAAATGTCACATTAATATGGTTTTTTACCAGTATGTGTCAGTTTGTGAGTATTTAAATAGCCCTTTGTAGTGAAACATTTATTACAAATGTCACATTGATATGGTTTCTCACCAGTATGTATCAGTTTGTGTCTATTTAAAATGGCTGACCTAGTAAAACACTTCTTACAAATGTCACATTGATATGGTTTCTCACCAGTATGTATCAGTTTGTGTCTATTTAAAATGTCTGACCTAGTAAAACACTTCTTACAAATGTCACATTAATATGGTTTTTTACCAGTATGTGTCAGTTTGTGAGTATTTAAATAGCCCTTTGTAGTGAAACATTTATTACAAATGTCACATTGATATGGTTTCTCACCAGTATGTATCAGTTTGTGTCTATTTAAAATGGCTGACCTAGTAAAACACTTCTTACAAATGTCACATTGATATGGTTTCTCACCAGTATGTATCAGTTTGTGTCTATTTAAAATGTCTGACCTAGTAAAACACTTCTTACAAATGTCACATTAATATGGTTTTTTACCAGTATGTGTCAGTTTGTGAGTATTTAAATAGCCCTTTGTAGTGAAACATTTATTACAAATGTCACATTGATATGGTTTCTCACCAGTATGTATCAGTTTGTGAACATTTAAACCGCCTGACTGAGTAAAACACTTCTTACAAATGTCACATTGATATGGTTTCTCACCAGTATGTATCAGTTTGTGTCTATTTAAAATGTCTGACCTAGTAAAACACTTCTTACAAATGTCACATTAATATGGTTTTTTACCAGTATGTGTCAGTTTGTGAGTATTTAAATAGCCCTTTGTAGTGAAACATTTATTACAAATGTCACATTGATATGGTTTCTCACCAGTATGTATCAGTTTGTGAACATTTAAACCGCCTGACTGAGTAAAACACTTCTTACAAATGTCACATTGATATGGTTTCTCACCACTATGTATCAGTTTGTGTTGGTTTAAAATGTCTGACCTAGTAAAACACTTCTTACAAATGTCACATTGATATGGTTTCTCACCAGTATGTATAAGTTTGTGAGAATTTAAATGGCTCTTTGAAGTGAAACATTTATTACAAATGTCACATTGATATGGTTTTTTACCAGTATGTTTCAGTTTGTGAATATTTAAATTGCCCTTTGAAGTTAAACATTTATTACAAATGTCACATTGATATGGTTTCGCACCAGTATGTATCAGTTTGTGAGCATTTGAATAGCTCCTTGAAGTGAAACATTTATCACAAATGTCACATCGATATGGTTTTTCACCAGTATGTGTCAGTTTGTGAAAATTTAAATTGTACTTTGTAGAGAAACAATTTTTACGAACATTGCATTTATTTAATTTCTTACTAGTGCTTGTACCCTTGCGACTTTCTGAAAAGCGCGATTTAATGTACTTTTTTTTACACGTGTCTTTAATCATAAATTTGTTCGACTTCACTGTACTGGGTTTCTTGTGTTTTTCCCGATCCATCGAGGTATTTTCAATTTCTTCTTCAAATTTTTCATAATTCTCTTCCACGGCAGATAAACGAGGATATGCGATATTTCCCGATATGTGACCAAAACCGACCTTTGTGTCTTCGCAACTGATTTCACTAACACCATTAGAAAAATCTTGTACCGTGTCATCAGTAAATTCCGACAGATTTAATGAGCTGTCTTCCATCAGTTCGTATTTTATTTCGGTTTTTAAAGACATTTCCTCAGTACTTTTGCGTTCCGAGTTAAAATTTGTAGGTTCTTCCACTTTCCAATTGATATTCATGTCTTTCACTAATTCCTCATCATCCACAGATAAAGGTTCTAAAATGTCATCAGCACAGTCTGGTGAAATCATTGAATTATCGTCCTCGTATTTCATTTTGGATTTTAAAGACATTTCGATGTTGATTTTGCTTGATAAATTATAATTTTCGTATTCTTTCTCTGTCCAGTTGACTTTCAAGTCAACCACCTCACGGATTTCTAAAGTATCACACTTTGCTGTGATGTCTGCATTAGTGTTATCGGTCAAAGGATTCTCAGACAACCTTTGAATGGAATTCTCGAATTTAGATTGCTTGTCAAAAGTTTGTAATTGCTCTAAATAGCGTTGCAGAGTTTATTCAGACTGTAGTATTTGCATCTGGAACTCATAAGTTTTTTCCAGTCTAGTGCAACATTTTTGACAGATCAAATTTGGCATCTTATCTCCACTTCTTATCTAGAAATCGAAAAATTTGAAAGAGGATCAATAAAGAAAAGAACAATGAAATAATAAATAATATCCTCAGATATTGAGCGTCTATAATCTACAATATTTCTCTCTCTATAAATAATGATATTTAATAAAGTATTTGGTCGACGTTTCGAAAAATGTATATCTTCCAATTTAAGAAATTACAAGTAATTTGACAAAAAAGATATTTAGACCTTATTTTATTCAACTTACATTCTAAATTAACCATGCCAGATAATTACACATTAATTTAAATGTATAAAATTATAGACTTGCATTAATATGTTTTATCGAATAAAAACATATTAAAGACTTTATTAAAATATCTTAAAAAAATAAGCATTCATACCTGAACAGGAGCACAGTCCATGATTACATTAGCCACAAAGTCTTCAAATTTCGCTGAAAAGGAAAACAAGTCCAACAGCTTGACCCCGCTTGATAAGCATATTAACCGACACATTGAACTCAGGCCAAAGCCAGTTATTGATATTTCTTTCATAGTGAGAATTTTAATCCACTTGCATTTAATAACCAACTTTCTATGTGGATTACAGATGGGCCATATTTCATTACCAAGTGGCAAGTGCCAGTGACAAAGCCGTTAATAACAATCGGATTTCTCACTGTTCAGTGTAGTGACTACAAACTACCTACCGGTCACTAACCAGCGAAAATCTGGGGAAAAAATTGGTTGTCTGTAAAGTCGGTTTACGGACGATAGTTTTACGTGATAACGTATTCCGTAATACATAACCTAAATTCTACATATAATAATTATAATAATTCGAATCTATGATATTGCATCTTTCGCTTCAAATTTAGGTTAATTTTATGTATTAAAATACTCACCACATATAATAATAATTGTTTTTGTTTAACTTTCTTTCTTTCGTATTTATTTTAAGTCTCAAAGATTAATTGTCATAATATTTTGAAAACAATTGTTTCACTGTTTATATAAAATTCCAAAACCTACTTACAATATTTAAGTATTTTCATACGTCAAAAAATTGATTTTTATAATGATAAAATTTGTATGAAAACGATTTTTTCGAGAGATGAGACCTAACTAAAACGATTTTTTGCCCCCCAAAATCCCTTTTCAGTAAATTTCATCTAAATCGTTAGGGCCGTTTTCGAGAAAAGCACGCACAGGGTCAGGCGGAACGTTAGGAACGCTAGGAACGTTACACTTTTTCGTGCATGCAGCCGGTGTTTTATCAATTTATAAGATTGGTGATTCATCAATTTATAAGACGTTATCACGTCAAAAATTGGTTGTCTGTAAAGTCGGTTTACGGACGATAGTTTTACGTGATAACGTATTCCGCTCGAATATCATATTTAATAATACATAACCTAAATTTTAGTAGCGTTCAAACTATATTTTTACCGACTAATAATTTGATCAACCAAAGCAAAATACATATTTTTAAGCAATTATAAAAGACATTTAAAATATGTATATATATGTTACCGGCCAAACCCGATTTCAGGACAAACTAGTTCAGCCTAGGCCAAACTAGTTTGGCCTAAGCTCGGTAGGACAAACTAGTTTAGCCTAGGCCAAACTAGTCTGGCCTAAGCTCGATAGGACAAACTAGTTTAGCCTAGGCTAAACTAGTTTGTCCTATTATGAATATGTAACTCCAGGATAAACTGGTACAGCCTAGCTAGTTTGAACTAATTTCAAGGTAAAGTAAATAATATACTGGAAAATAATCAGAATTTTTTAAAATAATAATAATAAAGTTTATTGTCATTCGTACAATAATTAATTAATGTACATGTTGACAGTCAAAGAATTCTTTTATGCTGGAGAAACAATTTTCTAATAAAAATTTCTTTACCTTTCTTTTAAAATTTCTTGATTCTAAAATTCTTGTTTCGAGTGGTAATTTATTAAAACATTGTAGGTATACCATAAAAATTTGGTATGTATGTAGTCTTAGCATATTAAATTATTGTGTAATGGTAGGCAGAGACTTTTTTCTAGTATCATGACTATGAATCACAGTATGATCATTAAAATTGTTCATATTATTTTTAACAATCATTAAACAGCTATATATGTATTGAAATGGCAAATTTGACATATACCATAAAGTTTTGATTTTAGCAGTATATTTAATTAAACCCAATGTACATGAAAGATTTTATCTTACGGTTTTGTTTTTAAAAACCTTTGAGCCGTTAGACGTATAGTTTTTGAGTTATTGGATATAAAAAATTCAGTTTCTAATATACGGTAAATGAGATAATATCTAATTTTCAAGTTTAAGTTATAAGCAACGTCAAAAAAATTATTTTCTTCATACCTCGATCGAAAGTATACGTACTTTCGTCCCTTATAGCAGGAACGAAAGTTTGACATTTCCTCCCTGTTATTTATTATATAAATGACAGCGGTAACCTTAGTTACGAGTACAAATACGCATGAGATATTTTTTCCTACCACCGTTCTCACTAGGAGTAAATGTCAATCTTTCGTCCCTGCTGACGAAAGTACGTACTTTCGAGCGGATATGTAGAAAAATCGTATACAGCACACGGGCCTTAAAAGTTGAAATCTCGGCCCTTCGCGTCATGATGCCCTCGGCTTCGCCTCGGGCTCCTGACGCGCAGGGCCGAAAATTCAACTTTCGGCCCTTGTGATGTAATATACTATTAATAAAAACAAAATTTTTATGAAAAACTTTTTGTGTACATTATCTGGTTTTCATGGTGATATAATTCAAATCTAGAAAATAGAGATTTTGTGAGTTGTTTCGAAAATTTTTAATTAATATTTTTCCAAAACTGCACGGGAAAGTTTAGTTTTTTAAAATTTTTACGTTATCTAAAAGAGTCAAACTTTCAAATAAACATTTTTTTTTTCATTTTTACTATAGCCAATTTGGTTTAATCTTATTTTTATATACACTTCCGGTCGGTCTTCTCATTTATCATTGTGTTAAAAATCTCATTTTTAATATTTAATTACTTGAAAACTAGACGGCCAATGTTTTTTAAAAAATGCAGTTGAATTATGAGATATCCATAATTAACATATTAAAATTTCAGCGTATACTCTAAACATTGCTCTATCGGGTGTATAACCTTAAAACTTTCTTTTGTTGCAAAAACACTTCCTATCTTTGTCTTTCTATACCTATTCGATTCGGTAACATTAGTCCGGAGTAGGCCATACTAGTTTATCCTAGGACAAACTAGTTCAGCCTAGGCTAAACTAGTTTGTCCTATCGAGCTTAGGCCAGACTAGTTTGGCCTAGGCTAAACTAGTTTGTCCTATCGAGCTTAGGCCAAACTAGTTTGGCCTAGGCTGAACTAGTTTGTCCTGAAATCGGGTTTGGCCGGTAACATATATATTATATATTTGTTAACAAACCGTATAATTTATCTGCTGTTATGAAATGCAGATATCTCCCAAGATTTGTTTTTGATACAAAATGTTACTAGCTGCGTTTGTGTACAAACTATCAATTGACAAATAACGATGTATTATCTGAAAAATTGCTTTAAAAATTCGATAATTTATGACATTTTTATTAGATATCTTGATTTTAAGTCTTAATTTCCACGGTTTATAAAACAAAGGTCATCTGTCAGATGTAGCTTTCGCTGGAACAGCCAAAAAAAATGTTGAACGCACACTACTCTCTGACGTCACGCGAGAAGAGGGAGAAATGCGCACAAGCCGACGCTTGGGCCGATCGTGCATCTCTATGGCTTATATCGCGCTCTCGCTTGCGGAACGTTACTCTTTTTCGTGTGTGCTGGCGGTGTTTCATCAATTTATAAGACGTTATCACGTCAAAATAAACATCACATAAGAAACATTACTAACGTACCGAAAAAATGATAAAATAAGCTCCTTTCCAACCTCTAATACACAGTCATGTGCAGTAGCTAAAACCATAAATCTATGGCTAAAATGTGCTTCCAACCACTAGCGCTGTCCTTTAAGCCAGCGGTTCTTAAGCTTTTAAGTAAAGGAACTCTCAAAAATCTCTTTTATTTTATAGAACCACACATTAAATGATTACAACTGAAAGACACTGCAACCTGCTCCGCCGCACCGGGGCCAAATGTGGGGCAAAGTCTCGCTAATTACTCCTCATCACATATTTGGGCTATTCCAAAATAATAATTGTAACTGTGAAATGGTTTAACAGCCATTAAATTAATAATCCAGCGAATCAATGACAAATGTTATTTTGCGGAGCCCTGTAGACTTTTACACGGAGCCCACTTTAGAAATTATGCTTTAAGCCACAAAACAGTGCATAGTCGACGCATGCGCTCAAAACCGATACAAAACAATTTTAGTTTTAGCTACTACGCATGACTGTTTTAGTACAAGTTCTCATTATCCAACTATTTATTTATTATTTAGTACAATATCAATGTTAATAAAATTTTCATGTTGTTGCTATCAGACAAATGGGGTCTTTTATTCTGCTGACGAATTTTTGACTGCAGAAGTCAAAATATGCTAAATTGACGTGTGTGAAGTTAGCATCTCAAGTATTAGCATCTCACAAATAAACCGCATATAAACTGGCATCCCGCATAGTTCTACAGTTCTGGACAAGTTTTAACAATAGTTCCGTCAATTTTACTATCTAAACCGCATTTTGAAAAAATGAGATGCTAACTTCACAAATCGGATTTTTCAAGTGTCAGCATCTCACAAATAAACTGCATATAAACTAGCACCCCGCATAGTTCTACAGTTCTTGACAAGTTTTAACAATAGTTCCGTTGATTTTACTATCGAAACCGCATTTTGAAAAAATGAGATGCTAACTTCACAAATCGAATTTTAGCATCTCATCGAATTTCACAAATTTGAGTGTACTAGAGGTGAAATTAAGAATGTTGTAGATCCTAAATCTATTCTGTACATAGTAGCCCGGTCATATTTTACACTAAAAATCGGTAATCTCGCAAACTAACATGTAGTTCTGATTTTTTAATATGTTGTTAGGACCACTACCAGTAGCGTATATCCAAGTTTGCAGCTTCGAAAGACCTGTGCTAACTTTGCAGCACTCAAAAAACTGCGAAATTTTCGCACTTTTTTTGGTATTCTCAATATAGGTCTTAAACTATGCATTTTTTTATAAAATATTTTTTATACGTTTTTAAGTAGACTAAAATTGCTACAATTTGAGACCAGAACCAGCTCTGTAGTTTCAATACTTACCAAGATACAGCTTTCCAAAAATTGACCAGTTTTTTCAAAAAAGTGAAATTTTAAAATTGGGTCAATTTTTGACCCCGATATCGGGGAAAATACTCATTTTAAGGGTATTATCATAGGAACATATATTGTAGCAAATGTAATTAGCTTTAATTTAAGTAGGGAACGACGTCTGTAAGCCATATAGTTTACTCACAAATTTTAAAAATACAAAAAATGAGAAAACAGCATTTTCGCAAATTTAAATTTAATACCTAGTAATCGTTATGTAAATCTATTCAGTGATTTTAATGTGGTTGAGTGACAAAATTGAGTAACATAGTAGCATAAACGAGTAACATAATAAAAAAATAACATAATTGATAACATCATAAAAAAATTATGCAGTTTTTGACAAAATACCGTCGTATTTCAGCCATTTTGTAAAAAATATTTACAAATTATATTCATGAACCTTCCTCGTTTATCGCTCTTTCTATTACCGAAAACAATTTCAAAATTCGGTGCGTGGTTTACTAGAAGAGAGCGGAGAAAAGGACAGAGACTTTGTTTTTAACTATGCAGTCTTTGACAAAATACCGTCGCATTTCAGCCTTTTTAAAAAAATATTTACAAATGGTGTACAGAAACCTTCCTCGTATATTGATCTTCCTATTAGCGAAAACCATTTCAAAATCCGGTGCGTGGTTTAGAAGAAGTGAGTGGTGAAAAAGACAAAGACAGTCTGAAACTCTGATTTTAACTATGCAGTCTTTGCTAAAATGCCGTCGTAGTTCAGGTATTTTGTAAAAAATATTTATAAATTATATACATAAACTTTCCTCGTTTATTGCTCTTTCTACTACCAAAAACCATTTTTAGATCCGGCGCATGGTTTAGAAGTAGTGAGCAGAGAAAAAGGCAAAGACAGACAGAGACTGTTTTTAACTATGCAGTCTTTGACAAAACACTGTCGGTGTTCTTCTAAACTATGCGCCGGATCTTAAAATGGTTTTCGGTAATAGAAAGAGCGATAAGCAAGGAAGGTTTCTGTATATAATTTGTAAATAGTTTTTACAAAATGCCTGAACTACGACAGTGTTTTAGCTCAGACTGCATAGTTAAAAATAGATCATCTGTCTGTCTTTGTCTTTTTCTCAGCTCACTTCTTCTAAGCCATGCACTGAATCTTGAAATGCTTTTCGGTAGTCGGAAGAGCGATAAACAAGGAAAGTTTCTGTATATAATTTGTAAATATTTTTTACAAAATGCCAGAACAGCGACGGTGTTTTAGCAAAGACTACATAGTTATAAACAGAGAGTTTGCCTATCTTTGTCTTTTTCTCCGCTCATTTCTTCTAAACCAGGCACCGGATCTTGAAATGGTTTTCGCTAATAGAAAGAAAAATATACGAGGAAGGTTTCTGTATACAATTTGTAAATATTTTTTCAAAATGGCTGAAATACGACGGTATTTTGTCAAAGACTGCATAGTTAAAAACAAAGTCTCTGTCCTTTTCTCCGCTCTCTTCTAGTAAACCACGCACCGAATTTTGAAATTGTTTTCGGTAATAGAAAGAGCGATAAACGAGGAAGGTTCATGAATATAATTTGTAAATATTTTTTACAAAATGGCTGAAATACGACGGTATTTTGTCAAAAACTGCATAATTTTTTTATGATGTTATCAATTATGTTATTTTTTTTATTATGTTACTCGTTTATGCTACTATGTTACTCAATTTTGTTACTCAACCACATTAAAATCACTGAATGGATTTACATAACGATTACTAGGTATTAAATTTAAATTTGCGAAAATGCAGTTTTCTCATTTTTTGTATTTTTAAAATTTGTGAGTAAACTATATGGCCTACAGACGTCGTTCTCTGCTTAAATTAAAGCTAATTACATTTGCTACAATATATGTTTCTATGATATTACCCTTAAAATGAGTATTTTCCCCGATATCGGGGACAAAAATTGACCAAATCTTAAAATTTCACTTTTTTGAAAAAACTGGTCAATTTTTGGAAAGCTGTATCTTGGTAAGTATTGAACCTACAGAGCTGGTTCTGGTCTCAAATTGTAGCAATTTTAGTCTACTTAAAAACGTATAAAAATATTTTATAAAAAAATGTATAGTTTAAGACCTATATTGAGAATACCAAAAAAAGTGCGAAAATTTCGCAGTTTTTTGAGTGCTGCAAAGTTAGCACAGGTCTTTCGAAGCTGCAAACTTGGATATACGCTACTGGTAGTGGTCCTAACAACATATTAAAAAATCAGAACTACATGTTAGTTTGCGAGTTTAATGTAAGATATGACTGGCCTATAGTTCTACCGAGTTAAAATAATTAGGATCGCTGATAATCGTAATAAGAGAAGTGAGATGCTGTGGTATAATTGTCAGTTGTATGAAGATTACGACGGATAATTATAGGTCTTTTATATAAGTTGCGGAAGAGTTCTGGTTTTTTGAGTATATGAGAAATTACCGTTTACTGAAATAAATAAAATATCCATAAAAACGTAAGATAGTTTGTTATAACTAAGGTTTCTACGCAGTAACAATTTCCTTAAATGATAACTGAAAGTCCCTTACACAAATTTTGAAATAGTTCTGCTTTTTAAAAATTCCAAAATTGATGGTTCACTGTTAAAAACAAATGTTCATATATGAGTGAGATACTGTGTTATACCCGACGTTTTTGAGTTGTATAAATGTTTTGGACGATAACTAAGGGTCTGTTACATAAGTTCAGCAAGAGTGCTGGTCTTTTGAACATCCTTAGTAATTATGTATCATTGTTGTAAACAAAATACCTATGCATACAAACGTGAGATGCTGTGGTATAACTTTTGGTGAGCTTATCGATCTGTGTATTCAGAATGAAGCTAAACCCGATAAATCCTATAAAAACGGCTGTTAAAGTTTTGTTTTTGTTTTTAATACGCAGGTACTATTATGTTATAATATTATGTTTGTATTTTATTGTTTATGATTTTTTAAAACTTAAAAAAAAAATTTTTTACATAAGTAGTTTTTATTGACGTGATAACGTCTTATAAATTGATGAATCACCAATATTATAAATTGATAAAACACCGGCTGCATGTACGAAAAAGTGTAACGTTCGTAACGCGTAACGCGTAACGCGTAACGTTCCTAACGTTCCTAACGTTCCTAACGCGTAACGTTTTTTGCTAATTTCTCGCTCAATTTAAATCAGATCGGTTTGAAACCAGTCTTAAACGAAAGAGGAACACATTTTACATAGATTTCGTATAACAGAATTTGCCTAAACAGTTTTTTTATACAAATTTATATAGAAAAATAGCTGTATAAATGCAATGTTGTCTAATGCATTATTGCATAACGCGACGCGGTCGGTCGTCTTTGTTTGCCGTACATGGAAATTAGAAAATAACGTATGCTTGTCTTAACATGAAAACGGCTGCATTTCTAATGTTTAATTCAATTTTTTGACATTAGTATTTTGTGAAATGCAACGCCTGCTAAGTTAACTATTGGAATAACTAATTATTATTAGAACATAATACTTTGACAGTTGCAAACGTCACTTTTGACATTTCTTATCATTCCGACACCAAGGATAAGCGGATTGAAACCAAATTTTGGGAGGATGTTTGCAAATATGAAGTGGCCTATTGTTTTTGGGGAACATCGGCGCATGCGTAAAAGAATATATCTCTTATAATGATGTTTTATATAATAATAATATAGTTTTTAAAACGGTTATTACTCTATCTATTTTTACTAGAAATTTTTGTAAATTTTTTGGGGAAAATCGGCGCATGCGCAAAAGAGATACATGCCATAGTTGTTTTTTATATAATAATAGTGTACTTTTTATAGTGTTTTTTATTATTCTACTTAATAAAATTTACCTAAATTTGAAGCGAAAGATGCAATATCATAGATTCGAATTATTGTAATTATTATATAAATTTAGGTTATGTATTACGGAATACGTTATCACGTAAAACTATCGTCCGTAAACCGACTTTACAGACAACCAATTTTTTTTATACAAATTTATATAGAAAAATATTTTATACAAATTTATATAGAAAAATAGCTGTATAATAATGCAATGTTGTCTAATGCATGGCGCGACGCGGTTGGTTGTCTTTGTTTGCCGTACATGGAAATTAGAAGCAAACGTATGTCTTGTCTTAACATGAAAACGGCTGCATTTCTAATGTTTAATTCAATTTTTTGACATTAGTATATTGTGAAATGCAAGGCCTTCTAAGTTAAGTATTGGAATAACTAATTATTATTAGAACATAATACTTTGTAAGTTGCAAACGTCACTTTTGACATTTCTTATCATTCCGACACCAAGGATAAGCGGATTGAAACCAAATTTTGGGAGGTTTAGGTTATGTATTACGGAATACGTTATCACGTAAAACTATCGTCCGTAAACCGACTTTACAGACAAGCAATTTTTTTGAAAAATGTAGGTACTTTTTCTTCTTTTTATTCGGTGTTATCATATTAATAAACGATTTCTAAAATACTTAAATATTTGATTTGCGAAAAACCCCGATACAATTCTGGTTTCATGCAAAACCTAATAAATGGAAACAAATGTTTTTTGTTTTTTTAAGATAATAATATTTCTTTTTATATTCAGTACCTAAACTCATCTACATATATTTTTGTCAATATAATTGTCTGAAAAATTGGTCAATAATTTAATTTATTGAAAATCTCATCTATGACCTATAGGTATAATTATCGTAAAATGAAATTTATTAATTATCTAAACGATTCTGTGTAACAGATTTTAGCGATTTACTCGAAACTAGTAAAACTGGATTTGTCGGGTTTTGCATGTTTGCTCTTCAATTTTACTCCAGAATATCACTTCTCTATGGATATTTTGGTTATTATGATTATCAGCGATCCTAATTATTTTAACTCGGTAGAACTATGTACAGAATAGATTTAGGATGTACAACTTTCTTAATTTCACCTCTAGTACCCTCAAATTTGTGAAATTCGATGAGATGCTAAAATTCGATTTGTGAAGTTAGCATCTTATTTTTTCAAAATGCGGTTTCGATAGTAAAATTGACGGAACTATTGTTAAAACTTGTCAAGAACTGTAGAACTATGCGGGGTGCCAGTTTATATGCAGTTTATTTGTGAGATTCTGACACTTGAAAAATCCGATTTGTGAAGTTAGCATCTCATTTTTTCAAAATGCGGTTTCGATTGTAAAATTGACGGAACTATTGTTAAATCTTGTCAAGAACTATAGAACTATGCGGGATGCTAGTTTATATGCGGTTTATTTGTGAAATTGTGAGATGCTGACACTTGAGATGCTAACTTCACACACGTTACTAGAAAAGTATTTGTATTTTCAAATACTTTTACTCAAGACTTCACAAGTCTGTCTATGCCCTCTTCTAAGGCACACTAAGTAAATGCAGGTAGCAAAGTTGAGTTTATGGAGGTTTTGTACTGCGAAGTGAAATATACAAAATGGAACAGTTAAAAGTAACTGACTTCGATTTAAATCAAATTTGCAGAATGTGTTTATCACGCGATACATCCAAGACAGACATATTTTTGTTTTCTTCTGATTTGGGGAAAACAATAGCTGAAATAATAATGGAATGTGTTCCCGTTCAAGTAAGTAAAAAATCTAAAAATTTCGTACGTTAAAGTAGATTAAATGGTTCATAGATAGTCAATCTATGACACATAATGTGGACAGTAAATGTGTCGACCATTGGGATTGCTTAGGTTGCTCTACATTGCCGACACCCACATTCTGACATAAAATGAACTAAGGTGTCATTTTGCGGCCAACTATAGATATAGAAAAGTGTTGAAGATATTATGTGGACACCACGAACTCATAACCAGGAGAACCAGCTCGAGCGTAGAGGTGGACCGATATCTGTCGCATGTAACTATGCCAAAAACAGGTGAAAAGAACCGAAGCTTTCCCAGGTAGTGATAATAGCGCCATCTCGCGTGCCCCAAAAAAACGATCCATCTCGAAATACAGCAAGCATAATATGAAGCCTAGGTCTCCTCATTTAACATTTCGTGGTCGACACTCTCATTTCAATACATGAATTAAGTTTTAAACCGCTAGAAACAGCAATTTATAAAAACTATAAAATATAAATGATATATAATTAATTATGTATATTCTATTTGTGTCAGGGGTATAATTTAGAGAGAAGAAACGGGGTACTCTGAGAAAAAACTCAACTTTTTCAAAGCTAGTATAAATAAATAAAGTTATCGACCAATTTTGTCAGACTGTATATTGATAAAAAATTATAAAATTATAATTTAATAGATGACGTTTTGGTCCGGATTTGGATCTTCTTCAGATATAATCTAAAAAATATTAAAATGAATTAATATCTACTTATTTTCTAATATAATAGAATTAAGATTGAATTATTTTTGAAATATTAATGAAAAATTAATAAACAATTTATTAATAAGTACTCATGGATATCTAAGTACCTACCTAAAAAGGAAGAAAAAATTCACCGAAAACAAAATATTATTTCAAAATAATATCATAAATATTAGTTAAATTTTCCGTATCTAATTGAGCATTAAAATTTTTGTTATATTTTATATGGAACATTTCCGAAATACCTCTTTTAAAGAAATTTGTTTCATTATTTAAAATTTTAATACTATCCTAATTAATTTTGTGGTCGTGACTCGTGTTCAAATTTATGTTTAGTTATAACGTTCTGTTTATCAGGGAGTGATTTATGGTTATTTTGGTGCTCTTTTATTCTTCTTTTGGTAATTATACACTTTCACGGTCACCTGGTTTTTTGGCTCTAGAAAATCGAAAAATAGATGGATTTCAATGATCTCGGTCTCAAAAAGTTCCATTTTACGGCGGATTTATGAAAAAAATTAGTTCACCCCGGAATTACAATTCGCACACCCGTTTATCGTTCACCCCGGAATTGTTTTTTTAAAAACTCCACATTTGCCCCTTCCCGTTTCACTGCGAGACAATTCGCATACCCCTTTATCGTTCACTCCGGAATTACAATTCGCATACCCGTTTATCGTTCACCCCGGAATTACAATTCGCATACCCGTTTATCGTTCACCCCGGAATTACAATTCGCATACCCGTTTATCGTTCACCCCGGAATTGACATCAGAAACAATTATAAAGGATTATATGTAGAAAGTCAATTTTTTTTTGCATTTAAAGTTATGAAACTGTGAGAAATATTGATTTTTTCAATTTTCGTATTTTTTTCCATAAATCCGCCATAAAAACGAAGATTTAAAAAAAAAATTCATCGAAATCGGATGATTTTTCGATTTTCTAGAGCCAAAAAACCAGGTGACCGTGAAAGTGTATAATTACCCTTCTTTTTTAAGAGATTTTTACTTTGCCCAATATATTTTTTTTCACAATTTTCACAATTAGTTTTATAAACAACATTACGTTTTTGTAATTTATTGAGTTTATCCTTTCCCTTTATAATAATTTTGTCAACTTTATTGTTAACATTATAAACGTCATCTATTGAATTATAATTTTATAATTTTTTGTCAATCTACAGTCTGAAAAAAATTGGTCGATAATTTTATTTATTTGAAGAGCTCTATTCAGACTTTAATCTAAGATTTCAATTTAGTAAATATTCAAGGTACTAAAATACAGCAAAATCTGTCTATGTCGAATCCTAACTCTCGTGTTTTCCGTGAAGTTTCAATCGAATCTTACTGGAGTCATAATAATAGCTATCGTGGGCCTCGACTTTGCAACTCTCGTTATAAAGAAACAGTTTTCAATTCTCTGAAAACTCAAACACTAACTATAAACGCATTTAGATCTGTTTTATTAAATATCAATTTAAATTTGTGATAGATAGTGAATCGGTATTGCTCATTACACAATTTAGTGTTTACTTACAAGATTGTAATAACTATGTAATTTTGTTACAGATTATTAGACACGATAAGATGCCGGCCTATATTTGTCAATTATGTTTCACTCAACTGAAGAAATTTCACCAGTTCCAAGTGCAAGCATTACAGTCTGACGAGACATTGAAGCGCTATCTACAGCAGTTGAAGGACAGTCATCCGCAGATCAAGGTGGAAATGGACCTCGAAGAACTGTCTGGTAACAACGTAAATCAGAACTATAATGCTGATGTCACGGCAAAATGTGAACCTGTTGAAACCAGTGATGAGTTTGATATTTTTTATCCAAAGCAGAAAATGATTACAAATTTTATCGCGGTAAATAAAATCAGCGAGGAAATATTTTTAGAATCCGAAATCAAAGATGAACCAATGGATGATAATTCATTAATCCCAGCAGAGTGTGTTGACACAGTAGAAACTGTATCAATGGGTGATCGTAGTGATATCAGTTGTGAAGATTCAATGATCGAATTCGTTGATACTAAACTAGGTGTAGACACGCCTGTCAACTTGTGTTCCCTTCAATTTGAAAATGATGTGGCTGACAAAATACCGAGGAAATTGGAAGAAACATATATACCATTAAAAGAAGCTGATAATAGCCTGTGCCCTGATAATATTAAAAATTGTAACTGTCTTACAGGAGAAAAATCGTGTTTGGGACTCTCAGATTCTTTAAATAGTCATAAATTAAAGCATACAGCAGATAAACCGTATAAGTGTGACAGTTGCAATATGTGTTTCAGAAGATATGCGCATTTAAAAGATCATAAATTGAAACACACAGGAGAGAAACCGTACCCGTGTGACCTTTGCCAAATGTGTTTCAGATATTCAAACTCTTTAAAAAGTCACAAATTAAAACATTCAGGGGAGAAACGGTACCAATGTGATATTTGTAAAAAGTGTTTTAGTGAATCGAGTAATTTAAAAAAACACAGTTTAATTCATACAGGAGAGAAACCGCACCAGTGTAACATTTGTAAAATGTCTTTCAGATATTCATATTCTTTAAAAAATCATACACTAAAGCATACAGGAGAGAAACCATTCACGTGTGACATTTGTAAAATGTGTTTCAGAACGCCAAGTCATTTAAAGAATCATAATTTAATTCATACAGGAGAGAAACCGTATAAGTGTGACATTTGTCAAGCGTGTTTCAAACAAGTAGGCCATTTACAAACTCATAAATTAATGCATACTGGAGAGAAGCCGTACCAGTGCGAGATTTGTAAAATGTGTTTCAGACAAGCTGTTCAATTAAAATGTCATAAATTAAAACATACAGGAGAGAAACCTTACCAGTGTGATATTTGTAAAGTGCGTTTTAGACACCCGTATTCTGTAAAAAGACATAAATTAATACATACAGGACAGAATGACAATTGAAAAATGTGTTTTAGAGTTGAAAACTTCAAAGAAACAATTTTATACATATATGAGTGAAACCGTAGCATAGTGACATTATTGTAAAATTGTGTTTCAGTTAGTCGTAAAGTTTATATTTTAATACATACAAGAGTGAAGTCGTCTTTCTAAAGAGTTCTTCAGAACTTCAAATTGCATATTTATTTGACAAAATTCTACAAATAATTTATTAAGGAGAGATTTTCTTTTTTGGAAAAGATATAATTTTAGCTAAATTGTTAAACAATATTTTGAATGCATTTTAAATTCAGTGAATTGTAAAATCGTTATGCTCGGTTACAGAAAGGACTTCAACCGGCAGTTAAGAGGAAAGAGTGGGGAGCCGTTTCTACTCTCTCTGTCAAAGCGTCGTACGTACTCTACACGCATGCGCAGTGCGTACTGTGTGTACATGTAGCATTTTGCCTAGCCTCGATAACAAATTTTACATGAGCATTTCCTAATTTTGAAGTAATAAAGTCGTCAATAAATCTAGACCTTAAGAAGTTTCATTTCTTACGCGCGAGTGTGTCACGCGTACTTTTTTTGAGAAACGCACAGATAATAAATTCCCTTCTTTTTCTCTTAGTGACTATCACTGATATGTAAAGACAGTAGATAGACTTGTTTGTACCATAGGAAGCAGTGTTTCGCTTATAAGTAATGTGTTTTTGCTCTATCGTGGCTTTATTGACAAAAGGAGTAGTTATGTAAACACCTACATCGTAAATAAAAATATATAAATCTGAAATATAATTAATTGAAACATAGTGTATAGCTACATCATTATAAACTATATTATAGCATAATAAAACGTTTGAATTTAAGTTAACATTCAATTGTTTTCGTCACTTGTCTCGAAGAGCTTCTCTCATGTGATTTAGTCTAATCGAAACATTAAGAAAGTATTTAAAAACATTTGACTGTGGTTAAACACAAATGTACAGATTATGCCTGGCACATGATATGATTACGACTGTTGTATATTTGATTTCTTTTCCTTGGCATCGAACAAGAAGACAATCTCATTGAAAATTTGACGGTCTATAAAATCGGTCCTTAGGCATTTTTGTACAGTTAATAGAAAAAAGTTACAAAACTTTAAAGTTAAAAAAAATATTATTAAGAAATGTTTTTTTCGTTTCCATTCTCAAAAAAAAAAATGTTGACACGGTCTAGTGAGGTATCTTTCATTTGTGAGTTCGATTCTTGGTGCCCTCTGAGTCGTGATGCCCTAAGTAGTTTCTTACTTTGCTTATAGGTTAATCCGGCACTGCTTTTCAATCCATAAACAAGACTAGCTGACGTTTATAACGCCAAATGTCAAGTTTGGCAGTGCCCCATTTTCGTTTTTATTGTGGGGCGCGAAGTGAAATATAAAAAAAAATGGAACAGTCAAAAGTAACTGACTTTGATTTAACTCATATATGCAGATTATGTCTGTCAGGCGTGTCAAAGGCTGACATATTTTTGTTTTCCACTGGTTCGGGGAAAAAGATAGCTGATATAATAATGGAATGTGTTCCCGTTCAAGTAAGTAAAAGTGAAAATGTCATACTATTGTATGACTGCCATATGTTCATGGAGACAAGGACATGTCATGAGCTTTAATTTTGGGTTCCAGTCGGTAAATTACGTGTCCTAGTTTCCAAATCTTCCATTTTTATTAACAAAAAATAATTTTAATGTCAATATTAGGATAAGCAGAGAGGTCGTAAGACTTAGTTGTTCTGAAAAAACACCCTTCAATTAATGTAATATTTCATAGTCTAAGAAATATTAGATTCGTTGAAGATCGTATTTTCTGTTTATGTTCATTGTTTATCTAACATCATTGATAATGGCAACTGTAGCCAATTCACTTTGTTTTGTTATATTTAATAGTAACATAGTTGCAGAAATTGATTCAATTATTGTATTTTAAAGTTTTTAGTTGTTATATACCATTATTTTGAGTTTGAAACAATTGAAGATACGTTTTTCTACCATTAACACTGTCACTCACACGACTTTTGTTTGTTAACTTGTGGTATATAAATATTATTAGGTATAGGCAAAATACCAGAATATTATATTGTCGTCAAATCTGCACATAACAGCAAATTTTCACATCAATTGAAACATTTGAAGGAGGGTGAAAATCGATTTCAAGTTCTTTTTAACATTTTTTTTACAACGTGAAAAAATCAAGCTAAAATAAGCTCTTTAAAAATAGAATAACAAAACACAAATCCGAATGCAATATAGGTAGGTACGTGTTATAAAAAATGAAATATCAAAACGTTACTCACAATCTAACATTCATTTAACACAACAGAAATTAAAATTATTTTTTACTGCGTTCAATAATCACCTTTCCAACCAAGATTTAATCAGAGGGACTACAAAATATTTAAAAAATGTGTTTTATGTTTCATGGACATTCTGAATCATTTTTTAAAATTGGTTCAGTCTAGGTATCTATTTTTTTCTGCGTTACTGTTTTTTTTTTCATAGTGACAAAGTAGATCACAGAAATATCACAGGTTCCAAATTTGAGCCTTCTGTTATAAAGAAACAATTCTGAATGGTTCTTTATCAATTGCTTATTTTTTTTTTAATCTCCTAAAGTTCAAACAACCACTTCAAGATCAACAAAATTCATTGTCTGCTTCGTCAATTTATTAAAGATCATTACAAAATTTTGTGTTTCTTGACGAGATTGTAATCAGAATCTAATTTTGTCACAGATCACTAAACAAGATAAGATGCCGACCTATATTTGTCAATCATGTTTCACTCAACTGAAGAAATTTCACCAGTTCCAAGTGCAAGCATTACGGTCTGACGAAACATTGAAGCGCTATTTACAGCAGTTGAGCGACAGTCATCCGCAGATCAAAGTGGAAATGGCACTCGAAGAAATATCTGATAATACCGTAAATCATAACTATAATGCTGATGTCACGGCAAAATGTGAACCTGTTGAAACTAGTGATGAGTTTGATATTTTTTATCCAAAACAGAAAATGCTTACAAATTTTAATACAAGAAATAAAATTAGCCAGGAAATATCTTTAGAATCCGAAATCAAAGATGAACCTATAGTGAATAATTCAGTGATTGCAGCAGAGTGTGCTGATGCATCAGACTCTTTATCTCGGAGTGATGGTAGAGAAATCAGGTGTGAAGATTCAATGATCAAATTAGAAGATACTAAAGTAGATATGCAAAGAAACTTTGAGTGTTCCTTTAAATTTGAAAATGACACGACGGAGAAAATATTCGTGAAATCGGAAAAAACATACAAACCGTCAAAAGAGTCCGATAGCAGCGTGCGGCTTGAAAATATTAAAGACGCCGAATGTCTTCGTTCTAATGAAAACGATCTGAACAGATCTGAACATCCTAGTAAGCTGGAGAAACCATACCGGTGTGATATTTGTAGCATGTGTTTCCGACAGTCGCAAAGTCTGAAAAGACATAAATCAATACATACAGGGGAAAAACCATTCCGGTGTGATATTTGTAAAAAGTGTTTCAGTGAATTGAGTAATTTAAAGAGACATAGTTTCATACACACAGGGGAGAAACCGTACCAATGTGACATTTGTAAAATGTGTTTCAGACAAGTGAATCATTTAAAAAATCATAAACTAAAACATACAGGAGAGAAACCGTACCAATGTGACATTTGTCAAACGTATTTCAGACATACGGCTTCTTTACAAACGCACAAATCAAAACATACAGGAGAAAAACCATACCAGTGTGACATTTGTAAAATGTGTTTCAGACAATTGAAAAATTTAAAAAGACATAATTTAGTTCATACCGGAGAGAAACCGTACCAGTGTGAAATTTGTAAAAAGTGTTTCAGACAGTTGCACAGTTTGAAGAAACATAATTTAATACATTCCAATGATAAACCGTAAATAGATTATTGGTTATAGAGTTCGACAATTGAGATCATTAGGGTAGAAAAACAATTTCAGTGCAGCTTGACATTTCTATGGCTGTTAATTAACTATAATGGGTGCTTAGCGACTTACCCCATTTTAAGGGGTTGGAGGAGGGAAAATAATGGGTTTTAAATTGTTATTTATATCTGAAACCCAGCCTATATTGAATTTTTACCCTAACACCATAGGATGCTTTGTACTTGTGAGTTGTGACGGTCAAGGTTATTAATTTTTCAAAGTAAACATACAAATTGAACATCAGAACTATGAACCGACTCACGTACCTACATACCGATTTATAAGGTTTTTACATCAATAAGAAAACGTGTTTGATTTTAATGGTGAAAACTTAGATCAGAGATGCACAGACCTCTGCCCGCGTACGGCCCACCGGCAAACGCGAAAATTAATTGTTAACAGTTGAATACGCAACTTTAATGAAGATAATTTACTCTGCATTGATAAAAACACGCATAAAAAGTATTGCGACCAGATGCGTTAAAATGAAGTAAGCTTGTTTGGATGTGGATCTCTCTATATTTTTGAATAAACGTTTTCGATCATGAAAACAAATAAAGCGAAATACGGAGCCGTTTAATAAGCGACAATTTGGAAGCAATTTTACGTGTGGCGACAAGTTGTAAGCAAATATTAAAACAATTGTCAGCGCGATGCAATGCCATGCGTCAAATTAAACATTATAATGCCATTAAATTATTTTTAAAACTTTTATTCAGTATTTTTTATTTGCAGATCCCGCTTTTAACTCATACTCAATTCGAGTGGCCCTTGCTCCCAATAAATCGCTGCATCCTTGCCTTGAGACTGCTGTACACGAGGCGGGTTGTGCCGCTGGAATCACTGCTGGGACTTCTGCTTGCTGGCTGTGAAGATGGAAATGACGTTACTGTGAGCTCGCGTGCGTGGTCACAAGATGAATTTCAAAATTACAACTGGGGCTATTTTTCGTGCTTGTTTATCTGCTTTTTTTGAGCAAGAATCAAACAGAAAACAGTATCTGGTCACGTGGGCAACATGGGCAAACGCTCACTAACAAACAGCGTCATAGTATGTGTTTTGTTCAGAGTCAATAAACATCAACTTTTGTAACATTCGAACTGTGACTGCGCACGCACCAAAACTGTCTACAAATCCATCATCGTGTAAAAACACATAAAAGCCATCACGAAACTCTATGTGCACACTAAACAGCCTTTTGTTGTCATTTATGAACTTCTCGGGCTCTGAACCGTTCAAATAAGTATATCAGCACAGTTTTAACATGCTTTTTACTTGAAAGTTGCTGTCACCAAAGAACCAAATATTTGAAAGTAACCAATACACTCATAGTCATATCTAAATACGGCACTGTGCGGTCTTGTTCGTCGTCTCAAAGTCACATTGACAATTAGTGTGCAGGCAACACCAATAAGTAAACAGTATAGGTGTGCCTGACCGCTGTGCAAGCTAACACAACCAGCGCAGCTCGTCTGTCGGCCGATTTTGGTACCCACAGACGACTGATTGTACTGTAATATGTATTCGTTGAATCGTTACACTATCGAAGTACTATGAACTACCTACAGACCGAAATGTAGATCACGTACGCTATGATCTGGTGTCTAACGTCCAACCATATACTTTTATTCTATACTGAGCATAGGAATAAAATCGCAATCGAACTATTAGGGTGCAAACATATACTTCTGTCTTTTTTTACGCCGTAATCACTGGCGTATCCAGGAGGGCAAAACAAGCACGGGGGACCCGGCTTAAGAAATTTCTAATTTGCCCCCTCCTGAGCCAAGAGCTAGGCACGCCCATGCTAACGTCATAAAAAAGACAAAGTTTTTGAAACAGAGACACTTTATTCACATTGAATGTAGATACATCAATCAATGATTGAAATCTTTGATTAACGTCTGATTAGAACTCTTCAATAAATAAAATTATCGACCAATTTTTCAGACAATCTATTGACAAAAAATAATTACTACATTAACGTTTAGATCCGGATTTGGATCTTCTTCAGAACTGATCTAAAAAATATAAAAAATAATTAATATTTAATTTATAATTCGCTTTTTATAAAATTCTTTCAAAATTATTAATTAATTTTAATTTTAATTTTAATTAATTATTAATTAATTATTTTTTGTTAATATATTGTCTGAAAAATGGGTCGATAATTTTATTTATTGTACATCAATCAATCCTATCATCGGAGAAATCAGGGAATTACATCGAAGAAAGAGACGCAGATATATTTTCAATAGGTACGCTTTGTTGCGTTCACTCACCGCACATTGAGTAGATAGACAATGATTCATATAGTTAATTAATAGATATTATATTATGTGTCCAACTGTCAGGTTTGGCAGTGCCTATCTCTATTGCGAAGGTCTGCTGCAAAGTGACATAAAAAAATAATGGAACAGTTAAAAGTAATTGAATTTGGTTTAAGTCATATATGCAGATTATGTCTATTAGGCGTGTCCAAGGCAGACATATATTTGTTTTCCTCTAATTTGGGACGAAAAATAGCTGATATAATAATGGAATGTGTTCCCGTTCAAGTAAGTAAAAGTAAAAATGTCATATTATTGTAGGACTGCCATATGTCCATTGAGACCAGGACATGTAATGTGAATTAACTTTGGGTTCCGCCCGGTAATTAGTTGTCCTGGTTTCCAAATCTTACAATTTTTTATTATCAAAAAAAGTATTTCGACTTCCATATTAGAAATAGGAGTTTTTATGTAGTTACTCAAAAAGGTCGTAAGACATAGTTGTCCTGATAAAACGACCTTTAACTAATGTACATAATTTTAAAATTATACCATTTAAAAATTTAAATCGTATGAAATCAAAATAAGATCAAAACTGGCACTGGATAAATTATATCTTTCAAAGTTTATGAATTTATAATTATGCAATCTGAAATATCATTAAGAAATAAATTATTTTGGAATTTAAAAAATAACTTTCATAAGTTCAAACCATACTTCCAATAAATTTAAAAGAACTGCAAAAAAAACGTTCATAATAAAAAAATGTTTCTTTTTGTATGGGAGTTTTGTGATTTACCTAAGTTCTCTTTTGCCCGAAATAAATGCGCAAGACTAGTTTTGAATGACGAATATATCCCAAACCAAATGTCTTACATTTAATCGGATATTGAGTATTATAAAATGAACAGAAGTAGTTTTGCGCATTTCCAATTGCACATAATATTAGCTCTGTACAGTGTACATTTCTAAAAAGTAAGGTTATGTTCTTGTTTCTGTGTTTTTACTCGTGAATGTTATAAATATCATAATTGCGGGATATTCAGTGCAGTAACTATGTGAATTCGAGTCTCAACTGATTCGTCTATTGGAGGTTTCCGATACACAAAAATGCTATGTCGAAAGATAATAATAACGAATCCAGGAAGACATTGGACACCACACATTTTATTAATTTTAGTATAACTTATAAAAATATTAGCGTATATTGAAAATGCGAAAAACTAATCCTGCTCATTTTGTAATAGGTACTCAATACCCGATTAAATATAAGATTTCGGGTTTGGGAAATGTTCATACTCAAAACTAATTTTGCTATTTATTTCGGGCGTTGTCCGAATTCGAGTATTGAGCGCAACAGACCGAGAGCTACTGAACTTTTTGGAAGCTGATTTGGGCATGGAAGTTACATACTTTATAAGGTAATTTAATCAGTGCATACAACGACATTTTGCGCCACCAAGTCCAGTCGTTTTTAGAAGTAATCAACCTATAAATATGCACTAGTAGGGTTGAAACGTCAACTTATTTTGGCAATACTGAGATTTTCACAGTATTTCTAAACTTGTTTTACAAAAGGCAGAACACAATTTCGGTCTGAACACCCTGGCAGACTGCCTTGAAGTGGTGAAATACCTACGAGATGTTCAAAGCAGTCTGCCAGGGTGTTCCGACCGAAATTTTGTTCTGCCTTTTTAAATACAGTTTTGGAAAGGTGTGTTTGAAATACTGTAGAAATCTCAGCCTTGCCAAAATGAGTTGACGTTTTTGACCCTATTAGTGCATATTTATGGATAAAAAATAATAATTATTGTTATTTTTGGAGTCGGTGTCACAATCGGAATTCGAAAGTAGCAATTTAAATCTTACATGTCTCTAGTTCTCGGAATGGATTTCATTTTGGCTGACACCGACTCCAAAAATAACAATCATTATTATTTTTTACTTTTTACTTTTTAGTGCATATTTTTTGAAGTCGGTTCAATTTTTTAGTTAAAAATATTTTATTTTTCTTTTTTTAGTGTTAGATAAAGTATTGCAATGGGTAGGCCAAGTATGCGTGCCTTTGAAATTTGAGAGTTTCCCTCGATTTCCCCGGATTCGACCATCAGATCCTGACTTGGTTCCGATGGGACCACCTCGGAAGTGCACTCTTTCGAATAAAAAAAAAATTTGAAAATCGGTCCATAATTGACGGAAAAATCGGTGAACATACATAAAAAAAAAGAAAAAAATATATACAGTCGAACATAGAATCTCCTTCTTTTTTGAAGTCGGTTAAAAACGACTGGACTTGGTGTCGCACAATATCATTTTAATTGTTTGCACCAATTAAACTACCTTATAAAGTAACTTAATTCCATGCCCAAATCAGCTTCCAAAAAGTTCAGTAGCTCTTTGACTATAATATTTGCAGCAAATTAGACAAAAATTTATATCAATGGTATAAAAATTATCACACCTCGTATACAACATGCTAATATGGGAGTTTAAAAAAATTGAAATCTCAAAACGCTACTCACCACCAACTAGGGTTAAAATTATTTTTTCCTTTGTCAGATAATCACCTTCCCAACCTATTATTTAATCAGAGGGACTTCAAAATGTTTAAAAAACACATTTTCTTCCTCTGATTAAATATAGGTTGGGAAGGTGATTATCTGACAAAGGAAAATATAATTGAAACAAACTTGAAAGTCATTCTCATTTCTTTTTTTAAAATAGGTTCAGTCTATCTATTTTTTCTACATAGAGACAATGTAGATCTCAAAAAGTTATTTATAAAGGACCGCTCAAAATAATTTCTTTATAACAGGAGTATAAGTGAAGGTACTTAGATACTCCTGTTATAAAGAAATCATTTTGGGTGGTCCTTTATAAATTGCTCATTGTTTTTCAAATTCCCTAAAATTCAAATAGCCACATTAAGATCAACGAGTTTTATTTTCTGCTAAAGCAGTTTATGTGTTTGTCAATTAGAAATCGATATTTTTTATGTCAGAGTTTTGTGTTTATTTAACGAAACTTTAATCAGAATGTAATTTTGTTACAGATCACTAAACAAGATAAGATGCCGACCTATATTTGTCAATTATGTTTCACTCAACTAAAGAAATTTCACCAGTTCCAAATGCAAGCCTTACTGTCTGACAAAACATTAAAGCGCTATTTACAGCAGTTGAGCGACAGTAATCCTCAGATCAAAGTGGAAATGGCTCTCGAAGAACTATCTGATAATATCAAATATCAGAACTATAATGCTGATGTCACTGTAAATAATGAACCTGTTGAAACTAGTGATGAGTTTGATATTTTTTATACAAAACAGAAATTGATTACAAATTTTAATGCAGTAAATAAAATTAGTCAGGACATATCTTTAGAATTCGAAATCAAAGATGAACCAACCAGTGATAATTCATTGATTGCAGCAGACTGTGCTGACACATTAGATTCTTTATCTAAGATTGATGGTGGGGAAATCAGTTGCGAAGATTCAATGATCGAATTAGGCGACACTAAAGTCGGTGTAGACATGCCAAGTAACGTTGAGTGGTTCAGTACAATTGAAAATGACACGACGGAGAAAATATTCGTGAAATCGGAAGAAAAATACGTACCGTTAAAAGAAGCCGATAGCAGCGTGTGTCCTGAAAATATTAAAGACGCCGAATGTCTTTGTTCTAATGAAAATGATCTGAACAGACCTGAACATCCTAGTAAGTTGAAGAAATCATACCTGTTTGGTATTTGTAACATGTGTTTCCGACAGTCGCAAAATTTAAATAGACAATTCAATACATACAGGAGAAAAACCATTCCGGTGTGATATTGGTAAAAAGTGTTTCAGTGAATTGAGTTATTTTAAGAAAAGATAGTTACATTCACACAGGGGAGAAACCGTACCAATGCGACGTTTGTCAAATCGCACCTCTGATAAAATAGAGTCGTAACTCGAAAAAGTGAAGTTTTGAGTTAAATGGACATACTTAAATGATCAGCATTTTTTTCTGTATTATCTAAAATAATGGCATATTCTTAACTCAACAAATTCGACAAGAGTTGGCGATGTGTGCATATTTCACACAACTATTTCAGTTATATTTATCGCAAATAGTGTATCATTGTCAATTGCCGGGAACACATGTTCAAATGTTTAGATAAATACAGTCATAAAGTGAATTGTGACAATATATTTTTAAATAGATAAGTAATTTTTTTTTAATATATCCAGTGGTGACTTATTTTATAATGCATCACTTTAGTTGTTACACATTATTATGACTTACTTTCATAATCTTCTTTACAATATCGTATTATTTCCAATTATGGCTGTCTTAGTGATGCAATATGTTTGTTTTTAAGAAGATAAATATACTTTCAATAGTAGTAATTTAAAATATGTCATTGTTGTAGTTATGTATAATAGAAGTTTTCGTTTTTTTATGTGACTCTCTTGTTAACGTTTTAATCAAATTGAAACATAGGTACCCGTCATAATATTATTATAATAGTTAATTATCGATATAGAATTGATCATGGACACCCAATATCGAAGTAAATTTTATAGTGTACTTAATAGTTTTGCTAATAGTTACAATTTTCATCTATTGTTTTTAGAATTCAAAATGTACCGCAACCAACGTATTTTACATTTGGCTTTAAGCCAACCACAGAGTATGTCTTATCTCCAGCCCCGGATCTACGATTTTTTTGAACCGGGGCAGAAACTTGATAATGGCGCCCCCTCTCTCTAGCATTTGAGATAAAATACTTAAAAAAACTCACAAATATAAAATTGTTAACATTTTTCGTGAACGGGAAACCGTCAGAAAACAAGCAGATTGAGTAAATCGAAAAAAGGACTGATTATATGTGGTTTTCAACCATATTACCTATATTGTGGTTTTGGCGCCCTCTAAAACTGCCGCCCGGGGCGGGTGCCCCGGTTTGCCCCCCCTAGATCCGGGGCTGCTTTTCTCCTTTCTTATTTTTGTTTTTTTTGTGCAGTTCAGATAAATTTTAAATAATATATTATTATTACACATCTCTACAAAAAAAAATTCCGTAATGTTTTAATTTTTTTTCATAGATTTGGTGGTTAATGAAACAATCAGTAATGACGATTTCTCACCTCTCTTAGAAGATAAGGGTGTGTATTTAAATTATTTATTTTGTTTGAAATATCAATGTTACTAGGGATTATATAAAAATTTCAATAAATTACAAAATATTTTTTTAGAGAACGTAATCAGTGAACTAAATTCCTTAAGCATAGATGTTACTGGTGTTGTTTCATCAACATCAATACAATCTGCACAAATCGAAAATAAAATAAGTACAGGTAATAACGAAGAAGATTCAACATCTTCTGATTTTTCCACTAATTTCGAAGAAGATAGCAATGACTTCATAAAAGACCCTGACTTCGTCATCCAGCAAAATGCAACATTAGAAAATATAAATAATCTCATATCTAATGAGGAAGTGCCAGCAATATCTTCAAATAAACAAACCAGAAATCGCAAGGCTGAACCACGAGAATGGAGACAAAATAAGTGCAAAATGCTCCGAAATTCTGGATCTGCGTATACAACGAAGAAAAATGTCCGAATAAAAAGTCGATCAGTAAAGCCACCCTGTGGAGAAAATTGTCGTTTGAAGTGCTCAACCAAATTCACAGAAGAAGAAAGAAAACAAATTTTTAAGGAATATTGGGGACTTAAGGATGTGAATCGTCAAAGGGATTATATTAATAAAAGAATGGTTCCGATAGAGAGAAAATACAGATACACTAAAACTGAAAAGGGGAGGCAATATAACAATGCATTTTACTTTAATATAATGGAACAAAAACGTAGGGTCTGCAAAAAATTTTTTTTGTCCACAATAGACATCAATGACAGAGTGATCAGAACTGTTGTTGCCAAACGGACCACCACTGGCACAGTTGAAGAAGATATGAGAGGTAAGCACAAAGGACACTATAAATTACCCGCGGAAATTAAGGAGTCAATTCGCAACCACATAATGTCAATTCCTCGCATCGAAAGCCATTATCTACGGCAACAAACAACGAGGGAGTATATAGATGGTGGAAAAACCATCGCCGACTTATTTAGAGACTACAAAGACGCCTGCATTCGTAAAAATAAACCTCACGCAAATTATGCGATGTATATAAGAATTTTTAACACTGAGTTTAACCTGGGATTTTACTTACCGAAAAAAGACTGATGTAAATTATGCGTTGCATATATAAATTCAGAAGGTGACGAAAAACGAAAACTAAAAATATATGTTCGGCGTCAAGAAGAAAAAAAAATTGTCTCGTGAAGAAAAACAGGTAGACAAAGAAAAAGTTTCTGACAATTTTCTAGTAGCTGTTTAAGAGTATTCGTCCCTACAAATACCCCCTGCACCCTTCATCTCAAATCTTTTCCCCTCGCCTATAAACGGTTCGCGCTCTCCCGACGCTATTTTTAAAGCTAGAGGGTTCTGGTAAACGCCAAATGAAAGACAAAGAATCAGACTACAGATCCTTCAGGCAAATTTTTTGAAAAAAAATTCCTGAAAAAACTTACAACCTTTTGAAAAAAATAATAAGTTACGTAATATTTCATACGTAGGCGAAACTGTTTTTCAAAAAATTCGCCTGAAGGGTCTGTAGTCTGATTCTTTGTCTTTCATTTGGCGTTTACCAGAACCCTCTAGCTTTAAAAATAGCGTCGGGAGAGCGCGAACCGTTTTTAGGCGAGGGGAAAAGATTTGAGATGAAGGGTGCAGGGGGTGTTTGCAGGGACGAATACTCTTAAGATTTGCAGGCTGTTCTGCCAACTCCTAGAGGCGAGGTGTCCGTTTTCTATTACAAGTGTAAGATAAACTGTTACTTTTTACACCAGACAAAATCTTTGAATTTTTCAAAGTCAAATTTAGAGAATAAAAAATTATAGGATTTTCGAGCAATCCGTATATTCTGTTTAGTGTCCGACCGAAACTCGTTTTACAGCCGAAACCGAAACCGAATTTCGGCCTCAGTCTCAGTTTCGGCCGAAACCGAAACCTCATTTTTCGTAGGAAAAATAAAGTAAACATTATCATAATTAGGCTTTATTATTTTTATTTTATTTTTAAATTAATCACATATTAATCATTCAGCCTCTGATATTTTAACTAATCATTAACTTATGATATCATATTATTAACCCCCTTATTTCAAAAACACAAATAAATATACTTTTTTTTAATATTACTTAATAATGTGAAATAAGATAAAAGCTATAAAACAAAATTACAAACAAAAAGTATTTACCTAATAAATATGTTTAGGTATAGCACAACAAAAAAAAAAAAATTAAGAACAAAATTATTTCTTTTAAACTTTGGTCATTTTGTATGGTACTCTTGTTAACGAACTACAATAAAATTAAAATTAATAAGTACCTACTTACCAAATACAACAACTAAATAAATATTTTTAATGCAAATAATACTTCAATCGAAAGTTCAAAATAAAAAGAGTTTTCTTTCAAACTAAAAAAAAAAAAAAAAACGCGGAGCGCGCAGGCATAAAAGACACTTCGTCGCTCGCAGCTCCACCGTATTTCAGCGCGAAACCTCCTGAATTTAGTTTCGGTTTCGGCCGCAGTTTCGGCCGGATAGGCAGCTGAAACCGAAACTAAGCCGAAACCAGTTTTTTGGCCGAAACTGGCTGAAACCGAAACCGAAATTTCGGTCGGACACTAATTCTGTTGTTGAAAACAGTACCTAAACACGGCCAACAAAATATTTTTTCCCTTTTATGAAGGCCAGTTAACTATTCGCATTTGTCACACCACGCATTATTAAACCCACGAGATTGCCTTTTTTCACAAAATTTTAATGTAATCAAACGTGGTCTAGGTTTTGGCCTTGATTTGGCTAGGTCAAATTTACAGCTGTGATTCAATAGATTAAAAGAATTACTTAACAGCCAGTCCAAAATATCATCACATTGCTTAATTTCTTCTAATTTATCCATACTTATTTTTAAAAATGCACTCAAGATTCAAAAGTTAACATGTAACATTCTTAACAATAAATTTTGACACTGACTGATGTAGAGGGGGAAAACTAGGCTACAATTTATTGTATAGTGATAAAGACAGAGCGCTACAGAATTTTCGTGGGTAACAGAAATAGACATGTTGAGGCAAGCCTCAAATGAACGTTAGTCGGGTGCATTATCACAGCAAGGCAATTGCTATCTGCCTTATGTTCTACAGATAAAATCGCCATGTCAGCTTAAATCCGCACAGTATTTGGTGATTCATATTGATATCAATATGACTATAGAGGCTAAAACAGCCCAGCCTCCGCCTGCAGGACGTGTGGCTGGAACACTCGGACTGGAATGATAGAGTTCTATTATAATTAGTGTTGGGCATAATTGATACATTTCAATAATCGAATGAATCGAAATAATCGGTTTTTATAATCGAATGATCATTCGAATTATCGATTATGAATGATGCGCAAACTTGGCAATTATTAATTTCGTTTTATTTACTTTTAGAGTATAAGCGAATGATCATTCAAAATATCGATTATGAATGATAAACCGAATGATCATTCGAATTATTGATTATGAATGATAAATCGAATGATCATTCGAATTATCGATTATGAATGATAAACTGAATGATCATTCGAATTATCGATTATGAATGATAAATCGAATGATCATTCGAATTATCGATTATGAATGATAAACCGAATGATCATTCGAATTATTGATTATGAATGATAAATCGAATGATCATTCGAATTATCGATTATGAATGATAAATCGAATGATCATTCGAATTATCGATTATGAATGATAAACCGAATGATCATTCGAATTATTGATTATGAATGATAAATCGAATGATCATTCGAATTATCGATTATGAATGATAAATCGAATGATCATTCGAATTATCGATTATGAATGATAAACCGAATGATCATTCGAATTATCAATTATGAATGATAAATCGAATGATCATTCGAATTATCGATTATGAATAATAAATCGAATGATCATTCGAATTATTGATTATGAATAATAAATCGAATGATCATTCGAATTATTGATTATGAATGATGCGCAAACCTGGCAGTTTATAATTTCGTTTTATATACTTTTACAGTGTAAGCGAATGATCATTCAAAACATCGATTATGAATTATGTGCTAACTTTGCAATTTCGATTTGTTAATATTACTTAACACAATATTAATAATGGAATCACTGATATGATCGAATAGAAATAGAAATATATTTTTAATCCCTAGATGGATACATCGTCAATTTACATAGTGAGTTAAAAATTAAAATTGAAATTTAATGCAGAAACCGAATGATATATCAATATATCATAATATTACAATCGACAGTCGACATAGCAATAGTACTGTGTCGGGATTAGTATTCATTTCATAATCGATTCAAACGAATGATATCTCGGTTGCCATAATCGAATGATCGATTATTCGGCCATAATCGAAATATTTCGATTATATCATTCATAATCGCCCAACACTAATTATAATCATAATATGTAATAATATAACAATGTGATAGCTGGTAGAACTCTATGAACTGTATAATAAATAAATTATGCAAATACCCTTATATTTGACAGGGAACGTATAAAATGACAAGTTCTTTCACAAAATAATAAAAGAAAAATGTGACAAAAATTTTAAAAATAAAATTTAAACAAAATAAATAAAATTTTGTTTCAAAACATGGGGAGGTTGAGCCTCCCTTGACTCCTCTGATGAGCCGCCACTGATTAAAAACTAAAATAATAATTATATAAATTTTTGATTTCACAAATTTAGCTCTCCTGAAAAAATGACTTTTTCAAGTTACGACTCTATTTTATTGGAGGTGCGAAATGTGTTTCAGACAAGTGAATCACTTTAAAAGTCACAAATTGATGTGACATTTGTAAAACGTTTTAGACACGATCATAGTTTTAAAAGTCATAAATTAAAACATACAGGAGAGAAACCGTATGAATGTGACATTTGTAAAATGTGTTTTAGACAATTGAATCACTTAAAAAATCATAAATTTAAATATACAGGAGAGAAACCATACCAGTGTGACATTTGCAAAACGTGTTTCAGACATGCTCACAGTTTAAAAAGTCATAAATCAAAACATACAGGAGAAAAACCGTACCAGTGTGGCGTTTGTAGTGTTTCAGACAATTGAGCAATTTAAAAAAAAAAACATAATTTTAGTACATACTGGAGAGAAACGGCAAAAGGTGAAATTTGTAAAAAGTTTTTGTCAGTTGCACAGTTTGCGGAAACAATTTAATACATTCCGGTGATAAACAGTAGATAAATTGTTGATTACAGACGCTCGACAACAGAGACCATTAGGGTAGAAAAACAATACCAGTTTAGAGTAATCTTTCTATAGCTGTTTTACTACAATGAGTCTTTATGTCTAGTAGCTCACATCACTTTGAGAAGTAGGCTTTGATTTTTATAAACTTATTTTTTATATCATAAAAGAGGGAACAGACAATCAAAAATATTAAAAAAATAAAGTAAGTCAATATATTATCTAATTTCGAATTAGAAAAAAATAATTCCCACTGGACATTGGCTAGCCGATTTTCTATCGTATTACGCACCTGTGTATGACGTGCATGGTCGTAAAACGACGCGTTTCGTCGAAAAAAAAAACCGGTGGAATCAAAAAGGTGGTTTTTAACCTTCCTCCCCTTCACCCTTTCCAAGTGACGTCGTTGACTTAGTGACCCACGAGCTAGTACTTAAAAAAATAATGAATAAAATTTGACCCACTTCTCAAAAAGGTTTGCCATCACTGGACTGTAGGTGACAGTTATAGCTGATACTTATAATGTCCAACCATGGAACTAATAACTTACTAGTTCCATTGTCAGGTTTGGTAGTGCCTATCATAGAGAACTATCTCTATTGCGTAAGTGTGCTGTAATATAATATATTAAAAAAATGGAACAGTTAAAAGTAACAGAATTTGATTTAATTCATATGTGCAGACTATGTCTATCAGGCGTGTCTAAGGCAGACATATTTTTGTTTTCCTCTGGTTTGGGGAAAAAAATAGCTGATATAGTAATGGAATGTGTTCCCGTTCATGTAAGTTAAAATAAAAATATATTATATATTATTGTAAGACTGCCATATGTCCATGGAGACCAGGATATGTCGTGGATATTAGCTTTGGGTTCCGGCCGGCAAATCAGAAGACCTGGTTTTCAAATCCAACAATTTTGATTATCGAAAAAATAATCAAAACGGTCGTTAGACCTAGATGTCCAGATAAAACGACCTACAACTAATGTAATGAACACTGTAGGTGATTCACTTTGTTTCGTTATAATTTGTGACAATTTCGGCCCTGTTTATAAATATTTTATTGTATAACGTAGTCACAAAAATATTAGGAGCACTGTGGTTTGAATCTAATAAAAAATAGAGAATAGTTACTTCTTACCACAACTTGTTGTGGTAAGAAGTAACTATTCTCTATTTTTTATTATAACGTAGGTAGTCATTTTATATTTTGTAGATAATTATGTCATAGCCGCTCGGCACTGTCAAAACGCTATCAAATATTTCAAAAAAGATCTCATTCAGTGTACAGCTACAAAACATTAAACAGTATAAATTAAAGTTATTTCCCAACTATTTTTAGAAAAAAAGCGAGTGTGCTTTAGACTGAAGTAAAACTTTTTCCTGCCATATATAATATACCGGGTGTCCCAGAAGTCACGCACTTCCTCGTAGGGATCGAAAGAGAAAATTATTCTGAGACGAAAAGTCCTTAGCCATTTTTTAATCAGACGCATAGAAAAAGACGGAAGAAAAACAAATCAAATCGCTCCTGATTGGTCACTTTCATTAATTAATAATTAATTATCTATGCGTCTGATTAAAAAATGGCTAAGGACTTTTCGTCTCAGAATAATTTTCTCTTTCGATCCCTACGAGGAAGTGTGTGACTTCTGGGACATGTTGTATAATAATGATACAATAATATTCGGTAATCACCATATTTTGATTAGACATCCTGATTTAACGACACAATATAACCTCACTCTGTAGCACATATCTACAAAGACGAAATGTTTGAAATATAATTTTTGTTTAATTAATAGGCAAAATATGTATATAAAATTAATTTACCTAAGTCCAATAGTTTGTCTCGGTTTTTGTACATGATCTATAGTGTGATTTTCATCATCAACTTCCATTTGATTATTGTCATGTTCAATTACGATGTCACCAATTATTTGTAATATAACCTCACTCTGTAGCACATATCTACAAAGACGAAATGTTTAAAATATAATTTTTGAATAATTAATAGGCAAAATATCTATACAGTAAACCCTCGGTAACACGAACACGGTTAACACGAATTTCGGTTTAACGCGAACAAAAATTTGCTCTCTACAATGGTCACATAAGCTTTAATGTAATTATGTTCGGTTAACACGAACCCTCGTTAATACGAACTTCGAACAACTTTTTCGTCCCTTCACGGTTAATTATCGGATAATACGAACTACAAAAATTCTCAAATCATATATTTTGATCATTTTGGTCAATGAATATACAATACAACTAAAAGAAAAGATTCGCTTAAGGGATTACAAAAGTAATTAACTCACATTCTAAAAATAGACAAAGGACTGAGATTAAAAATTCACTCGAAATCCTATAAATAAAAACTTTCAAACTCAGATAATATTTAAGAACAATTAATGTTATTAGATAATTTATAATAAATAATTATTCAATGTTTACTTGAAATAAATCATGATTTGACACTTAAAAAATGACTGTATTTTATGCCATACTCGGTTTACACGAACTCCCACATAACACGAACTTTTTGCCTGATTTTTACGAGTTCGTGTTAACGAGGTTTTACTGTATATATTTATTAGCATAATTAATAATACATTTAAAAGGATTTATTAACTAACCTACATTATTTCCCGTTACAAAATGCAGCAAAATTCGATGAAATGTGTTTTTGATACAAAAACAATTGTTTCATTTTAAACGCCAAATAGTTGTCCAAAAATAAAAAAAAGAATTTCGATTAATACTCCGTCTTTGTCGCACTCACTATATTATATCTCCCTCTCAACTTAATGCTCCGTCTTTGTCGCACTCACTAAATTATATCTCCCTCTCAACTTCCAATATACGAAACGTAACTCTCTCTCTTACTATATTCACTAACTTAGATCTCCCTCTCAACTACCATTCGCTTTGAACGATGATGAACTTCCGTAAACGATTTCGTTAGGCATTTACCGAAGGGAACATGTGTAACATGTTTTTTTCACATGAAATTCGAGCGAGCAGAAATTTTTTAACTAAGGTCACAAAGTGACACGCGTCGATCGCGTTCTTACATTGGAACAGGCTTGTAGGAGCGCGCGCTGTGTACGGAAATGGCTGTAACTTTTGACTGGGACAAGCAAATAATATGAAACCGCAATTGCAGATGAAAAAGTATCATTTTACGTGTGTTTCAAAAATGTTTTAAGTACTCTAACAATTATATATGTAGAGCTCTACATTGGAGCAGTGCGTAGGTTTTCAATAATTATTTACTTTACTTTGTGGGTTTCTCTAAAATACTTCTTCAGCCAAAAAATTAGAAAAAAATATTTTCGGAAATTTCTTTTTTGTCCAATTTCTAAAATAGCCGTTTTGCGCTGCAGGCACCTACTTTTGATTGTCAACATTGCAACTTTAAAATGTGATATTGGCAAGTAGTCATTTTCAAGCTTAAGATATGTACTATAAATAGGTAACAATTATTTATTTTGTGCTACAGATACTTTTTAATGTTTTTTTTATTCAGCTAAGACGAACTTCACAATTTCGAATGAAAACAAAAAAATATCGCGTGTAAAAAAAGTTAAATACCTAATTTAGAAAATAATTTTTTCTATCTTTTTTTGGCTGAAGAAGTATTTTAGACAACCCTTTAGGTATGCTATCAAATTAACAAATTATTTATGTTTCATCGAGTTATGTCAAATAATTGAAAACCTACGTAGTGCTCCAATGTAGAGCTACATATACAGTGTGTCCCCGGATTGAGTTCACAATAGATGAGATTGATCAAACATTTTCGAATTGGAATTTCATATTTTGGGATTCCGCCCTGCTTGGTGAAACTTATTTTTAGTTTATTTTCGATTTTTTTTTTTAAATCAAATAGGCCTTTACAGTTGAGCTAAACCTCTTTTCATTTCAGGTAAAGTACCTTTTCCGTTCATAGTAGGCAAAAGTGTCACTAATAAAAGTTGTTCACAATGAAAAATTATGGCGTTATGCAAATTTTCAGAATGATCGGCCTACTTTGATAAAATCCGCCTTTGTTTTGTTTTGTTTGAAAAACAATCGCGTGAAGGTAGCCAAATAGAGTAATTGGAGTTTAATTTATTTTTTTGATAAACTGTAAAAATTTGAATTTTAATTTGAACATTTCTAATCACCCTGTTTTCTCATCTAAGATTTATCATATTGTAATCGTAAATAATAAATATTTTTGTCCCATTTTCTACTTCTATTATCAAAGTAGGCCGATCATTCTGAAAATTTGCATAACGCCATAATTTTTTATTGTGAACAACTTTTATTAGTGACACTTTTGCCTACTATGAACGGAAAAGGTACTTTACCTGAAATGAAAAGAGGTTTAGCTTAACTGTAAAGGCCTATTTGATTTAAAAAAAAATCGAATATAAACTAAAAATAAGTTTCAGACCAAGCAGGGCGGAATCCTAAAATATGAAATTCCAATTCGAAATTTTTTGGTCAATCTCACCTATTGTGAACTCAATCCGGGGACACACTGTATAATTGTAAAAGTAGTTAAAAAAGTTTTGGAACATGTGAAAAAAACATGAGACACATGTTCCTTCGTCAAATTTTCCGTTCTTTCCAATAGCGCTATTAATTTTTTTCTAAAAATGAGTCGGGAAGGAGATATTGTCAAAAAACTGTTTTTAGGCGCCATTTTACCAATATGGCGGCGCGAGCAGCAAAGATACGAGGTGGCAAAGTAGAAATTTGGAAAGAGCACATCGAAATCTATTATATCACCAATTTTTAAAACTCCCGGGAAACTTTCCAGACAACCTCTTTTATCGGCACCAAATGACTGTACTACAAGATAATCTAATAATATTAGCACATTGTCATATTAAAGATTATTTGTCTTGGAAAACGTTTTACATATAATAAACTAAAAATAAGAATTCGAAATTATTATTATCGCATTTAAATTAAAATATATAAAATTTAAATCGTATAAAATTAATATCAAAACTGGTACTTGCAAAATTTATATTAAGAAATAAATTATTTTATAATTTTAAAAATAACTTTCATATATCAAGATCAATAAGTTTTATTTTCTGCTAAAGCAAATTATTTAAGTGTTTGTCAATTAAATGGATATTGCTCATTTAAAAATGTTCTGTCTATTTGACGAGATTGTAATCAGAATATTATTTTGTCACAGATTACTAAACAAGATAAGATGCCGACCTATATTTGTCAGTTATGTTTCACTCAACTGAAGAAATTTCACCAGTTCCAAATGCAAGCATTACAGTCTGACCAAACATTAAAGCGCTATTTACAGCAGTTGAGCGACAGTCATCCGCAGATCAAAGTGGAAATGGCTCTTGAAGAACTATCTGATCATATCGTAAATGAGAACTATAATGCTGATGTTACTGTAAAGAGTGAACCTGTTGAAATTAGTGATGAGTTTGATATTTTTTATACAAAACAGAAATTGCTTACAAATTTTAATGCAGTAAATATAATTAGTCCGGAAATATCTTTAGAATCCGAAATCAAAGATGAACCAATGAATGATAATTCATTGATTGAAGCAGAGTGTGCAGACACATTAAAATCTTTATCTAAGATTGATGGTGGGGAAATCAGTTGCGAAGGTTCAATGATCGAATTTGGCGATACTAAAGTCGGTGTAGATATGCCAAGTAACGTTGAGTGGTCCAGTACAATTGAAAATGACACGACGGAGAAAATATTCGTGAAATCGGAAGAAAAATACGTACCGTTAAAAGAAGCCGATAGCAGCGTGTGTCCTGAAAATATTAAAGACGCCGAATGTCTTCGTTCTAATGAAAATGATTTGAACAGAACTGAACATCCTAGCAAGTTGGAGAAACCATACCGGTGTGAAATTTGTAAAAAGTTCTTCAGTGAATTGAGTAATTTTAAGAAACATAGTTTCATACACACAGGGGAGAAACCGTACAAATGTGACATTTGTCAAATGTGTTTCAGACAAGTGAATCACTTAAAAAATCACAAATTGAAACATACAGGAGAGACCCCGTATCAGTGTGACGTTTGCAAAATGTGTTTTAGACATGCTTATAGTTTTAAATGTCATAAATTAAAACATACAGGCGAGAAACCGTATCAGTGTGATATGTGTCAGATGTCTTTTAGACAATTGACTCACTTAAAAAATCATAAATTTAAACATACAGGAGAGAAACCGTACCAGTGTGACATTTGTAAAACGTGTTTCAGCAATGCTCACATTTTAAAAAGTCATAAATCAAAACACACAGGAGAAAAACCGTACCAGTGTGATATTTGTAAAATGTGTTTCAGACAATTGGGCAATTTAAAAAGACATAATTTAGTACATACCGGAGAGAAACCGCACCAGTGTGAAATTTGTAAAAAGTGTTTCCGTCAGGCGCACAGTTTAAAAAGTCATAAATCAAAACATACAGGAGAAAAACCGTACCAGTGTGACATTTGTAAAATGTGTTTCGGACAATTGAGCAATTTAAAAAGGCATAATTTAGTACATACCGGAGAGAAACCGTACCAGTGTAAAATCTGTAAACAGTGTTTCAGTCAGTGGCACTGTTTGAAGAAACATAATTTAATACATTCCGGTGAGAAACAATAGATAGATTGTTGATTACACACGCTCGACAACTGAGATCATAAGAGTAGAAAAACAATACCAGTTCAGTGTGATATTTCTATAGCTGTTAATTTTCTACAATGGATCTTTATATCTAGCGGCTCACTCCACTTTGAGGAGTAGAGGAGGAGAGATTACAGGTTTATTTTTCTCTTTTTTGTATCTGAAACTCAGCCTGAATTGGAATTTTACCCTGACTGGTACCATAAGACGGTTTGTACTTGTGACAAAAAAAAATTGGTTGTCTGTAAAGTCGGTTTACGGACGATAGTTTTACGTGATAACGTATTCCGCTCGAATATCATATTTAATAATACATAACCTAAATTTTAGTAGCTGTCAAACTATATTTTTACCGACTCTCTATCGCTTATACTGCGCTCTCGCTTGCACGCACAGGGTCAGGCGGAACGTGACACTTTTCGGAACGTCACACTTTTTCGTGCATGCAGCCGGTGTTTCATCAATTTATAAGATGTTATCACGTCAAAAAAGGTCAAAGTTATTAACTTTTCAAAGTGGACATAAAAATTGATCCGACTCATGCGGTCCGCTGTAGACGCACTTATAGCAGCCAAAATACCATGGAGACCACACGAGAAATTTTTTATTGTAATCGTTGGAGGATTAAGATACAGATGTACAAGATACCTATAGAAGTATCTGAAATACAAGTTACAAGATACTTCTAAGTAAAGTATTTGAGATATCAGATACAAGATAGTTTTGGAAATGGTAGGTATTTGAAATACTAGATACAAAATACGTATCTTCTAAATACTTTTTTAAATAGGATACTTTTTGAAAACATATTTTTATTATTCTTAAGTAAAACTTACGGTTTATTTAGCTTATTAAGTTATTACATACATTTTTAATTCAACGTCTCGACTGCCTTTCAGCGATTGCCTTCAGGTATGAAAATTCTTAACTAATCCGCGACAAATAGCCATCAAAAGTAGTTTTGTGATTAAATATAATGAACACCAATGATTTTTAAGAATATTTAACGATGGTTAAGCAGTACTATGTATGTAATAAATCACGAAATAATTATCCCAACCTCTGATTTCGCCCGTAATTTTACTTTAAGTGTAAAATATGTTTTTATCAGTTAAGTTTGATTAAACAAACCTAAAATCCAAGATACATTTTTATCAACAATATAAGATTTTTAAACCTCATTAATTGTCGTTTTTATATCCTTCAAAACTTCACACCTGTTATCAGTATTTTGAAAAAGACGAGCGCTTCTCTCATATTGGATGTTGTCACTACATTGTATTAACTAATATAGGGAATGCTAAATCCATTTATCATAGCGCACGAGTGTGCCGGCTGAGTTCTCGCAAAGCACTCTGCTTATCGCTATATTTGCACGAACTATTTCGAGCCCTTTTCGACCCCCCTATATTTCCGAGGCTAATTACGTTACAGAACTTAATTATTTCAGAGGGGGGGTAATGTTACCATAAAGAAACAGTATTTAACATTTCACACGCCTAGGTGGGATAGTTTCCAAGATATGATTGTTCCAAAAAATTACAAGTTTAGGCATTCACTCTAATTGACTGACTCACAGATCATCATAAAGTAGCTTATATACATATAAATGAATGAAGAGTAGCGCAAAATACAGTGTAAACTCCACTTAATGTCACTCGATATGACAAACTCCTTAAAACGTCGAAATTACTTAACACTAGTTGGTTTACCTTGTTGCTCATACAATGATACACCCTAAATAACGACACACCCACTCTAAATTATGACAACAATACGTCATCATTAAGCAATAAACAGTACTTTATAAGCCAGCTGTGTACGTTCTTCGGTTGCGGTCTAGTATCTGGCTGCACGATTCGAGGGGTGGAAAGGGGTGTAGAGGATAGAAAAGGGTTGTAGAAGCATCCCCTTAAATTGTGGAGGTGCGGAAATCTATATTCACCCCGGAATTACAATTCGCATACCCGTTTATCGTTCACCCCGGAACTGTTTTTCTAAAAACTCCACATTTGCCCCTTCCCGTTTCACTGCGAGACAATTCGCATACCCCTTTATCGTTCACCCCGGAATTACAATTCGCATACCAGTTTATCGTTCACCCCGAAATTGTTTTTTTAAAAACTCCACATTTGCCCCTTCCCGTTTCACCGCGGACAATTCGCATACCCTTTTATACAATGTCTAAGGTTGTTTTGGAACACACTCATTCACTGTGCGCATAACCACAATATGTGACATTAGGCCTACCTATTACATAGTTACGTTGAAAAGTTTATTTATTTATTTTGTAAAATATAGACATTTCCGCACCTCCACAATTTAAGAGGATGCTTCTACAACCCTTTTCTGTCCTCTACACCCCTTTCCACCCGTCAAATCGTGCAGCCAGATACTAGACCAGAGCCCGTTCTTCTGTTTGTTATGTAGTGTTAGAAAAGCTTCTTTATGGAAAATTTACCCCCTGAAAAAAATGTGTAGAAATGTAGATGTTAGGATACTTTTAACCTCCAGCTGTCAGCCGTCAGGTTTGGCAGTGGCCATCTCTATTGAGAATGTGTACTGGCAAGTGATATGTAAAAAATGGAAGACTTAAAAGTATCTGAATTTGATTTTATTCATATGTGCAGATTATGTCTATCAGGCGTGTCAAAGGATGACATATTTTTGTTTTCCTCTGGTTTGGGGAAAACAATAGCTGATATAATAATGGAATGTGTTCCCGTTCAAGTAAGTTAAAATAAAAATGTCATAATATTGTATTATTGTGACTGCCATATATCCATGGAGATCCGGACATGTCATGGGTCTTAGCTTTGGGTTCCAAATCCAGTATTTTTGATTTTCAAAAAAATAATTTTGACGTCTATATTGAGTTCTTTTTTAGTTAATCAATATGATCCTAAGACCTACTTTTCCAGATTAAACGACTTACTGTAGGTGATGATTGTTTTGTTATAATTTGTGACAATGCCTGCCCTGTACATCATTATTTAGCAAGATAGCTAATATTCTTGACACAATTCATATTATAGAGAATTCATTTTGAAAATCGTTTTAAATAAAATAAACTAAAAATAAAAATTGGAAATTGTTAAAATCGAAATTAAGTTCAAAACGGGCACTGGATTAATATTATCTTTCAAAGTTTAGGAATTTATAATTATGCAATCAATATCAATGAGTTTTATTTTAGAAATAAAATAAATAAACCTGCCTTTGGCAAGATTTAATATAAATAAAATAAATTCTTGGCTACATGTACATGTTTCGACTAAACGCCATAATCAGGCCAATAGAAATTATCAAATAAGAATTTTTATTTTATTTAATTTACGTATTTGACAATTAATGCTGCCCATTTCAAAATGTTGTGTTTACTTGACGAGATTGTAATTAGAATGTAATTTTGTCACAGATTATTAGACAAGATAAGATGCCGACCTATATTTGTAAATTATGTTTCACTCAACTGAAGAAATTTCACCAGTTCCAAATACAAGCATTACAGTCTGACGAAACATTGAAGCGCTATCTACGGCAGTTGAGTGACAGTAATCCGCAGATCAAAGTGGAAATGGCACTCGAAGAACTATCTAATAACATCATAAATCAGAACTATAATGCTGATGTTACTGCAAAGAGTGAACCTGTTGAAACTAGTGATGAGTTTGATATTTTTTATCCAAAACAGAAAATGCTTACAAGTTTTAAAAATAAAATCAGCCCGAAAATATCTTTAGAATCCGAAACCAAAGATGAACCAAAGGTTGATAATTCATTTATTGCAACAGAGTGTGCTAACACATTTGAATCTTTATCTAATAATGAAGACAGTGAAATCGGGTGTGAAGATTCAATGATCGAATTTGTCGATACTAAAGCAGGTGTAGACATGCCAAGAAACTTTGACTGTTCTCTTGATTTTGAAAATGATACGACGGAAAAAATATTCGAGAAATCGGAAGAAACATACATACCGTCAAAAGAAGCCGATAGCAGCTTGCGGCCTGAAAAAATTAAAGATGCCGAATGTCTTCGTTCGAATGAAAATGATCAGAGCAAAACTGAACATTCTAGTAAGTTGAAGAAAACATACCGTTGTAATATTTGTAACAGGTGTTTCCGACAGTCTCACAGTTTAAAAAGACATAATTCAATACATACAGGAGAAAAACCGTATCAGTGTGATATTTGTAAAAAATGTTTCAGTGAATTGAGTAATTTAAAGAAACATAGTTTCATACACACAGGAGAGAAACCGTACCAATGTGACATTTGTAAAATGTGTTTCAGACAAGTGGGTACCTTAAAAAATCATAATTTAAAACATACCGGAGAGAAACCGTTCCAATGTGACATTTGTAAAATATATTTCAGACATATAACTTCTTTACAAACGCATAAATCAAAGCATTCAGGAGAAAAACCGTACCAGTGTGACGTTTGTAAAACGTGTTTCAGACATGCTCACAGTTTAAAAAGACATAATTTAGTACATACCGGAGAGAAACCGCACCAATGTGACATTTGTAAAAGGCGTTTCAGACAAGTGAATCATTTAAAAAACCATAAATTAAAACATACAGGAGAGAAACCGTATCATTGTGAAATTTGTAAAAAGTGTTTCAGACAGTTGCACAGTTTAACGAAACATAATTTAATACATACCGGTGATACACAATAGGTAGAGTATTGATTATTATAGACGTTCGAGAACTAAGATTATTAGAGTAGAGAAACAATACCAGTGCAGTGTGACATTTCTATGACATTAATTAATCACTATGGATCTTTATGCTTACTGACTCACGGGACTCGCTAAACATAGCGACAATACATCCGTAACATACCCCAATATCTTCTAATAAACTTAGCGCTCCTTATCGTTGACTAGGTAGGACGAACATGGAACGTTAAGGTACTATCACTAAGTGCATTTTCTTATTTTTTTTATTATTTTAACATTATATTTCAAATAATTTTGATTTGAAACTAATCAATTTTTTTTTATTTCCTGCATTGGCTGGCCAAAAATAAATAATTATATACCTGTTGTAAATATTTAAGTGTAAAAATTCTGTATTTATGTTTGTATACTTTGTGCTTAAAAGTACTTAATAAAATTATTATTTTTAACTTTTTAGTTTAAATGTATACATAAGAAAAGGCACAGTATTCAATTCGGTTAATGTTTTCTTTTTGTGAAAAATTATTTTTTTGTTCGACGGGCAGAAAGCGTCAACTTTCGTCCCGCTGCGCTAAACGAAGTTGCCTCTTCCTGCCTACGTCGAGCAAAAAAATAGTATACACACCACGGGAAGTCAAGTAAGAAAGCCTAAGATGATAAGATCACATCTTTGCTGACCTCGGCTTCGCCTCGGCTAACAATTATATGTGATCTCAGGCATTTCTTACTTTACTTCCCTAGATGTGTAATATACTAATATTCAGGCTATATAGGTGACCAGTAATTGCTAGTATTCCTCTCGGGAAAAGAAGCTATGATTAATTTGGAATTATTAACCTCTGTCACTGGGGGGTCGGAAATGCGTTTTTTTATGATAGGTAATGACATTTCTGTGAAGAGTTTTTATTTTATTTTTTTTTTATTTTTTGTAAGTTTTAACACGCAACATAAAATCTAACAGTAAATTTCGTGGTTTTTACCTTTAGGAAGGTTGGCCAATTAGTTAGCTATCAGATCATGGAAAAATTCAGGCGAAAAAGTGAGAATATTTTTTTTAACTCCCAAAATTAGGATTTTTACAAAAAGAAAACCGAAGTAAATTTCCTCTGAGACATTTCCGACATCCAAGTGATGTTAAATCAGAGGTTCCCAAACTTTTTTGTCTCGTAGACCACTTGCCATGTTTTTCGGTTTTGGGTAGACCCCCTGCTTATCTGATATTGATTTTTTGCAAATACATTAATTTAAAATGTATTTTTGACAACCGGTATAGTACTCCTCACTTTGAACGATTTAAATTTATAACGGTAGTGAAATGTAGTGTGAAATGTTTAATTTTATAGATTTATTAATTAGATTCAAAACGAACCAAATAAAAATTTAATTTCTGTTACATAAAACAACTAAGCAAAAAATAAATGCTTTTAGTGTGAGGGATGAACCTGATGCTTTAATAATAAATTTTCAACATTTGGCATCAATTTAGCTAGATTTAATCTTAAATCTCTTCGGTTTACGATGTCCAGTTTGTTTCTTTTTTTGTTAGGAGATTCACTATCGTTGACCCCCATTTTCATTTCATGGACCCCCAATTTTTTTCCCCTGACATGAACCCCTTGCAAGTTGTCGTCGACCCCTGGGGGTCGATATAGACCACTTTGGGAATCACTGGGTTAAATCATTCCAAATTAGTCATAGTTTCTTCTCCCGAAATAGAAAGTTGATTATTATTGAACATAATCATGTTAAAGCGGAAGATCTGTAAGGCCATTTTTACCTCCCCAAAATTTACCTGCGACCTAGCGCCGTTGAGTGAAGCTAGGCCGGAAGCAACTTGTAAGACGGTTTAAATTTACAACTGCTTTAAATTTTCCTAATACCAAAGAACAGTCTTATAACTTTCAGCTTTGGCGGTTCTTTTTTTTATCGCACTGCCTAGAAGGAGAGTAATGTTTTTCGAATGTGAGTATGCATGTGTGTCTCTGTAGCTTAAAAACTTGTGATGGATTTTAACATATGGGGTGTCGTTAGCTTCGACTTAATTGTGGGAGTGACCAGTGGCGCAACTATACTGTTTAAGACGCGTTGCAATTTTTTCTAAATGTTGTAATAATAAATGTTAGAATCCTCCTGTGCTCATGACCCTTTCGGGCCGGGGGCCCCCTCCGGCAAGGGGCCCGGGGCATTTTTCCCGTCCTGCCACCCTATTACGCCACTGGGAGTGACATAGGGTAAAATATTTAAATATGGCGCCTGCAAAAAAAAATAGAGGGGGAATAAAAACGTATTTTTTTATTATAACAAATTGGGCATCAAATAAAAGCTAATAAACACGTAATTATAACACTTTTAAAAATTAATCGTGTGTTTGCAACTCTACAAAAATAAAAAAATACATTGTTGTGCGTCTGTCGGGGATCGAACCCGGAACACTCAAGTGGCAGGCGAGTATTTCACCACTGAACCATCGCTTCTTTCGTAAATTTGTTATTTATATAGCGTTACTAACATTTATCTAGGGCAAAATACATACTATCAAAAAATTACATAATACTGTAAAAATGCGATTTTCAACCGGACGAAAGCCGGAACGGTCAATTAGTTATTATTATAATATTGTATTGTCACCGGAACTACATACCTATGCAAAATTTCAACTCAATCGGATGATAGGAAGTGAATCAAATTCAACTTGCAAGATTTGATGTCAGACCTGAGTGCGTTGCTGTTGTTGTCTTCGAGAGCATTCGACAGAAAGTAGTGTCGCCTCAGCTGGGAGGAAATGTGTAACAATATGAAAGTATATAATGAGTATATTATAGTATAAACGGTACTTAAACTAATAACAATTTTTGAAGTTTTTGGCCGTCTGTCAGTCTGTTTGTTCCGGCTAATTTCCGAAACGACTGAACCGGTTTTGACGGGATAGCTGATGTTATAAGGAGTAACTTAGGTTATATAAAAATAAAAACAAAAAAGGGAAGTCTTTTCGTAAACTCTGCAGACTGAACAAACATTTTTTGTAAAATTTCACGGGGACGAAGTCGCGGGTAACAGCTAGTCATATATAAATATACAAATCAGCTTTGGCAAAATGTCCGACCAAAAAAATATCGCGGGCTCTTGGACTAGTGTGCGAACTTCCTGTGTCTGTATAGGTACTAGTGATGTGTCCACATGACTCTTTATTGGGAGCTGGCTCCGTGCGCTCCGCTCACTAAAAAGAGTCGCTCAGAGCGAGTCGTTCAAAGGAGTGACACTAGACAGTACATACTACACAAGGGTGCAGACTGCAGAGGTGTGAACTGTTATATTGTATGCTCAGGAGTCACAGCACAATAAAGTGTGAGCTCATTTTAATATGATTCTGATCTTATATTATTCGCATTTCGGATAAACTATAAACTGTAATAAAAGCTTAACTATAATAATGTTTATTGTTGCAATATTATATCTTTGTCAGCGACGTCAATGTGAATAGTTTAAGTCACTGTTAAGCTTAGTAGTATTACATTTACAGTGTCATTCAACATTAAATGACTTAGCAAAGATACCTCTGTGGCCTGTGCTGATGCGCTCTGTAAATGTGCGAATGCAACAGTACAGAATAGCTCAACACAGAGCAATGGCGCTCGGAGTGAGTCATTCACAAAAAAAGAGCGACTCGCTCCGCTCCAAAAAGGAGCCGTCCATTATGAACGACTCGCTCAGGAGCGACACATCACTAATAGGTACAGTTCGGTAGCCTCATGATCGAGTATCGACGTCTACAGTCGCAAGTCAGTGCAATTAATCAGTGAAGTCTGAAAGTTTGCTGTGAACAGAGTTAAATTAGAATACTATATCAATTAAACAATACAAGTGTAGTAGGTTGTAACTTAAAATGTTAAGATTGTTACAAATTTAGTAATAATATTGTATATGATGCTTTTTATAGGCAAAAAATAATCTCTCAAAAGTTCAAATAAACAGTTGGTGTTGTGCTGTGATATATTTTTTTTTAAGTTAATCAAAAGGAAATCGTAAAGACATCACGATGGTAAGTAACTACATAAACATTATAAACATTTTCCCTCGTCATAATTATAATTATTATTTTTAATTATTGCTTTCTTCATTCAAAAACATGTAATTTGCACTGATTTTTCACCCGGCACTTGGTAGTGCATTATTAATAACAAACAAAAATACTCTTAAAAATTCTACAAAATACAAAATATCGTCGAGAAAGAAAATATTTGGTAGAATTTTCAAGTGTGTTTTTATTTAAAAATCTTTGATTAACGTCTGAATAGAACTCTTCAAATAAATAAAATTGTCGACCAATTTTTCTCAGACCAATATATTGACAAAAAATAAAAAATAACAAATCAATAAAACACAAGATGACGTTTCGATCTGGATTTGGATCTTCTTCAGAAATATCTAAAAAACATAAAAATTAATTAGTATTAAGCTATTTATTATCTAATAAATTGTACGAAAGATTGAAAGTTTGATGATTAAAAAAATAAGCTTAATAGGTACCTACTAATAATATTTAATTTAATTAATATTTATATTTTTTAGATATTTCCCATAGGATTAGCCGTTACCCGCGTCATCGCACGCGTTTTCAGAAACTTTATTTTATTCAATATACATATTATGTCAAATGACGTCAGTATTTTTGGAAGTGGAATGGTCTCGTTCAGTTGGTTGGAATTTTTTACTTAAAATGTTGTTTAAAATGTGCAATATTTTTTTCTTTATTGCTTACGTTTCATTAACAATGTTAACTTGCTCAGGACTTTTTAAATGGGTAAAATAAATGCATAATTATTAATTATAGAACACAATCAAATATACAAAAATATTAAGAGCACTGTGGTTTGAATTTAATAAAAAAATAGAGAATAGTTACTTCTTACCATAACTTGTTGTGGTAAGAAGTAACTATTCTCTATTTTTTTATTACAATCAAATATAACAAATTGAAATAAAAATGACCAAAGTTACTAATAACCCGCTAATGCAACCCACCATTGCTGTATTACTAGCTTTTTTAGTTTTTAGGGTTCCGTACCCGAAGGGTGCTCAAACGGGACCCTATTACTAAGCCTCCGCTGTCCGTCTGTCTGTCCGTCTGTCTGTCCGTCTGTCTGTCAGCGGGCTGTATCTCAAGAACCGTAATTGGTAGAGAGTTGAAATTTTCACAGAGTGTGTATTTCTATTGCCGCTAGAACAACAAATAATTAAAAACCCCCCAAAACTCCCAAAAGAGGAGCAAACTAAGTTTTTTGCTTATAATTCGCTCAATTTAAATCAGATCGTTTCGAGACCTGTCTTAAACGAAAGAGGAGAAAATTTTACATAGATTTTGTATAACAGAATTCGTCGAAACACTTTTTTTGTACAGCTTTATATAGAAATATAATGTATAAATTCAATTTTGTCTAATCCATAGCATACACGGAGATCGTCTGTCTTCGTTTGTTGCATAGTGTACTATGGGAATTTAAATATTGCGTATGTTTTGTCTTAAAAAAAAAGATTGCATTTCGACGTCGTCGCGACAAAAAGGCGTAAGCGGCTTTTACCAAATTTTACAGGAGAGCTTAAAATGTGAAAAATCCAAATATGACGTTTTCAGGGTGTATTTTTTTTTGCTAACTAATAATTGAATTATAAAATAGTGTTTTTGATTAATTAAATTTGCATATAATCTATGATCTCCTTTTTAATAGAAATTTTGTCGCTTACGCCTTTTTTAACTTGACAAATTATGCTTACGCCTTTTTGGTGGCACCTAAGCCTCTTGTTAACAAAATTTTCTGTTCTGAAGTGGCGTTTAGGTTTCACATACGCCTATCATTTTTTGTTAGACATTTTGGTTGTAGGTGAATACGCCCTCTAATAAAAAGTAGAAAAAAAAACAAAAATAATATTAATTTGGAAAAATACTGTATTTTCATTTTTTTATCATAACATTGTTCACATTAATTTGAATAACAAAAATAAACGAATTCTCTACTTTGGCAAAAAACAGACTTTCTGGCATTAGGCCATAATTATAATTATTATAATTTTAATTAGTCGATATTACTATCATCGTCTATGTCAGTTTCTGGAAGCTCGTCAGGTACATTCACGTTTGAAGAAAGCGAAAAATACTCTGCGTGGTACTGCTTCTTAATTGTTAGATTTCTACATAAATCCAATAAATTTTTTAACTTCTCCTTATTGATTGGCAATTCCGATGTGTAGAGTTGAGGTGCAGGTTGGACTTTTCTTATTGACCAGTCAATTTTATAGAAAGATGCATCTGGGGCATAACTAACTGTAGAAATATCAATGGATTTTAAATCTGCTTTAGAAAGTCTAGCCCTTTTTATGTCTGATATTTTAATTTCACGCCCTTCAACCGTCCTGAGTTTTTTTGGCACAGCAATAGCTTTCCAATCCAAAAACTCTGCAAAATGTACAGGAATGACCTCGTAAGGTCTGGGACGCCTTCTTGCATTTCGAAGTAAAGTTGGCCATTCGGAAGGTGCTTGTATGTTCATACTGGAAGTATATTTCTCGATAATAGCGTGAACACTATCTACCGGCATGTATGTGTGCCCTGCCACTAAATATGTGATAGAAATATCCGTCACAGATTCAGAGTTTCTCAAAAAATACAACAGCATTGCCAAAACAAATCTGTTTTTGTTCTGTCCTGGACAGTTATCACAAAATAATGATACCGAATGATGCTTTCCATTCTGATCCACTTTAAGTAAATAGTTATATAAATTTGTGCAAATTTCATTCACGCCTCTTTTACCGTCCTTTTCCTCCCAAATATAACAATAGCCATTTTGTGATTTGCTCTCGTAAACGGTAAAATTATACACAGCATACTTTCTTGAAAAGCCGAACATCATACTTGGTCCATGTGGAGTAGAAAGAACTTTCTGCAGGTCGAATGATGCAACAATAAAACCATCTTCTGAAGATCTATTTTGCTCCCATAAGAAAAGTTGTTTAGCATCATCTTTCTCCTTTTGATGAGTCAAATAATCATTTCTATCTTTTTCTGTCCTTTCTTCTTCTGAAATATTTTTGTATCTCTCGCATTTTCCACACTTATCTTTTCTAGGAACGTGTATGCCTATGTTGTAATCCCGCTTGAAAAACTTTTTGAAGGAAGAAAGACCTAAAGGTATATTTCCTCGATCAGTTATCACTGATGAGTACATTCTATACAGATTAGCAATACTTTTCACATCTGATGGAAGGTATAGTTTCGAGCTGGATGAACGACAATAGTGCGAGGGTACTGCAGGTAAACTCTCTATAAAATTTTTGAATTCGTTCATTTGCTCTGGTGTCGCTTTGTGCTTTGGCTCATGCTTTCCCCTGATGTCTCTATTTTCTTGTACCTTTCCTTGTACGGAATTTCTAACCAGCTTCTGCGTAACGTTTAATGTATTTAAAAAGAACTGTAGGCATACTCGCACTTGAACTTCTCCTTTCATTAAAAAGTATTGATATGTTAGATTTCTTCTGGAGTCTTGAGCTAAGGTTCTTTTTCTTTTAATTGGAATTATGTTGACGCACCCATTTATAAAACTTCTTTTTTCCAAATTGTTTCCCATTTTCCAAAATAGTGAAAAAATCTGCTTTCTCTCCTCTTCTGTAAATGTATTGCATCCATTAACACATTTTTTGTTAAGGCATGGATTTCGTAATAATTCTTTATCCTCTACTTTCTGGTCCTTGTAATTCAAATATGATAGGCCTGACTGTCGCCTCTTTTTATTCCTTTTCGATTTGCTTTCTTTTTTCTTACTTCTCTTTCCTTTAATATTTTCGCTTGACTCACTTGAAGTAGATGTGGGGTCGCCAATATCCACGTTGCCGTTAGAAAATTCAGAACTAGATAATATTTTATTGCCATTTGAACTACCATCCTCAGCTAAATAATTGTCGTGATAATCACCATCATAATTTGTTGTTTCAGAATCACTGTCTGAATAATCTACAAGCCGTGTCTTATTATTTATTGTTACATCTGACGTTTGTATAGAATTTTGTACATCTGACATAATTGTTGCACTTCCGCCATAATTCATTTCTGCCTCAGTCTCTATGTCGCCGAATTCTACGACCTCATCATAACTATTGTTAATCTCATTGTTTGGAAAGAAGTTCAAATCAGTAACGGATTCCAGAACTTCATTGTTCAGAATAACGATATCATTTTCAAATGCTTCGCTTAATAAATTATCGATACTATTATTTTCAGGTTCTTCGACCAACGACTTTTTTGCCAAAATATCCATTATTTTTTTTGCACGAGACATTAAAAAAATGATCACTGTCGATCGGTCGTGTAGTACTTTAGTAATAATAGTAGTATTATTATTAATATAATAATAATTATCAGAGCTAAAAAAAGAAAAGAAAAACGGCGTAAGCGCCACATCGAAACGATAATTCAAAGTTAAATTTGGGACTACCCACAAAAATGATATTATTAATGTATAATATTTTTGAGAATAAAAAGAGCATTTAAACAATTTGTTAGAATATTTTAATGATCGTGGCATAGGTAATATTAAAAAAATGCATTTTAAAATTGCACAGGTTTTGCATTGAGAAGTGGCGTTTACGTCTCTTAAAAATTAAACATCTAAAAGGCGTAAACGACAAAATCTTTTTCCAAGGATTTTGCTGCATAATTTTAAATCTGAACGCCGGAAACTCTATGGGCATTAAGCCTTACCAAATAAATAATTAATGTAATAATAGTTCAAAACACATACCTTGTTGGGGTGTCGAAGAAATTTCAGTTGGGCGTATCAGCACGTGTTGCTACGATATCTTGGCGTTTACTAAGTTATAACCTTACTTTATACACAACACAAACTGTCGCTTACACCACGTCAACTTCAATTTTAACGAATCTCGAATTTTTGGTGGTTTCAACCTTAGTGTTAGTCGAAAGGCATGATTTTACGTTAATGTTTTCCATAATAATCTCATTTTCAGATTTTTGTCGCTTACGCCTTTTTGTCGTGACGACGTCGATTTGTTCAAAAACGAATGTCATTTCAAATATTAGTCAGTCTTTTGACATTAGTATTTTTTTGCAACGCCTTCTGAGTTAACAATTTGAATAACTAATTTTAATTATTAGAACATATTGCTTTGACAGATGCAAACGTCATTTTTTACATTTTTTACCATTCCAACACCATGGATGAGCGGAATGAAACCAAATTTTGGGAGGATGTTTGATATGCAAATATGAAGAGGCCTATTGTTTTTCAGAGACGTCGGCGCAAGCGCAAAAGAAATATATATTATAATGTTTTTTTATAAGATAATAGTATACTTTTCATAAAGGCGTATTATTTTGTTTTACAGGAGTTTTGTAAAATAAATTTTTGAAAAAAATCGGCGCATGCGTAGAAGAAATATATACTATAAGGCTGTTTTTTTATATAATAACGGTATACTTTTCATTACGGTTTATTATTCTATCTATGTTTACAAAAGTTTTGTAATTTTTTTGGGAAAAATTGGCGCATGCGCAAAAGAAATATATGCAATAACGTTGTTTTATATAATAATAGTATATATTTCATAATGGTTTATTATTCTATTTTAAAAGAAAGTTTTGTAAAAAGTTTTAGGGGGAAAGGCGGCGCATGCGCAGAAGAGATATGTGCTATAACATTGTTTTTATATAATAATGGTATACGTTTCATAATGGTTTAATATTCTAAAGTTTTGTATTTTTTTTTTTGGGGAAATCGGCGCATGCGCAACAGAGATATTTGCCATAACGTTGTTATTTGATATAATGGTATATTTATCAAAACCTTATATTATTTTATTCTACAAGAAATTTTTGTAAAAAAAGTGTTTATAATATAAAAACGCCGGGGTGAATTATGTAAAATTTCACGCCTTGAAATTATTCTTGAACTACTTGCATACTCCCACTGGTTACATATTGTTATAGCGCCTCTCTTGTTTCTTTTACAAAAGTATTTAAAAAGTACATAGTGTACGGAACCCTTCGTGTGCGAGTCCGACTCGCACTTGACCGGTTTTTTTATTACCATTTGTTTTATTTGTTTTTGTTTATTTAAATAAATATTACGGACGATAAGAATGAAAAATATTAATTAAAATATAGCAATAATTTGTTATTGATTTCTTTTCGTTCATAAAGGCACTTTTTTAGCACAATAGAGCGTGAAGTTATCGATATTTGGACATAATAATATTATGCAATAAGTTCACAATTATTTAACATTCTCCCTGAAACACATTGTTATTTTTATATCACTTTCCTTACTAAAATACATGTGTCTTGAATTTATTATTGCATTTTTCCTTGAAAAACGATAACATTTTTGTGTAGATATGACGTTTGTTTTCCTGTGTGTGCATTTTTGTTAGTTTCAAAGAGCTCGTGGTCAAAAATTTCAAAAGTTTTGTAACGGCTAATATTCTGAGATTTGTTAATACAGTAAAACCTATTTAAGTTAATGTTCAAGGGAATCGTTAAATAGTAGTGACCGACTGAAACTAGTTTTTACGACCAAAACCTGTATCGTGCTCACAGGCTAACAGACGCACAAACTTTTTCCGTAAATATGTTTTTTGGATTTGGGTGCCCTCATAACGAAAAGTGAATTTCGACCTAAATTAGTACCAATTCTCACTCATGGTGTTGAAATGGTAAAACTGGCACAATTTTGTAATTATTTTTTAAGTTGGAATGATCCTGTCATCCAATTGGCTGAAATTTTCAATAGTATATTGTGCGACTAGTGAGAGAAGGAGAATATTCCACTCGCGTGTTACCGTACTCGCTATGCTCGTGCGGCAAATTTCACGCTCATGGAATCTTCTCTTTCTCTCACTAGTCGCACAATATACTATTTATAGTTTAGAGGTCATTAAGAAAAAGTCTCCATGGGCGCACAGCCTAATAACCAATAAATTTTTACTACAGATATATGTATCGAGATTTTAGACATAGGGGTATCCATTCAATTCGCACTCTTACAAAATCCTACGCTCTAGAAATATGTTTTCGAGTGTTCTGAATCCGAAAATGACAGTATTATTTTATACAGGGTGATACCTTCCAACATTACCTAGTTTTCGACTATTTTTCTATTTCTAAAAAAAAGCTCATAGAACATGAAAGACGTTTGTGAATTCAATAGAAATATCCCTATATCTAAAATCTTGCTAAACATATCTGTCGCTCAAAATCTACTGGTTTTTAGGCTATGCGCCCATGGACACTTATTCTAAGTGACCTTTGAACTACTAAATAAAACAATTTTCAATTAATTTAACCGAGAACCAAATCCCATAAGGTTTGAGTGGGGTCCTTTAAGCAGAGACATTTCTCTACGCACTTTGATCAAAATTTAGCTTGAAAAACAGACTTTTTCTATGACATTAGACTGTTCCTGCATGCATATAACTGTAACTATATGAATAGCATCTAAGTTCATTATCAAATCAAATTTTTTGACAATGTTTTGTGCAACCCAACATCAGAGTTTATAACAAACTAGCGGTTGCGCCCGGTACCCGGGTGCAAAAGAACGAATGGGGGGAGGGACATGTTTGTTGGTTATAAATTTTTCATTAATTCTTTTGATTCTTTTAAACATTCAATCATCGTGCATTCTATTGGATAATATTAGGTAAATAACTAATACTAATAATTTTTATATTTTTTAGATTTTCCTGAAGAAGGTCCAAATCCGAATCGAAACGTCATCCTTTGTTATTTGGATTTATATTTTTATGTAATTTTTGTCCATATATGGTCTGAAAAAAATTGGTCGACAATTTTATTTATTTGAAGAGTTCTATTCAGACGTTAATCAAAGATTTGGAGGGACATTAGTTCACACGTTCATCTTAATTTACTGAGATGAATGTTGTGTCCAAATTTCATGATGATCGGAGTTACTGTTAAAAAGTTTTTGTCGGACGGACAAATTTTGAGTTATATTTTGCAACATTTATCACTGATGCTCCGCTATTTTGGTCGTAGCGTGATATTATATAGCCTATAACCTTCCTCGATAAATGGACTATCCAACAATTTTTTTTTTCAATTCGAATCAGTAGTTCCTGAGATTAGCGCGTTCAACCAAAGTCTTCAACTTTATATATTAGTATAGATATGTTTTGTTTACAGTTCTCTCCACTCGAAAATACTAACGAAGTGTTTGACGGCATTGCAACGAAACGTGAGGTCACAAACAGACGTTCCTTGATATTTATGATAATCTTATTCGTTGTAACGGTAAGTCAATAGTGTACGGCGTGTACCAATCCTGACTAATATATTAATAAATAATTATAGTTTAAAAAAAAACTAAAAAACACGCTTTATATCGAACTAAAAAGTAAAAAATATTTTTTTAAAAATAAGCTTAAAAAGCGTGGGGCGCTTTATTTCACATTTTCGTACTAAGCTTATTTTAAAAAATTATTTTTTACTTTTTAGTTCGATATAAAGCGTGTTTTTTAGTTGTTTTTAAACTATATTTATTTTTCACTTTTTAGTTTGATGTAAAGCGTGTTTTTTAGTTTTCTTAAACTATATTTATTTTCCACTTTTTCGTTCGATTTATTGTCAAACATTTGCCGAAAAAAAAACAATATTTTTCGGCGTGGATGGGATTAGAACCACGACCCGTGATGCCGAGAGCTAGACCGCACGGCTACCAGTGTACTTACTGTGCTGGCATATTATACCGCTATATAAACCACTGTAGTCCAAATGAAAGTTACAAACATACATACATACAAACTTACAAGTGAAGTTAATATAAAGCGTGTAAAAATAATTTGCGATGTGCCGACTAGTCAACATTAGTAGGATATGCTAACTAATCCGCCACTTTTTTACTAGTCGGTACTCGGACATAAGTTGGATAAAGTGATCGAATAAAAGATTTGACTGAAGCTTGAATATACCATCTATTGAGTTTAGAGACAAAATATAAAAATCAATAAAAATAATATACAAATATGCGATATATTTATGCACTTATACACACAGAATATTGTTTATGACTGATCCCTTTTTTAGTCAAATTATGGCACTTGAACCCATAAATTAAATAGTTAAATGGTTCAGATTATTATGACGTGACACTAAAATAAATGAGCTAAAAAGAGAATATAGAAATAAACATAAATATACAATTTTGTATCCTTCATTAGTTAGTCGAAAGTCGAAACTGTGTCGTCGTCTTGAATACACTCCAACACTTTTAAATAAAAATGACTTTTATTATATTATTCTTTCATAACCTTTGCAAATATGAATACCATCATCAAAAATCATCAAAAATTTAAGCATTTATTTGTTTCAGTTTTTTTAATTTTCTAATGATATTTTTTCGTGCTACTTTAAAAAAAGTTTTCTTAAAAAATGACCGACTAGTCGGTAGTCGGCTAGTCGAAAAAACCCTTAGTCGGTGCAACACTAACAATGCGAGATCCGGTGCTATATATACCCTCATCTGTTATTTCATGATGAGAAAGATTATAATATGTTAGATGATATTATAAACATTGATAAATCGCACATGGGTGACCTAGCTAAATCGCGTACCGATGCTGTTAATTTAATTTAATTTTAATTAACTTTTTTGGATCAATTTCTCCGATTTGTTAATCATAAAAATCGAGTCTAAGATGAGAGAATATGACACAAATAAAATGTTAACAAAACAAATAAACTCAAAATACACAGAACACAACTATTTACAAGGTATGTTTAAGTGGATGATCTATATTTATGTATAGAATCAATAGTATATTCCAATTCCTTGTGTCATATTCTCTCATTTTAGGCTAGATTTTTATGATTAACAAATTGGGGAAGTTGATCCAAAAAAGTCAATTAAATTCTATTTAATTTAACAGCATTGGGTACGTGATTTAGCTAGGCAACCCATGTTCGATTTATCAATGTATATATTATCTAACATATAATCTTTGTCATCATCAAATAACATATGAGGGTGTATATTTCCAATACCGGATCTCAGACTATAACAATCAGACATTTAAAACCACTAATCAATTGTCATAGAGATATCAAACCACGCTTTTATAATTAGGTAGCCACTTTTTTACTCTTATTTACACTCCTAAAAATAAAAAATTAATGATGCAAGAAATTTTTGATTATCTTTAAAAAAATTTATTTTAAAAAGTTATGCTACTCCAACATTAAAATCCTACTAAAAACTTAAAGGTGAAAAAGGGGCCAAATTATCATCTAAATTGTGTTTTGGTATCTTAAAAAATAATTGAAATGTGCCAAGTTCCTTGCCTAGCAGTGTTTTGATGAGCACAAAAAATGTTGCGTGAATTGATAAAACTTGACAAGTTTTCAAGGGTGTCAATATTGTTCACTTCTTTAATGAAAACATTAATGGAAAAAGGGCCAAGCTCGATACAAAGAATAAATTGTTTTGTCGAAAAAAAGAAGTGAGATCTAAGAAGGTTGAAGTTTTCACTTGGCAAGTTTTTGTAAATGATCAACTCGTCAAGTAAAAACTTGGCACTTTCAAGGCCTCACTTCTTATTTTTCGGAAAAACCACTTATTCTTCGTAACGAACATTTATATATTTGGTGGGATCAGATATTACGTGGAATTGGTTCAAATTTGACTTGCTCGTAAACTGACTGACAAACATCTAAAATTGTACAAAAACGTGTATTAAAATGTTTCAAAGACGTTATTAATTTAATCCGATCGTTTATTGTTTTTCCAGATCGGATTCGTGAGTTATTCATTGGCTAACGGCGAAATGGCAAGGATCATGCAAAAATACGATGACTGTGGTAACTTGTGTGGGAAAGATAATCCGCCAAATTTAGTTGTGACTTCTTCATATTGCAAAAACTTGGATTTGACGGGCAAGAAGTAAGTTTAAAATTTTAGTGGCGTGTGTGAGTCGGATGAGCCCCCGTTTTCGAGAATGCTGAACACGGTGGTGACATTAAAATTTCTCTTTCGGGTTGCGCAACTCTCCAAAAACGGTCAAAAACCACCCCAAACGGTGTTAAACGCGCCTTAAGTTGTTTCCTTTCCGAAAAAAATGTTTTTCCGTGTTTTCGAGGATGCTGAACACGATAGTGGTGTTAAACATTGTCGCCGACTTTCACCAACCCCTTCACTGGCCAAACCTCACCCCCGAAACGGATGATTACTATAAAAGAGACAAAATATTTGCCAAGAATGCAAATAATAATGCAGTTTACAACTCAGTAGAAGTACAATATAAAAGTACATAAGTGATAAGCTTATATTACTGCTTAGTAAGATGAAATAAAATATGTTTTCTATTAAAATATTAGTACTGAAAGCAGAGCCGGACTAACGCATAGACAAATGTTTAGGGCCCGATTTTTAGAAGAACCCGGTCAAACTGTCTATACAGGGTGTCCCATTAAGAATGGGACATAGAACAACAGCAGATTCTCCAATTCAAAATAAAACGATTAAGCGAAATATGCTTAGATAAAATGTTGCTCGTTTCCGAAATACGGGGTGTTGAAGTTGAAAACTGAAAAATTATTAATGTCCATAATTTTTTTAATACACCGTATAATTTTACTCAAATCGGCACACTTGTTAAATATCATAAAATGCACCTAACAATAAAAAAATTAGTTCAGTACGCTCTACCAGACTACCAGTGGCGTACGGCAAGAGTAAGTAGTTCTTGTACCCCTTCTAAATGTTACGCCGCTGTCTAAATTTTAATTTTGACTATAATTTTAATTTTTTTGATATTTTAAAAGTCAATAATGTACACTATTGTTAGTTTGTTGTAAAGTCATTGGTTTTCGAGATATTCGCAGTTAAAGATAGATAGACATGTACTTTTTATTTGTATTATTATTAATAATATTCATTTTTACAATTTTGTCTTAAAACCAAAGTAGAAACTAATGTAATGAAATTTTTAAAAATTTAAAAAAAAAACGGTCTCCTGAAAGTCCTTAAAAAAAAGGTGTCTGGCAGTGTGCAAAATATCTCCGGTTTGGAATATCTGAATTTAAAAAAATCAGAAAATTTTGTTAGTGGATAGATAAATCTAGGTAATAATCAAAGGAATAGACAACATTTTGATTTTTGACAAAATGGCAGCTCGGAAAAGAAAAAATTTCCTATTTTGGACCCAAACTTTTTTGTTAAATTAATTACTATAATAGAAATGATCATCGGAACTCTTCTTCCTTCGATTATTACCTGAAGAATATATTTGAGAAAGTTGCGTTAAAATTTCAGATTGATCGGTTGAGCCGTTTTTGAGAAATCGTGCACACCGACTTTGAAAACACCGTTTTGAGAAAAACGCATGCAAAGTTTCAAAAGACGTGTACACTGTACATATTGTTAAATTTTACCATTCCAACCCACAAGTGAGGAATGGTACCTACTAGTTTAGGTCAAAAATCACTTTTCAAAAATTTTACAATATCTTTCCGTTTTGAGGTCCCCCGAATCCAAAAAAACATATTTTTGAAAAAACTCTGTGCGTCTGTTAGTCTGTTTGTCTGTGAACACGATACAGGTCAAACGGATGAGCGAATTGAAACCAAATTTTGGGAGGATGTTTGGTATGCAAATATGAAGAGCCCTATTGTTTTTGGGGAAAATCGGCGCATGCGCAGAAGAGATATATGCTATAACGGTGTTTTTTATATAATAATGGTATACTTTTCATAACGGATTATTATTCTATTTATTTTTTCAAGAAAGTTTTGTTAGTTTTTTTTCTAAGCTTTATAGTTTCGGAAATATTTTGAAAATAAAAAAAAGTCAGCCGCTCTTTTGTTTTATGGATCTGTCAGAAATAAACTAGTTAGGCATGCTTTGATTAATTTTTACATGACGTGGAACATATTATTCTGTAGGTAACCATGACAACGAATAGCAAATATCATATTGAATACTAGCCATTACCCGCGTCACCTCACGCGATATCAGAAATTTTATTTTCTTTATTATAATCAAATGTCAACATTTTTGAACTTGGAATGGTCCCGTCGCCCAATTGGCTGGATTTTTTTTTTCAATTTACATGGAGACATCTATTCTAGGGCCATAAGATGAACCCTCTGCATCGTCAGCAACTTTTAATATTCCGAGTTGTAGCAAATGTGCATAATATATTTGAGTATATTTTCTGAAAATTTCAAATCGATCCGGCAAATATTCTTGGAGATACACGCATTGTAAAGACGTTCGGAGCGTTACAAAGTAGGCGCTGTAAATACCAGAGTAGCAGTTATGGCGCGCAATACCTGGGTTGACGTTGACCCTTTTCAACTGCTACTCTGGTATTTACAGCGCCTACTTTGTAACGCTCCGAACGTCTTTACAATGCGTGTATCTCCAAGAATATTTGCCGAATCGATTTGAAATTTTCAGAGAGTATACCCAAATAATATATGCACATTCTGAAAATACAATAAAAAAAATATTTTTTTTGAAATTTCTAACTACCTACGTATAACCCCTTAAGGATATATAATATTGTTATTGTATTTATAACAAATTTTGTTAGACATTTAATACAATAATTTTCAATTTTTTTAAATTTGTGAACCTTATCAAACTTTTCTATAAAAACTAAAATTTATTGTTGTGTATTATACAGGGTGTCCCATTAAGAATGGGACATAGAACAACCACAGATTCTCCAATTCAAAATAAAACGATTAAGCGAAATATGCTTAGATAAAATGTTACTCGCTCTACCACTGGCGTACGGCAGGAGTAAGTAATGCTTGTACCCCTTCTAAATGTTACGCCGCTGTCTAAATTTTAATTTTGACTATAATTTTAATTTTTTTGATATTTTCTAAGTCAATAATGTACACTTGTTAGTTTGTTGTAAAGTCATTGGTTTTCGAGATATTCGCAGTTAAAGATAGATAGACATGTACTTTTTATTTGTATTATTATTAAAAATATTCATTTTTACAATTTTGTCTTAAAAAAACTGCGAATATCTCGAAAACCAACGACTTTACAACAAATTAGCAAGTGTACATTATTGACTTAGAAAATACCAAAAAAATTAAAATTATAGTCAAAATTAAAATTTAGACAGCGGCGTAACATTTAGAAGGGGTACAAGCATTACTTACTCCTGCCGTACGCCACTGGTAGTCTGGTAGAGCGTACTGAACTAATTTTTTTATTGTTAGGTGCATTTTATGATATTTAACAAGTGTGCCGATTTGAGTAAAATTATACGGTGTATTAAAAAAATTATGGACATTAATATTTTTTCAGTTTTCAACTTCAACACCCCGTATTTCGGAAACGAGTAACATTTTATCTAAGCATATTTCGCTTAATCGTTTTATTTTGAAGAATCTGCGGTTGTTCTATGTCCCATTCTTAATGGGACACCTTGCATTTTTTTATGAACAAAAAATTCAGATTTATTTTAGTTTTTCATATTACTAGTATGTACTTACTTTTACTTTATTTATTGTTTTAAATTTTTCGTGTGCTTTATTTCTTGTGGAAAAGAGATGAGGGCCTGATAAGAAAAAAAAATTGTTGGCTACTGGCTCTTCAGCTATTAGCAGTTCGTGACCAGTTCAGAAATTGCCAACAAACACACTTGTATTTATGAATTCATTTGAAATAATTTACTTTCAATATCTCCTTATAGTTACTTACATATTACGAACACATCCGAAGGAATTATGAAGGAATGTGTTGCTAAGTGTCCTGCAGGCGACTTCAATAAAAAACTGTAAGTTGAAAACTACGGAATTAAGTAAGTTTCTTTGTATCTCATATTTCATAATATTTTTTTTATTTATTTTCAGAAATATATGTATTGAAAAAAATGTGGTAAATATTTTAACGACTATTTTTTTGTAGTAATATTATACTCAGGCCTATTCTACTAACAATAACTACGGTGATTACAAAGCGCTTATCAAAATAAGCACTCTGGGTAATCACTTTTGTTTGCTTCTTATTCTGCTATGTAAAGTGACTATCACGAGAGGTTAAAATGATCACGTGACGTGTTTATAAGAGTTGATAAATTGTAACTTGTAAATGTCTGTTGTTAGATGTCACTATATGCAATAAAATGGACGGCACAATATTTCACTTATTACCACGTTTATATTAATTCGCTTTTCGTGTATGTCGGGCGGAACTTTGTAATTGATTTTAAACTAACTTCCTGATTATTCAAAGCAATGACACGTCAATCCGGTGTCGGAGAGGCAACCGGATGGCGAGTGGTAATCTGGGCCTATGAGTGGTACAGAACCCCCTGGTAGCGGCCAAAGTGACCCCAAATGGACGGGGGCGGCGATATGGGGGTGGGGCAAGATCGAAAAATGTTTGAAAAGGCAACCGGATAAAAATGCGGTTGCATTGAAGGAAATATCCTAATTATATAAAAAAAATTTTTTGCCAGAAGAAATACGCGGGCCGTTTTTGCACTAGCGAATAAAAAAAAATAAAAAAAAAACTGAAAAGGCAACCGCTTCAAAATTAGTGAGCATACTTATTGATACCACCAAACGTTGGAAAAAAATTGCCATCCTTTTTTCAACAATAAGTAAAAAAACACTAAAAATTGTTCAAATCGGGTGGCATTTGAAATTTATACTGTCCTAAGTACAAACAATAGTGTGTATCAATGCCATCCGATTTCGATTAAATTTACCCCTATTTAGCCACCCCCCAAAACTCATGAAATTACAATTTTATGCAGCGTATGGCATTATTTTTATTGTTATTGAGTTTTGGGGGTTGGCTAAATAGGGGTAAATTTAATCAAAATCGGATGGCATTGATACACACTATTATTTGTACTTAGGACAGTATAAATTTCGAATGCCATCTGATTTGAACAATTTTTAGTGTGTTTTTTTTACTTATTGTTGAAAAAATCGAAAAAAAGGGTTTTTCAGCGACTTTGAGGGGTTGTTTCTCCAAAACTGCCCATCAGGATCGGATGGAAATTTTTTCCCAACGTTTGGTGGTGTCAATAAGTATGCTCACTAATTTTGAAGCGGTTGCCTTTTCAGTTTTTTTTTATTTTTTTTTATTCGCTAGTGCAAAAACGGCCCGCGTGTTTCGGCTGGCAAAAACATTTTTTTATATAATTAGGATATTTCCTTCAATGCAACCGCATTTTTATTCGGTTGCCTTTTCAAACATTTTTCGATTTTGCGCCACCCTAATATCGCCGCCCCCGTTCATTTGGGGTCACTTTGGCCGCTACCAGGGGGCTCTGCACCACTCATAGGCCCAGATTACCACTCGCCATCCGGTTGCCTCTCTGACACCGGATTGACGTGCCATTGCTTTGAATATAAGACTCGATGCCTGCATCGCAGCTTAAATCAAGGTGTGTAGGCCGCTTTACAAGTTAAAAAAATATTTTATACTTTTTAGTTCGTTTTAAAAACGTGGCACATTAAAACATTTTTTAATTTATTTTATTTATAGGATTTAATTGAGAAAAAAATCAGGTCCGCGCGCCGTACATTTTTTGTGAAAACGGCAGGATAAAATCATAACAAGTGTTTGATATAACGACGCCAGCACGTGATTCGTAGTGCTTGGTACGCGCGGGTGCGGTAGACGTGGCGAGTCGTATTCCCATTGGCCGCCAGGCGTTTGCGCGAGTGTGACGTGTTGTCAGAGGTTGAAAAGATGGACGACGATCTTTTATTTTGAATCGGAAAGTTCAAACTGGTTGAGTTGAGCTTACCTGACGTCGCGAGTGAATCGCGCGCTCTGCCGACGTGAACACACAGAAACGTCTCCCGCGTTAGATACTGCAAGCACGTAGACGTTTGAGTTCTTTTGTTCCCTTTTGGATGCTGCCATAGCGCTTGCATTCGCTCGGCACTGGACTTTCTAGGCATTCATATCGATGCGAGCTTTCCGTTGAATTGCCCTTATAATTTCCAGCATATTTACGAGTCATATAGGACTACCTCTTCAATTGATTACCGACTTTAATTTGTATTTCGACGACTATTTTTATTTTCTCACTTTAGGTTCTATAGTAGTGTTCCGCGAGCTTTTCACAACGACACCCGAATCAACGTCCTAGCCAGTGCCGGATTAACCTATAAGCAAATTAAGCAATTGCTTAGGGCATCACGTCTCAGGGGGCACCAAGAAGCACAACTCAGAAATGAAAAGTACCTTACTAAACCGTGTCAACAATTTTTTTTTTGTCATGTTCTCAAAAATTTGATCTATACTGGTTTGTCTTTAGAAGTATAAAAGTTAAAAATAAATATAATTTATTTTTGAAAATGGAAACGAAAAAATCATTATTTCTTAAAGGTTCAATTTTTTTAATTTTAAAGTTTTGAAACTTTTTTTTTCTCAATTGTATAAAAATGCCTAAGGTCCGATTTTATAGGCAGCCAAATTTTCAATGAGAGCATTAATTGTAAAATTAAATTTTTTTCCTAAAAATCTATGCTTTTTAACTTGTTTCTATCAATTTTATTTTTTTTATAAACTAAACATATTAGAGATGGGACCCATAGACAAGAAATGCTTAGGGCATCAAGGAGTCTTAATCCGGCACTGGTCCTAGCTAAACAAATTTCCATGCTACATTAAGGACGTAGTCTGGTGTTCGGGTTTTGAAAAAACGAATTTATTTTTTTTACATTTTTAGTAAGTGTAATATATTGAGAAAATACTGTAAAAATTTTAGACCGAAATATTAAATATTTACAAAGCTATAGCATATAGTCGAGAGCAGCAACGATCTTACGGTAAGACTCTTACCTGCTCTTACCTCTCAATTGTTATCACGTTACCCTTATACTCTCGCAGAGCAGAGCAAACAAACTAACAGAAAACGATGCCTTTGAAGAAACGGAAGGTTTCATATACACCAGGCATAGCTGATTAGTGTAAATATTGATTTTTATTTTTTTGTAAGAAATCTGAAATAATTAAAACTTTAAACGCGTTTTTCTCAAAACTACGTTTTTCTAAGTGGCGCGGGTGATTGAAACAATTGTATACAACCGATTGCTTTCAGTTTTGCACAGGGTATTCTACACAACAATAGCTCCGTCCGGTACTAGAATTACTTAATTATAAAAATTATTTCTATTTTTTTAAACCGATTTTCAACGAAAAAATCACGATTTTCTCATTGTTTTTTTTCTAAAACCCGCCATTTTGTTATTTATCAATAAAAATGTTTATTTCTAGTACGGGATAGAGCCACAAGCCTACGAAACAATAACCAATTTAATTTTTATAATTCAGTTGACTCCAAGTGACGTTATCACCCGCGCTACCCACCTACCTCCACTTAAAGTTGTCTACTTTAGGTTAAAAAAACAATTATAAAATGGCGTAAAATTAAGCAAAAAAAAATTTTTTTGTCTTAGTTTACGATGTCAGTAAAAACATGTAACAAAATTGAAAACATCGTACATTATTTTGATATTAGAAAAAAATTCTGAAATAACGGTTGAAAACGAGCCTGAACATAGGACTACGTCCTTAATTAAAAACTTGTCACAAAGCTAATTCGTGACTATCATGCGCATTTGTCATGTTTGTTTAACACATGTTATACAATGTAAACTCTATATAGCGACACTCAAGGGACTGTGCACTTTGTGGCGTTATTGAGAGTTGTCGTTAAACGGAGAGAAGAAATAATCAGTTAATATTTTTTTACTATAATATATATAAATCTTCGAACTTTAGATTCTTCAATTTTTTAGAAGATTTTCCATTCTCTTCTGCTTCTAGAATTTTTTCTTTGTTCTTCCATAGCACAGAACATATTATTGTTCTGTGTTCCATAGTATCGATACGGTCAAGCAACTGAACCCAAAGCGTCTTCCAACATCACTTATTTTTTCTCCCGCATCTATTGCGCGTATTAATAAAACTTTTTTGTCAATACACGAAAGACTTTCTTTTACTCGCCATGTTCACAGTTTGCAAGTTTGTGGGCAACTAAGAATATGATAACTTATCGATAAGCAGCTGAGCTAAACATATGAAAGATAATCCCAACAAACAAAAGAACGAATTTCTTAGAATCTTCGGTACGCATGATGCCGACAACAAAGCAAAAAAATAACAAACAAACTGTACTGTTTATTGCCTAATGATGACGTATTGTTGTCGTTATGTAGAGTGGGTGTGTCGTTATTTAGAGTGTATCATTGTAGGAGCAACAAGGTAAACCAACTAGAGCTAAGTGATTTCGACGTTTTAAAGAGTTTGTCGTCATATCGAGTGACGTTAAATAGAGTTTACACTGTATAACGAAGAGAGACTAGAGTGTTTACACTGTTTATGTACTTTTAGGACATTGATTTGATTGCATTCCATTTTGATATACCATGGATTCAAATTTTTGTTTGTACCGCTATTTCTTTAGGTAAGTTCCTTATGTAATTTATTTTTTTTTTATTCTTTTCTTTATACTAGGTAGGTACACAAAAGAAAAATTATATCAGAATATTGATTCAAATTTTTTTTAACGTATTTGGGAATATGAAGAGCGTTCTTCCATTAGCTTCGTTATTTTTCTTTTTTAACTTTTATTTTTGTATCTATTGTCGTCAACCACAGTAGTGGAGTCTTCGGCCGAACCGTATTCCGGGTAACTTTTCCAATTTGTCTATCTCTAAAACCTTATTCAGATGAACACGACCATTAAAAAAATTAGCTAAATCAGTCCAACCGTTCTCAAATGATGCGTTTTGTAACGAGCAGCATTTAATTTTTATTTATAGAGAACAGTGGTTTCCAAAGTGGCCCAGGTGGACCCCCAGGGGTCCACGGGAGATTCGACGGGGGTCTACGTTGTCGTGACAAAAAAATGGGGGTTCACAATTCGTAAGCGGGGGTCCACGAAAATTTATCTGCTTTCGAAAGTGAAGAACTAAAATGTTGGCTTGATTTTACCTATCAATGTAGGCAGATAATATTTTAAGAAGCTCAGCGACTGTTACTTGTAAAAACTTGTATATTCCATATTCAGTTTTCAAAATGAAATAAGTGAGAAATGGTTGGTACCTTGTGCTGTGAGTAGATGTCAAAGAAGTAAAGTTGGCTGGAATCACTTTTTTGATTGGCCAACTTTACTTTTTTGACATCCACTCACAGCGCAATCAATTAATTAATTAACCAATCAATTCTCACAAATATCAATTAGAAAACTCTCCATTCGTGGTTGGAACTCAGCAAATTTCTATATTAGATCTAATCTTCACATTTTTTGTCGAGTTTTGGAAATATGGTAGAAATGTAGCTGCAGGGGGTCCACCGGAGCCAGCTAAATTTTGAAAGTGGTCTATGAGAAAAAAAAGTTTGGGAACCTCTGGTATAGAACATAGATAAAGGACTTCTCCCTATGTACTTGTTAGTTGTGAGTTTTAAGACAAATTATGACTGAGCGGTTGACTTCTCACAAACAAAATTAGCCGTGTGTTGGAGTGATATGGATCGTCTGAGTTAATCAGCCGACAAAAAATATTAATAACTGGCCGTGAGAGTGTCCTTTATTGGGACTCTACAAGTGCGACCCTTTAAGGTTAGCTCATACGTACCACTTTCCGCCCACATTAGAACCACAACAAAGTGGTCGTGTGTTGAGATTACGGCATTAGTATGTATAGCACACGCCACGAATCTAAAAGGCTCGAAAGTTAAGTGCGAATGCAGGCTTGCGCTTGTACAGTCTGTTGAAAAACTACTAACTCGCAACTCAACAAAACTAACATAGCGACAGAGATAGCAATAACAACTTGACAATAGCGTACTCGACTGTACTTTAAGGCGGCTTTACACAGGTGTAGTAGCTAAAGCAAGTAACTTGAGCAAGTAACTAAATAGTGAATTACCGTTTAGTTAGTGTCTACTAGTGATGTGCCGGATATCCGTATCCGTATCCGCGGATATCCGAGGGAGAAAAAAGATCCGTATCCGTTAGTTTTTGGCGGATCTTTTACGGATCTTTTACCTTATTAATTTTCAATTCATAGATGAAATTTTAAATCTATAGGTGATTAGGTAATAATGGAAAACTGTTAAATTCCATTCAGATTATTTTTTATTTTTTAAAATCGTATTTGGCACCTTTATATTGCAAACATTTATCGTAGTGAGTACCATACCAAAAGTAAATAACACAAAGGTACTAAAAAACTATGTTTATAATGAGATATTGCTCATCGATCTTTGGAAAGAGACAATCTCTTATGAGAGTTAACTCTTAAAGAGGTCAATAACTTTTTCCCATAACAGATAGTCTCTTTCCAAAGGTCGATGTGCAATATTTACCGCCGCGTACTCTAAGAAAGTTAAGATCCGTATCTGTATCCGCGGATCTTGAAACCATGAAGTTAAAGGGTATTCTTACAGCATTTGCCGATGATGTAGCTCTAAGTTATTCAACAGCAAACTGGGATCAAACTCTTTTGGATATGCAACTAGATCTCAATATTCTTAGTAAATGGTTTCATCATCACCATTTAAAACTTAGCGACAAATCAAAATACCTTATATTTGATTTGGGTGAATCTTTAACAAATATACAAAAATAACGTACCATTCTATTAAATGTGCTGGAGACTGCTCGAAAACTAACTGCATTCCTTTAGAAAAAGTAAAAAGCTATAAATATTTAGGAATTCATATTGATGCTAAGTTGAACTGGAAAGACCATATCTCCAAATTGACCAAATCTCTAAGATATGCGCTATTTAAATTTTATTTTTTAATATCTCGATGTCCCAAAGATATGCTTGTGAACATCTATTATGCAATTGTTCGTTCCAAAATTAGTTACGGATTAGAATGCTGGGGTGGTACCTACTTTAATACTTTTAAATCTGTCAGTATATTACAAAAGAAAATAATTCGTAGTATTCTTTTTAAAAAATCTTACGAACATAGCCTTCCGTTATTTCAACAACTGCATATATTACCAATAAGAAACTTATATGTATATAAAATTGTTACAAAATATTATGAAAACATTTACAATATCAGTATGCATACAAATTATAGCTTAAGAAAAATAAATGTTTGTGTTCCTAGGCCGCATAAGTCAATATTTAAAAGATTTTTTCTATATACGGCTCCAAATATTTTCAATATATTACCAGTGAATCTAAAATTCACAGAAAATAAAAATCAGTTCAGCAAGAAACTTAAGGAATGGTTATTAACGCATAATTCTATTGAAATGCTATTTTTTCACAGTTCAATGAGTATAATCAGCTAAGAATCTGTATAAATTGACTTTAATTTAATTACTCATTTAAATTATCCAAATTCATATGCAGGCCGTACTATAGTACTTATATTATTTATTGTTTACAACGAGCACGCTCGATCTATTTTTTGTTCGCGCTACTAATGCAGGAATACCTAAAGTAGCGCTGTATTGTCTCTCTGTGTTACGTGATAATGCTTTTTTTGTTTATTATTGTATTTTATGAGACAAATATATTATTTCTTTCTTTCTTTCTTTCAAATATCCGTATTCAGATCCGTATCCGCGGATATACATTTTTAACGATCCGGCACATCACTATCAACATTATCAATATTTTTAGTGGCTAAATTAATATTGTTATTTTAAATTTCTTCAAAGATCACTAAACAAGTTAATCACACTGTACTAAACTGGAATTGTCCAGGCGGGTTTAGTGCACGTTTTAGTTGCTACGACGCGTGGTGGGGGACCAACTTGCTTTAGTGAATAGGATGACAAGCCAGCTACTTGACTAAAACTTTTTCATAAACGCCATGTACTTTACTATACTAAACTGAATGTGCAAACAATGCAAGTAGCTAAATTTAATTACATGGTTTAGCTACTACACCTGTGTAAAGCGGCCTTTAAAGCAGGAAAGCGACAAATGACAAAGGCAACGAGCGATCGCGGCCAATCACCGACGAGCGCACGTTCTGTGCACGTAGCTGGGAGGTGGTGGGAGTATCAAAGGCTCTAAAATGTGCCTTTGCGACGCTGGTTGTGACTAACTTTAGAACCTTTTAGATCCGTGGCGCGTACTATAATGTGATAGCGCTCACACGGACAACAAATCATGGACGGTGTCAACAACAGTCCTAGTCGTCGTGTGTTGATCGGCATCTAGCAGCGTTTCTAGCCTAGTGTGCAGTGGCCTTTAATAAAACCTAAAACAAATAAAAAATCCCACTGCGTTACAATATGATCCATAATGAATATTAATGTATGTATTTAACAAATTAAACCCGAGAAACAGTGTTCATAAAATTCTGAAATACGCTTTTTGATAGTTTTTTGCTTTCAAAAAACGATTGCACGGATTATTATAAAATTCCTTCCGGATCAAAATTATTCAATAACGTTAACATGCTTCGATTGATACCCTAACGAAGTCGATATAATATGTTGTCTTTTATTCGCGACATATTATGTAAAAACTACTTTTTTGAAGTCTTTTTTTCTAATCGTACAGTTTTAATAATTTCCGTATTTATTTATTTCAACAACAGGGTTGAAACCCCAATTATAGTTTACTTACCTACATTGCGAACGAAAATAAAATAAATTCTAATCTTTGCTTAACGTCTGAAAAATTGGTCGATTATTTTATTTATTTATAAAATAAGTTCTGATACAATACTGTAAAATTTGATAAAAAAGGCTGGGCTGATTAAAAAAAATTCATTCAGATCATATTTACGTTAAAATCGTCGATTGGCATCCCAAGTAAAGTCGATATCATTTTTTTGTTCTTGAGATTTCGTTATGGAATGAAATCTCCACGTACGCACACACACACCGTTTCAAAAATATTGTAGTGACCTTGACACTTATTTTTTTTTATTCATTGCAATAACTTCCCAATGTACTGGGATTTGGAAAGTTAATAAATCGTCCCAATTGGTCTACAAACCATCCATCCGTCCCTGCTAATTGTAGTGGGTCGTATGGGGGGGTTGGGGGCTCTATGTGACCACTTTCAGAACATTGTAAAGATATTATGGTTGTATTTTACTCTCATGTCGCTCTATTCTAGAGAATTAGAGCGAAATGCAGTAGAAAAAATTTGGGTCCGCTTGAAACGAACACATTTCATTTTGCTTTAGAACTAACAATTGTTTTCATTTGTTTTTAGCATTTACAACATTACAACTCACATTATTCTGCAAGGCAACAAACAAGTGCGTTTGGTTTAATATACTAGTTGTTCTTTGGTTTGCAATTAATATTGCTATTTGTGCTTGTTTCTGGTAAGTCAAATTTTAATTTAAATTTAATTGTATTTATTGATTGATTCGTCAAATCGACATATTATCTCAAACTTACATAATATTATCTAAATTTACATAAAATTTAAAATTAACTAATATGGCTAATCTATCTTATCATTTGCTATTTATTTATAATAATAACCTACTTTTTGTTTAAGGCAAAAACTGAGCAACAATTTTTACTGCATTTATAATTTTTAACCTAATTCCTTTTCACTTGTCCTAATTTTTCTTTTCTCATTTCCATCGTGCTTTCTATGAACCCTACCTACTGTCCCCACTGTCTAACATTTCGCTAACTGACTTATTCCCAATGTTTTTTAGATATTTATCTCTTTCTTTATCAGTTCTCTTGCATGTTTTAATTAAATGTTCTGCACTTTCTTTTTCATGGCATAATATAAGTCAAAAATTATTACTCTATTTCATTATTAATTTACTGTTGAATTTGTTAGCGCGACTACTATTGTTTTACTTCACGCACTAGAGTTAAATGCGTCATTTTACGACCGTAAGTTACGTTTCTAGTGTGTGACATATATTATAGTGAATGTGACATTATGTTCAAAACGAGAGACATCTAGTTTTAACAGTCACCTGAAGCATAATATCATCACGCACGAGATACATGAAACGAAGCTATTTTATAGGAATTCGTGCAAAAACGGGTGTAATATCTTTTCAAACCAAAATTATATAGTGGAGTGCCGTAAGGTTTATACCTCGGAACCTGGGTACACTGAACCGATTTTTGTAAAACCTTTTGGAATGTGTTTTTAACACTAAATACTAAAATGTTTACCCATTTATTTTTGCCGTTTTGATATGCCACCCCTTCTCGGGGTTGGAAATTTTTTTTGAAAAAGTAACCCCAGGAATCGATACATCATTGAATTCTAATCAAAACATGTACCATGAAGTTATTTATTTGGATCGATATTTATCCAGTAATTTGCGATTGAAATTCTCGATTTTTCATTGAAATATGGACATTTTCGAGCGCTATTTCACGAATAACTCAAAAACTATGCGCTCTATTAAAATACTGAAAATAACAAAAATGAAGCTTATTAAATTACGAATCGATTCCTTTTTGTATATTTTTGTACGTACAATAGAAACAAAGTTATGACCGTTTAAACATGAGAGTTTTTTCGCTAACAAAAATATTCATTCCTTTCAACGTCAAAATTATCATTCGAGTTAAAAAATAAAAATTTCTAGGGTGATGGATTCAAAATACAAAAAAGAAGAAGAGACGTATCAAAAAAATAGTGTCAAACATGGTGAACATTACAAGGGTCTAATGATGCTAGCTGGAGTCGCCATCACATTCGGTATAATTTTCCAGATTTTGGTTTTTGTTCTCTTCAACCACTTCAATTTCCTTATCACGATGTTCAAGGAAGCGGCCAAAGTAATAGTAGATATACCATTGATTGTTTTACCTTCATTTTACGTAAGTTATCTCAATTTACAGTGTAACCTCTTTATAACGAACTAGCGGTCCCGTTCGGTTTCACTCGGGTGCAAAAGAACGAATGAGGAAGGGAGGGACTTGAGTACGCACATTCATCTTAGTTTACCGAGATGAATGTTGTGTCCAAACTTCATAATGATCGGAGTTACCGTTCAAAAGTTTTTGTCGACAAAAAGGAGTATTTATTACTTTTTTTAAGTAATAAAGTTCTTTTAAATCAATAATTACTGTAATTAATAAAATATAATAAATATTTAATTGAAAACACTGTAGGATAATTATTTTTATATAGGTATCTATAGCTGTAACAGTTTTCTAATGAGCTATTAATTAGATTTTTTTAATTTTAATTAGTCGTAATAAAATTTTTAAAAATTGAAATATAAGCCTTAGAAGAAATAAATGTGGAAAATAAAAAAAAGAATAATAGATTCGCCTAACGTGGGGCACGAATCCACGACCCTGATATTAACAGCTGCATGCTCTACCGATTGAGCTAGCCGGGCTTGTGAATGTATGACCTAATATTGATATATGTAGTTACGGAATTTCACCTGAATAGAAGCTATTTTTGAGATTTATTTTGCAACATTTTTCATTGATGCTCTGCTCCTATTGGTCGTATATTATATAGCCTATAGACTTCCTCGATAAATGGGCTATCCAACAAAAAATTTTTTTTTTCAATTTGTACCGGTAGTTCCTAAGATTAGCGCGTTCAACCAAACAAACAAACAAACTCTTCAGCTTTATATATTAGTATAGATTTCTTTCTCGGTAAACTAAGATGAGACTGTGCGTACTCCTGTCCCTCCCTTCCCCATTCATTCTTATGCACTCGGGTGAAACCGGGCGTTACCGCTAGTTAGATATAATTATACTTCATATTTTGTGGAACTCAAGAAGTGAATCAAGTGAAAGTATTTTTTGTGCTTAACAAAACACTGCAAAAAACGTGTAGACAAGGAACAGTTTTGACGATAACTTGGCTCCTTTTTTCACATTTATGTTTTTGATGGGATTGGGTATAATTACTCTTCATTTTTAGAAGAAGTGAATTACTTGAAAGTTTCAAATGGGTTACTTGGTAACCCGCGGGTTATAGATTGGCCACAGCTGCCTTATAAATGAATGCCCGAAATCGTGATTTTTGGACACTCATATCTTAGACACAATTCCACCTAGACGTATGAAATTCGGTACAACTTCTTGACAATAACCGTAGCCTTCCTGGAAAAAAATCATTTCTCTAGCGTAACTAGCCTAGGAGATAGAGGGGGGTCGTAAAGGCCTCGAAATGTTTCGTGTACCTAAATATAGCGGAGTGATTTGCAAGACCTTGGCCGGCGCACTCCGTGCGCTATAATTTCAGGACACTCCAAAATTTATATAGCACACATAGGTATTTATTATTTATTTACACAATTCTCAATTTATTTATTTAGTCTATTTATTTATGGCGTTCGCGCACTGTTCACTTCTTGACTGACTGCTTCACTGTTTGTTGCTGCTCCGCTTATATAGGTTCTTCAGTTGCATTCTGGAACATTCTCTGACGTTCTCAAGGTTGCGGCATTCTTTCACGCGGATTCGACAACAATGTGCGCATTGTTGTATATGCTGTTCCGACAACAATTTGCGTATTGTTGTCTACACGGTTCCGACGACATTGTTATCCTTGCAATGAAATGTCTTGCAGTAGCTTTTTTACTATAATTGAATTATTTTGTTAATAATTATTTTCCACTTTTTCGTTCGGTTTGCTATTAAAGCGTGTTTTTTTAGTTCTTTTAAACTATAATTTATTTTCTTAATTTTTAGTCTCAAAACGACGTCAAAAGTAATTTTATTCAAAATTTTCAAATTATATTTTTTTCAAAATTTTTAAAATCAAATTTATTTTTATGAAATAATTGTATTATCATCAGCCCTTAACACGTGTGCAAATTTTCAAGATAATAAGACTTCTTGAAATTGGTGAAAATTGCGCTAAAAGGTTCCTTTACATACATACAGATGAAGCTAAATATATACGCGTGTTAAAAATATCAATCGACACATAGCTATAGTAGACCAGTGAAGTTATCTTTTGACAAGGAAAAAATTAATAGCAGAAAACGAATGATGAGGAAGGGAAGAAACTGCCGTCAGAAATACAGAAACCAAAGATTCAAATGCGTAAAGGGCAGGAGGGCTGCGGGGGGCGCGTTTTAGGGGTCAGTCGCGGTTTTTCGTTATTTCCGGCGAAAGTTGACCTCCAATCGAAAAATGTTGTATGGCAATGTTGTTGGTTTTAAAAGGATCTTAAACTTTTATGAATTTAATTTTGTCACATAACCTTAAAGATTCAGAGAAATATCGAAAAAACCGTGTTTTTCGTTTTTAATTTTTTTCTCCACCAAAATGCTTTTTTTCATGAAATTTTCAGGAGACTTACCTTTCTATGGCCTAAATAAGCTGTAATTGTTTCGAATAAAAAAATCAATTTGCCAAGGCAATATTAACAAAAAACCGAAAAATTACCCCTAACTTCAACCTAAAAACTAATGTAAAAATTTCAGATTTTCAAAAATCGTAGTATGGGGTTTTCTTCGTTAAATTGTCTTCTTTCAGATGGTGTATTACATTTGTTAATGTAACATTGAATTGCCCTTTTATGAATGACTTTAACTGTACATTTTCATATATTATAGTTGCCTTTGAACAATATTGCTCAAATTTGGCAATTATATATGAAAATGTACAGTTAAAATCATCCATAAAAGGGAATAAAATAAAAACGAAAAACACGGTTTTTTCGATATTTCTCTGAATCTTTAAGGTTATGTGACAAAATTATATTCATAAAAGTTTTAGATCCTTTTAATACCTACAACATTGCCATACAACATTTTTCGATTGGAGGTCAACTTTCGCCGGAAAAACCACGTTTGACCTCTAAAAAGCGCCACCCGCAGCTCCCCGGCACTTTACGCATTTGAATTTTTGGTTTCTGTATTTCTGACTGCAGTTTCTTCCCTTCCTCATCATTCGTTTTCTGCTATTAATTTTGTCCCTTTTTCACTTGATTTTGGGCTAACTGCACTGGTCTATAGGTATTTATTAAGTGTTTTCAGATCATAACAAGTTTCATAGCGGTTTTGAATAAGAAATAAATAAGTCTAAAAAATGAATAACGGCTGATTCGAACCATCTCTTCACTAAATATGTACCAATTCATTTGTTTCAGACAACAATAGTCCTGATTTCTGTTACGTCACTCTTCGCCTATTTCAACGCGGCAATTTGGAGTTCCATGTCACTGACACTGGTCGAAAATGCTAACAAATTCGCATCACATGATAAATACGAATATTCAATTGGCGGTCTTCAAAAATTAGGTTTCGCTCTCAATTGTTTTGCATTCTTCTGGATGTGGCAGTTCGTCGTGGACTGTCAGTACTTTGTAGTTGCTTCCAGCGTATCAAAATGGTTTTTCACTCGTGACAGAAGCCGTGTGAAGTCACCGATAATCTCCAGCTACAAAACCCTTTTCGTCTATCATCTTGGTACCATCGCATTCGGTTCACTGATCATATTTCCAACAAATATATACAAAATGATTACTAAAGTACTCAAGTACTGTTATAATAATTGCGAAAGTTCAGAAAATCAGACTGATTTTATTACTATTCCGATGGTTCAACACGACTTGCAAATTGTTACGAAGAGTGCTTACATTGGCACAGGTAAGGGGTTACCTGGGCATAGTCTTTATCAGATAATGTCTCAAATTATTCATTTAGCATTATACAGATATCTTTCCATGCCGCAAACTTTGCTTGTAATTTTCTAGTCTTGTCCCATTATTATGAATTATTTGAACAAGGCTAATTAATAAATCCATATCAATATCCCTTTTCTCCATAATTGGCAAAAGGTAGGTAGGTAGATATAAAGTATAAAAACGTGCCCTCACATCCGTTGTCGTCAACAGACTTCTATGAAATAACGTGGTCCACTGCATCGGACCGACCGCCGTCGCGCCGAGGGGGCGACGTGCGTGTATCCGTTGAGTTTTGTTGCAACGTTACATGCCCGTCGTGTTAACAAACACCTATACTAACCTATTGAACACTGCGCGTCGGCCCGTCACAAAAATCGGGCCGTTATCCTTTGTCGTTAACAAGAGGCCTTAATCGTCGAACTCCTCAAGCAATCACTGCTCAAGCGGTTGCTTGCTTAAATCCTTTCGCAATAAGTATAGATTTTGAAGAAGTACTGTTGTTGTCACTTTTGCTCTGGCGGGTCTATTAGATCCTGAATAAAAAAATCCCTACCGAATAAAATGATTCTTCTATGTTCTTCTGAGTACACATTTGGTTAAAATAATGATTATTTTTGATAAAAACATTAATAATTCATAAATAAATTGATAGACTCAAACGGTTGCTAGTCTTTCACCATCGGACGAATGACTGTTAAATGTGATTTTTTTTATGCAAGATTCTTTAATTTGGAGAAAATCACTTCTGCATTATTTATGTTATCACAAATAGACCAACATCCCAGACCCGCATAAGTTCTTAACTAAATATTGTACATTAATTACTGATAAAATCTTTGCAGTACTGAAATGACGTAGGTAAGGCGGCTCTGGGATCTTGGTATAAAATGAATTCAAACCGTCGTACCTATAACTTATTAAAAAAAATGTCAATAATTTATAAATTTGGTCGATTTTAGAGCAACAGGACGGTTTGTATTTTTTAATTGGATATTAAAAATTGTTTTCAGCTATTTATGGATACAGTTTCATTCCGGCCGGTCAAAAAACTTTCTATCTACTGATGTCTAACTTAAACAGTATGGCTGACAGCATAGGCGATACAATTCTGTTCGTGGCCAAGTTACTAGTTGTATTTATTGGCGGCGCTATCGGATACCTCTGGTCGTACACACAGGTAAGTTAAAAAAAACGCGCACTGACCAGCAAACCCTGTCGTGAACAGTGGCGGTAGGTGGCCTCAAAGGGTAGCAGTGCGCAAAGTATTGTAGTGAACATAACATTTTTTATAAAGACTTATAATAAACAGAAAAAAACAGACCTTATTTATAAAGATATTTAGGGGCCGAGAAAAGTTGTTAGGTCCAAAAATACCTAAAAAGACCAGATTTACAAATTTTATGAAAACACTAGTTAGCGAATATGGATTTACTTACTGAAGGGTGTATTTAATTTGGTGCAGATGCTGGATTGATAATAATACTGAAATTAAGAAAAAAATACTTTTTAAGGAATGTTAGTGATCTTGTTAACGGCCATTTTAGTCAACGGGTAACGGGCTGACGCGAAACGGTTACCTTTGTACACGATCCGCATATACGTGAGCGCGTCCATTGTTATCGATATCAGTTCTATACTTGAAGGGCGAAGAAGTGCAAGTGCGTTATGTCTTGCTTGTTTATTTTTGTAATTTTCTAAAGTCTGGACTCAACAAGACTAATTAATAAATCCATATCAATATCAATTTTAAACTCCATATTCATAATGAGCAGAACAAGGTAGGTCTAGATAAAAATGTGCGCGCACATCTGTCGTCGTCAACAGATTTCTATGAAATGACGTGGTCCACTGCATCGGACCGACCTCCGTCGAACCGAGGGGCGACGTGCGGGTATCCGTTGAATTTTGTTGCAACGGTTACATGCCCGTCGCGTTAACAAACACCCACACTAACTTGTTGAACACTGCGCGTCGGCCCGTCGCCCGTAATAAAAAACGGGCCGTTATCCAAACAAACTTCACATAATAAAGTCTATATTGTCGGCAGGGTTTGGCAGTGCAATCCGAGTTTAACTATTTTTATAACAAATACGTATAAATTATTTTTGGACTTTTTAGTGCACATTGCTATAAAAGCGTGTTTTTTGGTTTTTGTAATTTTATATAATGTAAAAATGTATTATTTGCATGTGTATTGGCTGCTGTCTGATTAATCTATAAGTAAAGTAAGCAACTGCTTAGGGCATCACGCCTCAGGGGGCACCAAAAATCACAACTCAAAAATGAAAAATATCTTTTAAGTGTTACTTCAAATATAATAAATGCTCAAATATGAATCAGTACTACGCTCGTATAAACACGACTTTTGGTAAAAAAAAATAATTTGTGTTATTTTTCGCAGGATTTCGACAGATCTGAATTTCTTATTGGTCTCATTATAATTCTAATATTTTCGTACATCATTGTGGATAGTTTCATTGATATTATCGGGGTAAGCCGGAAAATTTTTGATTGTTACATTCAAATTGTGAGTTAATTTTAATATTTAGATGAGATAGTTGTGTCACTGTGGTGTAATGTAACTCAGTCCGCCGCGATACTAAAAAGTTTCGGGGTTCGTATCCCGACGGTGACATTGTTTGTAAATTAAAACTAATTTTTCTATGTTGATAGCCTTGTAACAATGGGTGTTTCTTAACAATTGTAGCAAACAGTAGTTACTCTGTAATATGTTAATTTTAATGTTCAAAAAAAGATTACGCGCTTTTAACTTCTGTTAATTGTTTAGATTACCGTTGATGCGATGTTCTTATGTTCCTGTATCGACGCCCAATCGAATAACGGTGTCGACAGACCATATTTTATGACGGCTGACTTGATGGAATTTATGAAAAAAGAAACAATTAATATGCGGTACTAAAAGAAGAAGAGAAGAAGAAAATAAAATTTAACAAGTCTTATAGTACTCGCTAGGGTCATAACTAGATTTTTTGGGGATCTGGGCAAGACCGCATCACTGGGGCCCCCTATACTAAATTTTTTGCCAAAACGTTGTTGAAAGACATACAGTTTTTTTCGATCTTTCGGAGCTCTCTGGAGCCCTTCTTCCGTCTGGATCGTGAGCACGTGCCCCTGTTGCTCATTGGCGTAGCAAGAGGGGGCGGCTGGCCCACCCCAGAATATTGATTGTTCAAATTACTTGTACAAATTACAAGATAAATCTATAATAATCTACATACTCGTACTTTCTTTGTTGTGAATTTTCTCCAGAAAGTCGTGTTGATCGATTTCGCTTCTGTGAACAGTTTTCAAATTATGTGTAAGTGGCAGCTGGTAATGGTAGGTAGAGTTGAATATTTGCCCCCCCCCCCCACGATAAAATCGTTGCTACGCCTATGCTGTTGCTCCTGCCTAGTTAAGGCCCTGGTATAGTCGCCAATGATGTGTAACATATTATTCTAGCCTCGGTAATGAGTATAATTTTTGTGAAAATATTAGAGTTTTTAAAATATAGATTGGAAATATTGTAGAAATATTTTTGGAAAAAAAATTGAGGAATTAACCTCAAATTTTGAAAGAATACGATATCGTAAAATCAATTACAGAAATTATTTATTTATAACTACTTTTAGTGGAGTGCCGTAAGACATAAAAATCTAATAATCTCGGAACCCGGTTCCACTGAATGGATTTTCGTAAAACCTTTTCGATTGCTTTGTTAATTAAAAGCTTAAACAGAAAAGTTTGTCCATTAAAATTTGCCGCTTTCGATTTCAACAATATATTACAACAATTAATTGAAAAGTGAAGAAAAATCAAGAGAAAAAAAATGTTTCAAAAAACGGCACGTGGTATTTTGACGATAACTTTGTCAATTTTTGAAATATCTTAATTTTTCAAAAAACATTTTGTAGGTACGTTCCGGGGCTACATAATATTTTGAATGTAAAATTTTCTCAAGTCTAACAGGACATTTGCTTTTCTGTAGATCGGCACAATAATGTAGCCTAGAGCTCTTATTGTATGAACATTTTTTATTGATGACATAATCTATGCAAATATTAGGGTGTGGCCTTTTTTTTAAAATTTCTTCAAGAATTGCTATCGTTCAATAAATAAAATTATCGACCAATTTTTGAATATAATTTAAAAACTTAAAGCGAATATTTTTAAATACGAATTAGAAATTATTTTTATATTTTTTAGATCAGTTCTGAAGAAGCTCCAAATCCGGACCGAAACGTCAATGCAATAATTATTATTTTTTGTTAATATATTTGTCTGAAAAATTGGTCGATAATTTTATTTATTGAAGAATTCTAATCAGACGTTAATCAAAGATTTAAATTGCTATCGTTATTTGTCCGGTTTGTTTGTAATTTAATTCTTCGCCCTACACACATGTATAAAACGGCAAGCCGACCTTAAACATTTGTTTTCCTGGAACTTTAAACAAACATTTATTCGAAAGTGACTACAGTCCCCTGAACAATAAATTATGCCGGCCACACACGCTGTCGGAGTGACCAGTTCACTGCAAAAAAATTATTTAAAATTAAAAACAATAAAATATTTTGTCGACTGCAGGCAGACTACAGAATGGACACCTACGATTTGCACGAAACTGCCTACATGAACAATTGAAATAACAAATTATTTATTGTAAACAAAATTGTATTCATTTAAGGTTTTAGGGGATGAAAAATTTTTTTGGGCCCAAAAATACTGAAAAAATTCTCCGATCACACGATTAATTTTTGTTTAATAATCATATTTTAGTATAAATAAAATTTTCGAATAATTTATGTACAAATTAGTAAAAAAATTATATGATACATAATAATTAGCGAAAATAACTTCGTTCCAACCAGATGTCCCACGACATCTCTCGTCTTTTTTTTCCAGAAACGAGTTCTTAATTTTCAAATGAAGCTATTTATAAACTGAATTTTATAAAGATATAACGTTGAATAAAAAAATTCAAGTGTTTTACCATTTCAACTCAAAATTTTACAATATTTTATCGTTTTGAGGCCCCTTGAGTCCAAGAAAACATATTGTAACAAAACTGCTGTAGTCTGTGGCGGAAATTATTTATTTACAATATTAACTGTTTAACAAACAGTAAAAACACACAAACGAAAGCGTATAACGCTAAACAGAAATAAAACTAATAGTTCTAAATTATACAATGTAAGACTAAGTAACAGAATAAAGAGTCGCTAAATTATGTACAAAGAAATATTTACAACACACAACACAGAGTTTATCAGCGCAATTGTCTATTCACTATAAGTTATTTATTGTAAATGTTTTATATTTTTATATTTAGGGAATAAATAAGTAGAAACTTTACATTTAGTATAATATATTTATTCAGTTGAGTAGTCACACAGTATTGTACACTTGTTTCGCAATACGTGGTCGGCGTCATGCTGTTGCCAACTTATATCTTTTTGCATAACGGTTTACACTAAACAGTAAAACCACTCACTAGAGCTATATTTATTTCCACAGATTAACGGAATTTATGTTGTAATGCCAGAGCAAGCACAATTTATGTAACACAGTTATCTGTAACCGACTGTACGTTCACTCACTGTTAACACGCTGTAACTGACTGAACTGCCCTCAACCAAACCTCTGGCCGCCTTTTATAGTTTTTGGTCTACGTTCTAGAAACTTCAAATAGAGATTTCCTGTCCTCTCTACGCGTTCGGGTCTCCTATGTCCGGTGCTGGCCACCTGCATTCATTGTTGCTTGTCTTTACATGCGTGGGAGCCTCTAACGGTCCGATGTCCGTTACCTGCTTTCATTATTTGTCCGTTGACCTTCGAGCATTTTGTAGACTTTTCTAGAAATTCCATAGACGCATCATTGTAGGGGTAAAATTCGCAACATTATTATTAATTATCTATTGTTGAAAATTGAAATATATATCCCATCTCGGGACGAATATTTATGTTGAAGCAGCTCTAGGGCAAAAAAAAAAACACTGAAGGATATGACAGTATGTTATTAGTTATTACATATTAGTCAGTTTTACGAAGTTAAATAATTGCATATGTTTCACTTGGCAACACTAATGACAGTCTTCGTTTAACCGTTTATTTTTGATTCACAAAAAATGTCATATTGATTGTTGACTACACAACGTACCTACACCTACCATTATTGTGAATCGAACATGATTGTGAACTAAGCATTCGGTGAAAAGATACACATTACTTCAGATTGAAGTTGCCTGCATTAGGTAAGTATGTCAACTTATCGTCATTTTCTTCTCGAGATTGCCTAAAACAAAATAAACTAATTAATTACAGAATCGATATTGAAGATATAAACTAGATAGTTGGCAAAACCAAAAGTGCACATCCCGCAAGTTTTCCACTGTATGATAAAAAAATAACAATTAAAAAATATTTTTAATAAATTTAACAAGATTTAAAAATTTAAAGAAATAAATAATTAAAAATTGAAAAAATATTTTTTTTTAAGTTTGCAAAAATAAAAAAAATTAAGAACTATACATAATATAATATATAATTAATATCAAGTGGAATAAAATAAAACAAAATAAAAAGAAAAAAAAAAGAAAAAAATCAATGATATCGTAAGGATTCGAACCCAGGACCTTGCCCTTGGGGATCCAACGGCATATCCATTGCGCCACGGCTGCCTAATACGTGCAGAGGTGTTATCACGGTATACAAGTGTAGCACTTGTTTTATGGATTACACTATATTTGCACAGCATTTATTATATTGTTTTTAAATAATTAGCTGTCAAAAATAATAAAAAATAAAACTGTTTATAAAAATTAAACTACTGAACACATTTTAGTGAATTTAAATAGGGTTCTGGTCTGATAGTAAACAAAGTGAATAAAATATAACCCAAGGCAATCCGACCAAAATTGTGATCTGTAGAGTCGTGACGTACGTACATACGTACGTACGTACGTACATACGTACAGACCAACCGACAACTGCTGTTTGTGATTTTCAATTACAATTTTAATAGTATTTATGAACTCAAATTGATTTAAAAATGGTTCTATTTTATAGATTAGAATCTCCTCTTTTCAAAAAGCTTCAATTTGAATGGATTTCGTGTGAAATTAACTTAGATATAACTTCTTATATGAACGAAAGTCAGCTCTGACGCACAAAGCGATAATAAAGCACATACCGCTAGTTTAGCGGTATGTGCAATATAATATATTATAACAACCTTTTATAAAAAAACACATTCAAACCTCTTAATATATCCTATTATACTTTTTTTAAGAGTTGGTATAAATACATTTTCAATTCCGTATAAAATTAAAAGATAAATGATAATCTACCGCATGATTAAACCTAAAGTGACCCCTACACGGTCTATATTGTTACCCGCTCGCCGTAGTCGACCAATCAAATTAGAAAAGTCATACCACGTGCGTTCGGTGATTAAAACCAGTGGGAGTATATGCCCAACTAATTCAAGAATTACAAGGCGCGAAATTTCACGTCATATACCCCGGTGTTTTGTTTGAAAATCGGTGTATATGTCGCCGGGATATTGTCAAATCCGTGATTTTGTAATTTCACTACTGAAATTACAATATCACGATTGACAAAGATTCGTGATATTATAATTTCACTAAGTGAAATTATAATACCACGGGTTTGACAATATCCCGGCGACATATATATTTAACGACACTTGGAGCTTAAAATATGTAGTATAACTTAATTTACTTATTCTAAGAAAAAAATAACAGTTGAAAATACTGAAACACAGAAAGTAAAATATAATTTTAATAATTTCACGGTTCTCTATGTAATATGTTATTGTGTCATGCAAAAATTAAACAAAGAGCTACCTAACTAACATCTTCAGGAACAAAAGAACAACAGATTTTTTTCAAAATATTTCTGAAATTATGAGTTTAGAAAAAAAAATTTAAAACTTTCTTGTAAAAACAGATAGAAAATAACCGTTATGAAAAGTACCCAATTATTATATAAAAACAACTTTATAGCATAGGTATATGCGCCGACTTTAGCTCAAAGAATTTTTTACAAAACTTCCTTTAAAATAGAATAATAGAACATTATAAAAAGTACACCATTATTATATAAAAAACAACGATGGCATGTATCTCTTTTGCGCATGCGCCGATTTTTCCCAAAAATTATACAAAACTTGTAAAAATAGATCGAATAATAAACTGTTATGAAAAGTATACCATTGTTATATACAAACAACTTTATAACTTATACTTCTTCTGCGCATGCACCGACTTTCCCTCAAAAAAACATTTTACAAAACTTTCTTATAAAGTAAATAAAAAAACATTATAAAAAGTACACCATTATTATATAAAAAACAACTATGGCATGTTCTTCTTTTGCGCATGCGCCGATTTTTCCCAAAAATTATACAAAACTCTTGTAAAAATAGATCGAATAATAAACTGTTATAAAAAGTATACAATATATTATGCTACTGTTTACTCATATTTGAGTTACAATATTCTGTTATGGGGTCAAGCAAGGGATGTAGACAGAGTTCTCATAGCACAAAAAAGAATAATCAGGTTAATATACAATATAAATTACTACACAAGTTGCAGAAATGCCTTCAAAGAAAATAAAATACTTACAGTTACATCAATAATATACATTTATAAATCGCTACTGAACATAAAAAAAGCAAAATATCTGCAGTACTGTAGCTGAGACTCATACTTATAATACAAGGCAAGGCCAAATGCTGTACGTAAATAATTACAATAACTATTACTATAACAAAGCTCCGTATAATTCTGGAATAACATTATTCAATGCTCTGCCTAATCACATTAAAAATATCAGCAGCTACATAGTTCAATCAACGAAGACCAAATACTGCCAAATAGGGGAAATAATTCGTGTAAAAGCGATTTTTGGCATAGTTGTAGGGGATGGTGTCTGAAGCAACATACTCAAAGTACTGATGGATGGGGGTGGAGCTAAGGGGTGGGGGGTGGCGTTAAGGTCCCCTGTTAAAGGCTTTCTTATATATCTCCTAAACGGTGGCTCATAGCAAAAAAATTTTTTTACTCAAGCAATGTACATAATATTCTCTACAAAAACGGTCCTGTACACTTTTTCGCTGGGATCAATATTTAACGAGATATCAAAGAAGAAAAGTTAATTATGCTCAATTCTCGCATTTTTACGTATTGGTTCATACTGCTGGCGCACACGGCACGTTTCTGTAGCATCGTCGGGCGCAAGGGACTGGCGGTAGAGGTGGTACAAACTGTTATTTTTTAATAACAGTTCCGTTCCTGTTCCGCTTACGGAACAGTTCCAAAAACCTGTTACTTTTTAACAGTTCCAACGTTAGAACCTTGACGTTCTCGGAATAGCTTGTAACATGCAACTTATAAAAATTTCAAATTATGAAATGTGTATGATTTGTATTTTTTCGTGAATTAATTCTATTATTCAAGTTTAATAATTTAAGGTACCTAATTATTAAAAATATACTTTTACAGAATGTAAGTAACAGTTGTTCTGCATATACTATGACAAAATCAAATAATATTATTTCACCACAGTTCAATATTATTCGCGTATGTAATATAAAATGAATAAGCCGTCCAGTTTTGTCTGAAACTTTGCGATGCATGTTAATGTGATGGTGTGATACTAAAATCGACTTTACGTACAATGTACGCTAGGCGTAGGTAAAGAGCATAACTGTTGCAGTTTGCAATATAGGTACAATAATAATTGACAACGGGAACGGAGAATGTTTATTTTATGCAGAAGAACGCCCGTTATGTTATTCGGAACAGTCGAAGCATTGGAACAGCCCGGAACAGGTATTTTATTATACTGACAACTGTTCCAATCTGTTCCTCGTTCGAAACCGTTCCAAAATAACTGTTCCTAGTATTTTGTATCATCTCTAACTGGCGGCAAGGTCACCGCCAACCAATCACGACGCACACGTGGAGTATGAAATAGAACCCGTCCTCCTACGTTTCTACGATTTGCCATCAATACATTACCTACGTCCAGAAACATTACGGTCCAAACTGTATGGTGGTTTTTGATGGTTACAGTGATGTCAACAGCACTAAACGAGCAGAGCAGAAGCGACGAGGTCTGACTAAAACGTCGGTTGATATTAACTGTAACAAAAATACGATCATCACTGTTAAACAGGAGCATTTCCTCGCCAACGAAAAAAATAAAACGAGGCTGATTCAGTTCCTCACCGAGAAAATGACAGCAGCAGGGATTGAAACAACTGTTGCAACAGGAGATGCTGATGGTACTATTGTCAGATGCGGGTTGGATAAGGCTGCCATTCATCCAACTGTTGTAATAGTTGGGAAAAATGTCGACTTGATAGTCCTCCTCATGGGATTGGCTCCACCAAATATTAACGTGTTCTTTATGAAACCAGGGCGTGGAAAGGTGGAAACCAAATTGTTTTCAGTGCGACAACTTCAACAGTTTCCACTTGCCAAGACAATTCTTCTTCTCCACAGCTTCTCCGGATGCGACACCACCACTGCAATCCATGGAAAGAGCAAAGTGGGAATTGCTAAGCTGTTCACGGATAAACCAGACCTGACCCAAAAAATCTCTAGACATTTTTAATGAGCCTTCAACATCACCTGAGAGTATTGAACAGGCCGGCGAGAAACTATTTCTGGCAATTTACAAAGCGTCTAACCAGGAACAAAATCTAAATAAATTACGATACTCAGCTTTTTTGAGAGCATCAATGAATCCGAAATCAGATCAGGCCACTCTTCCTCCTACCAGAGAAGCTTCGAAGCAGCACTCGTTGAGAGTGTACCTACAGGTATCATTAACCACAGAAGTTGTCAAATATATATTAAATATATATTTGAGCTAAATACTTACGTTGATCTTATTACATCTTTTACAGATACAACAATGGCTCAGCAAGCCCCTACCACCTACTCAATGGGGCTGGGCCAGAGGAGACGATGGCATCCTAAAGTCGGTGACAACAAACGATCCTGTGGCACCTGACTCCATACTCAACAGCATATTTTGCCGATGTAGGACTGGGTGTGGGGTGCGATGCGGCTGCCGGAAAGCAGGAATTGCCCGCTCCGGTGTTTGCGGGGTATGCTCCGGCTCATGCACTAACGGAGCCCCAATCGAAAACACCGTCGACGATGATGTTGATGATGATATTATGTTAGATTTAGAAGATAATTGGAATTTTTTTAATACATGCCATACCTACTCAAAGAACTGTATCTTTATTTTATTATTGACCATCTTCTTTCCTTCACGTCTCATTAAATATTGATCCCAGCGAAAAAGTGTACAGGACCTTTTTTGTAGAGAATTTTATGTAGATTGCTTGAGTAAAAAAATTTTTTTGTTATGAGCCACCGTTTACGAGATATATAAGAAAAACTTTAAAAGGGGACCTTAACGCCACCCCCCACCCCTTAGCTCCACCCCCATCCATCAGTACTTTGAGTATGTTGCTTCAGACACCATCCCCTACAAATATGCCAAAAATCGCTTTTACACGAATTATTTCCCCTATTTTTGCTTCTTTGAGTGAGCTAACAATGCCTTCAAAAAAGCGACGAAAGCATATTTAACCGAAAGCAGTTATTAACTTATTATAAATTATCAGAGTACAAAAATTGAAACTGGTAACTTCAACCACTCGTATATTTTATATTTTATTTTATGTAAATTTGTATTTTAACTATATTTTATTGTATACTTATGTATGTACGTACCTGACGAATTTATACATTTGTATATAGGTCAATAATGATAATAAACTATCAACTATACAAACAACTTTATAACTTATACCTCTGTGCGCATGCGCCGACTTTCCCTCAAAAAACATTTTACAAAACTTTCTTGTAAAGTAGAATAATAAAACATTATAAAAAGTACACCATTATTATATAAAAAACAACTATGGCATGTATCTCTTTTGCGCATGCGCCGATTTTTCCCAAAAATTATACAAAACTCTTGTAAAAATAGATCGAATAATAAACTGTTATGAAAAGTATACTATTGTTATACACAAACAACTTTATAACTTATACCTCTTCTGCGCATGCGCCGATTTTCCCTCAAAAAAACATTTTACAAAACTTTCTTATAAAGTAAAATAATAAAACATTATAAAAAGTACACCATCATTATATTAAAAACAACTTATGGCATGTATCTCTTTTGCGCATGCGCCGATTTTTCCCAAAAATTATACAAAACTCTTGTAAAAATAGATCGAAGAAAAAACCGTTATGAAAAGTATACCATTCTTATATACAAACAACTTTATAACTTAAACCTCTTCTGCGCATGCGCCGACTTTCCCTAAAAAAAAAAAACATTTTACAAATCTTTCTTGTAAAGTAGAATAATAAAACATTATAAAAAATACACCATTATTATATAAAAAACAACTATGGCATGTATCTCTTTTGCGCATGCGCCGATTTTTCCCAAAAATTATACAAAACTCTTGTAAAAATAGATCGAATAATAAACTGTTATGAAAAGTATACCATTGTTATATACAAACAACTTTATAACTTATACCTCTTCTGCGCATGCGCCGTCTTTCTCTCAAGAAAACATTTTACAAAACTTTCTTATAAAGTAGAATAATAAAACATTATAAAAAGTACACCATTATTATATAAAAAACAACTATGGCATGTATCTCTTTTGCGCATGCGCCGATTTTCCCCAAAAAATTTACAAAAATTTCTAGTAAAAATAGATAGAGTAAAAACCGTTTTAAAAACTATATTATTATTATAAAACAACATTATAAGAGATATATTCTTTTACGCATGCGCCGATGTTCCCCAAAAACAATAGGCCACTTCATATTTGCATATCAAACATCCTCCCAAAATTTGGTTTCAATCCGCTCATCCTTAGTGTCGGAATGATAAGAAATGTCAAAAGTGACGTTTGCAACTGTCAAAGTATTATGTTCTAATAATTAATAATTAGTTATTCCAATAGTTAACTTACAAGGCGTTGCATTTCACAAAATACTAATGTCAAAAAATTGAATTAAACAGAAATGCAGCCGTTTTCATGTTAAGACAAGACATACGTTATTTTCTAATTTCCATGTACGGCAAACAAAGACGACCGACCGCGTCGCGTCATGCATTAGACAACATTGCATTTATACAGCTATTTTTAGGGTTCCGTACCCGAAGGTCAAACGGGACCCTATTACTAAGCCTCCGCTGTCCGTCTGTCTGTCCGTCTGTCTGTCTGTCTGTCTGTCAGCGGGCTGTATCTCAAGAACCGTAATAGGTAGAGAGTTGAAATTTTCACAGAGTATGTATTTCTATTGCCGCTAGAGCAACAAATAATTAAAAAAAACCCAAAACTCCCCAAAGAGCAAATTCAATTTTTTGCTTATAAGTCGCTCAATTTAAATCAGATCGTTTCGAGACCTGTCTTAAACGAAAGAGCAGAAAATTTTACATAGATTTTGTATAACAGAATTCGTCGAAACACTTTTTTTATACAGCTTTATATAGAAATAAAATGTATAAATTCAATTTTGTCTAATCCATAGCATACACGGGGATCGTCTGTCTTCGTTTGTTGCATACTATGGGAATTTAAAAATTGCGTATGTTTTGTCTTAAAAAAAAAGATTGCATTTGTTCAAAAACGAATGTCATTTCAAATCTTTTGACATTAGTATTTTGTGAAATGCAACGCCTTCTGAGTTAACGATTTGAATAACTAATTTTAATTATTAGAACATATTGCTTTGACAGATGCAAACGTCATTTTTGACATTTTTTACCATTCCAACACCATGGATGAGCGGAATGAAACCAAATTTTGGGAGGATATTTGATATGCAAATATGAAGAGGCCTATTGTTTTTGAGAGACGTCGGCGCAAGCGCAAAAGAAATATATATTATAATGTTGTTTTTATAAGATAATAGTATACTTTTCATAACAGCTTATTATTTTGTTTTACAGGAGTTTTGTAAATAAATTTTTGAAAAAAATCGGCGCATGCGTAGAAGAAATATATACTATAAGGCTGGTTTTTATATAATAACGGCATACTTTCCATAACGATTTATTATTCTATCTATGTTTACAAAAGTTTTGTAATTTTTTTGGGAAAAATTGGCGCATGCGCAAAAGAAATATATGCAATAAAGTTAAACTTTATATTATTTTATTCTACAAGAAATTTTTGTAAAAAAAGTGTTTATAATATAAAAACGCCGGGGTGTATTATATAGAATTTCATGCCTTGAAATTTTTGAACTACTTGCATACTCCCACTGGTTACATATTGTTATAGCGCCTCTCTTGTTTCTTTTACAAAAGTATTTAAAAAGTACATAGTGTACGGAACCCTTCGTGTGCGAGTCCGACTCACACTTGACCGGTTTTTCTATATAAATTTGTATAAAAAAACTGTTTAGGCAAATTCTGTTATACGAAATCTATGTAAAATGTTCTCCTCTTTCGTTTAAGACTGGTTTCAAACCGATCTGATTTAAATTGAGCGAGAAATTAGCAAAAAACTTTTTTTTTTAATTTTCTCCCCTCTGGGACCAAAATTCAAAAATCGGGCGACGTTAGGATTTAAGTTACCCGGAGACGAATCGAACAAAAAAAAGTTTTTTAAAATCGGTTAAGGCGTTTGGGCTGTACGCTGGATACAAAAAGCGTGACTCACAGATTCACAGATTCACAGACAAAGCGAGTACATAGAGTATACGAAATATATAATAACTACTTCTAACAAATTCTTATTTCTCTATAATATCTTATATAGTGGTAGACATTGCCGCATGCAATGTCTAACCTACCGAACTACGAAATCCAAAATGTGCTTGCATGGCAATCTTCAACGGTGTTCTCTAGCGCACACAACCAAGCTTAAATGAATTGACCGATAAGCAAAGACTGAGTAATGAATAGGGAATCAATTTTTCACAGCGTTCTACCCAAGGTACATATAAAGTTAGGTATGATTTACCGACGGATTTTTTCTGCGCAGGTACCAGCGTCAGCCATTTTGAAAATATAAATGTATTTGTATTAGCGTGTAAATATTTGTTAATGTGTTTCATAACCTACAAAAAAAGAAAACTGACAATTAAAGCTTAAATTTTTTATAAGATGGTTGTATGTAGAGTTATTAACTGCAGTAAAAATAAAAGTAGCACTAAATATGGAAAACAATTTAAATATTTTAGATTCCCTAAAAATGAAAATATACTTGAAAAATGGTTGAAAGTTTGTGTAAAGTCAATTGATATCCAAAAAGGTAAGCAATATAAATTATTATTTACAATTTGAAACTCTATTTTGAATAGACAAATTTTTTAAGTATTTTATAGATAAATTTGTCCAAAGTTACATACTTAAAATCTTATATTTAATGTTAAAAAAACAATGTAGTTATATTTAATGTTAATTAAAAAACTATATCTACATCATAAGGTTCAATAAAATACTATAGAAAATAATATCAATATAGAAGCATTCATTTTAATTTCATTAAAATAGTCGACTTTTTAATTTTTTTGATAATAATTTCGAATCGTTCAAATAATGTGGCTCAACGCTGATTGGTGCATTATAACCAACATGGCTGATTCTGGTCCGCATTTTTATTGGTTCTTTCTGACTTTATGCGCAACGCCATACCTAACTTTTATGTACCTTGGTTCTACCCTTTATCTCAAAAATGCCCCACTAACCCCGTCGCCATCGCCTCTGAGCAATTCTGAGAGCGCATGCCTTCGGCCAATCGCAAACGGGCATGCAATCGAGTTGCGCCTGCGCAGTTAGTTAGACTGATCTACGGGGTTAAGATAAGGGAGGTTTCTAAGAAACCTTTTGGCTTTTATGACCCGACCGTCGAAATAGCTAACATTGTATGCTTCGTATCATCTAAAGTAAATATTTACGTCTTGGGTTCATTTGGATTTCGCATTCTAATCTTATCTCTAATTTTATCCACATTTTTTGGAAAAACCCCTAATGTATTTAGTCCAGTGGCGTACTAGAGATTTTTATTCTTCCACTGTATAATAATGTTAAAATATGTTTTGGCGTCGCCCGGTTTGGCGCCGTTAACAATATTATTGCGCAATATAATTGAGTGTCTGATACGTATATTGTGTATACTGCGCAAGTATTGAATGATGATTGTGCTTGTTTGATATTAATTGTGCAATGTTGAATAATTTATATGTGTAGGCATAATGTTGCACAATTCATTTATGGATGAGAAATATAAAATAAATTCCAGGCACTTTTTTCGTTTATGAGACATTTTAATTCATTTGCTCTCAGTTAATCGCCAGTGGGTATTAATGTACAAAAATTTTGCACAACATTGAATTACACAATATAATTGATCGTGTAGGGGCCACCTTAGATCTACAGTCAAATATAACCTCAATTAGTAATCTTGTCTAAAAATTCTGACAAATAAGTACAACATCAATAAGAAAAATATAATATAGTCTTTCCTGCTCACAATTAAAACTTATAAATTAAAAAAAAAAAATTATTTTCAATAATAACATGTGCTTTTGTACCAATACTTATCTATACCATTGTAAGTATTCATACTTTTAATCTTTCTTCATAATATCTATATATACCTACATAAAAATCAAATGCCACATATTGTATGTCGTAGCATCAATTGAGAACGGATTGACCGATTCGGCTGATTTTTTTTTGTAATGATCGTAATTGTCAGGACAAGGTTTGTATGAAAGAACATTTTTGAAAAATCCAAATTTTAAGCATTGAAAATAATATTCAAAAAATCGATTTAACCTAACAAAATAGATGATATATTTTGAGTAGGCTGTGTTCAGAAAACAGTCATTTGGAAATAATTGGAGAACGATTAGTTTTAGGACAAAACGTTCATTATCAATTTGAAAGATGACTAAAACTCAAACAAAATTACGTATTTAATATGTTCTTCTCATATAGTTTCGACAAAATTTTAGTTTTAGTAATTTAGAGCATAATTAAATATTAAAACTCAACTGCAGCAAAGGTTGGGTGGCTGGGTACGCGATAGTGATATTCATACCCAGCCACCCAACCTTTGCTGCAGTTGAGAGGCGTCTTCGGGAGACCGGTCATTTTGCTCCTAGAACTGGTGATTATGGTAGACAGCGTTTTTTTAGGTTTCCTGAAGTCGAAGAAGACATTTTAGACCGTGTTGAAGAAAATCCAGAATTGAGTACTAGAGTTTTAATATGTATTTAATTATGCTCTAAATTACTAAAATTAAAATTTTGTCGAAACTATGAGAGTAATCGAATTTTATCAAGAGTACCTATTTTGTAGTAAATGAGTCGCGTGATCCAAATTTCATACTCAAACTGATTTTTTTCCATTGGCGTAGAAGTTTTAGATGTTTACTTATCGAAAAAAAAAAGTTCTACGCCCATGGAATGATATTCATCATTAATATGATATGGGTTTTATTGCCCAATAAAAAGCTACGCCAACGTACCAAATTTGAGTAAAATATCATGAGCCGTTTCAAAGTTATAAAGCAAAAACGATTTGAAAATTGTAACTTAAGAGCCGTTTAGCGCCCAAACTAAGCAACTTTGTACTGAGGTAAGTTTGCTTGTATCGAGTTGTTTTGGCCTGAAGAATATGTGGTAGGCTTTTGTAAAGACCTTTTAGGGACACCCTGTAGAAAATCAATTTTTTGACATTAGCATTTTGTGACATGCAACTATTCAAAGCAATGGCACGTCAATCAGGTGTCGGAAAGGCAACCGGATGGCGAGTGGTAATCTGGGCCTATGAGTGGTGCAGAACCCCCTGGTAGCGACCCAAGTGACCCCAAATGGACGGGGGCGGCGATATGGGGGTGGGGAAAAATCAAAAAAAGTTTGAAAAGGCAACCGGATAAAAATGCGGTTGCATTGAAGGAAATACCCTAATTATATAACAATTTTTTTTTGCCATCCGAAACACGCGGGCCGTTTTTGCTCTAGCGAATAAAAAATAAATAAAAAAAACTGAAAAGGCAACCGCTTCAAAATTAGTGAGCATACTTATTGACACCACCAAACGTTGGAAAAAAATTGCCATCCGATCCTGATGGGCAGTTTCGGAGAAACAACCCCTCAAAGTCGCCGAAAAACCCTTTTTTTCGATTTTTTCAACAATAAGTAAAAAAACACACTAAAAATTGTTCAAATCGGATGGCATTCGAAATTTATACTGTCCTAAGTACAAATAATAGTGTGTATCAATGCCATCCGATTTTGATTAAATTTACCCCTATTTAGCCAACCCCCAAAACTCAATAACAATAAAAAAAATGCCATACGCTGCATAAAATTGTTATTTTCATGAGTTTTGGGGGGTGGCTAAATAGGGGTAAATTTAATCGAAATCGGATGGCATTGATACACACTATTATTTGTACTTAGGACAGTATAAATTTCGAATGCCATCCGATTTGAACAATTTTTAGTGTGTTTTTTTTACTTATTGTTGAAAAAATCGAAAAAAAGGGTTTTTCGGCGACTTTGAGGGGTTGTTTCTCCGAAACTGCCCATCAGGATCGGATGGCAATTTTTTTCCAACGTTTGGTGGTGTCAATAAGTATGCTCACTAATTTTGAAGCGGTTGCCTTTTCAGTTTTTTTTTTATTTTTTTTTTATTCGCTAGTGCAAAAACGACCCGCGTGTTTCGGATGGCAAAAAAATTTATTATATAATTAGGGTATTTCCTTCAATGCAACCGCATTTTTATCCGGTTGCCTTTTCAAACATTTTTCGATTTTGTCCCACCCCCATATCGCCGCCCCCGTCCATTTGGGGTCACTTTGGGCGCTACCAGGGGGTTCTGCACCACTCATAGGCCCAGATTACCACTCGCCATCCGGTTGCCTCTCCAACACCGGATTGACGTGCCATTGCTTTGAATAAACGACTTCTGAGTTATTCAGCGCATATCTTCTATCTTATCTTATTTATTATTTTATTAATGTTATGTTAATTTATATTTAATTAATTAATTATAATTAAAGTAATTTAATTAATTAACTGATTAAATTAATTTAATCAGTTAATTAATTATTTAATTCATTATTCATTAATTTAATTTTAACTAATTTATTTTATTTATTTAATCTAAATACATAAAAACAAGTCTGGTTAGTTACAACATTTATAACTCAAGAACAGCTGGACCGATTTTCATGATCTCTGATTTGTTGGATTCGTTTCCGCCCCGAATAGTAGAATAAGTATTAAAATACCAGAAAAATTCACGGATGAAAATTATACAGAAAATTAATTTTTTAATAATTAATAAGGTTTGAATTTGTCTGTTTTTATGTATTAAATTTGATAAAATTTTACTGAATTAACCCTTTCGATTTTGGCATTTCGGGGGACTTCTTATAACGGGGTGGTATCGATGCGAAGGCGTTTTTTATACTTATTCCACTTGTTAGTTGAATCACTACTGACTTAAATCTTTTGGCATACCTATATAACTTTTACAAGGAAACAGCTACAGTTAAGCCATAGATTAGATAGTTTTATAGATAGTTCACTTGACCTTCAAGGTCAAATTTAGTTTTTAGTTCTTCCTCAGGTCACTGATGCTAATGGCGTTACTGATGCTACTAGCGATTTAACGTTTTTTTTTTCAGGTTCTGCAGTGGAGCCAGTTTCTCAGCCATGTTTGGAATAAATCGTCGAAAAAATGATGCCATACCGATGAAAATACGTAGATCTTTTATTTTCTTTGGTACAGGTAAGTTGCGTATTGCTGCCGTTTTTTCAGGATCTGCTTGTATACCATGCGCTGAAATGATAAGACCAAGAAATTTTAAACTTGACATAACAAATTTGGATTTGTCTGGATTTGCTGTAAAGCCGGTGTATTGCAGTCGTTTTAACACTTCTTCTACGTAAAGTATATGTTCTTCAAAAGATTTGGAGTGAATAAGAATGTCATCAAAATAAGGAAGTACGTATTTGTGTCGAAGATCTCCGAAGACGTCAGTCATTATTCTGTTTAAAGCTTGGCAGCTTACAGCCATGCCGAATGGTACAGACCACAGAACAGTAAATAGGTATAGAAGGCGCATATCTCTTTCTATAGTGTCAATCGCCTTTTGACGTCTTTTGACATAGCTTATGGTCCATGCGGCAGTCTGCATTTACCAGCTGAAGAGTTAAGAGCTCCGAATATTTAACAAATAAACTAAAAATTCTTTTGAAAAATGGTTAGATGTACCCGTTATAAATTGTAAGAGTGATAGTACAGCAGTTTCTAATAAAAAAGACAACATAAATTTTATTAGGTCACTAAGAAATATTATTTTAATAAAGGTATGTTAAATCTCATTTTACAGTGGTAGCCATGACAGTTTTGATGGCAGTAGACAGAGCCGTACTGGGCTCATATTAGAGTATTGTGTTTGCTTTTATTATAATATAATACTTATTATATAATATAAATTTAATTATTACTAATATATTAATACTAAATATTATATTAATTTCATAATCACAATTATTATTATAATTGTGTTATTATTATTATCATCTTCAGTTTTAAGATTTGATTGATTTAAGATTTGTAACATCAATCTAAAAATGACTACGTACTCGAAAGCGCTCATAATTTTTATTCGGTTTTTTTCATTCAGGGCTGGATAAAATTTTACATTTCAAAGTATTTTTAGTTATTTTTTTTTAAATTGATGTGATTTGTTTCACAACAATTTTTTCATTTTGGTTGGGTAAAATTTTATATTTTAAAATATTTTTAGTTATTTTTTTAAATCGTTACGAATTGTTCCAAAACATTGTGTTTCATTTCAGGGTTGTGTGAAATTTTACATTTTAAAATATTATTAAAATCGGTTGTATAATAAATTAAATTTATTTAAAGGTAATTAATTTTCTCATCTAGGCACGCGCATGACAAATATTTTATTTACTATTCATGTAAATTGTAATTCTATATATAGGTATTTAAAATATAATATTATATAGAAAACATGTTTATTAACACTTAGTTAGAGTGCCCGTCGGCAAAAATTTTACTGATACATACTCTCCCCAAACTTTGTATATGGCTTCATTAGGCCTAGTCTGACACCTATTTCCTCTGTGAATTTTCTTGATTTTGGGGCGTTTTCCCTCTAAATTTTCCGAAAGATGTCGTTTTGACGACATGTAAAAAATGTATAGATAGTTTGTTTTTTAATTGGATAGCTTAAAAACTTCAACCAAAACGCTAAAATAATGTTCTCTGACAAATAATATGAATCATTTAAAATGTCTGACACCTCGAATATGTTCGACATATTTATTTTTTATTTAGAAACGCACCGAAACTAGAATAAAAAATCCTGAATAGGTACGTCTCTGATATATCACGTGGTGCTATGTTACTGCCTGCACCCCGCTTCTTGTGACAGAAGATCTGCCTACAAACTAGCATTATGCTCATTCTATATACAATTACTGTTCTGTGGTACAGACTCAAATGCGTATTGGCCACCAGGAACACACAATGCAGTTGTGAGTTTGGATTCTTCAGTCAGCTCAATTTGGTAAAATGCGCTCTTCAAATCTACTACCGAAAAAATTTTTGATCCATTCAAGCTCTGAAACATTTCGTCGATACGTGGGGTTGGAAAACTATCGTAGATTATATTTTTATTCAAGTGGCGGTAATCGATACAATATAATCTGTTGGTGCCATCTTTCTTCTTCACTAAAAATGCCGGAGCTGCGTATGGTGAAATACAGCGCTTAATGATTCCTTGATCCAGCAATTCCTTGATATGGTTTTCCATTTCATGAGCTTTAGGTGGTGTGAGCGGAAACGGATTTTTACGAACAGGTATGTTATTTTTCAAATGAATTGCGTATTTATAGCGTTTGACATGTCCGATTTTATTTGTCAAAACGTCCTTGAATTGTTCTAAAGTTTTTTGTAACGTATCTTTTTGTTCACTGGATAGATGTAAAGGCTTCTCTAATATATAATTCAAGTCGTATTTGTTCTGATAAGCCGTGTCTTAAAATTGTATTGCCGTAAATTTGTCGAAAGTGAAACACATATTTTCACTGTGATGAAAATCAAGAATTATTTTCATCTTTTTCATGGCGATGTTTCCGATTATTATTGGGAAAGCAAGTTTCGGAGTAACCAGAAAAGTTAGCTTCCAAGAATATTTCTTGATGTGTATGTACGAAGTAATAATTTTTCGAATGAATATGCGTTGGCCATTTGCAGTAGTAACGTGAGTCGCTGTAGCTTCAATTTTGACATACGGTAATGCTTGCAGTTTGGTAAATACGTCCTTGCTAATAAAATTGTTGTGTGCCCCAGAATCAAATAAGCAGGGAAATGATTGATTTTGGAATGAAATGTTTATAATAGGCGGTTTGGCTGATGTGTCGGTATTGGGTATGGTATTGACGGCGGGATGAATGTAGCGGATGCTGTTTATTAGTTTTTTGATAAGGTAGATTTGGATTTGGCTCTACACTCACTAGTATTCTGAGTATTAACTTTATGGAAGGAGCAATATTTCGTTTCTAAACTTGATTGTTGAGATGTTAATTCTTTGTTTTCTCCGTGGAATTTTAATATTTCTGCAGTATCAGCAGCCTTGGTTAGTTCTTCTAAACTTGTTGGTATTGGAATAACGTGAAGATATTTAAAGGTTTTTTAATTAACGTTAGACCATATTGTATATGTTAACTCTTGCTCAGGAATGTCATAATTTAAGGCGTCAACATTTTTCTTTACAGAATCGATGAATTCGTGAAGTTGTTGTCTTCGTACAAGCTTCACAACTAATTGCTCATAATATGGTTTTGGAATTAGTTGACTCAATATCAATTTCTTTCCATTCGTGTTGATTATGTGCTACAGTGCTCCACCAGGTACGAAATCTTCCAGCTGTTTTTATTGCCAAATAAGTTAGAAGTTGCGGCTGTGTATACATCTTCAGTATGTAGACTTCATCTGTTTCTTTAATAAAGTCGATTAACTTTTCAGCAGACGGAGCCATCGCAAATTTTAATGTTTGAAGTCAGTTCTGCTGGCTTGATTTTAAAATTTGTAGCGGTGTCTCCTTGATCATTCAAGCTATTTAACTGGTGCTGTAGGTTTAGTATAGCTTGATAACAATTGACTGTGGATGTTGTTTCTGTGTTCGTTAGATCAGTTTGATTATGAATAGTAAGCATGTTTAGTTGACGTTGAATATCTTTAATAGCTTGGTGATTACTATAAGCCAGTTCCATAGCAGGAGTAAGTTTTTCTTGCAAATTTGTTGGTTCATTTTTCAGATTTTTCTTAACTGCCCCAGTGTTTTGAGGAAAGTTGAGAGAGCTTGATGCTTCATCAACAGGCGAAAAAAAGACATCTTCTTGCTGAGTTGTTTCTTCATCGGTGTCTTGTGTCGAATTTTTAGTTTGATGTCGTGTTGTTGGCATCGTTGAAAATTATTTTAATTTGTTAATGATGCAGGTAAGTACGATCTGCTACCAATGTAACGCAGTGGAATTTTTTGTTTAGTTTTATTTTTAGGTTTAATATATTAAATAGATTTTATTGCTTTAAAGTTTGTTTAATTAAAATATTGATGTTATTAACAAAAATTGTATAATTAAATTAATTGATAAATTATAATCTTAGAACATTATTTCTTTTAAACATTTATAATAATTCTGGCGACTGTGGTCTGACTTTTATATTAATGTTAATTTGATGAATGATAATGTTGAACTGATTTTAAATATTTTTACAATTGTGAATTCTAAAATTAAAAGTAAGGATGCCAGGCCCTTGCATAACTAAACTATAATATTTTGTAATAAAATGAAATTATATCATTGCACAGGGCCGGCATCGTTACAATTTTTGCATGGAATAGAAGGCTCTTGTGATATTTTTAGTTCACCAGAGATTTAACCTTTCGCATTTGCATCTATGAGAAGCGCATTAGCCAGTACAGTGGTTAATGCGCTTCTCACATTTATATTCATAAAAGTGGCCTTATCGCTCGTGTAGTGGAATACTTATGAACAGTGTCTGACATCTTAAGGCTAGGCTAGTATAGTTCACGAACGAACTTAGTTCGGCATAGCGATCCTATGTGTGAACTACAAGAACTAGTTCGCAACCAAACAAGAAATCAGTTCGTTTGCAATTATTAGTTTTTTAATTAAAATTATCTTAAGTGCTAAGACTGTTTTTCATTTATTTTACGATTATATATTTGGGGTTTTGTAAATAACATTAAATTTTTGGGTGTATACTTTCAGGAGAATTTAAACTGGAAAGCTCATTTCAGCTTTTTTGCGGTAAACTTGCTAAACAAGTTTATATTATGCGTAAAGCAAGGGCTCTGTTTAATGACAGTGTTATTTTAAACACTATCTATTATGCGGTTTTATATAATCCTTCACTAAAATATGGTATCCTCGTTTGGGGTAATAGTGTGCACTCGGTGAAAGTTTTTATAATGCAGAAAAAATTACGCGAATCATGTTTAATCTAAATAGATATGAACCCTGCAAAGGCACATTTATAAATAGACGTATTATGACCTCACCGTGTATTTATATTTATTACTGTCAATAAGAGGTCCGTAAAAACTTAACTAATTATCAGCAAATCAATAGCTCCCATCAGTATAACAAGCGTATAAAATATATTTTAGATGTCCCATGGGCTAATATTAATATTTTCAAATTCAACCCTAACAATTTTGGAGCAACTTTATATTTATAACAAACTTCCTGAAAATTATCGCACTATTACCTCGAGTGCGTTCAAGAAAAAAAAATAAGGATTTACTTCTTTCAAATGGATTATATTCCATCGACTATATCTTAATATATAAAAATTACGTGTCACATGTTTGTCCGCGATGAACTCCTAAACTACTGAACCGATTTTAAATTTGATTTGCACACCGTGTGCAATTCGACCCAACTTGAAAGATAGGATAGCTTACATTTCAATTTATAGTCGCAATATTATTTTATTGCAAATTATTTGTCTATTCCTTGACAGTCATAATACAACCATATAAGATGGCGAACCTGTTGACTGGATTGAGTGAATATTCAATAGATGGCGCAACGAACTTAACAACCATATAAGATGGCAATACCTGTTGACTGGATTGAGTGAATATTCAATAGATGGCGCAACGAACTTAACAACCATATATCTAGATCGAGGATGTAAAAAAACTGAATATGATCGTTTAAAACTCTTCGGCACGACGGCGCAGCCGGAGTGCTCGAAATAGAGCAAGTGTTTTAAAGGCCAGTTATCCACGAATACTTTATGCTATTTTTTTTCGAGCACGACGGCGCAGCCGGAGTGCTCGACATACACACATATACGCCCATGTATATTTTAAAATAGCTAGCAATTAATAAAATAGACAGATAGATAGATGTTCCAATTAAATTGTTTTATTATTTCACTTTATACGTAGCGAAGCACGTACAGGGCCGCTAGTTATTATATATATTATAATTCATGTGAGATGAAATTTCTAATTTCCAACTGACAATAAAAATCTATTATATTCTATTCTAAAGGATAATGCATTTCCTAAGGGCCTTCAATTTCTTTTCGTCTCTAGACCCCCGCACCGTTTAATCCGATTCTACTCCTGTGTGTACAACTGGTTGCACAATGCTAAATACGTTTTTTGATGCTAGATGCAGTCAAACTGACCATCACATAAACATTTTGACTAGTCATAGTGTAATGATGGAATCTAAGATCACTGGTAATAAATCATTATCTGAAAAAAAAATTGAAAAAAGCGGAATGTAATTTTCTTTCTAATTATTTCAGTACAATGGCGGGAAAAGGAAGCAGCGCAGGATTTGATTACGAGGAAGAAATGTGCGGTTTAGTGGCGTTGAGACTCTGCAATGACCCGAATTATCAAGACTTCAAATTAGCCATGAACCATAGCGCAGTAGAGGCTGTAGATGATATTATATTTAGTTACAACGTGCTTGGAGAAAATCCAGTAACCGTTTATGTGCAGCTGAAACAGTTTGACTCTAAAGTTAAGAAGATAAGGAAAATGGAGTTCGAAAAAGAAAATGGCGGATTCAGTTTGTTAAAATATTATGATGCTTTTAAGAACGTTAGAGGTAAAAAACGTATTTGGAACGATATTGATAAAAATAATGAAATATTTGTTTTGTACACTACTGCAAAAATCGATCCAAATGAACTGAAGTCTGTCGAAATGTTCGAAAAAAGTGACATAATTAAAACAACTGTGACTGTAAAACCACAAATTGGTGATATGCCGCACTACCAAAAATTATTGTCAACCGGAAATAAGGGAAAAGTTTATAAATTTGCCACAAAGAGTGAAGAAAGCCTAATGGAAAAAATCACTTTTTTTGAAAGTTTATTGCTCTTCGTTGAACAGAGTAGTGTGGACTGTTTGAAATATATGATCAAAGAATGTATACACACATTGTTGGGTGATCGTGGTGATGATATTAAATTAGAAAACACTGTCTCAAATTATATTAAATATATTAAACATAGAAAGGGTTCGACCGAAAAAAAACCTTTCACTAAAGACGAAATAATAAGTCAGGTGATATGGATTTATACTGAGTCCTTGCATATTGCTCCCAAAATTACTTTTACACTCGTTGATAGTGATGTTGAAGAATGGAATAAAATTATATCAGATAAACAAATAATCGCAGTCGATGAGTATAAGGCCGAGTATGTTGACATGTTGCAGTTCTGTATAGAAATTAACATAAAACAAAATAAAAAAAAGTACTTGTGCTTAAATTTAGAGCATTTGCATTTAGATGACCAGAATTTCTTCAAATATCTGTCTGAAATGCGACAATTTTTTAGAATCGAATCATATCAAACGCTTCTATTAATTTCTGAACAATTAGTGAATGCCCAACAAAAACAATTTTTGAAAAATGTTATAAAAGCTATCGTTTTTAATCAAGATCGTAAGTTAATTATTGTTTGCAAAAGCATTGCGGACATAATCAGTGATATTCCTGGTAAGGTTGAAAAGTTCTGTCGTTTAAGCGATTTGGACAATAGTGACTTTCTAATGAAAAAATCAATTACGTATTATGAAACTCCAACTACCTTGGGTGATTTTGTTGGGAAGTATCCTGGAGTAGAGAATTATTTTAAAACTCATCATTTGTTGAATATTTTTCTATCTGATTTGAAAATAGGAATTTCTCCCTGCTTTGATTTGGACTTCTACATACAGAGGAAACTAACAGTTTTTGCTTTAAAACCGACCATTTTGAAATGCAAAGAAATTACAAATTTTGTTGTGTGTATTTCTGGAAACATTGACAAATCTGATCTAGATTGTGTATCTTATGTCGAAGCAGAAAGTGTAACTGATGAGTCGGTTTTAAAAAATTGCAATTTCGTCATATTACCTTACAATGATTCAGTACTAAGACATTTGGAAAATTATAGAAAATTGAAAGATACATATTCCAAAATAGAATTCATTTTAGTCTTGGTCGGTATGGAAGACAATGACAGAGTATGGAGAATTGTTGTTGCGTCTGAAGCGGCAAAACAATTTCTAAATGAATTTATATATGAACATGAAGTTACATTGAAAGTTGAAGGTGATATTACAATCATCACGGGGGAGCCAGGTATGGGTAAAAGTACGCTGTGTAAACATATTTGGAGAAAGAATGCCAACAACTTAACGCCGACTTTTAACATCACTCACACTGATTTAGAAAATGTACGCAATTTAAAAGAACTTTTTGAATATTCATTGAAAAACGTCAGTGATCTTACCAGAAAAATACTTGAGTATCAATGTTCCCATAAAAAAGTGCTGTTCATTTTAGATGCTTTTGATGAACTCGGTCAAACTGCCAGAAATAATGCACTGCAACTGATAGAGGATTGTGTGGGTAATAGTTATAGTTTGTTGATAACAACGAGACCTTTTGCAGCGTTTATATTGGAACATAAAATTCAAATTAATTCTCAAAGACTTAGTGCTTTTTACAAACAACAGCAGATGCATTTTTTCAATGAATATTGGATGAGATCTCTGAAGTTAACAAAATTGTGTGACAAGGTCAACGAATTTTCATCTAGACTTTTGAAAGTTGTCCACGATTCAATAAATGATAAAGAACGTTCGATTACTGGAGTTCCATTGCAGTGCAAGATGTTGGCAGAAATTTATGGGCATCAATGTAGAGAATATATTGAATCTTCGGAGGTATTAGATAATTTATTGCCAAAAAACATAAATATTGTCGACATGTATGAACAATCCGTCGAGAAAAAAATCGAAATATATTGTTCTGAAAAATTGAAATTAACCGAAAAAGCAAAAGAAACTGTTAAAAAAGTATTAGAAGTATCGTGTATGCAAAAGTGTCAGAAATATGGTTTAACTACAATTTTCCAAGCTTACGCAAAAAAATATAGAAAATTTCTAATAGAAGCTCAAAAAGATAATAGTGAATTGTTCTCTTCTGGAATATTTACAACATATGAAAACAGAATTATAAATAAGAAAAAAATTAAAGTTCCTATTTTTGTTCATCGAACTTACGCTGAATATTTTGCCGCGTTATTTTTATCTGAGAACTGGAAATGTGAAAAAGAACTTTTCAATTTGATTTTGAGCAGCAGAGAATATGATACTGTGCGATACTTTTTTGATTTAATTGTGGCTAAAGGCTGTCCAATGATCACTGCCACAATTAGAAACGATAAAGAGCAAATACATAAAGAGGTGGCTAATATAAATGAAAGAGATGAATGCGGCAGATGCGCTCTGCATTTAGTAGCCATGCGGGGCATTCGTCTAACCGACCTCGACGCTGATGGTAAATATGCTGTTTATAATAATGAAGAAATTTTCCAACTTCTTCTTAACCATGGAATTGATGTTGACTGTGAGGATAATATAAATGAATGGAAGCCAATCAGATATGCAGACAATATACGTGCTTTACATATAATGAATAAACTATTCAAACATTCTTCCGTCAAAGATCAAGATGTACCCTTTCTAATAAACGACCTTACATCTGAAACATACCCAAAGCACGACACATTTCAACCATACTCCTGGCGGAAATGCAGAGGCAATTCTTTGATACATTCAGTTTCAAGTTGGGGTTTTACAGAAGTGCTGAGATACTTACTAACTGAAGTGAAACTGAAAAAATTAAAGGTTGATAATTTGGTGAACAATTTTAACCAAACCCCTTTGCATCTTGCTGTTAAGAATAGGCGTCTCGATGTTGTTGAATTATTGTTAAAAATTCCCTCGATTATACATGTCGCTGATTCAATATGGAGGCGTAGAGTATTGCATTACTCCGCTTTTGAAGGTTTCGCCGATGTGACAAAACTGTTGCTGAATAACAAACAAGTCAGAAGAGACATCACTTGCGGAACCCGTTCTAATGAAACTGCTTTGCATTTAGCTGCTCAAGAAGGCCACGCGGATGTTGTTAAACTGTTGTTAGCCGCGGGTGCTAAAATTGAAATTGTTGATAGATGTGATAATACGCCGTTAAAGAATTGGGCATTAATTGATTTTTTGAGAAAACGAAAAGCGAAAAATGTCATGAATTGTCCAAATATTAACGGACAAACACCTATGCATTTAGCTTCTAGAAAGGGACACATCAATATTGTTAAGTTGTTACTATTGGCCGATGCCAAGACGCATATTGTTGATAAATTGGGATATACAGTTTTACATTGTGCCGCTGATGGTGGTCACGCTGATATTGTAGAATTATTTTTAAAAGATGAAAATATTAAACTGAAAATAAATAATTTATCATCAGATAAATACACGGCAGTGCATCTTGCTGTCAAAAAGGGATCTATTGATGCTGTTAAAGTACTTTTAGCTGCTGGTGCAACGATACATGACGTCGATTATAATTATGGCAATACACCGTTATTAACAGCGCTCGAAAGAGATGACATGGAAATAGTAAGGCTGCTGCTTAATAGTTCACAAACTAAAGAGATTGTAAGCATTGCTAATAAAAATAAAGATACAGCGTTACATGTGGCGGTGCAGAAAAATCACATCGATATTGTTGACAGACTTATAGCTGTTGGTGCAAATTTAAACGCTACGAACGTGTATGGCACCGCGTTGCATTTAGCTGTGTTTTATAATTATATTGATATTGTTGACAGACTTATAGCTCTTGGTGCAAATTTAAGCGCTACGAACATGTATGGAAACTCGCCGTTGCATGTAGCTGTGTTGTATAATTATATTGATATTGTTGACAGACTTATAGCTCTTGGTGCAAATGTGAACGCTACTAACCATAATCTTCGAACGCCGTTGTATTTGGCGGTGTGGAAAAATCACATTGATATTTTTGACAGACTTATAGCTGCTGGTGCAAATGTGAACGCTATTGAGAAGAATGATGATATGCCATTGCATGTGGCGGTGTTTCACATTGATATTGTTGACAAATTTATAGCTCTTGGTGCAAATGTAAACGCTACGAACGTGTATGGAAACTCGCCTTTGCATGTAGCTGTGTTGTATAATTACATTGATATTGTTGATAGACTTATAGCTCTTGGTGCAAATTTAAACGCTACGAACGTGTATGGCAACTCGCCGTTGCATGTAGCTGTGTTGAATAATTATATTGATATTGTTGACAGACTTATAGCTGGCGGTGCAAATGTGAACACCGCTGACATAGAAGGCCTAATGCCGTTGCATGTGGCGGTGTTGAATAATCACATTGATATTGTTGACAGACTTATAGATGTTGGTGCAAATTTGAACGGTACTGACAAGGATGGTAATACGCCATTACATTTGGCAGTGTGGGAAAATCACATTGATATTATACACAGACTTATAGATATTGGTGTAAAAGTGAACGCTACTGACAAGAATGGTAATACGCCATTGCATGTGGTGGTGCGGAAAAATCACATCGATATTGTTGACAGACTTATAGCTCTTGGTGCAAATGTGAACGCTATTGACAAGAATGGTGATACGCCGCTATTAGTGGCTATATTATACGACTCTACAGACGTGATACAACGTTTGTGCCATGTCTGATGTCATTCATTGAATATAATAATAATAATATAATAATGCGTTTAACGTCCGTTTCTCGACTTTATGTCATAACAGACGCCATTCGCACCATTACTATTTTTTTCTACCACACTTCCCGTTATTTTCTACAATTTTAAAACTTCAACTTAATTAATAGCAATAGGCGAATGAAGGACTTTTTAGGAAATTAGGATAAGGTAGGCAAATTTTGAGCATAGGAGTTTGACAGGTAATCGGCCATGACCTTGAATAAGGAACCATTTTGATATTTATCTGGAATTGTTGAGGGAAACCATGGAAAACCTCAACAAGATGGCCGGTACAGGCAGTGGGAAAAACTCCCAGCCACATCTGCCCCCGCCGGGATTCGAATTCGGTACCTCCCGAATGCGAGTCTAGTGCTCTCACCGCTACGCCACCCCGCTCGGTCATTCATTGAATATATTAGAATACATATATTGTATTTGTAAAAGCAACAATTATAGGACACGAAGAGTCAATAAAATTCCAAAATATACATATTTCGAAAGATCAACACAAACAAGTTGTAAATAAACTCTGTTGTAGTTTATTTTTGAATAAAGTTATCCAATTTATATGTTTTGCACCGTTGGGTAATTCATTATACAATGTAGGTATATTCCGGAACAGTTTTCTTGTTATATTATCACAGTTTTGCCTCCTGGTAAAATAAATCGACCTACGTGCCTGCGAAATCTTTAAGAGATAGGTACCTAACCGTGGTCATCATTTGATCAATAAGAATAAGTAATATTTCAAATTGCTCCCTGGCATCGATCTGCCAGGTCGCTCACCATTAAGTTGTTTTAAATTAGAGAGTTATAAAATTCTGAAGTTTTCAACAACAATTTAATTATTATTCAAAAATTAAACATTTATATTTGACGTATTTCTAATGAAAAGTGTATTATACCTTGAATTAATGAAAATAAAATTAATTGATGAATTTGAAATAAAATAAATAAAAATAATTAAAAATAAACTTGTTTTTTTTTAAACACACTTTATGAACACATAAACGTAGCTGGCGTAGAAGATACTTTTTAAGGACAAAATGGAAAGTAGGTGCAAATCATTAACCCCTCATATTAAAAAGAAACGAACCAGGGGGTAATAAATACTGTTGCGCATTTCCCCCACAGTGATGCGCCTATGGGAGTTTCTAACGTTCCTAACGCGTAACGTTCGTAACGCGTAACGTTCCGCCTGACCCTGTGCGTGCGTTTTGCTAATTTCTCGCTCAATTTAAATCAGATCGGTTTGAAACCAATCTTAAACGAAAGAGGAGAACATTTTACAAAGTTTTCGTATAACAGAATTTGCCTAAACAGTTTTTTTATACAAATTTATATAGAAAATAGCTGTATAAATGCAATGTTGTCTAATGCATGGCGCGACGCGGTCGGTCGTCTTTGTTTGCCGTACATGGAAATTAGAAAATAACGTATGTCTTGTCTTAACATGAAAACGGCTGCATTTCTAATGTTTAATTCAATTTTTTGACATTAGTATTTTGTGAAATGCAACGCCTTCTAAGTTAAGTATTGGAATAACTAATTATTATTAGAACATAATACTTTGACAGTTGCAAACGTCACTTTTGACATTTCTTATCATTCCGACACCAAGGATAAGCGGATTGAAACCAAATTTTGGGAGGTTTAGGTTATGTATTACGGAATACGTTATCACGTAAAACTATCGTCCGTAAACCGACTTTACAGACAACCAATTTTTTTGCTTAAAAATGTTCGAAATCTTATAGTATAAGCCTACAAAATTTCAAAACGATATTCGTTAGGATAATAGCTAGGATATTAATTTGATCATTACAAAATTTGTTCACTATCAAACCTGATATTTTTTTAACTTCCCGCTATAAAAAAAAATCAAAAAAATAGGGAAGTTATTATCACCCCTGTGGTGAAGTTGACCATGCCTAAGTATTATATTAAATAACTTATAATTTTGTATATATAGTTTTTATGTAATCACAGAAATGAATTGTAATTAATTTTGTTAAAATAGAAATAAAATCATTCTTAGGCCTAGGACACATGAAGAGCGTTCAACGCGTGTTGAGCCAACGCGCGTTGAACGCTCTTCATGTGTCCTAGGCCTTAGTTAAAACTTAAAAGTGTTATTACTCAAAAATACACTACAGTTATTGGCGCAGTCGGAAAAAATTATAATATTTTACTAAAGATGCCAAATGCACAAGAAGAGAACGCACCGCCGTCCTATATTGGACATATTATGGAATATAACTATATTTCATCAGAATTTTACGATTTAAAACGAGCATTTTTCTTAAATGCTTTAGCAAAAAATTCTTATAAATTACTGGAAACATTATGTGTACCTGAGAAACCAGATTCGAAAAGATTTTCAGAGCTTATAAAGCTACTCGAAAAGCATTTAACTCCGGTTAAATCGAATTTTGCTGCGAAAATTGCTTTTTACGGAGCTCGTCAATCGGAACAAGAATCTGTCGCCGATTGGGCTGTAAGGATACAAAATTTAGTATCACCATGCGGCTTCAAAGGAGACACTTTGAAAACGGCTTTGCGTGACATTTTCGTCGTAGGGATGAAATCAGGACCGATCGAGGACCGTCTGTTAGAAGAGGATGGCAACACAATCGAGTTGGCTAAGCTCAAAGAGATAGCGTTGGCAAGAGAGACTTCAATAAAGGAGAAAACGTCAATGAATGCGTCCGTCCAAAAGGCAGAATCGGCGGAAATGTTCCACGCGCGAATCAAGGCCGATGGAAAGTCAAAGAAGGCGAAATGTAAGGTATGCGGGAGAACTAGCCATAAATCGACTGATTGTAAATTTAAGAATCATTCTTGTAATTTTTGTAAAAATGAGGGTCATTTAGCAAATGTTTGCCGAAAAAAGAAAGCTTTTTTAAAAAATAAAAAGAAAGAAACAGCACAAAATAATTATGTGGAAACTAATTTTAATAATAATAAAAATGATAGCGCATTGTTTAATTTAACTTCTCAAAACTCAGGGGTCAATATTTTTAATTTATCTTTAAACATACAAGGTAAATTCATTATTTTTCAAATTGATACCGGAGCAGAATATTCTGTGATTTCAGAGAATTTTTACACAGAGAATTTTTCAAATATACGTCTTATTCAATCGCAAATCGTATTACGTGATTACGCAAGTTTCACATTCAATCCTTTGGGTGAAATAATTGTCACGGCCAATTATAAAGATAAAAGTATAGAAATGAAACTATTAGTAGTAAAAAATGGTGGCCCGCCTTTGATAGGTCGTCGTGATTTAATTAATTTAAAAATAGGAATTTCTGAGTTGAATTATAATAGTACATTTGAAGCATCGTTGCAGGAATTAATTTATAACTTCGAATCATTATTTAATGAGGGAATTGGAACATACACTAAAGATAAAATTGAATTAAATGTAAAAACTAGCACTGTTCCAAAGTTTTTAAAACCAAGACCAATGGCTTTCGCGCTAAAACCTAAAGTTGAGAACGAATTGGACAGATTGGTAAAACTCGGTGTATTGATTCCGGTCGAAAATTCGAAGTCGACGACTCCCATTGTGCCGATTTTAAAGCCAAACGGCTAAGTCCGAATTTGCGGTGACTTCAAATGCACCTTAAATCCCGTTTTAAATGAATATCACTATCCTCTACCGAGAATAGAATATTTATTCTCGCAGTTATGCAACGGTCAAAAATTCTCAAAAATAGATTTAAAAGATGCATACCAGCAGGTACTTCTTGAAGAGGAGTCTAGCAAGCTTACTGTAATTACGACCCACAAAGGTCTTTTCAGATACACTAGGCTACCTTTTGGAATTTCTGTCGCGCCAGCTTTGTTTCAGCGTATTATGGAGCAATTAATTATAAATATTCCCGGTGTCGCATGCTTTTAAGACGGCATTATTGTGTCGGCTCCCAATGATGAAACACATCTTAAACGTTTAAAATTATTATTTAGTAGACTTCAGGAAGCAGGTTTGCGTATAAAAAAAGATAAGTGTGAGTTTTTCAAAGATTCAATATCTTATTTGGGTCATATAATAGACAAAAATGGGTTGCATACGTCACAGGATAAAGTCAAATCAATTTTAAAAGTTCGCGAACCTGAAAACGTAAAAGAATTAAAATCATTTATCGGAATGATTAATTTTTATTACAAGTTCTTACCTAATTGTGCTACATTATTAAACCCGTTATATAATCTACTGAGAAAAGATATTAAATGGAATTGGACTGTTGACTGTAAAAAAGCATTTTGCGATATTAAGCAATTATTAGCTTCTTCAAAGGTACTTGTTCATTTCAACCCAGAACTCCCTATAAAATTAACAGTTGACGCTTCTAATTCAGGTATCAGTGCTATTTTAAGCCATGTTTATCTAGAAGGGGAAAAAGTTATTGCACATCAAAGTCGTGTTCTTTCAAAAGCCGAGAAACATTACTCGCAAGTAGAAAAAGAGGCTCTTTCTATTATTTTCAGGGTTCAAAAGTTTTTTCAATACCTCTATGGACAAAAATTTTGTATTGCGACTGATCATAAAGCACTGTTATCTATATTTAGATCAAAAAAAGGTTTGCCGTGCATAACAGCAAGCCGACTTCAAAGATGGGCATATTTTTTATCTCAATTTAATTACGAAATTATATATGTGAAAACAGATAAAAATTATGCGGATTGGCTATCGCGAGCTACGACAAATACTGAATTTAGCTTACCAGAAAATGATTGTGTATATCTTAATTATTTTAATAAGAGTATAATATTATGAATCTAAATAGAGTAAAAAATGAAATTTTAAAAGATGATATTTTAAAAATAGTTTATAATTATACATTAAAAGGTTGGCCAAATGAAAAAGTTTCTTCTGAATTATTGCCTTATGAAAGAAAAAAGAACGAGCTTTCTATTGAACAAGGTATATTGTTATGGGGGTACCGAGTAGTTATACCTTCAAGTCTTAGATTGGACATTTTAAAACAATTACACTTAACGCACATGGGAATCGTTAAATCTAAACCATTGGCACGAAGTTATTTTTGGTGGCCTTCACTGGACAATCATATCGAAAATTTTTGAAAATCGAGTTTTCGTCAGAGCTCGACGTTTTGGGGTCCTAGGAAACTATTCTGACTATTTTGGCGATGATGTCCGTAGGGCTGTATGTGTGTGTGTGTATGTGTATGTATGTCGTTGGCATTTAGCACAGAAAAGAATCTCGTTAGAGATTCTTTTCTGTTTTATTCCTTTCTGCTTATTATTGCCTTTTCAAAAATTTTTCGATTTTGCCCCACCCCCATATCACCGCTCCTGTCCATTTGGGGTCACTTTGGCCGCTACCAGAGGGCTCTGTACCACTCAAAGGCCCAGATTACCACTCGCCATCCGGGTGCCTGTCCGACACCGGACTGACGTGCCATTGCTTTGAATAAAAATTCAATTGATAATTTTAATAATAATTTATCAGTTCAGTACTTGGGAATAGGGGGCTTGTAATAGTATAATAGAGTAGCCATGGAAACGCTTGCACTGCCAGTAGCATCAGTAATGCCATTAGCATCAGTGAAGAACTGAAAACTAAATTTGACCTTGAAGGTCAAGTGAACTAGCTATCTATAAAACTATCTAATCTATGGCTTAACTGTAGCTGTTCCTTGTAAAAGTTATATAGGTATGCCAAAAGGTTTAAGTCAGTAGTGATTCAACTAACAACTGGAATAAGTACTACCTCCCCCTTTAACTGCGCAAAAAAACATTGACATTATCCCGTTATAAGAAGTCCGCCAAAATGCCAAAATTGGAAGCGTTAATTCAGTAAAATTTTACCAAATTTAATACATAAAAACAGACAAATTCAAACCTAATTTATTAAAAAATTAAATTTCTGTATAATTTTCATCCGTGAATTTTTCTGGTATTTTAATACTTATTCTGCTATTCGGGGCGGAAACGAATCCAACAAATCAGAGATCATTAAAATTGGTCCAGCTGTTCTTGAGTTATAAATGGTGTAACTAACCAGACTTGTTTTTATCTATTTAGATTAAATAAAAAAAAATTAGTTAAAACTAAATTAATATTAATTAACATAACATTAATAAAATAAGAAATAAAATATTTTTAGCAAAAAAATTAAACCGACTTCAAAAAAGGCACTAAAAAGTAAAAAATAATTGCGTATTGAAATGTTTTGGAGTCGGTGTAGTTCTCGGAATAGATTTCATTTTGGTTAACACCGACTCCAAAACATTTCAATACGCAATTATTTTTTACTTTTTAGTGCCTTTTTTGAAGTCGGTTTAATTTTTTTGTTAAAAATATTTTATTTTTCTCTTTTTAGTGTTAATCTAACACTAAAAATCGGTGAACATACATAAAAAAACATTATGCATGCCTTTGAAGTTTGAGAGTTTCCCTCGATTTCTCCGGGATCCACCATCAGATCCTGACTTGGTTCCGATGGGACCACCTCGGAAGTGCACTCTTTCGAATAAAAAAAAATAATTTGAAAATCGGTCCATAATTGACGGAGAAATCGGTGAACATACATAAAAAAAAAAAAATTATACAGACGAACACAGAACCTCCTCCTTTTTGTTGAAGTCGGTTAATAAGAAATAAGATAAGATATAAGATATGCGCAGAATAACTCAGAAGGCTTTGCATGTCACAAAATGCTAATCTCAAAAAATTGAATTTCTATATTAGAAATTTCAAGACTAGACATACATAATCGTCTAATTTCCGTAGCACACTGTGCAACAGAGAGAGACGACCGAAAGATGTTTTCCATCAGTAATATCATTCAATTGATACAGCTTGATTTGCTACGGATTTTTAACCGACTTCAAAAAAGGAGGACGTTCTATGTTTGTATATTTTTTTTTATGTATATTCACCGATTTCTCCGTCAATTATGGACAAATTTTCAAAATTCTTTTTTTATTCGAAAGAGTGCACTTCCGAGGTGGTCCCATCGGAACCAAGTCAGGATCTGATGGTGGAATCCGGAGAAATCGAGGGAAACTCTCAAATTTTACCCATTGCAATACTTTATAAAACAACTGCATAATTTATTGGGTAAATAATATCTAACACTAAAAAGTAATAAAATAATAATTTAAAATTATTGTTATTTTTGGAGTCGGTGTCAGCCAAGGAAACACTACAATATACCTAGCAATAATAACACCGACTCCAAAAATAACAATAATTGTAATTATTTTATTACTTTTTAGTGCATATTTTGAAGTCGGTTCAATTTTTTTGTTAAAAATATTTTAATAGAATTCAGTATCTATATAAGAAAAGATACGCGTGTCGAAAAAGTATAATTTTCAACTTCGGTTCCAACTATAACTTCTAAATTTGTAAGATATCGAATGGTTACAAATAGTTTGATTTAGGGAGTTTTCACTTTACGAAAATGTATAAAGAACATATTAAATACTTAATCTTGTTTGAGTTTTAGTCGTCTTTCAAATTGATAATGAACTTTTTGTCCTAAAACTAACCGTTCTCCAGTTATTTCCAAATGACTGTTTTCTGGACACAGCCTGCTCATAATATATCATCTATTTTGTTAGGTTAAAAATCGATTTTTTGAATTTTAGTATCAATGCTTAAAATTAGGATTTTTCAAAAATGTTCTATCATACAAACCTTGTCCTGACAGTAACGAACATAACAAAAAAAATCAGCCGAATCGGTCAAGCCGTTCTCAATAGATGCTACGCCATACATGTGGCATTTGATTTTTATGTATATAGATATATTCAAAGCAATGGCACGTCAGTCCGGTGTCGGAGAGGCAACCGGATGGCGAGTGGTAATCTGGGCCTATGAGTGGTACAGAACCCCCTGATAGCGGCCAAAGTGACCCCAAATGGACGGGGGCGGCGATATGGGGGTGGGGCAAAATCGAAAAATGTTTGAAAAGACAACCGTACAGTGGCTTGATTAGAAACAGTGGCGACAATAGAGCTCAAGCTCCGCCCACCCGCCATTAGGAGTCAAAGTTCAAATATAATATTATTGTAATTTAGACTAAAATCTAAGAAACAAGAATAGTACTAGTGTAATTATGAAAGAAATTAACACGAAAAGAAAGATTTTTATAAACTACTTTATTTCTTAATTTTACAATAATTTCTAACCTAAAAGAATAATCATAACCGAACTTTTATTAAAAGAAACTTATAGTTAGATAGGATAAATACGCCAGCAGATCTTTGAAAAATACTTCATAAAACTCGCAACTTAATTTTATTGTTTAAAGTAACTCATTGAAAATTAATAAATTAGATGTAAAAATAGAAATATTGTTGTGAGTAGGTAGATACCTACTCACAACAATATTTTATGAAGTATTTTTCAAAGATCTGCTGGCGTATTTATTTGTTTGGGAATGTTTTTTGCTTGCAATCTTTAGTCTGAAAACTACATATCTAGATATAATCTTACTTTTCAAGTCGTGACAGTCTAATATATTTGTTTCACCAATCTTTTTAATTTCATTAATAAAAAATTGTTTTAAATTTACATTTTGAGAACAAACTACGTCATAAAATTTTCTAAACACGTATTCCATTTCAATAAAAAAATTGAAAGTAATTTCGGTACAAAAAAATAAAGTTTTATTTCGGTAACGCCTTAAATTTAAAAATTTTGTAAACTGCTTATACAAAGGATCTTTGCTACCTACAGACTCGATACAGTTTTTGCAAGTTTTAGAAGATTTTTTAATTCGAGATACAATATATCCTGCAATATTATACAAGGAATTTATTTCACTGTAATTTAAATTTAAATTGTAAACTAAGTTTTGTGGCAACTTCACAGGGTCATAATTGTGTTTTGGATTGGTTTCTATAACATTAAAAGTCAGAAAAAAAATCTCTATCATCGACGTCATAACTTGAATTGTTAGGATTTTTTAAATACTGAGCAACAGAAATAAGTTTTAGATTGTTTTTAATTTGCAGGGCATTAGGAATTAACTGTTTACTTCTTAAGACGCTAAAGAGATTTTCTAAACAATCTTGTGAGAATCTGCTAGTTAATACAAAATTGTATTTTTTCTTTTCTAGTAACAGTTTTTGAATTTGAATGATAGATTTTGTGGTTATCAAAGTTCCTGTTTGTGCAGGTTTCCAAATTGCTTTTAAGCCAACTTCCATACTATCTATAATTTCCATAAAGTTGTAAAGAAAGGTGATGGTTTCCTTATAAACATTTTCATTGAATTTACTTAATGCATTTGCAGGTGATCTTGAAGTCATGAGATAAAACCATTTTTCTACATTATCGATAAACCAGGCAGTCGTTAAATATTCGGGTTTGCATAACGTTTCAGCTACAAATTTCAGGGCACTACTAACATCGTGACTTATAATATTTGTGGATTTTTTCACTTTCATTTTGTCATAATGAGATGGAATTAAGTCAGATTCTGTTAATTTTGGCGCTAATTTAAATTGTAAATTATTCTGATATTTAATAAGGTCATTAATGTGATTTGATGATATAATATTTGTGGGTAAATTATACATCTTTTGTATATTATCAGGAATTTTAATAATTTTGTTTGTAATAAACATAGACTTAATATTTTTAAAAAGGTGCGGTACATCTGCTAAAATATATACTTTTTGATTTGAGTTTATAGGATTTTGCATTGAGTTTTTAATTAATTTATGACGACCAGCTGAAATATTTTCAGTTTTCCAAAAGCTTCGGTTACAAGCTCCCATATCCGAAGTTATAGAAATTATATTTAAATTCATTTCACCAGTTTTCTTAAATATCTCTGTAATAATATTTTTAAATACAGCACCATTAACTGAATTTCCAGTAAAATAGTATGCCACAACTTGTTTCCATCGCGTATTAACACCTGCTAGCATAAACACTAAAACATGGTTTGCAATACCTTCGTGACCTGGAAGAGTAACATCTCCAAAATATTTATTTAAACTCATGTCAAATGTTTTAGCTGCAGTTATTGCCATTTCGTCAAGTACCAAAATACAATCTCTTTCATTTTCATTTAAAAACTCTACTTTTAGCTTTAAAAAATTAAATACTTCATGAAGAATACCATAATCAAATTTTAAATTTTGTAAACGTCGTTGGAGAGTTCGAATTGATGGATGTGGGAAATTTTGATTTAAAAGTTCTTCATATCCTGAACTTCCACAGGCAAATTTTAATTTTAAAGACTTTACAACAGTTTCGTCAGACCATTTCATAAATTTTGTTGTTTTTTGTAGCTGATTTTTTCTTAAAGCAGTTATCTGATCTTTATTAAGAATTTTTTTAATCAATGAAAAATCACTAGATTGACTCTTTAGCGTTTCTTCCATGCGAGCGACTTTTAGTTTAAGGTTTCGGTACTTCTTTCTAATCTTTGTTGATTTAATTGACTTTTCCTGGCAAAGTTTACTATATTTTTCTATTTTCTGTTTTTTGCTCATTTTAGTAAGTCGGGGAGTGACGGAATGTTCAGAACTAGTAGAGGCATCTGATATTTGACCAATAAAATCTGAAGTACTAGCAATAATTGTACTAGATTGAGAGGTCGGTGCAGCATCTATTTCTTGTGCAGAAACAGCATTTTCGGGCATGGCTACGTGACCAGAAGTATTCGAAACTTCCATTTCAATTTCAGAGATTGCCATGAATCTTCGTTTAGGACTTTTTCTTGTCTTTATGGTCTTTAAAAATGGAAAAATTGTAGGCACTGCATTTAATTTAAGTCTACGAGATCCATCTTGTCTTGTTTTCTCCCACATCTCAGACGCAAAGTGGACCTAAAATATAAACAATTACTAATAAATTACTGATGTGCGAAAAAATAAATTTCTAACTTTCAATACAAATTCATAAATATTCTTACTTACTTCACATAAAACAGATGAATCTGTAGGAAACCAGTGATCTCTTCGAGTTTTAATTGCCCATTCTTTTCTCCGCTTAGGATCTCTAGGAAAGCGTTTCATCAAAAATCCTTTAGTCGAAGAATTGCTGCATCCAACAGCTACACAACCAGGCATTTTTCTATTAATTACAAAAATCCATGTTAAAGATTTACATTACAATTTACATACTAAAAGCACCCAATCTATAATTTTCTCTTACCTTATAGAAATATAAACACGTGTAGAACTTAAAAAATATTTAACCACAAAATAGATGAAGCCACTGTACACAGAATGTTTTATAAAACCGAATTTATCACACACGAATGAATTCAAACTCCCAAAATATAACGCAGAAATCATATGACAAACACAGCAAAGTCTGACAGTTGACTCGTTTCAGCATGTTTGACTCATAATGGCGGATATTACCACGTGACACCAACGACCAATAGAAACTTTGACATATCATTGTCGCCACTGTATCTATAAAGCCACTGTAGACAACCGGATAAAAATGCGGTTGCATTGAAGGAAATACCCTAATTATATAATAAATTTTTTTTGCCATCCGATCCACGCAGGCCGTTTTTCCTCTAGCGAATAAAAAAAAAATTAAAAAAAAACTGAAAAGGCAACCGCTTCAAAATTAGTGAGCATACTTATTGACACCACCAAACGTTGGAAAAAAATTGCCATCCGACCCTGATGGGCAGTTTCGGAGAAACAACCCCTCAAAGTCACAGAAAAACCCTTTTTTTCGATTTTTTCAACAATAAGTAAAAAAAACACACTAAACATTGTTCAAATCGGATGGCATTCGAAATTTATACTGTCCTAAGTACAAATAATAGTGTGCATCAATGCCATCCGATTTAGATTAAATTTACCCCTATTTAGCCATCTCCCAAAACTCATGAAAATAACAATTTTATGCAGCGTATGGCATTATTTTTATTGTTATTGAGTTTTGGGGGTTGGCTAAATAGGGGTAAATTTAATCAAAATCGGATGGCATTGATACACACTATTATATGTACTTAGGACAGTATAAATTTCGAATGCCATCCGATTTGAACAATGTTTAGTGTGTTTTTTTTACTTATTGTTGAAAAAATCGAAAAAAAGGGTTTTTCGGCGACTTTGAGGGGTTGTTTCTCCGAAACTGCCCATCAGGATCGGATGGCAATTTTTTTCCAACGTTTGGTGGTGTCAATAAGTATGCCCACTAATTTTGAAGCGGTTGCCTTTTCAGTTTTTTTTTAATTTTTTTTTTATTCGCTAGAGCAAAAACGGCCCGCGTGGATCGGATGGCAAAAAAAATTTATTATATAATTAGGGTATTTCCTTCAATGCAACCGCATTTTTATCCGGTTGCCTTTTCAAACATTTTTCGATTTTGCCCCACCCCCATATCGCCGCCCCCGTCCATTTGGGGTCACTTTGGCCGCTACCAGGGGGTTCTGTACCACTCATAGGCCCAGATTACCACTCGCCATCCGGTTGCCTCTCCGACACCGGACTGACGTGCCATTGCTTTGAATAATATGAAGAAAGATTAAAAGTATGAATACTTACAATGGTATAGATATGTATTAAGTATATAAGCACATGTTATTATTGAAAATATTTTTTTTTTTCAATTTAAGACTTAATTGTGAGCAGGAAAGACTTATATTTTTCTTATTGAGTTATACTTATTATTTTAATTGTCAGAATTCTTAGAAAAGATTACTAATTGAGGTTATATTTGACTGTAGATCTAAAGTGGCCCCTACACGATCAATTATAAGTATTGTGAAATTCAATGTTGTGCAAAATTTTTGTACAATACCCACTGGCGATTAAGTGAGAGCAAATGAATTAAAATGTCTCATAAACGAAAAAAGTGCCTGGAATTTATTTTATATTTCTCATCCATAAATGAATTGTGCAACATTATGCCTACACATATTATAAATTATTCAAAATTGCACAATTAATATCAAACAAGCACAATCGTCATTCATTATTTGCGCAGTATTAGTACCTTTGAGTTATATGTACTGTTGGTATGGTACTCACTACGATAAATGTTTGCAATATATGATTAAAAAAAAAAATAAAAAAATAATCTGAATGGAATTTAACAGGTTTTCATTATTACCTAATGACCTATATTTATATAAAATTTCATCTATGAATTGAAAATTAATAAGGTAAAAGATCCGCCAAAAACCAACGGATACGGATACGGATATCCGGCACATCACTAATCTTAGCCAACCGACCGAGAAGCGATGTCATTGATTTCTATAAGCTTACCGAATTTCGAGCGGTATCCTACTACAGCGAATAAAACTGCTACGCACGAAAGTTCTACGCACTAAACGCTACGCACGAAACGCTATACATTAAAAACCGCTACGCACGGCGACATTTTCATTACTAGAAGCGCCGCGGCGGTCGCCATCTCCATGGGCCATAGAAATTGTAGAGGTCAGATTGTCAAATGGGTGTGGCGGTGGGGCCGCGAACGTGCCGTCATTGGTCGAGCTGAAGTCTGACGGTCCGCCCATAAGACTCTGTGGATGTGCTCGTCGCTCACGTTATAAATACGACCGAAATAAGGATATTCAACAACAGTCGCCCGCTAAAGTTCGATCGGCAAAGGTCGTGCATTGTTGACTACTGCTAATATTATTTCAAATTGATCAAAGATGACAGGTCGCGGTAAAGGAGGTAAAGGTTTGGGAAAAGGTGGCGCCAAACGTCATCGTAAAGTGCTTCGCGATAACATCCAGGGCATCACGAAACCAGCTATCCGTCGTCTGGCTCGTCGCGGTGGCGTCAAACGTATATCCGGTCTCATCTACGAGGAAACTCGAGGCGTTCTGAAAGTCTTTTTGGAAAACGTTATCCGTGACGCCGTCACCTACACCGAACACGCCAAGAGAAAAACAGTCACTGCAATGGACGTTGTATACGCATTGAAACGTCAAGGTCGCACCCTTTACGGTTTTGGCGGTTAAATTCGCGAACCACAATGTCGTCGTCGTCACTCCAATTACCATGAAATTTAAATTTAAACGAACACGTTCACGCCTCGTTTAAAACACACACACACACACAATAATACATACATTGACTAACAACCGGCTCTTTTCAGAGCCACCAATTTCTTATCAAATAAATTCGTGACAATGTTATGAGCTTAAAGAAAATTACACACCTATAGGTACTACGTCGTATACAGAGGGGTGAGTCAGACCACCCGTACCGTTCGTTTTTTTCGAAAACGGTTAGTCGTAGAGAATTGTGTCAAAAATCTGTATTATAAAAACCCTAATGAAGAATCGAATGGTGATATTTTTTTTCCCCGGAAAGGTCGGCTTCCCTATTAGTTTGCTCCAGAATGTTCAGAACTCCGGAATATTAAATGGCACGATAGGTCGAAAGTGGTATTGTTGAAAAGATCTTTAAAAAATAAGCAAGTTTTGTAGGACATTTTTTTTTTTTTGTTACTGCCACCCCTGTTAAGTAATATTCGTTTGAAATTATTAAATTAACATGTCATAATGACGAACTTAATTTTAAAAGTCGGCATTTAAGATCTAGTTACCTAATTAAACAATGCCATAATTAAATAACATATTGTTATTTTAATAATTTCAAACGAATATTACGTAACAGGGGTGTCAGTAATAAAAAAAAAAATGTCCTACAAACCTTGCTTATATTTTAAAGATCTTTTCAACAATACCACTTTCGACCTATCGTGCCATTTAATATTCCGGAGTTCTGAACATTCTGGAGCAAACTAATAGGGAAGCCGACCTTTCCGGGGAAAAAAAATATCATTATCACCATTCGATTCTTCATTAGGGTTTTTATAATACAGATTTTTAACACAACTCTCTACGACTAACCGTTTTCGAAAAAAACGAACGGTACGGATGGTCTGACTCACCTGTACATATATTATAAGATAATAATATGTTTATGTATGTATTATTATTTTTTATTGACTTTTCAATTAGTGATAAATGAATTATCTATATTAATTATCGAACTGTAACTGAACGTTGTTATAAAACGACATGAAAATAATAAAAATAGCTTATATAACACGTCAATATTGTAGATATGTAGAGGTACCTATATATGCATAAAGAAACGATTCTAGTCTCTCTCATTATGATTAGTGATGCCACGAATAGTGATTTTGCCGAATACCGAATATTCGGCCATGTTCTCGGCCGAAGCGCCGAATATTCGGCGGCCGAATGTTCGGCAAATTATGTGTACATTTTGAGGGTGACAGGTTACGACTTGTCCCATTACGGCGCTTGCGGTAACAACGCCGCGGGCGTATTTGTTTCATTTGCGCAACTAGACCGTGTCACGACAAGCATTATTTGTTCAATGTTACATCAAATTGTGTTATTAATATTTAATAGTCCTTATTACTAAAAAATATCACTGTTTGTTCACCAAAAGCTTTACAAAATAATACTATTTAAGAAAAAAATCGCATATTTTTGAGTAATATGTGCGTTTTTCCCCATGATTTGATATTCGGTATTCGGCCGAATAGTACGCAACATTCGGCCGAATACCGAATATTAAAAAAAGTTGCCGAATAGGCCGAATACCGAATAGTAGCCGAATATTCGTGGCATCTCTAATTATGATTACCTATAATTTTATTTATTTTCTAATCTACTGATATTATAATAAAAAATCGTGAAAATGTTACGTAAGTAATACGTATATGTACAAAATTTCATGTTTCCAATATATTATATAATAATTGATAATATTATAATAGGTTCCAAATTTATGAACGACCAACATACACTGAGGGGAAGAATAAATAAAAAAAACGTTATTGTGTAAACTATATTATCAACTTATAAGAGAAGGGGAATCTATTGGCAATTCTACAATGTTTTTCTAACGAATTAAAAAAAAATGGCGATTTTTATTATTACTAAATATAATCTGTCGGCTCGTAAGTAAAACGAATATATCTATAAAAATTTTGGTGGTCCTTAAAAGGACCGGTTTTTAATAATTGTAATCGAGATGTCGTCGCCTCGCACTTGATGTGTATGAGTGATGAACTTAAGCTTTCTTTTCAGTTTTCTTTGGCAACAATACGGCCTGAATGTTCGGCAATACGCCGCCTTGGGCGATGGTGACGCCGGAAAGCAATTTGTTCAGTTCCTCGTCGTTTCTGATTGCCAGCTGCAAATGACGCGGAATGATACGCGTCTTTTTATTGTCGCGAGCCGCGTTTCCGGCCAATTCGAGAACTTCGGCGGCGAGATATTCCATCACGGCGGCCAAATACACAGGAGCTCCGGCACCGACGCGCTCGGCATAATTTCCTTTGCGCAGAAGACGATGAATACGTCCGACCGGGAACTGTAGTCCGGCTCTACTTGATCGAGACTTTGCCTTTCCCTTCACCTTGCCGCCTTTACCACGTCCTGACATGTTTTATAGGTTATTTGTTTCCTTACAAAATAATAAGAAAAATCTATGTCGACACTGCAAAGTGTACAACGCGCGTACTGAGAAGTCAAACAACAAATGATGTTCATCGCTGCCGCTTCAGTATTTATATAGCATCGGTAGTCCCGACTCACCGACCAATCACAGTACTAGCAGCTACCGCTTGAGGATCTGCACAGGATATATATAGTAAGCCGTCAGTGTGCATTCGATACATTTGTGTTTTGACACTCGAGCCGTTAGCGCCGTTTCTATTTCAATAGTACAAAGTTATTAAATATATTTCGTCAATAAAAATGCCGCCTAAAACCAGTGGCAAAGCCGCTAAAAAAGCTGGCAAAGCGCAAAAGAACATCTCAAAAAGTGACAAGAAGAAGAAGCGCAAGAGGAAGGAAAGCTACGCCATTTACATTTACAAAGTTTTGAAACAAGTTCATCCCGACACCGGTATTTCCAGCAAAGCCATGAGCATCATGAACAGTTTCGTGAACGATATTTTCGAACGTATTGCCGCCGAAGCATCGCGATTGGCGCATTACAATAAACGTTCAACAATCACCAGCCGGGAAATTCAAACTGCAGTTCGTCTGCTTCTACCGGGTGAACTTGCCAAGCACGCCGTCAGTGAAGGCACAAAAGCCGTCACCAAATACACCAGTTCAAAATAGATATTATATAATCAAATTAACAATCTATCGTCGCCTTTTATCATCGACGCCACGCGACTTCATGTTAATTGTGTTGAAAAAAAAAAAAAACCGGTTCTTTTCAGAACCACCAAATATTTTCACAAATAAATTCATCGACGTTATGGCTTTTATATTACCTATTTATTATGTTTTCATTACTATAGGATTTATTACACGCTGATTTCTGCGTCCACTTTGAATATGTTATAATATTACTTATTTTAGTAGTCCGGTCGTACCGAAATAGATAAAAAAATAAATAAATATAAAAACAATAGCGACCTGGCACACAAAAATTTATAATTAAATATTTTATCAATATAATTTCAAGACAATTTATCGATGCAGTCCCAATTTCGGAAAAGTTTTATTTTCTTTTTCATTTATGCTAAGTTCCCGATTAGCCGATATTGTTTATGTGCACGAATATTATAGAAAAATGAAAAAAAAAAAATAACACTAGTATAGGTACCCTATACCTACTGCTTAAAACATGCTGGTAAATTATTATTTATTTATCTATTTATTATTTTGTGTCGTACAAAACCGTGACTCTAGATGTGTGTTTAATTTCAGTACGTAGTAATCGGCAACGGCCATACCATGTTGAAAACACCGGTTCTCGTCCGATCACCGAAGTTAAGCAACATCGGGCGCGGTCAGTACTTGGATGGGTGACCGCTTGGGAACACCGCGTGCCGTTGTCATTTTTGTTTTTTTTTTTATGATAAATTGATTTTTTTTTTTTATAAATTTATTAGATATCGTGCGCCAATATTGTTGAACTTTTCCGTCATAATAGTTAAAAAAAAAAAAAAAAAGACTGTATACTGACCGACTTTCCATTATAATATATGATTGAAAATTGAATAATAATATGTAGGTACTAGCGGCCCTGTACGTGCTTCGCTACGTATAAAGTAAAAATAATAAAACAATTTAATTGGAACATCTATCTATCTATCTATTTTATTAATTGCTAGCTATTTTAAAATATACATGGGCGTATATGTGTGTATGTCGAGCACTCCGGCTGCGCCGTCGTGCTCGAAAAAGAATAGCGTAAAGTATTCGTGGATAACTGGTCTTTAAAACACTTGCTCTATTTCGAGCGCTCCGGCCGTCGTGCCAAGCACTACGGCATATGGTTGTTAAGTTCGTTGCGCCATCTATTGAATATTCACTCAATCCAGTCAACAGATATCGCCATCTTATATGGTTGTTAAGTTCGTTGCGCCATCTATTGAATATTCACTCAATCCAGTCAACAGGTATGGCCATCTTATATGGTTGTATTATGACTGTCAAGGAATAGACAAATAATTTGCAATAAAATAATATTGCGACTATAAATTGAAATGTAAGCTATCCTATCTTTCAAGTTGGGTCGAATTGCACACGGTGTGCAAATCAAATTTAAAATCGGTTCAGTAGTTTAGGAGTTCATCGCGGACAAACATGTGACACGTAATTTTTATATATAAAGATTTGATAAACATCATGATCATTGATCACTAAATAATACTTATATAATATACCTATAATGTATAGATAGACGGACGAAATCATAAATATAACGTTGTTGTTGTCGTCCCCATTTAAAGAGAATAAAAATGACCTATGCCTTCGTATCTACGTTGCACCCACGCCCATGCTTTTTTTTTCAAAAAACAATGTAAAATAATACTGTAGTGATTCAAATTTTTGATTAACGTCTGAACCAGCGTTGCCAGACGTCCCGATTTTGGCGGGACGTCCCGATTTTTAAATCAAAATTAAATGTCCCGCGCGGGACAGGCTCAGTCCCGCTTTTCGGGGATAACTTTAAAAGAAGTTAAATCTTCACAGAAATATCATGAATAAGTAATTCTGATAAATAATTATTCTCTTATTGTAAGTTGCAATTTGTAACACCCACTCCACAGACTATTGTTTGAAACGCCATATTTTTCTAATGAATAAAACTTTTTTGATTTTGATTTCTGTTTTTTTTTTTTTTTTTTTTTTTTTTTTTTTTTTTTTTTTATTCTGAAGACGAATAAGACTCAACTATTTAACGATAGGGTAAATCTGATTTAAAATATTAGATATATTTTTATTAAAATACATTTTCTATGGCTATTTTTGCTATGTATTGTCACGTAAACGTAATTTTAATTCAAATAAAAAGATAAATATGTAGGTATTCAAAAACTTCTGATTATATACGTTTTTTTACTATGTCCCGCTTTCGACGAAAGAATCCCGCTGTTTTCACTCAAAGAGTTCCAAAATCCCGACTTGGCAAAAAAAAAAAGTGGCAACGCTGGTCTGAACAGAACACTTCGAATAAATAAAATTGTCGACCAATGTTGATTTCTATTCTCGGACCCAGTACAATAAGTTTCCAATGCACAGGGATCATAAAAAAAGACACTTTCAATAGAGAAAACGTATAACATTTCTGTAATAATTTATTTTGGTACATAATTTGAATTTGGGCTGCAATAAATTCGATTTAAAACTAATAGTATAAGAGTCTACAATATATTATTATACCTATACATATACAATTATACATATGCATATTATTATATTGAGTTTTATGTGAAAAACAGACTAATTAATAATAATTATGATGACGTCTTCAGGTGTTAATATATTAAAGCATTATTAATTATATTATAAAAAAATATATTATGCATTTGTTATTTAAAGGCAATATTTTTTTGTGTTTTTTCAATATCATTCATTTGATTATTATTATTTTTCAATATAGGTTGATACATATTTTTTGTATGGACTCAAAAGAAAAATTAAATTTAAAATAAAAGCAATTATAATCGCCGACGTAAGTCCATTAAAAGAAAATAAAGAATAAAAAAACATTCGGTCCTGAAAATACGCGCGTAATGTTGATATGTTAAACAAATTAAGTGCGTATAGAGGATCGGCATATTTGTTCGAAATATATATGTATTGAATTTTTCTCATTGCTGTTTGTGTTTGTCCTTTTCAATTCAATTATAATTGTTCGCTATTGCTAAATTGCATTTTTTTTAAAATGAATTAGTGTCGATCGTCGCATGAAAATGCTTCGGGAGTCTGGACGTCGAACGGCGCGTGTGCCGGTGTCGAACGGATGAATGTTTTTTTTCATCTATTAATTCGACACGGCGAGCAGAGCCGAGTGTACATTCGTTGACTACGATGTTTAGTGATATTGGCGTTGGTTATTTTCGATCAATATACATTAAGGTGCGTCGGTGAAAATTGTCAAAATTCGATGTAAACTGTGCCGACATTACACTATAGAGAAAGAGGGGCTCTTTCGGCGGCATTAAATCGCACAGAAAATTAACGAAACGTTTTAGACTTGTGCACGCATTTAAGAAATATTCGTCGAGACTGTTGTCGACGCTCGGATCGACGCCGTATCGATTGTACGTCGTCATAGAGTCGATTCGCTTAGCGCGAACGTCGACATCAAACACAACGTGACAATCTCTTCTCAACGCTATGCGTTCTCTGCACGGTCGTACCTCTTGCACGACTACCGGCGACTGTACATGTGCGCTCATTCATTTGACACTCACAGTTCACCGCATACGCTGAGTACTCAAAATAAAAAGCTATTTCATTATATACACTATATCGATTGTTGTTGTATTTAATCAATTATATTTAATTGGTTAATAAAATATTTTCCGATAATATAAAATACTCGACATATTTTATTTTCGATATGACTGACACGGCTACAGCACCGGCATCCGGCGCCGTTGAAAAGACCACTCCCGTCAAGAAGAGTGCGGCAAAAAAAACAGGAGCAGCGCGAAACAAACCGACTCACCCACCGACATCGGAGATGGTCAACAATGCCATTAAGAATTTGAAAGAACGCGGCGGTTCTTCATTGCAAGCCATCAAGAAATACACAGCTGCCAATTACAAAGTCGACTCGGAGAAACTTGCACCGTTCATAAAGAAATATCTCAAAGCCGCCGTCACGAACGGATCTTTAGTGCAGACAAAAGGCAAAGGTGCTTCCGGTTCGTTCAAATTGGCAGCGGCAAGCAAACAGGGCTCGTCCGATTCGACGGCTGCGCCGAAGAAGACTAAACGTGCGGCGAAAGAAAAGAAAGCCGTCACCACCAAAGCGACCGGTGCTGCTGCTGCCAAAAAAGCAGCGGCCGCGAAGAAACAGTCGACTGTAAAAAGTGCGAAAAAATCTGCAGCATCGACTAAAAAATCGACTGCTGCCACGCCGAAATCTAAACCGTCGACGCCGTCCAAGGCCAAGAAAGCAACCAAAGGACCGACCAAGAAGCCCAAAGCACCGAAACCTAAAAAGGCTTCTGCGAAAGTTGCCAAATCTCCTAAGAAGACAGCGGCAAAAAAGAAGTGAATCGTTCGCTGTTTTTTATCATCATCAATTCTCTTATTACAGCGTTCACGCATCGATAATCGCCGTCGGGCGTGCTGTTGTTTTGAAATCGCCACAAGAAATGGCCCTTTTCAGGGCCAACAATTCATTTTAAAAATGAGTTCGTTACGATTTTGGAAATGTTTTGACAAATCGCGGGTACCTACCTATAAGCAGAATATGTATTATATTACTAATAATATAATATTTAGTATTATTTCCCTTACAATTCAGTGTAAGTATATTTTCACAAAAATCAGTTTAAAAAAAAAAGAAAATTAAATCAAAACACGCATAAAAATTACTTTTTTTTTTAAATTAAGTTCTTTGAAAATTGGGAAAATGGACAAAATGTGCCGATGAAATTAAATACCGTAATTTTTTACCATCTTAGGTGCAACTTGACATACAAAATTATTAAAGTAATCTATGGAATTTTACAAGCTTTCATATTAATATTATATCTCTATTCTCTTTGGTAATTAAATTGAAGAGCCGTATAAAAATTAGAAAGACCAAACAGTAACTCTACTTTCTTTATTCCAATAAGCAAAAATAAATCTTTGCGAATTAAAGAAACAACATTCTACTATAGATAGTCTCTTGTTAGAAAAAGATTTAACTAGTTAAATTAAAATTTGGGCTGTAAACAAAAAAAAAAAAAACAAAAAACCGCACGGACGTCTTTTAAAAGAGGACAAATCCGGACGGATGGCAACCCTATAGGTATAGAACTGATCTTTTCTGGTACGGGGCGGCTTGCGGTTATCATAAGGAAGTTGTATTCCGAATTAAAAAAAATTCGGAAAAAATAAAATCTTATTCATATTAAACTGAGTAACTATACCTAATCATAGCCTCCTTTCGTCTAATATATCGTTCAGAACGATCCTCCCCCCTCCAATTAGTGTTTTTTTACTTTTATTATTTTGTTGTTGAGATTAATCTGTTTTCATTGTAAGTAATTACAGAAAAAGTTTAAATTTCGCTCTTCACGTATTTCGAACGTATTCAGATAAGAAAGTTGGTGGCTCTGAAAAGAGCCGGTTTTTTTCCCGTTTCTGCTGCGTGCGTGCCACAGTGGTGTTTTCGTTTGTTTTTTTTTTTTTTTTAACAATGCAACAGAGTTGTGCTGTCAGAATATCATCTTAGGCGCGTTCACCTCGGATACGACGTGCCAATTGAATGTCTTTCGGCATGATAGTGACGCGTTTCGCGTGAATAGCGCACAGGTTCGTGTCTTCGAACAGACCGACGAGATAGGCTTCGCTGGCTTCCTGTAGTGCCATTACGGCTGAACTTTGGAAACGCAGATCGGTCTTGAAGTCCTGGGCGATTTCACGAACCAAGCGCTGGAACGGCAGTTTGCGGATTAACAATTCGGTACTTTTTTGATAACGACGGATTTCGCGAAGAGCCACCGTACCCGGACGATAACGGTGAGGCTTCTTCACGCCACCAGTTGCCGGTGCACTTTTGCGCGCAGCTTTTGTGGCGAGCTGTTTGCGCGGAGCTTTGCCACCTGTCGATTTACGGGCAGTCTGCTTGGTACGAGCCATTTCGTTTTCAAATAAGATAAGTATAAAAAATTTCAATACAGGACGAGAACGATAGTCGAACAGCAAAATGCAAATTGCAAATGATTTTCAAATGTACACTTACGAACTATTTATAAACTGGCCATACGGCGTTTCGTGCGAAACGTGCCGTCATTGGTCGAGCTGAAGTCTGACGGTCCGCCCATAAGACTCTGTGGATGTGCTCGTCGCTCACGTTATAAATACGACCGAAATACGGATATTCAACGAATCACAAGCTGTTCGAGAAAAATCAGAAACGAGACACGACACGGAAAATTCGTCTCTGACATCACTATACGGACAACACTGAAATTCTAACAACCAGTCTTTTAAGACTACAACCGTCTATTACCAGTCTTTTTCAAGACTACCGGTGACCACTGGTCTTTTAAGACTAGTAGGCACCCTTACAAGTCTTTTTAAAGACTACCCACTTTTCATTGCAGACTTGACGACGGACCATGGATTCCGACGTCGAATCCACGACATCTTCACCCAGCGACACCATCGAAACATATCAGTGCATCATCGCGGAATTGGAGAACGACCAAAACCGCAGCCCGGAAGACCAAGCTTCATTGGATAGACTACGAACCTTCGTACAACAAAAAGCAATTAATATGGATATAGAAGAATCGAGCTGCAAGCGCAAGCGTACAGCAGACAGCGAAGTATCGGACCAGCCAACGGACGAGGATAGCGAAGCTGATGGATTCACCACAGTAAAGAAACGAGTAAAGACCTCACCCATCTTTGTCTACGGACAAGAACCGTTCAGCCTCACGAACAGACTGAACAAAGCGAAGCTCGCCTTCACGGCAACCAAGAAGGGCCACGCCCTCAAATTTAAATTCGAGACGCCCGAACACTACCGAGAGGCCATACGAATTCTGGATGGAATTAATGCAGAATACCACTCCTTTCTTCTTAAGGAGGAGAAAGATGTGAAACTCGTCATCCGCGGACTCCCACAAAACACAAGCTGCGACTCTCTGAAAGAAGCGATCGAACGCAAGGGCTTCAAAATCAAGCATCTGACGCAACTGAGGCTGAGTGGTAAACCAGCACCGTTATTCTTGGTCTATTTTGATCCAAATGGCATGAGTAACGACTTCAATAACTTAACGCAAATCAACGGCATTTGCGTTACCGTCGAACCTTTTCGAGGCAGAAAAGGTCCCCCGCAGTGCTACCGCTGCCAGCGCTTCGGTCACTCTTCAACAGTGTGCAGATCTCTTCCGCGTTGTGTGATCTGTGGAGAAAACCACGACGCTAAACAATGTCCAAAGGACAAGAGCACGTCCGCAGTATGCTGCAACTGCCGCGGCGAGCACCCGGCGAACTATCGAGGATGCGAGTATTACAAGAGCCTGGCATCAAGATCGGCCAAAGTGCAAGCTCATGCGCCAGCCGTCAGCAAAGTTCCGCCCCAGCAGACGGAACCCAAATCTACACCACCGGAAACCAAGAAAGCGAAAACCTCGCTCACATATGCGGATGTCCTTGCGGCCAAAAAACCTACTGCCCAAACATCAAAAAAAGTAGACAAGCCACTACCACAACGTCCACCCAAGAAAACCAGGACCAAAACTCCAACCGCCACCGAAACGCTGCCTGCTGAAGTCAAACAACAGCCGGCACTACCAACAACTTCGACGTCATCGAAAAATAACCAACCGCTCACTCAACAACGCCCATCACGAAAACCGGAAGTAACCATACCAGTCCGTATCGAACAACAACCGCACCACACCAAAACTCAAGAAGCAAACTGGGTCGACCTCATCCTGAATTCACCAAAAGAAACGCTCTCAGCCTTAAAATGCTGGGCAACAAACTTTCTCCAGAAGCTCGACGATACAAAAGACGACTCCTTCAAGCGACTACTGGTCATCGCCGAAGCCATCACCTCCTGCCCAATAGAAATCAACTATGGCTTATAAGCCCATAAAAATATGTTTCTGGAATGCCAACGGTGTTAAGCAGCAGAAGGCAGAACTACAAAGCTTCGCAGAACAACACAAAACTGACATCATACTAATAAACGAAACTCACCTAAAACCACCTGACAGGTTCACACTGCCAAACTACAAGACATACAGGAACGACCGCAACAATGGACAAGGATGGGGTGGAACAGCCATACTCGTCAAAAACAACATCACACATTATGACACAACAACACCAGAACTTAACACAGTCGAAGCCACCACTATCGTAGCCATCATAGACAACCAAGAAGTGTGCATCGCGTCCATTTACAACAGCCCCTCAAAAACCATCGACACATCAGACATTGACAAACTTCTAGACATCAAAGGATCTGCAATTCTCGCAGGAGATCTGAACGCCAAACACAAAAACTGGAATTCGGCAGTAAACAACACCAGAGGAAACAAACTAAATCGTCACAGCACCAACAGAGGCTACACCGTGGTAGCCCCTTCGGAACCAACGCACTTTAACGGCAACGCTAGCGACGTACTGGACGTCGCACTCATAAAGGATCTACACGCGAATCCAGAACTACACTCACTCGCAGAACTTGACTCCGACCACAACCCAGTACTACTCACACTACACAGCCTCCGCAGCCCAAACTCTGGAAAAACTCAAGGACGACTCATCAAAAAGACGGACTGGGAATCATACACGGCGGACATGGAAGAAGAAATCAAACTCACGAGGCATATCAAAACATGTCAAGAACTCGAACACACAATCGAAACACTTACCAAACACATCAAACAATGTTACACGCGACATACCACCACACGGCCAAACACAACACACTATCAACGCATCCCCAAAGAAATTCTAGACAAAATACACTCAAAAAACCGCATCAAGAAAATTTGGCAGAAATACAGACAACCAAGAGTCAAGACACTACTCAACAAGTTGACGAAGAATATTAAAGCTGATCTGGAGAAACACCGCGACGAAAGTTGGAGAAATACCACCATTGAACTAGCCACGAATGATAAGTCACTGTATCAGTGTGCAAGGAAACTGTGCAATTACACAAAAACTACAAACACAACGGTTCTCAAAGTCAACAATCAAGCCATCACGGACCCACCCGAACAAGCCGAAGCCTTCGCTGACTCGCTACAGTCACAATTTGAACCAAATCCCGCGACAAATCTCGTCATGAACACATACATAGAACAACAGGTGGATGCGTACCTAGAAACACACACAACCTCACTCCCAATAATAGTTACACCAAAGGAAGTAAACACTGAAATCAGCCGACTCAGAAGAAACAAAGCGCCAGGTGATGACGGCGTCACACATGTGATGCTGAAACACCTTGGCAGGAAAGCTATTGTAACCCTGACAAGCATCTTCAACGCCATATACAGAATGCACCACTTCCCTCGCTGTTGGAAACTGGCCAAAGTCATACTGCTCCCGAAACCAAAAAAGGATCACACGGACCCGACAAACTACAGACCAATCAGCCTACTTTCAACAATTAGCAAACTATTTGAGAGAACTCTGCTCCAACGCCTACACAAACACCTGGAACAAAACAACACCATCATTCCTGAACAATTCGGTTTCAGGAGTGAACACAGCACAACACAACAACTACTACGCTTAAACGAACACATCACCAGGGGCTTCAACAGGAGACACCACACAGGGGCGATTTTTCTAGACATTGAGAAAGCGTTTGACAAAGTATGGCACACAGGTCTGCTTTACAAGCTCATCTATGAGAAAATACCAACCAGGCTAATCAAAGTCATAGCATCATACTTACAGAATTGGAAATTCTACGCTACCACAAAAGATACCCCCTCCACACATCGACCAATCATCGCGGGAGTACCACAGGGAAGTGTTGTTGGACCAACACTTTTCAACATCTACATAAACGACATACCGACCACCCAAGACACAGCCCTATACGCGGACGATACGGCAATCTTCGCTCAAGCAAGAAGCATCAACACCATCAAACGCAGATTGGATAAAGGCCTACAGGACCTGGAAAACTACTATGCAACATGGCGAATAAAAGTCAACGCTCGAAAATCCGTCGGTATCATCTTTACCAAAAGACTGAAAATAGAATATCCAGCATTAAGCTTCGAAGGAACCGCAATCACGTGGGAAAATGAAGTCAAGTATCTCGGCATCACCATGGACAAGAGACTCAACTACAAGAAACACACGCAAAACCAACTGAACAAAGCAACCGGACAAAAGACACTACTGTACCCACTACTCAACCGCAACTCGAGACTGTCAATCGCCAACAAAAAACTCATATACACAACATACCTGAGGCCAATACTCACGTACGGGAGTACGGCGTGGGCCTTCAATAAAACAAACAGGAAAAGACTACAGATTTTCCAAAACCACACGCTACGACTTATCACAAACTCAGGAAGATTTGTCAGAAACAGCACACTTCATCGAGACTTAAAAATTCCCACCATCAAAGAATTCATGACACACGAAGCAACCAACATATACACCCGAGCACAAAACTCGCGACACACACTTCTACGGAACCTTGGAAACTACACCACCGATCACAAACACACACACAAGCGACCGAGGCACTTATTCGAGGACGACTAATGCCTAGAGTAACAACCACACGCGAAACGGGCGAGGACGCCAAAACCAAAGACCAACTGGGGTAACCTGGCTGCCCCATCTGGCTGACTCTAAAATATGCATACCCACGGGCACACCACCGCCGGTAAACATCTCGAGCAAACCACAAGAGCTGCTCCCTAAGCAACGGTAGGACTAAGGTCTCACGACCAGTTCCTCAATTCACCATTGGGCACATGGGCCCAAGCGAAATTAAAGAGTCAGTCAGGATATTCAACAACAGTCGCCCGCTAAAGTTCGATCGGCAAAGGTCGTGCATTGTTGACTACTGCTAATATTATTTCAAATTGATCAAAGATGACAGGTCGCGGCAAAGGAGGTAAAGGTTTGGGAAAAGGTGGCGCCAAACGTCATCGTAAAGTGCTTCGCGATAACATCCAGGGCATCACGAAACCAGCTATCCGTCGTCTGGCTCGTCGCGGTGGCGTCAAACGTATATCCGGTCTCATCTACGAGGAAACTCGAGGCGTTCTGAAAGTCTTTTTGGAAAACGTTATCCGTGACGCCGTCACCTACACCGAACACGCCAAGAGAAAAACGGTCACTGCAATGGACGTTGTATACGCATTGAAACGTCAAGGTCGCACCCTTTACGGTTTTGGCGGTTAAATTCGCGAACCACAATGTCGTCGTCGTCACTCCAATTACCATGAAATTTAAATTTAAACGAACACGTTCACGCCTCGTTTAAAACACACACACAAAAATACATACATTGACTAAACAACCGGCTCTTTTCAGAGCCACCAATTTCTTATCAAATAAATTCGTGACAATGTTATGAGCTTAAAGAAAATTACACACCTATAGGTACTACGTCGTATACAGAGGGGTGAGTCAGACCACCCGTACCGTTCGTTTTTTTCGAAAACGGTTAGTCGTAGAGAATTGTGTCAAAAATCTGTATTATAAAAACCCTAATGAAGAATCGAATGGTGATATTTTTTTTCCCCGGAAAGGTCGGCTTCCCTATTAGTTTGCTCCAGAATGTTCAGAACTCCGGAATATTAAATGGCACGATAGGTCGAAAGTGGTATTGTTGAAAAGATCTTTAAAAAATAAGCAAGTTTTGTAGGACATTTTTTTTTTTTTGTTACTGCCACCCCTGTTAAGTAATATTCGTTTGAAATTATTAAATTAACATGTCATAATGACGAACTTAATTTTAAAAGTCGGCATTTAAGATCTAGTTACCTAATTAAACAATGCCATAATTAAATAACATATTGTTATTTTAATAATTTCAAACGAATATTACGTAACAGGGGTGTCAGTAATAAAAAAAAAAATGTCCTACAAACCTTGCTTATATTTTAAAGATCTTTTCAACAATACCACTTTCGACCTATCGTGCCATTTAATATTCCGGAGTTCTGAACATTCTGGAGCAAACTAATAGGGAAGCCGACCTTTCCGGGGAAAAAAAATATCATTATCACCATTCGATTCTTCATTAGGGTTTTTATAACACAGATTTTTAACACAACTCTCTACGACTAACCGTTTTCGAAAAAAACGAACGGTACGGATGGTCTGACTCACCTGTACATATATTATAAGATAATAATATGTTTATGTATATATTATTATTTTTTATTGACTTTTCAATTAGTGATAAATGAATTATCTATATTAATTATCGAACTGTAACTGAACGTTGTTATAAAACGACATGAAAATAATAAAAATAGCTTATATAACACGTCAATATTGTAGATATGTAGAGGTACCTATATATGCATAAAGAAACGATTCTAGTCTCTCTCATTATGATTAGTGATGCCACGAATAGTGATTTTGCCGAATACCGAATATTCGGCCATGTTCTCGGCCGAAGCGCCGAATATTCGGCGGCCGAATGTTCGGCAAATTATGTGTACATTTTGAGGGTGACAGGTTACGACTTGTCCCATTACGGCGCTTGCGGTAACAACGCCGCGGGCGTATTTGTTTCATTTGCGCAACTAGACCGTGTCACGACAAGCATTATTTGTTCAATGTTACATCAAATTGTGTTATTAATATTTAATAGTCCTTATTACTAAAAAATATCACTGTTTGTTCACCAAAAGCTTTACAAAATAATACTATTTAAGAAAAAAATCGCATATTTTTGAGTAATATGTGCGTTTTTCCCCATGATTTGATATTCGGTATTCGGCCGAATAGTACGCAACATTCGGCCGAATACCGAATATTAAAAAAAGTTGCCGAATAGGCCGAATACCGAATAGTAGCCGAATATTCGTGGCATCTCTAATTATGATTACCTATAATTTTATTTATTTTCTAATCTACTGATATTATAATAAAAAATCGTGAAAATGTTACGTAAGTAATACGTATATGTACAAAATTTCATGTTTCCAATATATTATATAATAATTGATAATATTATAATAGGTTCCAAATTTATGAACGACCAACATACACTGAGGGGAAGAATAAATAAAAAAAACGTTATTGTGTAAACTATATTATCAACTTATAAGAGAAGGGGAATCTATTGGCAATTCTACAATGTTTTTCTAACGAATTCAAAAAAAATGGCGATTTTTATTATTACTAAATATAATCTGTCGGCTCGTAAGTAAAACGAATATATCTATAAAAATTTTGGTGGTCCTTAAAAGGACCGGTTTTTAATAATTGTAATCGAGATGTCGTCGCCTCGCACTTGATGTGTATGAGTGATGAACTTAAGCTTTCTTTTCAGTTTTCTTTGGCAACAATACGGCCTGAATGTTCGGCAATACGCCGCCTTGGGCGATGGTGACGCCGGAAAGCAATTTGTTCAGTTCCTCGTCGTTTCTGATTGCCAGCTGCAAATGACGCGGAATGATACGCGTCTTTTTATTGTCGCGAGCCGCGTTTCCGGCCAATTCGAGAACTTCGGCGGCGAGATATTCCATCACGGCGGCCAAATACACAGGAGCTCCGGCACCGACGCGCTCGGCATAATTTCCTTTGCGCAGAAGACGATGAATACGTCCGACCGGGAACTGTAGTCCGGCTCTACTTGATCGAGACTTTGCCTTTCCCTTCACCTTGCCGCCTTTACCACGTCCTGACATGTTTTATAGGTTATTTGTTTCTTTACAAAATAATAAGAAAAATCTATGTCGACACTGCAAAGTGTACAACGCGCGTACTGAGAAGTCAAACAACAAATGATGTCCATCGCCAGCCGCTTCAGTATTTATATAGCATCGGTAGTCCGACTCACCGACCAATCACAGTACTCGCAGCTACCGCTTGAGGATCTGCACAGGATATATATAGTAAGCCGTCAGTGTGCATTCGATACATTTGTGTTTTGACACTCGAGCCGTTAGCGCCGTTTCTATTTCAATAGTACAAAGTTATTAAATATATTTCGTCAATAAAAATGCCGCCTAAAACCAGTGGCAAAGCCGCTAAAAAAGCTGGCAAAGCGCAAAAGAACATCTCAAAAAGTGACAAGAAGAAGAAGCGCAAGAGGAAGGAAAGCTACGCCATTTACATTTACAAAGTTTTGAAACAAGTTCATCCCGACACCGGTATTTCCAGCAAAGCCATGAGCATCATGAACAGTTTCGTGAACGATATTTTCGAACGTATTGCCGCCGAAGCATCGCGATTGGCGCATTACAATAAACGTTCAACAATCACCAGCCGGGAAATTCAAACTGCAGTTCGTCTGCTTCTACCGGGTGAACTTGCCAAGCACGCCGTCAGTGAAGGCACAAAAGCCGTCACCAAATACACCAGTTCAAAATAGATATTATATAATCAAATTAACAATCTATCGTCGCCTTTTATCATCGACGCCACGCGACTTCATGTTAATTGTGTTGAAAAAAAAAAAAAACCGGTTCTTTTCAGAACCACCAAATATTTTCACAAATAAATTCATCGACGTTATGGCTTTTATATTACCTATTTATTATGTTTTCATTACTATAGGATTTATTACACGCTGATTTCTGCGTCCACTTTGAATATGTTATAATATTACTTATTTTAGTAGTCCGGTCGTACCGAAATAGATAAAAAAATAAATAAATATAAAAACAATAGCGACCTGGCACACAAAAATTTATAATTAAATATTTTATCAATATAATTTCAAGACAATTTATCGATGCAGTCCCAATTTCGGAAAAGTTTTATTTTCTTTTTCATTTATGCTAAGTTCCCGATTAGCCGATATTGTTTATGTGCACGAATATTATAGAAAAATGAAAAAAAAAAAATAACACTAGTATAGGTACCCTATACCTACTGCTTAAAACATGCTGGTAAATTATTATTTATTTATTTATCTATTTATTATTTTGTGTGGTACAAAACCGTGACTCTAGATGTGTGTTTAATTTCAGTACGTAGTAATCGGCAACGGCCATACCATGTTGAAAACACCGGTTCTCGTCCGATCACCGAAGTTAAGCAACATCGGGCGCGGTCAGTACTTGGATGGGTGACCGCTTGGGAACACCGCGTGCCGTTGTCATTTTTGTTTTTTTTTTTTATGATAAATTGATTTTTTTTTTTTTATAAATTTATTAGATATCGTGCGCCAATATTGTTGAACTTTTCCGTCATAATAGTTAAAAAAAAAAAAAAAAAGACTGTATACTGACCGACTTTCCATTATAATATATGATTGAAAATTGAATAATAATATGTAGGTACTAGCGGCCCTGTACGTGCTTCGCTACGTATAAAGTAAAAATAATAAAACAATTTAATTGGAACATCTATCTATCTATCTATTTTATTAATTGCTAGCTATTTTAAAATATACATGGGCGTATATGTGTGTATGTCGAGCACTCCGGCTGCGCCGTCGTGCTCGAAAAAGAATAGCGTAAAGTATTCGTGGATAACTGGTCTTTAAAACACTTGCTCTATTTCGAGCGCTCCGGCCGTCGTGCCAAGCACTACGGCATATGGTTGTTAAGTTCGTTGCGCCATCTATTGAATATTCACTCAATCCAGTCAACAGATATCGCCATCTTATATGGTTGTTAAGTTCGTTGCGCCATCTATTGAATATTCACTCAATCCAGTCAACAGGTATGGCCATCTTATATGGTTGTATTATGACTGTCAAGGAATAGACAAATAATTTGCAATAAAATAATATTGCGACTATAAATTGAAATGTAAGCTATCCTATCTTTCAAGTTGGGTCGAATTGCACACGGTGTGCAAATCAAATTTAAAATCGGTTCAGTAGTTTAGGAGTTCATCGCGGACAAACATGTGACACGTAATTTTTATATATAAAGATTTGATAAACATCATGATCATTGATCACTAAATAATACTTATATAATATACCTATAATGTATAGATAGACGGACGAAATCATAAATATAACGTTGTTGTTGTCGTCCCCATTTAAAGAGAATAAAAATGACCTATGCCTTCGTATCTACGTTGCACCCACGCGCATGCTTTTTTTTTCAAAAAACAATGTAAAATAATACTGTAGTGATTCAAATTTTTGATTAACGTCTGAACCAGCGTTGCCAGACGTCCCGATTTTGGCGGGACGTCCCGATTTTTAAATCAAAATTAAATGTCCCGCGCGGGACAGGCTCAGTCCCGCTTTTCGGGGATAACTTTAAAAGAAGTTAAATCTTCACAGAAATATCATGAATAAGTAATTCTGATAAATAATTATTCTCTTATTGTAAGTTGCAATTTGTAACACCCACTCCACAGACTATTGTTTGAAACGCCATATTTTTCTAATGAATAAAACTTTTTTGATTTTGATTTCTGTTTTTTTTTTTTTTTTTTTTTTTTTTTTTTTTTTTTTTTATTCTGAAGACGAATAAGACTCAACTATTTAACGATAGGGTAAATCTGATTTAAAATATTAGATATATTTTTATTAAAATACATTTTCTATGGCTATTTTTGCTATGTATTGTCACGTAAACGTAATTTTAATTCAAATAAAAAGATAAATATGTAGGTATTCAAAAACTTCTGATTATATACGTTTTTTTACTATGTCCCGCTTTCGACGAAAGAATCCCGCTGTTTTCACTCAAAGAGTTCCAAAATCCCGACTTGGCAAAAAAAAAAAGTGGCAACGCTGGTCTGAACAGAACACTTCGAATAAATAAAATTGTCGACCAATGTTGATTTCTATTCTCGGACCCAGTACAATAAGTTTCCAATGCACAGGGATCATAAAAAAAGACACTTTCAATAGAGAAAACGTATAACATTTCTGTAATAATTTATTTTGGTACATAATTTGAATTTGGGCTGCAATAAATTCGATTTAAAACTAATAGTATAAGAGTCTACAATATATTATTATACCTATACATATACAATTATACATATGCATATTATTATATTGAGTTTTATGTGAAAAACAGACTAATTAATAATAATTATGATGACGTCTTCAGGTGTTAATATATTAAAGCATTATTAATTATATTATAAAAAAATATATTATGCATTTGTTATTTAAAGGCAATATTTTTTTGTGTTTTTTCAATATCATTCATTTGATTATTATTATTTTTCAATATAGGTTGATACATATTTTTTGTATGGACTCAAAAGAAAAATTAAATTTAAAATAAAAGCAATTATAATCGCCGACGTAAGTCCATTAAAAGAAAATAAAGAATAAAAAAACATTCGGTCCTGAAAATACGCGCGTAATGTTGATATGTTAAACAAATTAAGTGCGTATAGAGGATCGGCATATTTGTTCGAAATATATATGTATTGAATTTTTCTCATTGCTGTTTGTGTTTGTCCTTTTCAATTCAATTATAATTGTTCGCTATTGCTAAATTGCATTTTTTTTTAAATGAATTAGTGTCGATCGTCGCATGAAAATGCCAAGGGAGTCTGGACGTCGAGCGGCGCGTGTGCCGGTGTCGAACGGATGAATGTTTTTTTTCGTCTATTAATTCGACACGTCGAGCAGAGCCGAGTGTACATTCGTTGACTACGATGTTTAGTGATATTGGCGTTGGTTATTTTCGATCAATATACATTAAGGTGCGTCGGTGAAAATTGTCAAAATTCGATGTAAACTGTGCCGACATTACACTATAGAGAAAGAGGGGCTCTTTCGGCGGCATTAAATCGCACAGAAAATTAACGAAACGTTTTAGACTTGTGCACGCATTTAAGAAATATTCGTCGAGACTGTTGTCGACGCTCGGATCGACGCCGTATCGATTGTACGTCGTCATAGAGTCGATTCGCTTAGCGCGAACGTCGACATCAAACACAACGTGACAATCTCTTCTCAACGCTATGCGTTCTCTGCACGGTCGTACTTCTTGCACGACTACCGGCGACTGTACGTGTGCGCTCATTCATTTGACACTCACAGTTCACCGCATACGCTGAGTACTCAAAATAAAAAGCTATTTCATTATAATTATATACACTATATCGATTGTTGTTGTATTTAATCAATTATATTTAATTGGTTAATAAAATATTTTCCGATAATATAAAATACTCGACATATTTTATTTTCGATATGACTGACACGGCTACAGCACCGGCATCCGGCGCCGTTGAAAAGACCACTCCCGTCAAGAAGAGTGCGGCAAAAAAAACAGGAGCAGCGCGAAACAAACCGACTCACCCACCGACATCGGAGATGGTCAACAATGCCATTAAGAATTTGAAAGAACGCGGCGGTTCTTCATTGCAAGCCATCAAGAAATACACAGCTGCCAATTACAAAGTCGACTCGGAGAAACTTGCACCGTTCATAAAGAAATATCTCAAAGCCGCCGTCACGAACGGATCTTTAGTGCAGACAAAAGGCAAAGGTGCTTCCGGTTCGTTCAAATTGGCAGCGGCAAGCAAACAGGGCTCGTCCGATTCGACGGCTGCGCCGAAGAAGACTAAACGTGCGGCGAAAGAAAAGAAAGCCGTCACCACCAAAGCGACCGGTGCTGCTGCTGCCAAAAAAGCAGCGGCCGCGAAGAAACAGTCGACTGTAAAAAGTGCGAAAAAATCTGCAGCATCGACTAAAAAATCGACTGCTGCCACGCCGAAATCTAAACCGTCGACGCCGTCCAAGGCCAAGAAAGCAACCAAAGGACCGACCAAGAAGCCCAAAGCACCGAAACCTAAAAAGGCTTCTGCGAAAGTTGCCAAATCTCCTAAGAAGACAGCGGCAAAAAAGAAGTGAATCGTTCGCTGTTTTTTATCATCATCAATTATCTTATTACAGCGTTCACGCATCGATAATCGCCGTCGGGCGTGCTGCTGTTTTGAAATCGCCATAAGAAATGGCTCTTTTCAGGGCCAACAATTCATTTTAAAAATGAGTTCGTTACGACTTTGGAAATGTTTTGACAAATCGCGGGTACCTACCTATAAGCAGAATATGTATTATATTACTAATAATATAATATTTAGTATTATTTCCCTTACAATTCAGTGTAAGTATATTTTCACAAAAATCAGTTTAAAAAAAAAAGAAAATTAAATCGAAACACGCATAAAAATTACTTTTTTTTTAAATTAAGTTCTTTGAAAATTGGGAAAATGGACAAAATGTGCAGATGAAATTAAATACCGTAATTTTTTACCATCTTAGGTGCAACTTGACATACAAAATTAAAGTAATCTATGGAATTTTACAAGCTTTCATATTAATATTATATCTCTATTCTCTTTGGTAATTAAATTGAAGAGCCGTATAAAAATTAGAAAGACCAAACAGTAACTCTACTTTCTTTATTCCAATAAGCAAAAATAAATCTTTGCGAATTAAAGAAACAACATTCTACTATAGATAGTCTCTTGTTAGAAAAAGATTTAACTAGTTAAATTAAAATTTGGGCTGTAAACAAAAAAAAAAAAAAAAAAAAACCGCACGGACGTCTTTTAAAAGAGGACAAATCCGGACGGATGGCAACCCTATAGGTATAGAACTGATCTTTTCTGGTACGGGGCGGCTTGCGGTTATCATAAGGAAGTTGTATTCCGAATTAAAAAAAATTCGGAAAAAATAAAATCTTATTCATATTAAACTGAGTAACTATACCTAATCATAGCCTCCTTTCGTCTAATATATCGTTCAGAACGATCCTCCCCCCTCCAATTAGTGTTTTTTTACTTTTATTATTTTGTTGTTGAGATTAATCTGTTTTCATTGTAAGTAATTACAGAAAAAGTTTAAATTTCGCTCTTCACGTATTTCGAACGTATTCAGATAAGAAAGTTGGTGGCTCTGAAAAGAGCCGGTTTTTTTCCCGTTTCTGCTGCGTGCGTGCCACAGTGGTGTTTTCGTTTGTTTTTTTTTTTTTTTTAACAATGCAACAGAGTTGTGCTGTCAGAATATCATCTTAGGCGCGTTCACCTCGGATACGACGTGCCAATTGAATGTCTTTCGGCATGATAGTGACGCGTTTCGCGTGAATAGCGCACAGGTTCGTGTCTTCGAACAGACCGACGAGATAGGCTTCGCTGGCTTCCTGTAGTGCCATTATGGCTGAACTTTGGAAACGCAGATCGGTCTTGAAGTCCTGGGCGATTTCACGAACCAAGCGCTGGAACGGCAGTTTGCGGATTAACAATTCGGTACTTTTTTGATAACGACGGATTTCGCGAAGAGCCACCGTACCCGGACGATAACGGTGAGGCTTCTTCACGCCACCAGTTGCCGGTGCACTTTTGCGCGCAGCTTTTGTGGCGAGCTGTTTGCGCGGAGCTTTGCCACCTGTCGATTTACGGGCAGTCTGCTTGGTACGAGCCATTTCGTTTTCAAATAAGATAAGTATAAAAAATTTCAATACAGGACGAGAACGATAGTCGAACAGCAAAATGCAAATTGCAAATGATTTTCAAATGTACACTTACGAACTATTTATAAACTGGCCATACGGCGTTTCGTGCGAAACGTGCCGTCATTGGTCGAGCTGAAGTCTGACGGTCCGCCCATAAGACTCTGTGGATGTGCTCGTCGCTCACGTTATAAATACGACCGAAATAAGGATATTCAACAACAGTCGCCCGCTAAAGTTCGATCGGCAAAGGTCGTGCATTGTTGACTACTGCTAATATTATTTCAAATTGATCAAAGATGACAGGTCGCGGCAAAGGAGGTAAAGGTTTGGGAAAAGGTGGCGCCAAACGTCATCGTAAAGTGCTTCGCGATAACATCCAGGGCATCACGAAACCAGCTATCCGTCGTCTGGCTCGTCGCGGTGGCGTCAAACGTATATCCGGTCTCATCTACGAGGAAACTCGAGGCGTTCTGAAAGTCTTTTTGGAAAACGTTATCCGTGACGCCGTCACCTACACCGAACACGCCAAGAGAAAAACGGTCACTGCAATGGACGTTGTATACGCATTGAAACGTCAAGGTCGCACCCTTTACGGTTTTGGCGGTTAAATTCGCGAACCACAATGTCGTCGTCGTCACTCCAATTACCATGAAATTTAAATTTAAACGAACACGTTCACGCCTCGTTTAAAACACACACACAATAATACATACATTGACTAACAACCGGCTCTTTTCAGAGCCACCAATTTCTTATCAAATAAATTCGTGACAATGTTATGAGCTTAAAGAAAATTACACACCTATAGGTACTACGTCGTATACAGAGGGGTGAATCAGACCACCCGTACCGTTCGTTTTTTTCGAAAACGGTTAGTCGTAGAGAATTGTGTCAAAAATCTGTATTATAAAAACCCTAATGAAGAATCGAATGGTGATATTTTTTTTCCCCGGAAAGGTCGGCTTCCCTATTAGTTTGCTCCAGAATGTTCAGAACTCCGGAATATTAAATGGCACGATAGGTCGAAAGTGGTATTGTTGAAAAGATCTTTAAAAAATAAGCAAGTTTTGTAGGACATTTTTTTTTTTGTTACTGCCACCCCTGTTAAGTAATATTCGTTTGAAATTATTAAATTAACATGTCATAATGACGAACTTAATTTTAAAAGTCGGCATTTAAGATCTAGTTACCTAATTGAACAATGCCATAATTAAATAACATATTGTTATTTTAATAATTTCAAACGAATATTACGTAACAGGGGTGGCAGTAATAAAAAAAAAAAAATGTCCTACAAACCTTGCTTATATTTTAAAGATCTTTTCAACAATACCACTTTCGACCTATCGTGCCATTTAATATTCCGGAGTTCTGAACATTCTGGAGCAAACTAATAGGGAAGCCGACCTTTCCGAGGAAAAAAAATATCATTATCACCATTCGATTCTTCATTAGGGTTTTTATAATACAGATTTTTAACACAACTCTCTACGACTAACCGTTTTCGAAAAAAACGAACGGTACGGATGGTCTGACTCACCTGTACATATATTATAATATAATAATATGTTTATGTATATATTATTATTTTTTATTGACTTTTCAATTAGTGATAAATGAATTATCTATATTAATTATCGAACTGTAACTGAACGTTGTTATAAAACGACATGAAAATAATAAAAATAGCTTATATAACACGTCAATATTGTAGATATGTAGAGGTACCTATATATGCATAAAGAAACGATTCTAGTCTCTCTCATTATGATTAGTGATGCCACGAATAGTGATTTTGCCGAATACCGAATATTCGGCCATGTTCTCGGCCGAAGCGCCGAATATTCGGCGGCCGAATGTTCGGCAAATTATGTGTACATTTTGAGGGTGACAGGTTACGACTTGTCCCATTACGGCGCTTGCGGTAACAACGCCGCGGGCGTATTTGTTTCATTTGCGCAACTAGACCGTGTCACGACAAGCATTATTTGTTCAATGTTACATCAAATTGTGTTATTAATATTTAATAGTCCTTATTACTAAAAAATATCACTGTTTGTTCACCAAAAGCTTTACAAAATAATACTATTTAAGAAAAAAATCGCATATTTTTGAGTAATATGTGCGTTTTTCCCCATGATTTGATATTCGGTATTCGGCCGAATAGTACGCAACATTCGGCCGAATACCGAATATTAAAAAAAGTTGCCGAATAGGCCGAATACCGAATAGTAGCCGAATATTCGTGGCATCTCTAATTATGATTACCTATAATTTTATTTATTTTCTAATCTACTGATATTATAATAAAAAATCGTGAAAATGTTACGTAAGTAATACGTATATGTACAAAATTTCATGTTTCCAATATATTATATAATAATTGATAATATTATAATAGGTTCCAAATTTATGAACGACCAACATACACTGAGGGGAAGAATAAATAAAAAAAACGTTATTGTGTAAACTATATTATCAACTTATAAGAGAAGGGGAATCTATTGGCAATTCTACAATGTTTTTCTAACGAATTCAAAAAAAATGGCGATTTTTATTATTACTAAATATAATCTGTCGGCTCGTAAGTAAAACGAATATATCTATAAAAATTTTGGTGGTCCTTAAAAGGACCGGTTTTTAATAATTGTAATCGAGATGTCGTCGCCTCGCACTTGATGTGTATGAGTGATGAACTTAAGCTTTCTTTTCAGTTTTCTTTGGCAACAATACGGCCTGAATGTTCGGCAATACGCCGCCTTGGGCGATGGTGACGCCGGAAAGCAATTTGTTCAGTTCCTCGTCGTTTCTGATTGCCAGCTGCAAATGACGCGGAATGATACGCGTCTTTTTATTGTCGCGAGCCGCGTTTCCGGCCAATTCGAGAACTTCGGCGGCGAGATATTCCATCACGGCGGCCAAATACACAGGAGCTCCGGCACCGACGCGCTCGGCATAATTTCCTTTGCGCAGAAGACGATGAATACGTCCGACCGGGAACTGTAGTCCGGCTCTACTTGATCGAGACTTTGCCTTTCCCTTCACCTTGCCGCCTTTACCACGTCCTGACATGTTTTATAGGTTATTTGTTTCTTTACAAAATAATAAGAAAAATCTATGTCGACACTGCAAAGTGTACAACGCGCGTACTGAGAAGTCAAACAACAAATGATGTTCATCGCAGCCGCTTCAGTATTTATATAGCATCGGTAGTCCCGACTGACCGACCAATCACAGTACTCGCAGCTACCGCTTGAGGATCTGCACAGGATATAATATATAGTAAGCCGTCAGTGTGCATTCGATACATTTGTGTTTTGACACTCGAGCCGTTAGCGCCGTTTCTATTTCAATAGTACAAAGTTATTAAATATATTTCGTCAATAAAAATGCCGCCTAAAACCAGTGGCAAAGCCGCTAAAAAAGCTGGCAAAGCGCAAAAGAACATCTCAAAAAGTGACAAGAAGAAGAAGCGCAAGAGGAAGGAAAGCTACGCCATTTACATTTACAAAGTTTTGAAACAAGTTCATCCCGACACCGGTATTTCCAGCAAAGCCATGAGCATCATGAACAGTTTCGTGAACGATATTTTCGAACGTATTGCCGCCGAAGCATCGCGATTGGCGCATTACAATAAACGTTCAACAATCACCAGCCGGGAAATTCAAACTGCAGTTCGTCTGCTTCTACCGGGTGAACTTGCCAAGCACGCCGTCAGTGAAGGCACAAAAGCCGTCACCAAATACACCAGTTCAAAATAGATATTATATAATCAAATTAACAATCTATCGTCGTCTTTTATCATCGACGCCACGCGACTTCATGTTAATTGTGTTGAAAAAAAAAAAAACCGGTTCTTTTCAGAACCACCAAATATTTTCACAAATAAATTCATCGACGTTATGGCTTTTATATTACCTATTTATTATGTTTTCATTACTATAGGATTTATTACACGCTGATTTCTGCGTCCACTTTGAATATGTTATAATATTACTTATTTTAGTAGTCCGGTCGTACCGAAATAGATAAAAAAATAAATAAATATAAAAACAATAGCGACCTGGCACACAAAAATTTATAATTAAATATTTTATCAATATAATTTCAAGACAATTTATCGATGCAGTCCCAATTTCGGAAAAGTTTTATTTTCTTTTTCATTTATGCTAAGTTCCCGATTAGCCGATATTGTTTATGTGCACGAATATTATAGAAAAATGAAAAAAAAAAAATAACACTAGTATAGGTACCCTATACCTACTGCTTAAAACATGCTGGTAAATTATTATTTATTTATCTATTTATTATTTTGTGTCGTACAAAACCGTGACTCTAGATGTGTGTTTAATTTCAGTACGTAGTAATCGGCAACGGCCATACCATGTTGAAAACACCGGTTCTCGTCCGATCACCGAAGTTAAGCAACATCGGGCGCGGTCAGTACTTGGATGGGTGACCGCTTGGGAACACCGCGTGCCGTTGTCATTTTTGTTTTTTTTTTTTATGATAAATTGATTTTTTTTTTTTATAAATTTATTAGATATCGTGCGCCAATATTGTTGAACTTTTCCGTCATAATAGTTAAAAAAAAAAAAAAAAGACTGTATACTGACCGACTTTCCATTATAATATATGATTGAAAATTGAATAATAATATGTAGGTACTAGCGGCCCTGTACGTGCTTCGCTACGTATAAAGTAAAAATAATAAAACAATTTAATTGGAACATCTATCTATCTATCTATTTTATTAATTGCTAGCTATTTTAAAATATACATGGGCGTATATGTGTGTATGTCGAGCACTCCGGCTGCGCCGTCGTGCTCGAAAAAGAATAGCGTAAAGTATTCGTGGATAACTGGTCTTTAAAACACTTGCTCTATTTCGAGCGCTCCGGCCGTCGTGCCAAGCACTACGGCATATGGTTGTTAAGTTCGTTGCGCCATCTATTGAATATTCACTCAATCCAGTCAACAGATATCGCCATCTTATATGGTTGTTAAGTTCGTTGCGCCATCTATTGAATATTCACTCAATCCAGTCAACAGGTATGGCCATCTTATATGGTTGTATTATGACTGTCAAGGAATAGACAAATAATTTGCAATAAAATAATATTGCGACTATAAATTGAAATGTAAGCTATCCTATCTTTCAAGTTGGGTCGAATTGCACACGGTGTGCAAATCAAATTTAAAATCGGTTCAGTAGTTTAGGAGTTCATCGCGGACAAACATGTGACACGTAATTTTTATATATAAAGATTTGATAAACATCATGATCATTGATCACTAAATAATACTTATATAATATACCTATAATGTATAGATAGACGGACGAAATCATAAATATAACGTTGTTGTTGTCGTCCCCATTTAAAGAGAATAAAAATGACCTATGCCTTCGTATCTACGTTGCACCCACGCGCATGCTTTTTTTTTCAAAAAACAATGTAAAATAATACTGTAGTGATTCAAATTTTTGATTAACGTCTGAACCAGCGTTGCCAGACGTCCCGATTTTGGCGGGACGTCCCGATTTTTAAATCAAAATTAAATGTCCCGCGCGGGACAGGCTCAGTCCCGCTTTTCGGGGATAACTTTAAAAGAAGTTAAATCTTCACAGAAATATCATGAATAAGTAATTCTGATAAATAATTATTCTCTTATTGTAAGTTGCAATTTGTAACACCCACTCCACAGACTATTGTTTGAAACGCCATATTTTTCTAATGAATAAAACTTTTTTGATTTTGATTTCTGTTTTTTTTTTTTTTTTTTTTTTTTTTTTTTTTTTTTATTCTGAAGACGAATAAGACTCAACTATTTAACGATAGGGTAAATCTGATTTAAAATATTAGATATATTTTTATTAAAATACATTTTCTATGGCTATTTTTGCTATGTATTGTCACGTAAACGTAATTTTAATTCAAATAAAAAGATAAATATGTAGGTATTCAAAAACTTCTGATTATATACGTTTTTTTACTATGTCCCGCTTTCGACGAAAGAATCCCGCTGTTTTCACTCAAAGAGTTCCAAAATCCCGACTTGGCAAAAAAAAAAAGTGGCAACGCTGGTCTGAACAGAACACTTCGAATAAATAAAATTGTCGACCAATGTTGATTTCTATTCTCGGACCCAGTACAATAAGTTTCCAATGCACAGGGATCATAAAAAAAGACACTTTCAATAGAGAAAACGTATAACATTTCTGTAATAATTTATTTTGGTACATAATTTGAATTTGGGCTGCAATAAATTCGATTTAAAACTAATAGTATAAGAGTCTACAATATATTATTATACCTATACATATACAATTATACATATGCATATTATTATATTGAGTTTTATGTGAAAAACAGACTAATTAATAATAATTATGATGACGTCTTCAGGTGTTAATATATTAAAGCATTATTAATTATATTATAAAAAAATATATTATGCATTTGTTATTTAAAGGCAATATTTTTTTGTGTTTTTTCAATATCATTCATTTGATTATTATTATTTTTCAATATAGGTTGATACATATTTTTTGTATGGACTCAAAAGAAAAATTAAATTTAAAATAAAAGCAATTATAATCGCCGACGTAAGTCCATTAAAAGAAAATAAAGAATAAAAAAACATTCGGTCCTGAAAATACGCGCGTAATGTTGATATGTTAAACAAATTAAGTGCGTATAGAGGATAGGTATATTTGTTCGAAATATATATGTATTGAATTTTTCTCATTGCTGTTTGTGTTTGTCCTTTTCAATTCAATTATAATTGTTCGCTATTGCTAAATTGCATTTTTTTTAAAATGAATTAGTGTCGATCGTCGCATGAAAATGCTTCGGGAGTCTGGACGTCGAGCGGCGCGTGTGCCGGTGTCGAACGGATGAATGTTTTTTTGCATCTATTAATTCGACACGGCGAGCAGAGCCGACTGTACATTCGTTGACTACGATGTTTAGTGATATTGGCGTTGGTTATTTTCGATCAATATACATTAAGGTGCGTCGGTGAAAATTGTCAAAATTCGATGTAAACTGTGCCGACATTACACTATAGAGAAAGAGGGGCTCTTTCGGCGGCATTAAATCGCACAGAAAATTAACGAAACGTTTTAGACTTGTGCACGCATTTAAGAAATATTCGTCGAGACTGTTGTCGACGCTCGGATCGACGCCGTATCGATTGTACGTCGTCATAGAGTCGATTCGCTTAGCGCGAACGTCGACATCAAACACAACGTGACAATCTCTTCTCAACGCTATGCGTTCTCTGCACGGTCGTACCTCTTGCACGACTACCGGCGACTGTACATGTGCGCTCATTCATTTGACACTCACAGTTCACCGCATACGCTGAGTACTCAAAATAAAAAGCTATTTCATTATAATTATATACACTATATCGATTGTTGTTGTATTTAAGCAATTATATTTAATTGGTTAATAAAATATTTTCCGATAATATAAAATACTCGACATATTTTATTTTCGATATGACTGACACGGCTACAGCACCGGCATCCGGCGCCGTTGAAAAGACCACTCCCGTCAAGAAGAGTGCGGCAAAAAAAACAGGAGCAGCGCGAAACAAACCGACTCACCCACCGACATCGGAGATGGTCAACAATGCCATTAAGAATTTGAAAGAACGCGGCGGTTCTTCATTGCAAGCCATCAAGAAATACACAGCTGCCAATTACAAAGTCGACTCGGAGAAACTTGCACCGTTCATAAAGAAATATCTCAAAGCCGCCGTCACGAACGGATCTTTAGTGCAGACAAAAGGCAAAGGTGCTTCCGGTTCGTTCAAATTGGCAGCGGCAAGCAAACAGGGCTCGTCCGATTCGACGGCTGCGCCGAAGAAGACTAAACGTGCGGCGAAAGAAAAGAAAGCCGTCACCACCAAAGCGACCGGTGCTGCTGCTGCCAAAAAAGCAGCGGCCGCGAAGAAACAGTCGACTGTAAAAAGTGCGAAAAAATCTGCAGCATCGACTAAAAAATCGACTGCCGCCACGCCGAAATCTAAACCGTCGACGCCGTCCAAGGCCAAGAAAGCAACCAAAGGACCGACCAAGAAGCCCAAAGCACCGAAACCTAAAAAGGCTTCTGCGAAAGTTGCCAAATCTCCTAAGAAGACAGCGGCAAAAAAGAAGTGAATCGTTCGCTGTTTTTTATCATCATCAATTCTCTTATTACAGCGTTCACGCATCGATAATCGCCGTCGGGCGTGCTGTTGTTTTGAAATCGCCACAAGAAATGGCCCTTTTCAGGGCCAACAATTCATTTTAAAAATGAGTTCGTTACGATTTTGGAAATGTTTTGACAAATCGCGGGTACCTACCTATAAGCAGAATATGTATTATATTACTAATAATATAATATTTAGTATTATTTCCCTTACAATTCAGTGTAAGTATATTTTCACAAAAATCAGTATAAAAAAAAAAAGAAAATTAAATCAAAACACGCATAAAAATTACTTTTTTTTTTAAATTAAGTTCTTTGAAAATTGGGAAAATGGACAAAATGTGCCGATGAAATTAAATACCGTAATTTTTTACCATCTTAGGTGCAACTTGACATACAAAATTAAAGTAATCTATGGAATTTTACAAGCTTTCATATTAATATTATATCTCTATTCTCTTTGGTAATTAAATTGAAGAGCCGTATAAAAATTAGAAAGACCAAACAGTAACTCTACTTTCTTTATTCCAATAAGCAAAAATAAATCTTTGCGAATTAAAGAAACAACATTCTACTATAGATAGTCTCTTGTTAGAAAAAGATTTAACTAGTTAAATTAAAATTTGGGCTGTAAACAAAAAAAAAAAAAACAAAAAAAAAAAAAAAACCGCACGGACGTCTTTTAAAAGAAGACAAATCCGGACGGATGGCAACCCTATAGGTATAGAACTGATCTTTTCTGGTACGGGGCGGCTTGCGGTTATCATAAGGAAGTTGTATTCCGAATTAAAAAAATTCGGAAAAAATAAAATCTTATTCATATTAAACTGAGTAACTATACCTAATCATAGCCTCCTTTCGTCTAATATATCGTTCAGAACGATCCTCCCCCTCCAATTAGTGTTTTTTTACTTTTATTATTTTGTTGTTGAGATTAATCTGTTTTCATTGTAAGTAATTACAGAAAAAGTTTAAATTTCGCTCTTCACGTATTTCGAACGTATTCAGATAAGAAAGTTGGTGGCTCTGAAAAGAGCCGGTTTTTTTCCCGTTTCTGCTGCGTGCGTGCCACAGTGGTGTTTTCGTTTGTTTGTTTGTTTTTTTTTTTTTAACAACAATGCAACAGAGTTGTGCTGTCAGAATATCGTCTTAGGCGCGTTCACCTCGAATACGACGTGCCAATTGAATGTCTTTCGGCATGATAGTGACGCGTTTCGCGTGAATAGCGCACAGGTTCGTGTCTTCGAACAGACCGACGAGATAGGCTTCGCTGGCTTCCTGTAGTGCCATTACGGCTGAACTTTGGAAACGCAGATCGGTCTTGAAGTCCTGGGCGATTTCACGAACCAAGCGCTGGAACGGCAGTTTGCGGATTAACAATTCGGTACTTTTTTGATAACGACGGATTTCGCGAAGAGCCACCGTACCCGGACGATAACGGTGAGGCTTCTTCACGCCACCAGTTGCCGGTGCACTTTTGCGCGCAGCTTTTGTGGCGAGCTGTTTGCGCGGAGCTTTGCCACCTGTCGATTTACGGGCAGTCTGCTTGGTACGAGCCATTTCGTTTTCAAATAAGATAAGTATAAAAAATTTCAATACAGGACGAGAACGATAGTCGAACAGCAAAATGCAAATTGCAAATGATTTTCAAATGTACACTTACGAACTATTTATAAACTGGCCATACGGCGTTTCGTGCGAAACGTGCAGTCATTGGTCGAGCTGAAGTCTGACGGTCCGCCCATAAGACTCTGTGGATGTGCTCGTCGCTCACGTTATAAATACGACCGAAATAAGGATATTCAACAACAGTCGCCCGCTAAAGTTCGATCGGCAAAGGTCGTGCATTGTTGACTACTGCTAATATTATTTCAAATTGATCAAAGATGACAGGTCGCGGTAAAGGAGGTAAAGGTTTGGGAAAAGGTGGCGCCAAACGTCATCGTAAAGTGCTTCGCGATAACATCCAGGGCATCACGAAACCAGCTATCCGTCGTCTGGCTCGTCGCGGTGGCGTCAAACGTATATCCGGTCTCATCTACGAGGAAACTCGAGGCGTTCTGAAAGTCTTTTTGGAAAACGTTATCCGTGACGCCGTCACCTACACCGAACACGCCAAGAGAAAAACGGTCACTGCAATGGACGTTGTATACGCATTGAAACGTCAAGGTCGCACCCTTTACGGTTTTGGCGGTTAAATTCGCGAACCACAATGTCGTCGTCGTCACTCCAATTACCATGAAATTTAAATTTAAACGAACACGTTCACGCCTCGTTTAAAACACACACACACAATAATACATACATTGACTAACAACCGGCTCTTTTCAGAGCCACCAATTTCTTATCAAATAAATTCGTGACAATGTTATGAGCTTAAAGAAAATTACACACCTATAGGTACTACGTCGTATACAGAGGGGTGAGTCAGACCACCCGTACCGTTCGTTTTTTTCGAAAACGGTTAGTCGTAGAGAATTGTGTCAAAAATCTGTATTATAAAAACCCTAATGAAGAATCGAATGGTGATATTTTTTTTCCCCGGAAAGGTCGGCTTCCCTATTAGTTTGCTCCAGAATGTTCAGAACTCCGGAATATTAAATGGCACGATAGGTCGAAAGTGGTATTGTTGAAAAGATCTTTAAAAAATAAGCAAGTTTTGTAGGACATTTTTTTTTTTTTGTTACTGCCACCCCTGTTAAGTAATATTCGTTTGAAATTATTAAATTAACATGTCATAATGACGAACTTAATTTTAAAAGTCGGCATTTAAGATCTAGTTACCTAATTGAACAATGCCATAATTAAATAACATATTGTTATTTTAATAATTTCAAACGAATATTACGTAACAGGGGTGGCAGTAATAAAAAAAAAAAATGTCCTACAAACCTTGCTTATATTTTAAAGATCTTTTCAACAATACCACTTTCGACCTATCGTGCCATTTAATATTCCGGAGTTCTGAACATTCTGGAGCAAACTAATAGGGAAGCCGACCTTTCCGGGGAAAAAAAATATCATTATCACCATTCGATTCTTCATTAGGGTTTTTATAATACAGATTTTTAACACAACTCTCTACGACTAACCGTTTTCGAAAAAAACGAACGGTACGGATGGTCTGACTCACCTGTACATATATTATAATATAATAATATGTTTATGTATATATTATTATTTTTTATTGACTTTTCAATTAGTGATAAATGAATTATCTATATTAATTATCGAACTGTAACTGAACGTTGTTATAAAACGACATGAAAATAATAAAAATAGCTTATATAACACGTCAATATTGTAGATATGTAGAGGTACCTATATATGCATAAAGAAACGATTCTAGTCTCTCTCATTATGATTAGTGATGCCACGAATAGTGATTTTGCCGAATACCGAATATTCGGCCATGTTCTCGGCCGAAGCGCCGAATATTCGGCGGCCGAATGTTCGGCAAATTATGTGTACATTTTGAGGGTGACAGGTTACGACTTGTCCCATTACGGCGCTTGCGGTAACAACGCCGCGGGCGTATTTGTTTCATTTGCGCAACTAGACCGTGTCACGACAAGCATTATTTCTTCAATGTTACATCAAATTGTGTTATTAATATTTAATAGTCCTTATTACTAAAAAATATCACTGTTTGTTCACCAAAAGCTTTACAAAATAATACTATTTAAGAAAAAAATCGCATATTTTTGAGTAATATGTGCGTTTTTCCCCATGATTTGATATTCGGTATTCGGCCGAATAGTACGCAACATTCGGCCGAATACCGAATATTAAAAAAAGTTGCCGAATAGGCCGAATACCGAATAGTAGCCGAATATTCGTGGCATCTCTAATTATGATTACCTATAATTTTATTTATTTTCTAATCTACTGATATTATAATAAAAAATCGTGAAAATGTTACGTAAGTAATACGTATATGTACAAAATTTCATGTTTCCAATATATTATATAATAATTGATAATATTATAATAGGTTCCAAATTTATGAACGACCAACATACACTGAGGGGAAGAATAAATAAAAAAAACGTTATTGTGTAAACTATATTATCAACTTATAAGAGAAGGGGAATCTATTGGCAATTCTACAATGTTTTTCTAACGAATTAAAAAAAAATGGCGATTTTTATTATTACTAAATATAATCTGTCGGCTCGTAAGTAAAACGAATATATCTATAAAAATTTTGGTGGTCCTTAAAAGGACCGGTTTTTAATAATTGTAATCGAGATGTCGTCGCCTCGCACTTGATGTGTATGAGTGATGAACTTAAGCTTTCTTTTCAGTTTTCTTTGGCAACAATACGGCCTGAATGTTCGGCAATACGCCGCCTTGGGCGATGGTGACGCCGGAAAGCAATTTGTTCAGTTCCTCGTCGTTTCTGATTGCCAGCTGCAAATGACGCGGAATGATACGCGTCTTTTTATTGTCGCGAGCCGCGTTTCCGGCCAATTCGAGAACTTCGGCGGCGAGATATTCCATCACGGCGGCCAAATACACAGGAGCTCCGGCACCGACGCGCTCGGCATAATTTCCTTTGCGCAGAAGACGATGAATACGTCCGACCGGGAACTGTAGTCCGGCTCTACTTGATCGAGACTTTGCCTTTCCCTTCACCTTGCCGCCTTTACCACGTCCTGACATGTTTTATAGGTTATTTGTTTCTTTACAAAATAATAAGAAAAATCTATGTCGACACTGCAAAGTGTACAACGCGCGTACTGAGAAGTCAAACAACAAATGATGTCCATCGCCAGCCGCTTCAGTATTTATATAGCATCGGTAGTCCGACTCACCGACCAATCACAGTACTCGCAGCTACCGCTTGAGGATCTGCACAGGATATATATAGTAAGCCGTCAGTGTGCATTCGATACATTTGTGTTTTGACACTCGAGCCGTTAGCGCCGTTTCTATTTCAATAGTACAAAGTTATTAAATATATTTCGTCAATAAAAATGCCGCCTAAAACCAGTGGCAAAGCCGCTAAAAAAGCTGGCAAAGCGCAAAAGAACATCTCAAAAAGTGACAAGAAGAAGAAGCGCAAGAGGAAGGAAAGCTACGCCATTTACATTTACAAAGTTTTGAAACAAGTTCATCCCGACACCGGTATTTCCAGCAAAGCCATGAGCATCATGAACAGTTTCGTGAACGATATTTTCGAACGTATTGCCGCCGAAGCATCGCGATTGGCGCATTACAATAAACGTTCAACAATCACCAGCCGGGAAATTCAAACTGCAGTTCGTCTGCTTCTACCGGGTGAACTTGCCAAGCACGCCGTCAGTGAAGGCACAAAAGCCGTCACCAAATACACCAGTTCAAAATAGATATTATATAATCAAATTAACAATCTATCGTCGCCTTTTATCATCGACGCCACGCGACTTCATGTTAATTGTGTTGAAAAAAAAAAAAAACCGGTTCTTTTCAGAACCACCAAATATTTTCACAAATAAATTCATCGACGTTATGGCTTTTATATTACCTATTTATTATGTTTTCATTACTATAGGATTTATTACACGCTGATTTCTGCGTCCACTTTGAATATGTTATAATATTACTTATTTTAGTAGTCCGGTCGTACCGAAATAGATAAAAAAATAAATAAATATAAAAACAATAGCGACCTGGCACACAAAAATTTATAATTAAATATTTTATCAATATAATTTCAAGACAATTTATCGATGCATTCCCAATTTCGGAAAAGTTTTATTTTCTTTTTCATTTATGCTAAGTTCCCGATTAGCCGATATTGTTTATGTGCACGAATATTATAGAAAAATGAAAAAAAAAAAATAACACTAGTATAGGTACCCTATACCTACTGCTTAAAACATGCTGGTAAATTATTATTTATTTATCTATTTATTATTTTGTGTCGTACAAAACCGTGACTCTAGATGTGTGTTTAATTTCAGTACGTAGTAATCGGCAACGGCCATACCATGTTGAAAACACCGGTTCTCGTCCGATCACCGAAGTTAAGCAACATCGGGCGCGGTCAGTACTTGGATGGGTGACCGCTTGGGAACACCGCGTGCCGTTGTCATTTTTGTTTTTTTTTTTATGATAAATTGATTTTTTTTTTTTATAAATTTATTAGATATCGTGCGCCAATATTGTTGAACTTTTCCGTCATAATAGTTAAAAAAAAAAAAAAAAAAGACTGTATACTGACCGACTTTCCATTATAATATATGATTGAAAATTGAATAATAATATGTAGGTACTAGCGGCCCTGTACGTGCTTCGCTACGTATAAAGTAAAAATAATAAAACAATTTAATTGGAACATCTATCTATCTATCTATTTTATTAATTGCTAGCTATTTTAAAATATACATGGGCGTATATGTGTGTATGTCGAGCACTCCGGCTGCGCCGTCGTGCTCGAAAAAGAATAGCGTAAAGTATTCGTGGATAACTGGTCTTTAAAACACTTGCTCTATTTCGAGCGCTCCGGCCGTCGTGCCAAGCACTACGGCATATGGTTGTTAAGTTCGTTGCGCCATCTATTGAATATTCACTCAATCCAGTCAACAGATATCGCCATCTTATATGGTTGTTAAGTTCGTTGCGCCATCTATTGAATATTCACTCAATCCAGTCAACAGGTATGGCCATCTTATATGGTTGTATTATGACTGTCAAGGAATAGACAAATAATTTGCAATAAAATAATATTGCGACTATAAATTGAAATGTAAGCTATCCTATCTTTCAAGTTGGGTCGAATTGCACACGGTGTGCAAATCAAATTTAAAATCGGTTCAGTAGTTTAGGAGTTCATCGCGGACAAACATGTGACACGTAATTTTTATATATAAAGATTTGATAAACATCATGATCATTGATCACTAAATAATACTTATATAATATACCTATAATGTATAGATAGACGGACGAAATCATAAATATAACGTTGTTGTTGTCGTCCCCATTTAAAGAGAATAAAAATGACCTATGCCTTCGTATCTACGTTGCACCCACGCGCATGCTTTTTTTTTCAAAAAACAATGTAAAATAATACTGTAGTGATTCAAATTTTTGATTAACGTCTGAACCAGCGTTGCCAGACGTCCCGATTTTGGCGGGACGTCCCGATTTTTAAATCAAAATTAAATGTCCCGCGCGGGACAGGCTCAGTCCCGCTTTTCGGGGATAACTTTAAAAGAAGTTAAATCTTCACAGAAATATCATGAATAAGTAATTCTGATAAATAATTATTCTCTTATTGTAAGTTGCAATTTGTAACACCCACTCCACAGACTATTGTTTGAAACGCCATATTTTTCTAATGAATAAAACTTTTTTGATTTTGATTTCTGTTTTTTTTTTTTTTTTTTTTTTTTTTTTTTTTTTATTCTGAAGACGAATAAGACTCAACTATTTAACGATAGGGTAAATCTGATTTAAAATATTAGATATATTTTTATTAAAATACATTTTCTATGGCTATTTTTGCTATGTATTGTCACGTAAACGTAATTTTAATTCAAATAAAAAGATAAATATGTAGGTATTCAAAAACTTCTGATTATATACGTTTTTTTACTATGTCCCGCTTTCGACGAAAGAATCCCGCTGTTTTCACTCAAAGAGTTCCAAAATCCCGACTTGGCAAAAAAAAAAAGTGGCAACGCTGGTCTGAACAGAACACTTCGAATAAATAAAATTGTCGACCAATGTTGATTTCTATTCTCGGACCCAGTACAATAAGTTTCCAATGCACAGGGATCATAAAAAAAGACACTTTCAATAGAGAAAACGTATAACATTTCTGTAATAATTTATTTTGGTACATAATTTGAATTTGGGCTGCAATAAATTCGATTTAAAACTAATAGTATAAGAGTCTACAATATATTATTATACCTATACATATACAATTATACATATGCATATTATTATATTGAGTTTTATGTGAAAAACAGACTAATTAATAATAATTATGATGACGTCTTCAGGTGTTAATATATTAAAGCATTATTAATTATATTATAAAAAAATATATTATGCATTTGTTATTTAAAGGCAATATTTTTTTGTGTTTTTTCAATATCATTCATTTGATTATTATTATTTTTCAATATAGGTTGATACATATTTTTTGTATGGACTCAAAAGAAAAATTAAATTTAAAATAAAAGCAATTATAATCGCCGACGTAAGTCCATTAAAAGAAAATAAAGAATAAAAAAACATTCGGTCCTGAAAATACGCGCGTAATGTTGATATGTTAAACAAATTAAGTGCGTATAGAGGATCGGCATATTTGTTCGAAATATATATGTATTGAATTTTTCTCATTGCTGTTTGTGTTTGTCCTTTTCAATTCAATTATAATTGTTCGCTATTGCTAAATTGCATTTTTTTTAAAATGAATTAGTGTCGATCGTCGCATGAAAATGCTTCGGGAGTCTGGACGTCGAGCGGCGCGTGTGCCGGTGTCGAACGGATGAATGTTTTTTTTCGTCTATTAATTCGACACGTCGAGCAGAGCCGAGTGTACATTCGTTGACTACGATGTTTAGTGATATTGGCGTTGGTTATTTTCGATCAATATACATTAAGGTGCGTCGGTGAAAATTGTCAAAATTCGATGTAAACTGTGCCGACATTACACTATAGAGAAAGAGGGGCTCTTTCGGCGGCATTAAATCGCACAGAAAATTAACGAAACGTTTTAGACTTGTGCACGCATTTAAGAAATATTCGTCGAGACTGTTGTCGACGCTCGGATCGACGCCGTATCGATTGTACGTCGTCATAGAGTCGATTCGCTTAGCGCGAACGTCGACATCAAACACAACGTGACAATCTCTTCTCAACGCTATGCGTTCTCTGCACGGTCGTACTTCTTGCACGACTACCGGCGACTGTACGTGTGCGCTCATTCATTTGACACTCACAGTTCACCGCATACGCTGAGTACTCAAAATAAAAAGCTATTTCATTATAATTATATACACTACATCGATTGTTGTTGTATTTAAGCAATTATATTTAATTGGTTAATAAAATATTTTCCGATAATATAAAATACTCGACATATTTTATTTTCGATATGACTGACACGGCTACAGCACCGGCATCCGGCGCCGTTGAAAAGACCACTCCCGTCAAGAAGAGTGCGGCAAAAAAAACAGGAGCAGCGCGAAACAAACCGACTCACCCACCGACATCGGAGATGGTCAACAATGCCATTAAGAATTTGAAAGAACGCGGCGGTTCTTCATTGCAAGCCATCAAGAAATACACAGCTGCCAATTACAAAGTCGACTCGGAGAAACTTGCACCGTTCATAAAGAAATATCTCAAAGCCGCCGTCACGAACGGATCTTTAGTGCAGACAAAAGGCAAAGGTGCTTCCGGTTCGTTCAAATTGGCAGCGGCAAGCAAACAGGGCTCGTCCGATTCGACGGCTGCGCCGAAGAAGACTAAACGTGCGGCGAAAGAAAAGAAAGCCGTCACCACCAAAGCGACCGGTGCTGCTGCTGCCAAAAAAGCAGCGGCCGCGAAGAAACAGTCGACTGTAAAAAGTGCGAAAAAATCTGCAGCATCGACTAAAAAATCGACTGCCGCCACGCCGAAATCTAAACCGTCGACGCCGTCCAAGGCCAAGAAAGCAACCAAAGGACCGACCAAGAAGCCCAAAGCACCGAAACCTAAAAAGGCTTCTGCGAAAGTTGCCAAATCTCCTAAGAAGACAGCGGCAAAAAAGAAGTGAATCGTTCGCTGTTTTTTATCATCATCAATTCTCTTATTACAGCGTTCACAGTAGTATAATAGGCCGGTTCGGGACCATACTAACTCCTCAGCTGGTGGTGGGGGTAAGCGTTTCAGTCAGCTCCAATCAGAGCCTTTGTTTTGTGAGCCAATCAGAGAGCATAACGCCCCCTTTTGTGAACCAATGAAATGATATGAAACAGTCATTATTCTCCAATCAGAGCCTTTCCTTTTGTGAGCCAATCAGAGAACATAACGCCCCCTTTTGTGAACCAATGAAATGATATGAAACAGACATTATTCTCCAATCCGAGCCTTTCCTTTTGTGAGCCAATCAGAGAGCATAACGCCCCCTTTTGTGAACCAATGAAATGATATGAAACAGACATTATTCTCCAATCCGAGCCTTTCCTTTTGTGAGCCAATCAGAGAGCATAACGCCCCCTTTTGTGAACCAATGAAATGATATGAAACAGACATTATTCTCCAATCAAAACCTTCCTTTTGTAAGCCATCCCTTTCCGTGAACCAATGAGTTGATAGTTATAGCGTTAATCGACTATATTTTGTTGTCGACGGTTTTTACATATGACCATCTGAAAAGAGCGGGAGATCAGAGAGAGAGAGAGAGAGAGAGAATGGAGGAATCACATGCTTGATAAATCATAATTTAATTAAATAATTTATATTTAGTAAAATCATAACTTATTTAATTAATTTATATTTAATAAAATAATTTATTTAATTAAATTATATTTAATAAAATAAAATCATAATTTAATTATATAATTTAATATAACGGTGAGCTGAGGAATCGAACAGGGTTCGATTTGGTCGCAAGCGCAGTGTCTTTATCCGCTAGACCACGATGCGATTCATACAACGAATGCTACTTATCCATTACACGTTTAATGTTAATGAGAATTATTAAGTATACTCCGCGCCATCTATGATCAAAAAAACGGAAGCAACACTGCTCGCGACATTATCGGCGCAATGCAAGCTTATATGATAATCCGCAAGATGGACTTTTTCTGTTGCACTTGTAACATGAGATGAGCACTTGACTATCCGCGCCATCTATGATCAAAAAACGGAAGCGACTGCACGCTTCATTATCAGCGTGATGTAAGCTTATGTGATCGACCACAAGGTGGACTTTTCTGTTGCATTATAAACAATGAAATATGAGTTTATCATTACTAAAACAGGTCAGGCCTTAAAAAATCTCATCATGAGAACTTAATGTGACAGGTAGAATCGTGTTCTTTTATTAAATTATTAGTCTAACATAACATTTTTTTAAAATCTAGATCAGGGGTGTTCAACCTTTTTAATCAACGGGCCCAATTTAGATTTTAAAATTTTTTGGCGTGCCGCACATAGAGTGACACTTATTAATAATTTACAAAATTATTTATAATAAACTTTAAAAAAGTAAAGATTTCATTTACAAATTTTAATGCAAAATAAAAAAACTGATATTTTATCCTCAGTACGGACTTACAGCTCTGCTCATTGACCACCACTCTAGCGTCACTGCGACGTTTCAGTGACGATCAATGGCGCCCTCTTTCCGTGAATCGATGAGATGATAGTTTTAATCAATCAGGGGGGGGGGGGCTTTAAGCAAACAAAAATGGCGGGTGGATGTTAATTATACTCCAATCAGGCAGTTACCCAAATTAGTTGTTTTGAAACAGACATTATTCTCCAATTACACAACCGTCCCTTTCCAGCCAGTGAACCAATCGGCTTCAGCTATAATCAATCAAAATGGTGGGTATAAAATTTGATTGAATGCCCCACCTTGTAATAACAGGTTCTAGTGACAGAAGAATATCGGATACAAACATTCAATAATATTACCCAAGTAAAGTCCGGCTCTGTCTTTTTAGCGTTTTGTAATAACAGTTCAAAGTCCAGATTATGCATTCTGCTGAGGTCGTAATTAAATTGTTTTCGTTGCTATCATATTCTCTTACAAGAGTATTTCATTTTATTCACATCATAATGACGTCACGCATACCTGAAGCGATTTTTTTTCCTTAGCGGATGTGTTCGTTATACAAGGTGTAATATAATATTATACTATTATATTGTTTACGCACTTATTTATCAGGTTAATTATTAATTATAAAAAACGTCAGACTTCCGGTTTGAAGCAAACAGGTATAGATTCAACACAACAAGTCTGAAATAAAAAATAAAATAGTTAACAGTTTATGATAATTAAGAAGACGAAAAAAAAATACTTTTTCATGACAACCGTTATATCTACATTACAACGGATACGAAGACACCAGCTCAGCATTTTAAAAAGTGTCATATTTCTCTTTCGTATAATTTCAAGTATATATCGTATCCCCCCCACCCCGCGTTAAGCGTGATATTACTGTATTTCATAACACATAGCATACCATGAAACTTCTATCAGTTTGATTTAATCATTGTGTCGTGTTGCAAGTGCAGTCTTCAAGGGAATCAACAATTTGTCCGGAAAACAACATTAACCGAAATTTGATTTAATTATCGGTAAGTAAGAAAATATTTTGAATCTGTTTAAAAAAAGATTTGTTATACTTTTCTATTTTGCTTCAGAACGTAAAAATTGTAGAGCATCGCACCCAGCTGTCATAAGATTGAGAAAACATCTGCAATATACATATTATTATAAGAAGTATGTAAAACTATAACGTACAATATCATTGATGTTTTTTTGCATCATAATTAATTGTATTTTTTTTTACAGACGAATGTGAAACGAATAAAAGAACACGAACTCCATTAACAGTGAACATCACTGCCGAAGAAAAATTACGTCGCTATTGCTTCTTAGTGAAATAGTTTTTTATCACGTTTATTAACTCGCTTTCATTTAACATATAATTTTTGCACAGAGACATTTGAAGAGTGTAAATTCATGAAAGTACTTTAGAAAATTATTGCTAGATCTTGTATATTGCTTCTTTTCAGAAAAAAATAAGTTTATCGAACATAACTAGTTTAAATATATAATTGGAAAAATGTTTAAATGTGCTGTATGTGACAAGTCATTTACTAGACGTGATAATAGAAAAAGACATGAAAACGTTCACGCTGATATTTTCAAAGATGGTTTACACGAATGTATTGTGTGCGGACTACAAGTCTTGCAAACGGATGAGTTAGTTGCGCATTTGGCTCGCTCTCACAATATAAAAAAGCCTGAAAAACCAGCCGACATTTCAGTCGTTTCGAACACAATGAAGCGACAACTGCAAACTGATAATGAACCGTCGACGTCATCGTCGTCGTCGACAAAAAGACAAAAATGCAGTGGTACAATCTTGTGCGAAGCTTGTGGTGTTGAAGTGTCGGCCGGTTCGTTTGGCGCTCATCAAAAGAGCATTAGTCATAAAGCGAATATTTACGTGCATCATCGCGATAATATAGAAGTTTCAAAGTTTGCTTTTAAACACCGTATAGTAACTTATAAAATCAATAACACAAATTACAGTTGTTTGAATATCGATGAGTTTTTCGAGAGCAACAGAACCGCATTCGTTGACTTGATAAAATTCAACCTCGAAAAACATATAACGGTTAAAGTAAATTTTGAACTCTTTGCTTGTTACTTTTTACTGAAAAATGGTAAGATCGCGCGCGAACTAAAATCGTTCAATACGAAAAACGTAATCTTTACCGCCGGCACAGATATTGACGTTCACTTGACCGATTTTAAAAACAAAATTATTAAAAAAGCAGAGGAATTTCAGGAGCGCGATTCGGGCTGGGCTCTGCAAAAAATCGACTGTTTCGAACTCAACGTCATGAAGTATAATCCGCTGCACGCTTCTTCTTATATAGATTTACCGAAAAAAATCAAAATCAAGGAAGCCTGTATAAATGTAAAAAATAATAATGACCAATTTTGCTTCGCTTGGGCAATCGTCAGCGCACTATTTCCAGCAAACAACCACAGTGACCGCATCACATCCTATCCGCATTACAGCGAAGTTTTAAATTTAAACGGTTTAGAGTTTCCAATGAAAATAAAAAACATTGCACAGTTTGAAAAATTGAACGATTTTTGCAGCGTGAACGTTTTCGGTCTGGACGACCGTTGTAACATCGTGGGTCCTCTCTACTGTACACGAGAGAAAAAAAACAATCACGTAAACTTGTTATATTTCAGCGACGACGCGTCAAGCAACAATCACTATGTCTGGATTAAGAATTTATCACGATTGGTGTCTTCTCAGTTAACTAAGAAAGAACATAAGAAATTCCTGTGTGATTGTTGTTTGTCGTATTTCAGCAGTGAAAATTTGCTTCAACGACACTGTGAATACGATTGCGGAAAGGTGAGGGTAAAGTTGCCTACCCCAGATTTAAAAAAAGACCGATTAGGGCGCGAAAGTCCCGGCAACATTATATCATTTAAAAATTATGAACGAAAAGAGCTGTTACCTTTTGTAATTTACGCCGACTCGGAAACTATACTGAAACCCATACATACGGCAATGCCCGACTCTTCCAGTTCGTTTACAGTGTCGTTGAATCAACACGTACCGCACAGTTTTTCCTACTATATAAAGTGTAGCTATGACGCATCGCTCTCCAAACTGAGAATTTTTAACGGCAGCGACTGCACAATACAGTTCATTCAAAGTCTTGTGAGTGATGCGAAGCAAATTTATGAAATTGTAAACCGGGTAGTTCCTTTACGTAAACTCAAAAGCGAAGATATCGAACGGTTGCGCAAAGACAAATGCCATATCTGCGAGAAGAGTTTCACCGTCGAAGAGAGTAATTCGATTGTTTTGGATCACGATCATTTGACGGGCGAACCTCGCGGATATGCGCATAGCATTTGTAATTTAAATTATAAAATTCCAAAATTTCTTCCGGTATTTTTTCATAATTTGAGCAATTTCGATAGTCATCTATTCATAAAACAGTTGGCATCGGTTTGTGATAATATTTCGGTTATACCTGTAAATAAAGAGAAGTACATCTCGTTTAGTGCGAAATTTCCTTTGTCTGAATGCGATGATGATGATGATGATGAGGATGAAAATAATCATTTTAAAAGTAAAAAGTGTGTTGAAATCAGATTTCTGGACTCGTTTCGTTTTCTTTCATGCAGTTTGAGCAAATTGGCAAAAACGATGCAGGAAGAAGACTTTATCGAGCTCAGAAATCAATATCCGGACATGGAACAATTTCAACTGGTCACAGACAAAGGCATTTTTCCATACGAGTATGTCACTTCGCTCGATGTCTTAAACGAAAAGGAACTACCGCCCATTGAATCGTTTTATTCTCAATTAAATGACGAAAATATCACAGAGGAGGAATACGAACGTGCAAAAAAAGTATGGACGGTTTTCGAGTGTGAAACATTGCTCGACTACTCGAATAACTATTTGAAAACGGATGTGATTCTCCTCTGTGATATCTTTGAAAAATTTCGCAAACTAGAACTTGCAACATACCAACTCGATCCCGCGTGCTATTATACGCTGCCGGGAATGTCGTGGGATGCGATGTTGAAATATACTCAGGTGGAACTTGAACTGATGTCTGATATTGATATGGTACACTTTATTCGGAAATCGTTGCGTGGTGGTATTTCTTATTGCGCGAAACGTCATTGCGTCGCCAACAACAAATATATGAGAAACGAATACATCCCCGATGAACCGTCCTCGTTTCTCGTATACTTAGACGCAAACAATCAGTACGGTTGGGCAATGTCTCAGCCTCTGCCGACAGGTGGGTTTAGCTGGCTGAGCGAGGACGAAATTGAAAATTTTGACTTGAAACAAATTTTAAACGACGAGAACGGCGAGAGCGGTTATTTCTTAGAGGTTGACTTGGAATACCCGACTCATTTGCACGACAGACACAACGACTTTCCATTTTGCGCGGAAAAAAAAATTCCCCCGACCACTAAATCAAAACAGACAAAATTGATAAGTACGCTACATGACAAAGACCGCTACATACTTCACTATAGATACCTCAAACAGTGTTTGGAACATGGACTCAAGGTGAAAAAAATTCACAGAGTGTTGAAATTTGCCCAATCGTGCTTTTTGAAAAAGTATATTGATAGGAATACGGAGCTGCGTGCTCTAGCCGAGTCCGAATTCGAGAAGGATATGTACAAGATGAAGAACAACGCGTGTTATGGAAAATCTATTGAAAGCGTAGAAAAGCGCGTAGACGTGCGTTTGGTGAGCCGTTGGGAGCGTCAAGGAAAAAAGCGCGGCGCCGAACACTACATCAGTCAGCCAAATTTTCATTCAATAGCCATTTTTGACAGCGAGCTGGCAGCCGTGCAGATGAAACGACTCACCGTAGAATATAACAAGCCAAACTACATTGGCGCAGCAGTTCTCGACCTGTCCAAATGCTTAATGTACGATTTTTTCTATAATTATTTAAAGAAAAAGTACAATGTCGTCAATTTGGTTTACACCGACACGGACAGCTTTTTTCTCGAGGTGATTACAGACGATATTTATGAGGACATAAAGGCTGACCTACACTTGTTCGACACATCCAATTTTCCCGTCGACAACGAGTATGGTCTTCCGCTGGTCAACAAAAAAGTTCTCGGCAAATTCAAATTTGAAACGGGTTCTAACCTGATCGCTGAATTTGTAGGCCTGCGCTCGAAAATGTACTGTTTCAGACTGTTTGGCAGCGCTAGTCATTGTCACAAGAGAGCAAAAGGTGTCAAAAAGAACGTTGTTAACAATCAATTGAAGTTCGACGACTATTTGCACTGCTTACGGACCGGTGAGACTTTAATGTGTGAAATGTGCGTGTTTAGATCGGTGAAGCATGACGTTTTTGTACAAAAAACTAATAAAATCTGTCTCAGTGCAGCGGACGATAAGAGGTGTTTATTGGCAGACTCTCACAAAACTCTAGCGTGGGGTCACTGTAAAATCAAAGAGTGACGAGATTAAAAAAAACATTACTATTTTTTTAAATAATAAAAAAAAACATTACTATTTTTTAAATAATGTTTAAGAAGGACAATTTTTTTAGTATAATTATAGTTTAATTAACATATTTTAGTATAATTCTAGTTTAATTAGCATATTTTAGTGTATGTATTTTTTTTTAAAAAAGTATCGTTAATGTTAAATTGATTTTTTCACAAAACTAAAATAGGTTATTATATTTAAATGTGTATTTTATACAATAATATTGAATTCGAGTTTAATTATCATATTTTAGTATAATTCTAGTTTAATTAGCATATTTTAGTATTATTCTAGTTTAATTATCATATTTTAGTATAATTCTAGTTTAATTAGCATATTTTAGTGAATGTATTTCTTTTTTAAAAAGTTCCGTTAATGTTAATTGATTTTTTCACATATTAATATAGGTTATTATATTTAAATGTGCATTTTATACAATACTATTGAATTCGAGTTTAATTATCATATTTTAGTATAATTCTAGTTTAATTAGCATATTTTAGTGTATGTAATTTTTTTTAAAAAAGTTGCGTTAATGTTAAATTGATTTTTTTCACAAAATTAATATAGGTTATTATATTTAAATGTGTATTTTGTTCAATAATTGAATTCGAGTTTAATTAGCATATTTTAGTTTGTGTTTTTTTTTTATTAATTACCGTTGATATAAAAAGTTGAATGATTTTTTTTTCACAAATAAAATAAATTTAAAAGTTCGCATTTTTTTTCTCTATATAAAAACCCCTCTTTCCCGTTCCCTATGATCAGTTGTCTTTGTGAAACGTTACGCAGTGCATTGTTAAAAAAAAATGAAATTGATACAACAACCTGTAAAGATTAAAATTTTAAATCTAGATCAAAATAATGAATCAATAATTAAAAAACATGGACAATTACTTCCCGGCACAGTAAGGTGCATTATTGTAGGACCGTCGAATTGTGGTAAGACTAATGTAATGATTTCGCTGTTAATTGACGAAAACGCGCTCAAATTTGAAAACGTCTACGTCTACTCAAAATCACTTCAACAGGAAAAGTATCGAATGCTTGCAGAGATTTTAAAGGGCGTAGGCAACGGGTTGGGCTATAACACCTTCACCGCCAGCGAAACAATAATGCATCCGAACGAGGCAAAGCCGAATTCAATTTTTATTTTCGACGACGTAGCGTGTGAAAGTCAAAGTAACATTCGCGAATATTTCAGTATGGGACGACATGCTAACGTAGACAGTTTTTACCTGTGTCAATCGTACAGTAGAATACCTAAGCAGCTCGTCAGAGACAATGCGAATTTTATTATACTTTTCAAACAGGATGACATGAATTTGCGTCATGTCTACGACGACTATGTCAATACGGACATGTCGTTTCAAGAGTTTAAAAATTTGTGCGCCAAATGCTGGGCGGAGAACAAGTATAATTTTTTCGTGATCGACAAAGACTCTGACATAAACTCAGGCAGATATAGGATGAATTTTGATAATTTCATAGCCGTGAAACGGGAAGTATAAATATACACGTCTTGTTCAGTTATTTCACAGTCATACTACTTCTCTCTCTGTGTATCATGAAGAAAAAAAGCGAAATTTCTCTGCGTAGGCGTTTGAGGAGAGCTATTAAATCTGTTAGAAATAAGTATAATCAATTAAAATCTGGTGATTTTGAGAAGAGTAGAAGTGTCGAGACGCAATTGAAACCGCTCATCGAACCGATAAAAGTTCTAATCGATCATGTGAGGAAGGAGGATGAAGAAGAACGGACGTGTCTTAAGAGAGAAATAAAATCAGACGAAACTCCACGGAAAGTGTTTACGACGACAAGAAGAGCGGCTTTGAACCGTAAAATTGATTTTCAATCACCGATTTCATCTAGTACGCCTACCACCACCACAAGTCTTTCAGAATTATATTTAAATAGAAAACCCATGACTGATAAGGATTACGTTTATGGTGTTAAGTATAATATAGACAACAGCGACGGCGATGGAAAATACATGATTGGCAATAAGAAAATAACTTTTCATAAAAACGATCTTGTTATCGATCAGCTCAAGATCGACGGTACTCCGGGAATTTATGAATTGATTTTCATGAAAAAACCCGAAAATTATACGCAAACGGATAAAGACATATACATGAAGATTTTGGAATATACAGGCGCTCATCTAAAAGCCGATGGTAAAATTAAGAGCAACGCGGGTTTTAAATATAAAAATATAATCATGCCTCTGTTTGCGAATAAACAAAATACCGATAGGATAGCAGCAGAGTCAGAACAGAACAGGAGCAGAGCTGGAGCAGCTCTGCCTAGCGGCGAGGGAATATTTTTGAAAATGAACAGAAACAAGAAGAAAGAATATGTGTACTGGAATGATTTGAACGAATTGGTAGACAGACTGAAATTGTTGTACGCTTCCCAAGTAGCCGGCAATACGTCTCATCACAACGAAATTGTCTCGATCATGGAGGAATTGAGAAAAGCAAACGTTATTGTATAAATTGAGTTTTGTTTTTGACTAGATCTTCAGTGCCCTTTCGACATGCCCGTAGATAAGTTCGGTAGACACAGTAGACGTCTGCGGAAACTAGTTCACAATCCTCCTCCTCCTGCAGCAGTAGGATTTAAAATTGTAAATAATGATACGTTAGACTTTAATGGTAAAAAACTGATAAATGTCGGTACATCGACAGGAAATCAACAGGATGCCGTTACGGTAGACTATTTTAACCAAAAAATAACAGAAGTGATGCTCTGCTACATGAACGAATCAATACCACTATTGATTATGGATTTTTTGAAAAAATATAGCGGACGGTTTATAATTCGTCTGTTCAGTCGCGATGCTAAATTAACACCCGAAAATCATTATACTCTGGCCGAAGGATTCGTAGAGTATATATTCGGTGAGGAGGTCAACGGGATGGAAATACAGTCTATAAGAACATCGCCCGTGGACACGAATATTTTCATCAACGATAAATTGTATACGACGCTCGACTCTACAAAAATCAGCAACGGTGATCGCATAAAATTTTCAGCTAGTGCTAAAACAACACAGTTAAAAATAAAAGACAGGGTTACGCTAGGCGTGGAAATATACCTACGATATCCGTTGTTAAGTCAATGAAATGTTGTCGCTCAATAGACATGGCAGAGCTGATGTTGACATAGCAACTATGAGAGATTTAACAAGTGCAGAAAGGGCGGCGAGAACTATTTACGCTAATCTAAGAAAACGCACTGCTGCAGCTGAATTGTACAAAAGAAAACAGCTTGCACCGTTCAATAGTTTGTTGCAGCAGACTAGTGCAACAAAGAGAATAAAAAGGAACAACTATGACGACTACGGCTATACTATTATACAAAATGATGATACACAAAAAAAAACAACATTTTTGCAAAATATTGATGAAATAAGAAAAAATGATGATGCTGAAAAAGTTCATGATGATAACAGCAACAATTATCGAGAACAATCTGTGAGTTTTCTTACGGGCATGGAAACTCGGTACGAATCGATGACCGCGAGAGAACCGCTAATTAGACGTTTTTATAAAAAAAATCTCCCCTTGCAACTATCGGTTTTGAGCGAAGCAAAAAAGTTGAAGAGAAAAGGAGACGTGTCATCATTTCAACATTATACTAAATATCTAGATGAGACCAATGAAATAATTAACATTCCGCATAGAGGAGAGAGAACATCATTTCGATTTCTATCATTTCATAACGACAATACACAAAAATCGGAAACCACTGTAAAATATTTTACCAACGACTCTATTAGTGTTAGCCGATTAGAACCTATATTAACCAACACGAACTTAAAAATTGCGTCTGTTGTTAAAGAGAGACTGCACAGTCCCGTTGTGAAAACGTCGCGGTCAAACGTGCAGCACAGAAAATTGTTTTTAAATCCCATATTTCACACACCAAAATAACAATGAAACGTACAAATAACAAGTCGCCGCAAAAAGCCTCTGCAGAAAAAATCAGAATTGTCAACGAGCTGCACAAGCCGGCGAGAAAGAACTATCGACGCAGACGCGTGATCGTCAAGGGTCTCTACGACCTCTATCAAGCCGATTTGGCCGAAATGATTCCGTACGCCGGCGTGAACAACAACTACAGATATATTCTCACTGTAATCGATGCCTTTTCCAAGTATGCGTGGACGCAGCCGTTGAAAAGCAAACGTGGAAAGGAGGTTGCGGACGCCATGTTGAAAATTTTAAAAACACTTAAAAAGCCGCCTCGTAATCTGCAAACGGACAACGGAACGGAATTTTACAATTCAAATTTTCAAAATTTAATGAAAAAATATTCCATAAATCACTATTCATCTTTTAGCAATTTAAAGAGCAGCATAGTCGAGCGCTTCATAAGAACGCTGAAGACGCGATTGTGGAAACACTTTGGCATCGAAGGAAATTACAAATGGTTTAAGGCGTTGCCGGACATTGTAGCCGAATACAACACCAAACACAGTACTATAAAAATGAAACCGAGAGAGGTGAATGCAAAAAATGAAAAAAAATTATTAAAGACCGTTTACTCCAATTTAAAAATAGTGGACGCTAGAAAACAAAAAATACACGTTGGCGATCGCGTGCGCATCAGTAAATATAAACATTTGTTCGACAAAGGCTACCTTCCCAATTGGACGACTGAAATTTTTACGGTATTTAAAGTAAAACTGAACACCAATCCGCGCACTTACGAGCTGATCGACGCAAACAAAACACCGATCAAGGGCGGCTTTTACGAGGAGGAACTTCAAAAAGTGCCCGACAAGAACAATAACGTCTATTTGGTGGAAAAAGTCTTGAAAACAAAAGGTGATAAATTGTTTATTAAGTGGCTAGGTTTTGACGATAGTCACAACTCGTGGATACTCAAGAAAGACGTGGTATAAAAGATGGTCTTCGTCCATTCATTAGGGGATTTCGTTAGCGGACGCGGACTTGTCAACACGTTAATCAACAAATTACCGCTCGAACTACATATACCCGGCTATCGTTTCTGCGGACCCGGAACAAAGTTGGAGAAGCGTTTGGACAGAGGCGACGTAGGTGTGAATCGATTGGATGAAGGTTGTAAAGAGCACGACATAGCCTACGCAAACACAAAGAATTTAAAAGAACGTCACATAGCCGATCGCAAACTTCTCGAAAGAGCTTGGGACCGTGTGAAGGCCAAAGACGCTAGTTTGGGTGAAAAGACAGCCGCGTTGCTTACGGCGACAGCTATGAAAATTAAAACTAAACTCGGCATGGGTATGAAAAGAAAGAGAACTTCTTCATCATCCGCAGACGTTACACCAAAACGCAAACGCTCAAGCAGACGAGCAAAGTCGACGCTGAGACAAGGTAGAAGGAGTGTGAAAACTAGAAATTCCAACGTCAAGAACAGTCTTATTAAGCAGGCACAGCGGGAACTCGACGCTATAAGCTCGACGGGTGTGAACAAATATGCTGCTGCAATAAAAAAAAACGGCGGTGAATCTCGAGTGATACCCGTACCCAAAACGGGGGGGTTTTTACCGCTAATCCCGCTGTTTGCAGGCCTGTCGGCGTTGGGAGCTCTGGCCGGCGGAGCTGCGAACGTTGCCAGAACCGTTATAGATGCAAAGGGGGCCAGGGATAAACTTGCCGAAGCGAATCGTCACAATGAAACAATGGAAGCCATAGCCATCGGTAAAAAAGGAAGCGGCTTGTATTTGAAGCCGTATAGAAGAGGTTATGGGCTTTTTTTAAGACCTTACCGACCCACGACGACTTCAAAAAACTTTTAAAAATATTGCCGAAACACGCGCTCACCGATGCGGAGATCGAACGCTATGCAAAAATGTTAAACGTTAAGTTGTTCAGAGGTGTGTACATGAGAAACGCACTGCCTAAAAAGTCAAAAAAGAACGAGAGCGCCGTAGTAAATTTGGATGATAGAGACGGTCCCGGAACGCACTGGGTTGCGTACAAAAAAGTCGGCAAAAATGTTAAGTACTTTGACAGTTTCGGTAACTTGCGACCACCGAGAGAGCTCGTCGATTATTTGAAAGGTTGCAAAATAGTATATAACTACGAGAGAAGACAGAAATTCAACTCAGTTTTGTGCGGTCATCACTGCTTGTTTTTCCTATTGGAAACTTAGAAAATGTCATTCACGTTTACCCTGAGCGGAATTGAGTCGGTGATGAGTAGTTCCTTTTATCCGTCGATAGTGCTCGACGAAAACGAAGAATATCAATTGGGACTGATTGAGTTTGAGTCGTGGCACTCGATTCCAAATATCGATGAGACCAACAATAAATTTGTCTACCGTGATCCAGACCTTCCAGATATTGATGAGAATAGGAAAACGATCGAGATACCAAAAGGAACGTATGATATCCATGATATTAACGAATACCTTGTCGAAGAATTGAAAAAAGTGAACAGAAACATTAGAATCAAAGCAAATAACAACACGTTGAAAACGGAAATAAAGAGTGATGTGATTATAGACATCGGTGTCGAAGGTAGCGTGGGATCTCTGCTGGGTTTCAGCAAGACGCGAAAAGTGTTGGAGGCAAACAGTGCACACAAATCAGATTTTACGGCACACATTTCAAAAATAAACGCCGTCAGAGTGAAATGTAACATCGTCAGCGGATCCTATTTAAACGGACAGGCCGAGCACACTTTGTTTCAGTTCTATCCGCAAGAGGAGCCGGGCTATAAAATCTCTTTAACGCCGAGAAACGTTATTTATTTGCCAATCAATCGCAACGTGATAGACAACGTTACAATTACTATTGTTGATCAAGACGATCGAACGGTGGATTTTAACGGCGAACCCGTTACCGTGCGTTTACATCTTAAACGCTTGTAAAATGGGAATATATTACGGAGACTATTATTTTAAAGATCAACTGCAAACGACAAGTAACGCCAGTCGAGCATTGTCCACTGAATCGGTAACAGCGAAAACAGCAGTAGAAACAGCAACAACTGAAAATAAAAGTAGAAAGGCAACAAGAAAAACGGGAATCGAATCGAAAAGGAAGAAGCAAATTAATAGAGAGAATTTAAATTTTCTAAAATCGATCGGACTCGAATTAAAAAATTAAAAAAAAATGCAAGACATTTTGACTGTTGATTTTCCGATCGTTCTAGACGAAAGTATAGACTCGATTCGCGTACACTCGCAGGAACCGTTCAACACCAATCAGTTGAAGACCAACGATGAAATTCGCATAGCCATTCAAAATCAGGACACCATAACGTTTCCTCACGACAGCGTGCTCGAAGTGCGCGGAAAATTGGTTGGCGAGGACGGCGGAACGGCAGAAACTTCGAGAATTATCAACAACGGAATTGCGCATCTGTTTGAGGAAATTCGCTATGAATTGTGGGGCGTGCAAATCGATTCGACTAAAAATGTGGGCATTACCTCCACAATGATCGGTTATGTGCTGCATAGTCCGGACGATGTGAGGGCATTGTCAAATTGCGGTTGGGATTTAAGTTCAAACAACGCCAACTTGTTGGATTCAGAGGGAAATTTTAGCGTTAGCATACCTTTGAAGTACATTCTGGGTTTCGCGCACGATCATAAGAGAGCGATGATGAACGGTAAACAAGAATTGATATTGATACGTAAGAGGGATGATAATTCAGCAATTTTTACAACAGCGGCGCCCGCAGGACAACTTCAAAAATCGGCTAAAATAGAATTAACATCCATCAAATGGAACGTGCCTTATATCATACCGTCTAACGATATGAAAATTAAACTTTTGAAGACGGCAAATAAGAATAAAAACATTGTGTTTAGATCGTGGGATCTGTATGAATATCCTACGCTGCCGACAACGACAAAGCATGCATGGACTGTGACGAGCGCCAATCAAGTCGAAACGCCGCGTATGATAATTGTTGGCTTTCAAACGAAACGCCACGGCACTCAACTGAAGGACAGTAGCGTTTTCGATCACTGTAAACTGCGCTCGGCCAAGCTCTTTTTAAATTCCGAATCGTATCCCTACGAACCGCTCACTATGAATTTTGATAAAAATGACTTTAATGTCATCTACGAGAAATATCTGAAAGGTCAAGAAGCCTACTTTTACGGAAACAAAAACGCTCCTCTTTTCAATAAAAATGAATTCAAAACCATATCACCGCTAATTGTATTCGATTGCTCGCGACAACCGGAAGCCATCAAGAAAGGCGTTGTGGATATCAAATTGATGATTGAAACTCATGAAAATTTCCATCCAGACACCACGGCTTACTGTTTGATTTTGCACGATAAGCTATTTACCTATCATCCTCTGCAAAATACGGTTACGAAAATAGTGTAAATGAGTCATAGAATTGGAATTTGTGATGATCAATTCGTCGTGGGCAACGGACACGAATATTTCGTGAAGGAAGTGATATTTTGCAATTTATGTGGTGGGGAAAACAACATAAATACTACATAACTGTTTTTAATCAATTCAGTCTTTGGGAAAAAATGAGTGTATTCAGCACCGTTATGAGTGATGATGAAGAATGGTGTGTTGGTTTCGTGCCTGAGAGACCATCTGCGATCACTTTAGAGGAAATTCTCAGCGTAGAACTGTTCAATCACAGACGACGTTTTATCAATCTCTCTGCAGACAATAAACAAAAATTAGAAGAATGGGGATTTTGCTTCGACGAAAATAACGCTGTGCAAAAAACACCCGTTCCTTGGAAGGAGGGTATAAGATTTTTAAAGACAGATCCACGTTTCGCGCGATTCGTTCTAGACGACGGACGTGTAGTTTTCGAAGTGTTTATCAGAAATACACGTTATGTAAAAATGATCAATCTGCGAGTTAACGATAAAAGGACGTTCGATCAACTATACGAAAAATTGCATAGTTATTTGAAGCGGTTGAAACTTTTAAACGTTGATATAAACTTTCGTCAAGATATTAATAATCTCACACATAAACTGCAGCGAAACTTAACGATTAATAACGAAACGGTCTGTTGTGTCGAGACGGATCTCACCAGAAGCTCGGGCCTTCGAGTGGAGGGGATTTAGATATATTGATATATTGAAATGAAAGACCTTGTAAACAGTTTATTATGCTTGTACGTTTACAACTCAAACAGCATAAATATTTATTATAAAATGTATTTAGATAAGTGTAAGTTGTTGAATTGTCTACGCTTAAGTTCCAATGATTTTTTATACTTAAAGATATTTTTAATTACGAAAGACTCTTTTATGAAATCTCCATAGTTTGTAGTGAAAAAATTATATCTGACTTTAATAGCTGTAATGGATAAAAATAATAAAAAAAAAGTTGTACGTTTTAACGATAAGGTAGAGATTAATTATATGGTTTGTTGGAGTTTTGCATATCGAAAAGCAAGGGTGGGGATGTGGGAGCAGATTGCTAGGGATCGTGAACGGTTTAAAAGACGAATAGAAGCAGTCTCTCATATTCTCAGTCCGGTGCTAAGAACTGTCAATTCATCGTCATCATCCGTCGAGAACATACTAAGCTTAGTGCATAATAATCAAAACAACATGGAAATGCACGAGGCCGGTATTACAGTAATTATAAGAAATAAATACACAAACGAAATATTACTTTCAAACTATATCGATTGTACGGATTTGCAGCCGCAAAAAGAAATATTAACGGTTGGTGATTTAAAAATTAAAATTATTTTTGACACATCGGAAAATTTACTCGAAGATTCAGACGACACCACCGATTGTGATTTTGGTAGTGATGACGATGATGATAAATATAATCGATCAGATATCGATACGTTCAGCATGGATACAGTAAATTAGATTTAAGCAATATTATTATTAACTCTGTATTGATTTTTTACAATAAATAATAAAAACGTATTTTATATGTCTTTTTATTTAAAAAAAAACTACCTTGGGGAAAGAAATCTTTTATATTTCAGATATTATTACTAAAGAAGTATGTGGTAAGTATGTGTTTCATATATCCTCGTTTTTTGATCAGAGATGGCGTGAACAGTCTAGTGCAACAGAAAAAGTCCACCTGAAGGCCGAATGCATAAGCTTACATCACGCTGATAATGACGCGAGCAGTCGCTTCCGTTTTTTGATCATAGATGGCGCGGAGTATACTTAATTAACCTCATTAACATTCTTGATAAATTATTTAATTAAATTATTTATACGTGTCAGCATATATGACTATATTATATATGTGACACATTGCAGATTGCACTTTTATCATTATATTGTAATCTGAGAATATCCGGTGATAAGAAAACGGACTGACTCTGATGACAATGAATTAGAGATGAAAATACATTCATGTAATAAACGACTTTGAATCAACAACTAAATGATTTTACTAAATATAAATTGATTCGATTTATCAAGCATGTGTTCCCTCCATTCTCTCTCTCTCTCTCTCTCTCTCTCTCTCTCTCTCTCTCTCCCGCTCTTTTCAGATGGTCATATGTAAAAACAGTCGACAACAAAATATAGTCGATTAACGCTATAACTATCAACTCATTGGTTCACGGAAAGGGATGGCTTACAAAAGGAAGGTTTTGATTGGAGAATAATGTCTGTTTCATATCATTTCATTGGTTCACAAAAGGGGGCGTTATGCTCTCTGATTGGCTCACAAAAGGAAAGGCTCGGATTGGAGAATAATGTCTGTTTCATATCATTTCATTGGTTCACAAAAGGGGGCGTTATGCTCTCTGATTGGCTCACAAAAGGAAAGGCTCGGATTGGAGAATAATGTCTGTTTCATATCATTTCATTGGTTCACAAAAGGGGGCGTTATGTTCTCTGATTGGCTCACAAAAGGAAAGGCTCTGATTGGAGAATAATGACTGTTTCATATCATTTCATTGGTTCACAAAAGGGGGCGTTATGCTCTCTGATTGGCTCACAAAACAAAGGCTCTGATTGGAGCTGACTGAAACGCTTACCCCCACCACCAGCTGAGGAGTTAGTATGGTCCCGAACCGGCCTATTATACTACTGTTCACGCATCGATAATCGCCGTCGGGCGTGCTGTTGTTTTGAAATCGCCACAAGAAATGGCCCTTTTCAGGGCCAACAATTCATTTTAAAAATGAGTTCGTTACGATTTTGGAAATGTTTTGACAAATCGCGGGTACCTACCTATAAGCAGAATATGTATTATATTACTAATAATATAATATTTAGTATTATTTCCCTTACAATTCAGTGTAAGTATATTTTCACAAAAATCAGTTTAAAAAAAAAAGAAAATTAAATCAAAACACGCATAAAAATTACTTTTTTTTTTAAATTAAGTTCTTTGAAAATTGGGAAAATGGACAAAATGTGCCGATGAAATTAAATACCGTAATTTTTTACCATCTTAGGTGCAACTTGACATACAAAATTAAAGTAATCTATGGAATTTTACAAGCTTTCATATTAATATTATATCTCTATTCTCTTTGGTAATTAAATTGAAGAGCCGTATAAAAATTAGAAAGACCAAACAGTAACTCTACTTTCTTTATTCCAATAAGCAAAAATAAATCTTTGCGAATTAAAGAAACAACATTCTACTATAGATAGTCTCTTGTTAGAAAAAGATTTAACTAGTTAAATTAAAATTTGGGCTGTAAACAAAAAAAAAAAAAACAAAAAAAAAAAACCGCACGGACGTCTTTTAAAAGAAGACAAATCCGGACGGATGGCAACCCTATAGGTATAGAACTGATCTTTTCTGGTACGGGGCGGCTTGCGGTTATCATAAGGAAGTTGTATTCCGAATTAAAAAAATTCGGAAAAAATAAAATCTTATTCATATTAAACTGAGTAACTATACCTAATCATAGCCTCCTTTCGTCTAATATATCGTTCAGAACGATCCTCCCCCTCCAATTAGTGTTTTTTTACTTTTATTATTTTGTTGTTGAGATTAATCTGTTTTCATTGTAAGTAATTACAGAAAAAGTTTAAATTTCGCTCTTCACGTATTTCGAACGTATTCAGATAAGAAAGTTGGTGGCTCTGAAAAGAGCCGGTTTTTTTCCCGTTTCTGCTGCGTGCGTGCCACAGTGGTGTTTTCGTTTGTTTGTTTGTTTTTTTTTTTTTTAACAACAATGCAACAGAGTTGTGCTGTCAGAATATCGTCTTAGGCGCGTTCACCTCGAATACGACGTGCCAATTGAATGTCTTTCGGCATGATAGTGACGCGTTTCGCGTGAATAGCGCACAGGTTCGTGTCTTCGAACAGACCGACGAGATAGGCTTCGCTGGCTTCCTGTAGTGCCATTACGGCTGAACTTTGGAAACGCAGATCGGTCTTGAAGTCCTGGGCGATTTCACGAACCAAGCGCTGGAACGGCAGTTTGCGGATTAACAATTCGGTACTTTTTTGATAACGACGGATTTCGCGAAGAGCCACCGTACCCGGACGATAACGGTGAGGCTTCTTCACGCCACCAGTTGCCGGTGCACTTTTGCGCGCAGCTTTTGTGGCGAGCTGTTTGCGCGGAGCTTTGCCACCTGTCGATTTACGGGCAGTCTGCTTGGTACGAGCCATTTCGTTTTCAAATAAGATAAGTATAAAAAATTTCAATACAGGACGAGAACGATAGTCGAACAGCAAAATGCAAATTGCAAATGATTTTCAAATGTACACTTACGAACTATTTATAAACTGGCCATACGGCGTTTCGTGCGAAACGTGCAGTCATTGGTCGAGCTGAAGTCTGACGGTCCGCCCATAAGACTCTGTGGATGTGCTCGTCGCTCACGTTATAAATACGACCGAAATAAGGATATTCAACAACAGATCAACAACAAGAACAGAAAAACAAGCTGTTCGAGAAAAATCAGAAACGAGACACGACACGGAGAATTCGTCTCTGACATCACTATACGGACAACACTGAAATTCTAACAACCAGTCTTTTAAGACTACAACCGTCTATTACCAGTCTTTTTCAAGACTACCGGTGACCACTGGTCTTTTAAGACTAGTAGGCACCCTTACAAGTCTTTTTAAAGACTACCCACTTTTCATTGCAGACTTGACGACGGACCATGGATTCCGACGTCGAATCCACGACATCTTCACCCAGCGACACCATCGAAACATATCAGTGCATCATCGCGGAATTGGAGAACGACCAAAACCGCAGCCCGGAAGACCAAGCTTCATTGGATAGACTACGAACCTTCGTACAACAAAAAGCAATTAATATGGATATAGAAGAATCGAGCTGCAAGCGCAAGCGTACAGCAGACAGCGAAGTATCGGACCAGCCAACGGACGAGGATAGCGAAGCTGATGGATTCACCACAGTAAAGAAACGAGTCAAGACCTCACCCATCTTTGTCTACGGACAAGAACCGTTCAGCCTCACGAACAGACTGAACAAAGCGAAGCTCGCCTTCACGGCAACCAACAAGGGCCACGCCCTCAAATTTAAATTCGAGACGCCCGAACACTACCGAGAGGCCATACGAATTCTGGATGGAATTAATGCAGAATACCACTCCTTTCTTCTTAAGGAGGAGAAAGATGTGAAACTCGTCATCCGCGGACTCCCACAAAACACAAGCTGCGACTCTCTGAAAGAAGCGATCGAAAGCAAGGGCTTCAAAATCAAGCATCTGACGCAACTGAGGCTGAGTGGTAAACCAGCACCGTTATTCTTGGTCTATTTTGATCCAAATGGCATGAGTAACGACTTCAATAACTTAACGCAAATCAACGGCATTTGCGTTACCGTCGAACCTTTTCGAGGCAGAAAAGGTCCCCCGCAGTGCTACCGCTGCCAGCGCTTCGGTCACTCTTCAACAGTGTGCAGATCTCTTCCGCGTTGTGTGATCTGTGGAGAAAACCACGACGCTAAACAATGTCCAAAGGACAAGAGCACGTCCGCAGTATGCTGCAACTGCCGCGGCGAGCACCCGGCGAACTATCGAGGATGCGAGTATTACAAGAGCCTGGCATCAAGATTGGCCAAATTGCAAGCTCATGCGCCAGCCGTCAGCAAAGTTCCGCCGCAGCAGACGGAACCCAAATCTACATCCCCGCCACCACCGGAAACCAAGAAAGCGAAAACCTCGCTTACATATGCGGATGTCCTTGCGGTCAAAAAACCTACTGCCCAAACATCAAAAAAAGTAGACAAGCCACTACCACAACGTCCACCCAAGAAAACCAGGACCAAAACTCCAACCGCCACCGAAACGCTGCCTGCTGAAGTCAAACAACAGCCGGCACTACCAACAACTTCGACGTCATCGAAAAATAACCAACCGCTCACTCAACAACGCCCATCACGAAAACCGGAAGTAACCATACCAGTCCGTATCGAACAACAACCGCACCACACCAAAACTCAAGAAGCAAACTGGGTCGACCTCATCCTGAATTCACCAAAAGAAACGCTCTCAGCCTTAAAATGCTGGGCAACAAACTTTCTTCAGAAGCTCGACGATACAAAAGACGACTCCTTCAAGCGACTACTGGTCATCGCCGAAGCCATCACCTCCTGCCCAATAGAAATCAACTATGGCTTATAAGCCCATAAAAATATGTTTCTGGAATGCCAACGGTGTTAAGCAGCAGAAGGCAGAACTACAAAGCTTCGCAGAACAACACAAAATTGACATCATACTAATAAACGAAACTCACCTAAAACCACCTGACAGGTTCACACTGCCAAACTACAAGACATACAGGAACGACCGCAACAATGGACAAGGATGGGGTGGAACAGCCATACTCGTCAAAAACAACATCACACATTATGACACAACAACACCAGAACTTAACACAGTCGAAGCCACCACTATCGTAGCCATCATAGACAACCAAGAAGTGTGCATCGCGTCCATTTACAACAGCCCCTAAAAAACCATCGACACATCAGACATTGACAAACTTCTAGACATCAAAGGATCTGCAATTCTCGCAGGAGATCTGAACGCCAAACACAAAAACTGGAATTCGGCAGTAAACAACACCAGAGGAAACAAACTAAATCGTCACAGCATCAACAGAGGCTATACCGTGGTAGCCCCTTCGGAACCAACGCACTTTAACGGCAACGCTAGCGACGTACTGGACGTCGCACTCATAAAGGATCTACACGCGAATCCAGAACTACACTCACTCGCAGAACTTGACTCCGACCACAACCCAGTACTACTCACACTACACAGCCTCCGCAGCCCAAACTCTGGAAAAACTCAAGGACGACTCATCAAAAAGACGGACTGGGAATCATACACGGCGGACATGGAAGAAGAAATCAAACTCACGAGGCATATCAAAACATGTCAAGAACTCGAACACACAATCGAAACACTTACCAAACACATCAAACAATGTTACACGCGACATACCACCACACGGCCAAACACAACACACTATCAACGCATCCCCAAAGAAATTCTAGACAAAATACACTCAAAAAACCGCATCAAGAAAATTTGGCAGAAATACAGACAACCAAGAGTCAAGACACTACTCAACAAGTTGACGAAGAATATTAAAGCTGATCTGGAGAAACACCGCGACGAAAGTTGGAGAAATACCACCATTGAACTAGCCACGAATGATAAGTCACTGTATCAGTGTGCAAGGAAACTGTGCAATTACACAAAAACTACAAACACAACGGTTCTCAAAGTCAACAATCAAGCCATCACGGACCCACCCGGACAAGCCGAAGCCTTCGCTGACTCGCTACAGTCACAATTTGAACCAAACCCCGCGACAAATCTCGTCATCAACACATACATAGAACAACAGGTGGATGCGTACCTAGAAACACACACAACCTCACTCCCAATAATAGTTACACCAAAGGAAGTAAACACTGAAATCAGCCGACTCAGAAGAAACAAAGCGCCAGGTGATGACGGCGTCACACATGTGATGCTAAAACACCTTGGCAGGAAAGCTATTGTAACCCTGACAAGCATCTTCAACGCTATATACAGAATGCACCACTTCCCTCGCTGTTGGAAACTGGCCAAAGTCATACTGCTCCCGAAGCCAAAAAAGGATCACACGGACCCGACAAACTACAGACCAATCAGCCTACTTTCAACAATTAGCAAACTATTTGAGAGAACTCTGCTCCAACGCCTACACAAACACCTGGAACAAAACAACACCATCATTCCTGAACAATTCGGTTTCAGGAGTGAACACAGCACAACACAACAACTACTACGCTTAAACGAACACATCACCAGGGGCTTCAACAGGAGACACCACACAGGGGCGATTTTTCTAGACATTGAGAAAGCGTTTGACAAAGTATGGCACACAGGTCTGCTTTACAAGCTCATCTATGAGAAAGTACCAACCAGGCTAATCAAAGTCATAGCATCATACTTACAGAATAGGAAATTCTACGCTACCACAAAAGATACCCCCTCCACACATCGACCAATCATCGCGGGAGTACCACAGGGAAGTGTTGTTGGACCAACACTTTTCAACATCTACATAAACGACATACCGACCAACCAAGACACAGCCCTATACGCGGACGATACGGCAATCTTCGCTCAAGCAAGAAGCATCAACACCATCAAACGCAGATTGGATAAAGGCCTACAGGACCTGGAAAACTACTATGCAACATGGCGAATAAAAGTCAACGCTCGAAAATCCGTCGGTATCATCTTTACCAAAAGACTGAAAATAGAATATCCAGCATTAAGCTTCGAAGGAACCGCAATCACGTGGGAAAATGAAGTCAAGTATCTCGGCATCACCATGGACAAGAGACTCAACTACAAGAAACACACGCAAAACCAACTGAACAAAGCAACCGGACAAAAGACACTACTGTACCCACTACTCAACCGCAACTCGAGACTGTCAATCGCCAACAAAAAACTCATATACACAACATACCTGAGGCCAATACTCACGTACGGGAGTACGGCGTGGGCCTTCAATAAAACAAACAGAAAAAGACTACAGATTTTCCAAAACCGCACGCTACGACTTATCACAAACTCAGGAAGATTTGTCAGAAACAGCACACTTCATCGAGACTTAAAAATTCCCACCATCAAAGAATTCATGACACACGAAGCAACCAACATATACACCCGAGCACAAAACTCGCGACACACACTTCTACGGAACCTTGGAAACTACACCACCGATCACAAACACACACACAAGCGACCGAGGCACTTATTCGAGGACGACTAATGCCTAGAGTAACAACCACACGCGAAACGGGCGAGGACGCCAAAACCAAAGACCAACTGGGGTAACCTGGCTGCCCCATCTGGCTGACTCTAAAATATGCATACCCACGGGCACACCACCGCCGGTAAACATCTCGAGCAAACCACAAGAGCTGCTCCCTAATCAACGGTAGGACTAAGGTCTCACGACCAGTTCCTCAATTCACCATTGGGCACATGGGCCCAAGCGAAATTAAAGAGTCAGTTCAGTTCAGTATTCAACAACAGTCGCCCGCTAAAGTTCGATCGGCAAAGGTCGTGCATTGTTGACTACTGCTAATATTATTTCAAATTGATCAAAGATGACAGGTCGCGGTAAAGGAGGTAAAGGTTTGGGAAAAGGTGGCGCCAAACGTCATCGTAAAGTGCTTCGCGATAACATCCAGGGCATCACGAAACCAGCTATCCGTCGTCTGGCTCGTCGCGGTGGCGTCAAACGTATATCCGGTCTCATCTACGAGGAAACTCGAGGCGTTCTGAAAGTCTTTTTGGAAAACGTTATCCGTGACGCCGTCACCTACACCGAACACGCCAAGAGAAAAACGGTCACTGCAATGGACGTTGTATACGCATTGAAACGTCAAGGTCGCACCCTTTACGGTTTTGGCGGTTAAATTCGCGAACCACAATGTCGTCGTCGTCACTCCAATTACCGTGAAATTTAAATTTAAACGAACACGTTCACGCCTCGTTTAAAACACACACACACACACAATAATACATACATTGACTAACAACCGGCTCTTTTCAGAGCCACCAATTTCTTATCAAATAAATTCGTGACAATGTTATGAGCTTAAAGAAAATTACACACCTATAGGTACTACGTCGTATACAGAGGGGTGAGTCAGACCACCCGTACCGTTCGTTTTTTTCGAAAACGGTTAGTCGTAGAGAATTGTGTCAAAAATCTGTATTATAAAAACCCTAATGAAGAATCGAATGGTGATATTTTTTTTCCCCGGAAAGGTCGGCTTCCCTATTAGTTTGCTCCAGAATGTTCAGAACTCCGGAATATTAAATGGCACGATAGGTCGAAAGTGGTATTGTTGAAAAGATCTTTAAAAAATAAGCAAGTTTTGTAGGACATTTTTTTTTTTTTGTTACTGCCACCCCTGTTAAGTAATATTCGTTTGAAATTATTAAATTAACATGTCATAATGACGAACTTAATTTTAAAAGTCGGCATTTAAGATCTAGTTACCTAATTAAACAATGCCATAATTAAATAACATATTGTTATTTTAATAATTTCAAACGAATATTACGTAACAGGGGTGTCAGTAATAAAAAAAAAAATGTCCTACAAACCTTGCTTATATTTTAAAGATCTTTTCAACAATACCACTTTCGACCTATCGTGCCATTTAATATTCCGGAGTTCTGAACATTCTGGAGCAAACTAATAGGGAAGCCGACCTTTCCGGGGAAAAAAAATATCATTATCACCATTCGATTCTTCATTAGGGTTTTTATAATACAGATTTTTAACACAACTCTCTACGACTAACCGTTTTCGAAAAAAACGAACGGTACGGATGGTCTGACTCACCTGTACATATATTATAAGATAATAATATGTTTATGTATATATTATTATTTTTTATTGACTTTTCAATTAGTGATAAATGAATTATCTATATTAATTATCGAACTGTAACTGAACGTTGTTATAAAACGACATAAAAATAATAAAAATAGCTTATATAACACGTCAATATTGTAGATATGTAGAGGTACCTATATATGCATAAAGAAACGATTCTAGTCTCTCTCATTATGATTAGTGATGCCACGAATAGTGATTTTGCCGAATACCGAATATTCGGCCATGTTCTCGGCCGAAGCGCCGAATATTCGGCGGCCGAATGTTCGGCAAATTATGTGTACATTTTGAGGGTGACAGGTTACGACTTGTCCCATTACGGCGCTTGCGGTAACAACGCCGCGGGCGTATTTGTTTCATTTGCGCAACTAGACCGTGTCACGACAAGCATTATTTGTTCAATGTTACATCAAATTGTGTTATTAATATTTAATAGTCCTTATTACTAAAAAATATCACTGTTTGTTCACCAAAAGCTTTACAAAATAATACTATTTAAGAAAAAAATCGCATATTTTTGAGTAATATGTGCGTTTTTCCCCATGATTTGATATTCGGTATTCGGCCGAATAGTACGCAACATTCGGCCGAATACCGAATATTAAAAAAAGTTGCCGAATAGGCCGAATACCGAATAGTAGCCGAATATTCGTGGCATCTCTAATTATGATTACCTATAATTTTATTTATTTTCTAATCTACTGATATTATAATAAAAAATCGTGAAAATGTTACGTAAGTAATACGTATATGTACAAAATTTCATGTTTCCAATATATTATATAATAATTGATAATATTATAATAGGTTCCAAATTTATGAACGACCAACATACACTGAGGGGAAGAATAAATAAAAAAAACGTTATTGTGTAAACTATATTATCAACTTATAAGAGAAGGGGAATCTATTGGCAATTCTACAATGTTTTTCTAACGAATTCAAAAAAAATGGCGATTTTTATTATTACTAAATATAATCTGTCGGCTCGTAAGTAAAACGAATATATCTATAAAAATTTTGGTGGTCCTTAAAAGGACCGGTTTTTAATAATTGTAATCGAGATGTCGTCGCCTCGCACTTGATGTGTATGAGTGATGAACTTAAGCTTTCTTTTCAGTTTTCTTTGGCAACAATACGGCCTGAATGTTCGGCAATACGCCGCCTTGGGCGATGGTGACGCCGGAAAGCAATTTGTTCAGTTCCTCGTCGTTTCTGATTGCCAGCTGCAAATGACGCGGAATGATACGCGTCTTTTTATTGTCGCGAGCCGCGTTTCCGGCCAATTCGAGAACTTCGGCGGCGAGATATTCCATCACGGCGGCCAAATACACAGGAGCTCCGGCACCGACGCGCTCGGCATAATTTCCTTTGCGCAGAAGACGATGAATACGTCCGACCGGGAACTGTAGTCCGGCTCTACTTGATCGAGACTTTGCCTTTCCCTTCACCTTGCCGCCTTTACCACGTCCTGACATGTTTTATAGGTTATTTGTTTCTTTACAAAATAATAAGAAAAATCTATGTCGACACTGCAAAGTGTACAACGCGCGTACTGAGAAGTCAAACAACAAATGATGTCCATCGCCAGCCGCTTCAGTATTTATATAGCATCGGTAGTCCGACTCACCGACCAATCACAGTACTCGCAGCTACCGCTTGAGGATCTGCACAGGATATATATAGTAAGCCGTCAGTGTGCATTCGATACATTTGTGTTTTGACACTCGAGCCGTTAGCGCCGTTTCTATTTCAATAGTACAAAGTTATTAAATATATTTCGTCAATAAAAATGCCGCCTAAAACCAGTGGCAAAGCCGCTAAAAAAGCTGGCAAAGCGCAAAAGAACATCTCAAAAAGTGACAAGAAGAAGAAGCGCAAGAGGAAGGAAAGCTACGCCATTTACATTTACAAAGTTTTGAAACAAGTTCATCCCGACACCGGTATTTCCAGCAAAGCCATGAGCATCATGAACAGTTTCGTGAACGATATTTTCGAACGTATTGCCGCCGAAGCATCGCGATTGGCGCATTACAATAAACGTTCAACAATCACCAGCCGGGAAATTCAAACTGCAGTTCGTCTGCTTCTACCGGGTGAACTTGCCAAGCACGCCGTCAGTGAAGGCACAAAAGCCGTCACCAAATACACCAGTTCAAAATAGATATTATATAATCAAATTAACAATCTATCGTCGCCTTTTATCATCGACGCCACGCGACTTCATGTTAATTGTGTTGAAAAAAAAAAAAAACCGGTTCTTTTCAGAACCACCAAATATTTTCACAAATAAATTCATCGACGTTATGGCTTTTATATTACCTATTTATTATGTTTTCATTACTATAGGATTTATTACACGCTGATTTCTGCGTCCACTTTGAATATGTTATAATATTACTTATTTTAGTAGTCCGGTCGTACCGAAATAGATAAAAAAATAAATAAATATAAAAACAATAGCGACCTGGCACACAAAAATTTATAATTAAATATTTTATCAATATAATTTCAAGACAATTTATCGATGCAGTCCCAATTTCGGAAAAGTTTTATTTTCTTTTTCATTTATGCTAAGTTCCCGATTAGCCGATATTGTTTATGTGCACGAATATTATAGAAAAATGAAAAAAAAAAAATAACACTAGTATAGGTACCCTATACCTACTGCTTAAAACATGCTGGTAAATTATTATTTATTTATCTATTTATTATTTTGTGTCGTACAAAACCGTGACTCTAGATGTGTGTTTAATTTCAGTACGTAGTAATCGGCAACGGCCATACCATGTTGAAAACACCGGTTCTCGTCCGATCACCGAAGTTAAGCAACATCGGGCGCGGTCAGTACTTGGATGGGTGACCGCTTGGGAACACCGCGTGCCGTTGTCATTTTTGTTTTTTTTTTTATGATAAATTGATTTTTTTTTTTTATAAATTTATTAGATATCGTGCGCCAATATTGTTGAACTTTTCCGTCATAATAGTTAAAAAAAAAAAAAAAAAGACTGTATACTGACCGACTTTCCATTATAATATATGATTGAAAATTGAATAATAATATGTAGGTACTAGCGGCCCTGTACGTGCTTCGCTACGTATAAAGTAAAAATAATAAAACAATTTAATTGGAACATCTATCTATCTATCTATTTTATTAATTGCTAGCTATTTTAAAATATACATGGGCGTATATGTGTGTATGTCGAGCACTCCGGCTGCGCCGTCGTGCTCGAAAAAGAATAGCGTAAAGTATTCGTGGATAACTGGTCTTTAAAACACTTGCTCTATTTCGAGCGCTCCGGCCGTCGTGCCAAGCACTACGGCATATGGTTGTTAAGTTCGTTGCGCCATCTATTGAATATTCACTCAATCCAGTCAACAGATATCGCCATCTTATATGGTTGTTAAGTTCGTTGCGCCATCTATTGAATATTCACTCAATCCAGTCAACAGGTATGGCCATCTTATATGGTTGTATTATGACTGTCAAGGAATAGACAAATAATTTGCAATAAAATAATATTGCGACTATAAATTGAAATGTAAGCTATCCTATCTTTCAAGTTGGGTCGAATTGCACACGGTGTGCAAATCAAATTTAAAATCGGTTCAGTAGTTTAGGAGTTCATCGCGGACAAACATGTGACACGTAATTTTTATATATAAAGATTTGATAAACATCATGATCATTGATCACTAAATAATACTTATATAATATACCTATAATGTATAGATAGACGGACGAAATCATAAATATAACGTTGTTGTTGTCGTCCCCATTTAAAGAGAATAAAAATGACCTATGCCTTCGTATCTACGTTGCACCCACGCGCATGCTTTTTTTTTCAAAAAACAATGTAAAATAATACTGTAGTGATTCAAATTTTTGATTAACGTCTGAACCAGCGTTGCCAGACGTCCCGATTTTGGCGGGACGTCCCGATTTTTAAATCAAAATTAAATGTCCCGCGCGGGACAGGCTCAGTCCCGCTTTTCGGGGATAACTTTAAAAGAAGTTAAATCTTCACAGAAATATCATGAATAAGTAATTCTGATAAATAATTATTCTCTTATTGTAAGTTGCAATTTGTAACACCCACTCCACAGACTATTGTTTGAAACGCCATATTTTTCTAATGAATAAAACTTTTTTGATTTTGATTTCTGTTTTTTTTTTTTTTTTTTTTTTTTTTTTTTATTCTGAAGACGAATAAGACTCAACTATTTAACGATAGGGTAAATCTGATTTAAAATATTAGATATATTTTTATTAAAATACATTTTCTATGGCTATTTTTGCTATGTATTGTCACGTAAACGTAATTTTAATTCAAATAAAAAGATAAATATGTAGGTATTCAAAAACTTCTGATTATATACGTTTTTTTACTATGTCCCGCTTTCGACGAAAGAATCCCGCTGTTTTCACTCAAAGAGTTCCAAAATCCCGACTTGGCAAAAAAAAAAAGTGGCAACGCTGGTCTGAACAGAACACTTCGAATAAATAAAATTGTCGACCAATGTTGATTTCTATTCTCGGACCCAGTACAATAAGTTTCCAATGCACAGGGATCATAAAAAAAGACACTTTCAATAGAGAAAACGTATAACATTTCTGTAATAATTTATTTTGGTACATAATTTGAATTTGGGCTGCAATAAATTCGATTTAAAACTAATAGTATAAGAGTCTACAATATATTATTATACCTATACATATACAATTATACATATGCATATTATTATATTGAGTTTTATGTGAAAAACAGACTAATTAATAATAATTATGATGACGTCTTCAGGTGTTAATATATTAAAGCATTATTAATTATATTATAAAAAAATATATTATGCATTTGTTATTTAAAGGCAATATTTTTTTGTGTTTTTTCAATATCATTCATTTGATTATTATTATTTTTCAATATAGGTTGATACATATTTTTTGTATGGACTCAAAAGAAAAATTAAATTTAAAATAAAAGCAATTATAATCGCCGACGTAAGTCCATTAAAAGAAAATAAAGAATAAAAAAACATTCGGTCCTGAAAATACGCGCGTAATGTTGATATGTTAAACAAATTAAGTGCGTATAGAGGATCGGCATATTTGTTCGAAATATATATGTATTGAATTTTTCTCATTGCTGTTTGTGTTTGTCCTTTTCAATTCAATTATAATTGTTCGCTATTGCTAAATTGCATTTTTTTTAAAATGAATTAGTGTCGATCGTCGCATGAAAATGCTTCGGGAGTCTGGACGTCGAACGGCGCGTGTGCCGGTGTCGAACGGATGAATGTTTTTTTTCATCTATTAATTCGACACGGCGAGCAGAGCCGAGTGTACATTCGTTGACTACGATGTTTAGTGATATTGGCGTTGGTTATTTTCGATCAATATACATTAAGGTGCGTCGGTGAAAATTGTCAAAATTCGATGTAAACTGTGCCGACATTACACTATAGAGAAAGAGGGGCTCTTTCGGCGGCATTAAATCGCACAGAAAATTAACGAAACGTTTTAGACTTGTGCACGCATTTAAGAAATATTCGTCGAGACTGTTGTCGACGCTCGGATCGACGCCGTATCGATTGTACGTCGTCATAGAGTCGATTCGCTTAGCGCGAACGTCGACATCAAACACAACGTGACAATCTCTTCTCAACGCTATGCGTTCTCTGCACGGTCGTACCTCTTGCACGACTACCGGCGACTGTACATGTGCGCTCATTCATTTGACACTCACAGTTCACCGCATACGCTGAGTACTCAAAATAAAAAGCTATTTCATTATATACACTATATCGATTGTTGTTGTATTTAATCAATTATATTTAATTGGTTAATAAAATATTTTCCGATAATATAAAATACTCGACATATTTTATTTTCGATATGACTGACACGGCTACAGCACCGGCATCCGGCGCCGTTGAAAAGACCACTCCCGTCAAGAAGAGTGCGGCAAAAAAAACAGGAGCAGCGCGAAACAAACCGACTCACCCACCGACATCGGAGATGGTCAACAATGCCATTAAGAATTTGAAAGAACGCGGCGGTTCTTCATTGCAAGCCATCAAGAAATACACAGCTGCCAATTACAAAGTCGACTCGGAGAAACTTGCACCGTTCATAAAGAAATATCTCAAAGCCGCCGTCACGAACGGATCTTTAGTGCAGACAAAAGGCAAAGGTGCTTCCGGTTCGTTCAAATTGGCAGCGGCAAGCAAACAGGGCTCGTCCGATTCGACGGCTGCGCCGAAGAAGACTAAACGTGCGGCGAAAGAAAAGAAAGCCGTCACCACCAAAGCGACCGGTGCTGCTGCTGCCAAAAAAGCAGCGGCCGCGAAGAAACAGTCGACTGTAAAAAGTGCGAAAAAATCTGCAGCATCGACTAAAAAATCGACTGCCGCCACGCCGAAATCTAAACCGTCGACGCCGTCCAAGGACAAGAAAGCAACCAAAGGACCGACCAAGAAGCCCAAAGCACCGAAACCTAAAAAGGCTTCTGCGAAAGTTGCCAAATCTCCTAAGAAGACAGCGGCAAAAAAGAAGTGAATCGTTCGCTGTTTTTTATCATCATCAATTCTCTTATTACAGCGTTCACGCATCGATAATCGCCGTCGGGCGTGCTGCTGTTTTGAAATCGCCACAAGAAATGGCCCTTTTCAGGGCCAACAATTCATTTTAAAAATGAGTTCGTTACGACTTTGGAAATGTTTTGACAAATCGCGGATACCTACCTATAAGCAGAATATGTATTATATTACTAATAATATAATATTTAGTATTATTTCCCTTACAATTCAGTGTAAGTATATTTTCACAAAAATCAGTTTAAAAAAAAAAGAAAATTAAATCAAAACACGCATAAAAATTACTTTTTTTTTTTAAATTAAGTTCTTTGAAAATTGGGAAAATGGACAAAATGTGCCGATGAAATTAAATACCGTAATTTTTTACCATCTTAGGTGCAACTTGACATACAAAATTAAAGTAATCTATGGAATTTTACAAGCTTTCATATTAATATTATATCTCTATTCTCTTTGGTAATTAAATTGAAGAGCCGTATAAAAATTAGAAAGACCAAACAGTAACTCTACTTTCTTTATTCCAATAAGCAAAAATAAATCTTTGCGAATTAAAGAAACAACATTCTACTATAGATAGTCTCTTGTTAGAAAAAGATTTAACTAGTTAAATTAAAATTTGGGCTGTAAACAAAAAAAAAAAAAACAAAAAAAAAAAAAAACCGCACGGACGTCTTTTAAAAGAAGACAAATCCGGACGGATGGCAACCCTATAGGTATAGAACTGATCTTTTCTGGTACGGGGCGGCTTGCGGTTATCATAAGGAAGTTGTATTCCGAATTAAAAAAATTCGGAAAAAATAAAATCTTATTCATATTAAACTGAGTAACTATACCTAATCATAGCCTCCTTTCGTCTAATATATCGTTCAGAACGATCCTCCCCCTCCAATTAGTGTTTTTTTACTTTTATTATTTTGTTGTTGAGATTAATCTGTTTTCATTGTAAGTAATTACAGAAAAAGTTTAAATTTCGCTCTTCACGTATTTCGAACGTATTCAGATAAGAAAGTTGGTGGCTCTGAAAAGAGCCGGTTTTTTTCCCGTTTCTGCTGCGTGCGTGCCACAGTGGTGTTTTCGTTTGTTTGTTTGTTTTTTTTTTTTTTAACAACAATGCAACAGAGTTGTGCTGTCAGAATATCGTCTTAGGCGCGTTCACCTCGAATACGACGTGCCAATTGAATGTCTTTCGGCATGATAGTGACGCGTTTCGCGTGAATAGCGCACAGGTTCGTGTCTTCGAACAGACCGACGAGATAGGCTTCGCTGGCTTCCTGTAGTGCCATTACGGCTGAACTTTGGAAACGCAGATCGGTCTTGAAGTCCTGGGCGATTTCACGAACCAAGCGCTGGAACGGCAGTTTGCGGATTAACAATTCGGTACTTTTTTGATAACGACGGATTTCGCGAAGAGCCACCGTACCCGGACGATAACGGTGAGGCTTCTTCACGCCACCAGTTGCCGGTGCACTTTTGCGCGCAGCTTTTGTGGCGAGCTGTTTGCGCGGAGCTTTGCCACCTGTCGATTTACGGGCAGTCTGCTTGGTACGAGCCATTTCGTTTTCAAATAAGATAAGTATAAAAAATTTCAATACAGGACGAGAACGATAGTCGAACAGCAAAATGCAAATTGCAAATGATTTTCAAATGTACACTTACGAACTATTTATAAACTGGCCATACGGCGTTTCGTGCGAAACGTGCAGTCATTGGTCGAGCTGAAGTCTGACGGTCCGCCCATAAGACTCTGTGGATGTGCTCGTCGCTCACGTTATAAATACGACCGAAATAAGGATATTCAACAACTAAACGAACAGACATTTGAACATCATCAATCGAGATTCGTCTCTGACATCACTGTACGGATAACACTGAATTTCTAACAACCAGTCTTTGAAGACTACAACCGTCTATTACCAGTCTTTTTCAAGACTACCGGTGACCACTGGTCTTTTAAGACTAGTAGGCACCCTTACAAGTCTTTTTAAAGACTACCCACTTTTTATTGCAGACTTGTCGACGGACCATGGATTCCGACGTCGAATCCACGACATCTTCACCCAGCGACACCATCGAAACATATCAGTGCATCATCACGGAATTGGAGAACGATCAAAACCGCAGCCCGGAAGACCAAGCTACATTGGATAGACTACGAACCTTCGTACAACAAAATGCAATTAATATGGATATAGAAGAATCGAGCTGCAAGCGCAAGCGTACAGCAGACAGCGAAGTATCGGACCAGCCAACGGACGAGGATAGCGAAGCTGATGGATTCACCACAGTAAAGAAACGAGTCAAGACCTCACCCATCTTTGTCTACGGACAAGAACCGTTCAGCCTCACGAACAGACTGAACAAAGCGAAGCTCGCCTTCACGGCAACCAACAAGGGCAACGCCCTCAAATTTAAATTCGAGACGCCCGAACACTACCGAGAGGCCATACGAATTCTGGATGGAATTAATGCAGAATACCACTCCTTTCTTCTTAAGGAGGAGAAAGATGTGAAACTCGTCATCCGCGGACTCCCACAAAACACAAGCTGCGACTCTCTGAAAGAAGCGATCGAACGCAAGGGCTTCAAAATCAAGCATCTGACGCAACTGAGGCTGAGTGGTAAACCAGCACCGTTATTCCTTGTCTATTTTGATCCAAATGGCATGAGTAACGACTTCAATAACTTAACGCAAATCAACGGCATTTGCGTTACCGTCGAACCTTTTCGAGGCAGAAAAGGTCCCCCGCAGTGCTACCGCTGCCAGCGCTTCGGTCACTCTTCAACAGTGTGCAGATCTCTTCCGCGTTGTGTGATCTGTGGAGAAAACCACGACGCTAAACAATGCCCAAAGGACAAGAGCACGTCCGCAGTATGCTGCAACTGCCGCGGCGAGCACCCGGCGAACTATCGAGGATGCGAGTATTACAAGAGCCTGGCATCAAGATCGGCCAAATTGCAAGCTCATGCGCCAGCCGTCAGCAAAGTTCCGCCGCAGCAGACGGAACCCAAATCTACACCACCGGAAACCAAGAAAGCGAAAACCTCGCTCACATATGCGGATGTCCTTGCGGCCAAAAAACCTACTGCCCAAACATCAAAAAAAGTAGACAAGCCACTACCACAACGTCCACCCAAGAAAACCAGGACCAAAACTCCAACCGCCACCGAAACGCTGCCTGCTGAAGTCAAACAACAGCCGGCACTACCAACAACTTCGACGTCATCGAAAAATAACCAACCGCTCACTCAACAACGCCCATCACGAAAACCGGAAGTAACCATACCAGTCCGTATCGAACAACAACCGCACCACACCAAAACTCAAGAAGCAAACTGGGTCGACCTCATCCTGAATTCACCAAAAGAAACGCTCTCAGCCTTAAAATGCTGGGCAACAAACTTTCTCCAGAAGCTCGACGATACAAAAGACGACTCCTTCAAGCGACTACTGGTCATCGCCGAAGCCATCACCTCCTGCCCAATAGAAATCAACTATGGCTTATAAGCCCATAAAAATATGTTTCTGGAATGCCAACGGTGTTAAGCAGCAGAAGGCAGAACTACAAAGCTTCGCAGAACAACACAAAATTGACATCATACTAATAAACGAAACTCACCTAAAACCACCTGACAGGTTCACACTGCCAAACTACAAGACATACAGGAACGACCGCAACAATGGACAAGGATGGGGTGGAACAGCCATACTCGTCAAAAACAACATCACACATTATGACACAACAACACCAGAACTTAACACAGTCGAAGCCACCACTATCGTAGCCATCTTAGACAACCAAGAAGTGTGCATCGCGTCCATTTACAACAGCCCCTCAAAAACCATCGACACATCAGACATTGACAAACTTCTAGACATCAAAGGATCTGCAATTCTCGCAGGAGATCTGAACGCCAAACACAAAAACTGGAATTCGGCAGTAAACAACACCAGAGGGAACAAACTAAATCGTCACAGTACCAACAGAGGCTACACCGTGGTAGCCCCTTCGGAACCAACGCACTTTAACGGCAACGCTAGCGACGTACTGGACGTCGCACTCATAAAGGATCTACACGCGAATCCAGAACTACACTCACTCGCAGAACTTGACTCCGACCACAACCCAGTACTACTCACACTACACAGCCTCCGCATCCCAAACTCTGGAAAAACTCAAGGACGGCTCATCAAAAAGACGGACTGGGAATCATACACGGCGGACATGGAAGAAGAAATCAAACTCACGAGGCATATCAAAACATGTCAAGAACTCGAACACACAATCGAAACACTTACCAAACACATCAAACAATGTTACACGCGACATACCACCACACGGCCAAACACAACACACTATCAACGCATCCCCAAAGAAATTCTAGACAAAATACACTCAAAAAACCGCATCAAGAAAATTTGGCAGAAATACAGACAACCAAGAGTCAAGACACTACTCAACAAGTTGACGAAGAATATTAAAGCTGATCTGGAGAAACACCGCGACGAAAGTTGGAGAAATACCACCATTGAACTAGCCACGAATGATAAGTCACTGTATCAGTGTGCAAGGAAACTGTGCAATTACACAAAAACTACAAACACAACGGTTCTCAAAGTCAACAATCAAGCCATCACGGACCCACCCGGACAAGCCGAAGCCTTCGCTGACTCGCTACAGTCACAATTTGAACCAAACCCCGCGACAAATCTCGTCATGAACACATACATAGAACAACAGGTGGATGCGTACCTAGAAACACACACAACCTCACTCCCAATAATAGTTACACCAAAGGAAATAAACACTGAAATCAGCCGACTCAGAAGAAACAAAGCGCCAGGTGATGACGGCGTCACACATGTGATGCTGAAACACCTTGGCAGGAAAGCTATTGTAACCCTGACAAGCATCTTCAACGCTATATACAGAATGCACCACTTCCCTCGCTGTTGGAAACTGGCCAAAGTCATACTGCTCCCAAAGCCAAAAAAGGATCACACGGACCCGACAAACTACAGACCAATCAGCCTACTTTCAACAATTAGCAAACTATTTGAGAGAACTCTGCTCCAACGCCTACACAAACACCTGGAACAAAACAACACCATCATTCCTGAACAATTCGGTTTCAGGAGTGACCACAGCACAACACAACAACTACTACGCTTAAACGAACACATCACCAGGGGCTTCAACAGGAGACACCACACAGGGGCGATTTTCCTAGACATTGAGAAAGCGTTTGACAAAGTATGGCACACAGGTCTGCTTTACAAGCTCATCTATGAGAAAATACCAACCAGGCTAATCAAAGTCATAGCATCATACTTACAGAATAGGAAATTCTACGCTACCACAAAAGATACCCCCTCCACACATCGACCAATCATCGCGGGAGTACCACAGGGAAGTGTTGTTGGACCAACACTTTTCAACATCTACATAAACGACATACCGACCACCCAAGACACAGCCCTATACGCGGACGATACGGCAATCTTCGCTCAAGCAAGAAGCATCAACACCATCAAACGCAGATTGGATAAAGGCCTACAGGACCTGGAAAACTACTATGCAACATGGCGAATAAAAGTCAACGCTCGAAAATCCGTCGGTATCATCTTTACCAAAAGACTGAAAATAGAATATCCAGCATTAAGCTTCGAAGGAACCGCAATCACGTGGGAAAATGAAGTCAAGTATCTCGGCATCACCATGGACAAGAGACTCAACTACAAGAAACACACGCAAAACCAACTGAACAAAGCAACCGGACAAAAGACACTACTGTACCCACTACTCAACCGCAACTCGAGACTGTCAATCGCCAACAAAAAACTCATATACACAACATACCTGAGGCCAATACTCACGTACGGGAGTACGGCGTGGGCCTTCAATAAAACAAACAGAAAAAGACTACAGATTTTCCAAAACCGCACGCTACGACTTATCACAAACTCAGGAAGATTTGTCAGAAACAGCACACTTCATCGAGACTTAAAAATTCCCACCATCAAAGAATTCATGACACACGAAGCAACCAACATATACACCCGAGCACAAAACTCGCGACACACACTTCTACGGAACCTTGGAAACTACACCACCGATCACAAACACACACACAAGCGACCGAGGCACTTATTCGAGGACGACTAATGCCTAGAGTAACAACCACACGCGAAACGGGCGAGGACGCCAAAACCAAAGACCAACTGGGGTAACCTGGCTGCCCCATCTGGCTGACTCTAAAATATGCATACCCACGGGCACACCACCGCCGGTAAACATCTCGAGCAAACCACAAGAGCTGCTCCCTAAGCAACGGTAGGACTAAGGTCTCACGACCAGTTCCTCAATTCACCATTGGGCACATGGGCCCAAGCGAAATTAAAGAGTCAGTCAGTCAGTCAGTATTCAACAACTAGTGTTGTCAAGAATCGGTACTTTTAAGTATTTAGGGTACCCGGTACTTTTATATCGAGTACCCGTTACTTTCTACCCGTTACTTTTACCCGGTACTTTAAGGTGCTGAGAACCGGATCTAGGTATAACTAATACTGTATTATAGTAATACCTATACTCTATAGCCGCCAGCCGGTATTCGTTACTTATAGGTACCGATTGCATACTGCATACATAAGGTAAACGTATTGGTAGGTACATTATAGCACGTCGTTTAGGTACAATATGCAACCTCCTTTCATACAACAATGAAAACAATGTTATCTAATTGAAAGTAATGCAAATAATTAAGTTGAAACTTTATAATTTTTTGTGAGTAAAGCGAATTATTTTTTGTAGTATTTAAATAATATAATTTGCATATTGTATAATATTAACCATTAACCAATGTCAATTTCGGATTGTTGAATGTCGAGACTCGAGTTTCTCTGTAACGTTTTCTTTACAGACAATTTATACAGACATCCGTGAAAGAATTTTATGATAATTCTAAAAATTAAGTACAGACAATACAGATATCATATTTTATATTGTGTAGGTTAGTGAAACTAAAACAAACTGACAGACAAAAAATCATGTACCTAAATGGCAGAATCCTATGAACCGTGCAAACTACAATTATTACGAACTTATAAATTACGAATTAAAATTTTTTTTATAATTGAACTAATATGCCAGTTTTGTTTATTTGGTAGTTTGGAAAATTCCTAAAGTAATCAGTGTACGCATTTTATGTTGAACAAACTAAACAAAACTGTACTTATACACTGTCCTAGTGTCCTATAGTGTAGGAAATTCACTGATTCTACATTCTACAACGCAGTCGTATCTATATTTTGAAACCGACCTGCATGTGTATAGTGTACAATATGGATACTGTATCGTTTTGTTTTTTTTAGGATTATAAAATAATATTATGTATTATACTGAACCAAAAAAATATAATTTAGTTATTAGTTTAATAGTTATGTGCAATCTACAGTAGGTAAATTCTTTTTTTATTCAAAATGTCGTGTTATATTTTTTTCCTACTCTAAAGCCAGATTCCTATTACAATTACAGATACAGTGTCGTCATAAAATTGTGACATGTAATAACAAATTATGTACATATTTGAAAAAATAAATCTTTATTTTGTTTCTAACTCTAAGGGAAACCGGAAAATGGCTAAATATTATTAAGGGATTCTGATTTCTGAACTGCCTTTGGCGTCAGTTTGACACACCTCACCTACGTCCTACTGCATCTGTATTTTGTATCGCACTGTAGCGTATTGTATTTAGTTTCATAAGCACTGCCAGAAGGCAGACGCCAGTGTATGTGTATGTGTTTGTGTAATGTGTACCGGGTACCCTACCCACAGAGCACGTATCTCTTGGTATTTGTACCGTAATGTGTATTGTGTACGCACGGATCTCTCGGTACTTGTACCTATTCATACACGAAGTAACGAAGTAACGGGTACTTTTTCAATTGAATACCCGGTACTTCGGATCTTGGTAAGTACCCGGTACTTAGTAACGGGTAGTTACATTTCTGACATCACTATCAACAACAGTCGCCCGCTAAAGTTCGATCGGCAAAGGTCGTGCATTGTTGACTACTGCTAATATTATTTCAAATTGATCAAAGATGACAGGTCGCGGTAAAGGAGGTAAAGGTTTGGGAAAAGGTGGCGCCAAACGTCATCGTAAAGTGCTTCGCGATAACATCCAGGGCATCACGAAACCAGCTATCCGTCGTCTGGCTCGTCGCGGTGGCGTCAAACGTATATCCGGTCTCATCTACGAGGAAACTCGAGGCGTTCTGAAAGTCTTTTTGGAAAACGTTATCCGTGACGCCGTCACCTACACCGAACACGCCAAGAGAAAAACGGTCACTGCAATGGACGTTGTATACGCATTGAAACGTCAAGGTCGCACCCTTTACGGTTTTGGCGGTTAAATTCGCGAACCACAATGTCGTCGTCGTCACTCCAATTACCATGAAATTTAAATTTAAACGAACACGTTCACGCCTCGTTTAAAACACACACACAATAATACATACATTGACTAACAACCGGCTCTTTTCAGAGCCACCAATTTCTTATCAAATAAATTCGTGACAATGTTATGAGCTTAAAGAAAATTACACACCTATAGGTACTACGTCGTATACAGAGGGGTGAGTCAGACCACCCGTACCGTTCGTTTTTTTCGAAAACGGTTAGTCGTAGAGAATTGTGTCAAAAATCTGTATTATAAAAACCCTAATGAAGAATCGAATGGTGATATTTTTTTTCCCCGGAAAGGTCGGCTTCCCTATTAGTTTGCTCCAGAATGTTCAGAACTCCGGAATATTAAATGGCACGATAGGTCGAAAGTGGTATTGTTGAAAAGATCTTTAAAAAATAAGCAAGTTTTGTAGGACATTTTTTTTTTTTTGTTACTGCCACCCCTGTTAAGTAATATTCGTTTGAAATTATTAAATTAACATGTCATAATGACGAACTTAATTTTAAAAGTCGGCATTTAAGATCTAGTTACCTAATTAAACAATGCCATAATTAAATAACATATTGTTATTTTAATAATTTCAAACGAATATTACGTAACAGGGGTGGCAGTAATAAAAAAAAAAATGTCCTACAAACCTTGCTTATATTTTAAAGATCTTTTCAACAATACCACTTTCGACCTATCGTGCCATTTAATATTCCGGAGTTCTGAACATTCTGGAGCAAACTAATAAAGAAGCCGACCTTTCCGGGGAAAAAAAATATCACCATTCGATTCTTCATTAGTGTTTATATAATACAGATTTTTAACACAACTCTCTACGACTAACCGTTTTCGAAAAAAACGAACGGTACGGATGGTCAGACTCATCCTGTACATATATTATAATATAATTATATGTTTATGTATATATTATTATTTTTTATTGACTTTTCAATTAGTGATAAATGAATTATCTATATTAATTATCGAACTGTAACTGAACGTTGTTATAAAACGACATGAAAATAATAAAAATAGCTTATATAACACGTCAATATTGTAGATATTATGTAGAGCAGTGTTTCCCAATTAGTGGTACGCGTACCCCCAGGGGTACGTGAAGTTGCATGAAGGGGTACGTGCGGCTATCAGTAAAAACAAGAACAATTTCCAAAATATTATTTTATTACGATCATCATCGTAAAAGCACGGAGCACTGAGCACTATGACCGACCGTGCGCTACCTATATTATTTTGATTTTCACTATTGTACTGTAATTAGAAAATAATAAATGTTATTTAAACTGACTTATTTTTTTTATTTATCACTAGCTGTGCCCCGCGGTGTCACCCGCGTTTTAAGTAGCCTATCTGTTAATCCAGGGTGTCAACTACCTGTATACCAAATTTCATCAAAATTGGTTCAGGCGTTTGAGCGTGAAGAAGTAACAAACATACACACACTCACAAACTTTCGCATTTATAATATTAGTGTGATTGCTACAATAAGGGGTACGCAGGTTTGAGGTCTTTTTGAAGTGGTACGCAGCAAAAACTAATTGGGAACCACTGATGTAGAGGTACCTATATGCATAAAGAAACGATTCTAGTCTCTCGCATTATGATTAGTGATGCCACGAATAGTGATTTTGCCGAATATCGAATATTCGGCCATGTTCTCGGCCGAAGCGCCGAATATTCGGCGGCCGAATGTTCGGCAAATTATGTGTACATTTTGCGGGTGACAGGTTACGACTTGTCCCATTACGGCGCTTGCGGTAACAACGCCGCGGGCGTATTTGTTTCATTTGCGCAACTAGACCGTGTCACGACAAGCATTATTTGTTCAATGTTACATCAAATTGTGTTATTAATATTTAATAGTCCTTATTACTAAAAAATATCACTGTTTGTTCACCAAAAGCTTTACAAAATAATACTAATAATTTAAGAAAAAAATCGCATATTTTTGAGTAATATGTGCGTTTTTCCCCATGATTTGATATTCGGTATTCGGCCGAATAGTACGCAACATTCGGCCGAATATCGAATATTAAAAAAAGTTGCCGAATAGGCCGAATACCGAATAGTAGCCGAATATTCGTGGCATCTCTAATTACGTATGATTACCTATAATTTTATTTATTTTCTAATCTACTGATATTATAATAAAAAATCGTGAAAATGTTACGTAAGTAATACGTATATGTACAAAATTTCATGTTTCCAATATAATATATAATAATTGATAATATTATAATAGGTTCCAAATTTATGAACGACCAACATACACTGAGGGGAAGAATAAATAAAAAAAACGTTATTGTGTAAACTATATTATCAACTTATAAGAGAAGGGGAATCTATTGGCAATTCTACAATGTTTTTCTTACGAATTCAAAAAAAATGGCGATTTTTATTATTACTAAATATAATCTGTCGGCTCGTAAGTAAAACGAATATATCTATAAAAATTTTGGTGGTCCTTAAAAGGACCGGTTTTTAATAATTGTAATCGAGATGTCGTCGCCTCGCACTTGATGTGTATGAGTGATGAACTTAAGCTTTCTTTTCAGTTTTCTTTGGCAACAATACGGCCTGAATGTTCGGCAATACGCCGCCTTGGGCGATGGTGACGCCGGAAAGCAATTTGTTCAGTTCCTCGTCGTTTCTGATTGCCAGCTGCAAATGACGCGGAATGATACGCGTCTTTTTATTGTCGCGAGCCGCGTTTCCGGCCAATTCGAGAACTTCGGCGGCGAGATATTCCATCACGGCGGCCAAATACACAGGAGCTCCGGCACCGACGCGCTCGGCATAATTTCCTTTGCGCAGAAGACGATGAATACGTCCGACCGGGAACTGTAGTCCGGCTCTACTTGATCGAGACTTTGCCTTTCCCTTCACCTTGCCGCCTTTACCACGTCCTGACATGTTTTATAGGTTATTTGTTTCTTTACAAAATAATAAGAAAAATCTATGTCGACACTGCAAAGTGTACAACGCGCGTACTGAGAAGTCAAACAACAAATGATGTCCATCGCCAGCCGCTTCAGTATTTATATAGCATCGGTAGTCCGACTCACCGACCAATCACAGTACTCGCAGCTACCGCTTGAGGATCTGCACAGGATATATATAGTAAGCCGTCAGTGTGCATTCGATACACCAAAACCGCAGCCCGGAAGACCAAGCTACACTGGATAGACTACGAACCTTCGTACAACAAAATGCAATTAATATGGATATAGAAGAATCGAGCTGCAAGCGCAAGCGTACAGCAGACAGCGAAGTATCGGACCAGCCAACGGACGAGGATAGCGAAGCTGATGGATTCACCACAGTAAAGAAACGAGTCAAGACCTCACCCATCTTTGTCTACGGACAAGAACCGTTCAGCCTCACGAACAGACTGAACAAAGCGAAGCTCGCCTTCACGGCAACCAACAAGGGCAACGCCCTCAAATTTAAATTCGAGACGCCCGAACACTACCGAGAGGCTATACGAATTCTGGATGGTATTAATGCAGAATACCACTCCTTTCTTCTTAAGGAGGAGAAAGATGTGAAACTCGTCATCCGCGGACTCCCACAAAACACAAGCTGCGACTCTCTGAAAGAAGCGATCGAACGCAAGGGCTTCAAAATCAAGCATCTGACGCAACTGAGGCTGAGTGGTAAACCAGCACCGTTATTCCTTGTCTATTTTGATCCAAATGGCATGAGTAACGACTTCAATAACTTAACGCAAATCAACGGCATTTGCGTTACCGTCGAACCTTTTCGAGGCAGAAAAGGTCCCCCGCAGTGCTACCGCTGCCAGCGCTTCGGTCACTCTTCAACAGTGTGCAGATCTCTTCCGCGTTGTGTGATCTGTGGAGAAAACCACGACGCTAAACAATGCCCAAAGGACAAGAGCACGTCCGCAGTATGCTGCAACTGCCGCGGCGAGCACCCGGCGAACTATCGAGGATGCGAGTATTACAAGAGCCTGGCATCAAGATCGGCCAAATTGCAAGCTCATGCGCCAGCCGTCAGCAAAGTTCCGCCGCAGCAGACGGAACCCAAATCTACACCACCGGAAACCAAGAAAGCGAAAACCTCGCTCACATATGCGGATGTCCTTGCGGCCAAAAAACCTACTGCCCAAACATCAAAAAAAGTAGACAAGCCAGTACCACAACGTCCACCCAAGAAAACCAGGACCAAAACTCCAACCGCCACCGAAACGCTGCCTGCTGAAGTCAAACAACAGCCGGCACTACCAACAACTTCGACGTCATCGAAAAATAACCAACCGCTCACTCAACAACGCCCATCACGAAAACCGGAAGTAACCATACCAGTCCGTATCGAACAACAACCGCACCACACCAAAACTCAAGAAGCAAACTGGGTCGACCTCATCCTGAATTCACCAAAAGAAACGCTCTCAGCCTTAAAATGCTGGGCAACAAACTTTCTCCAGAAGCTCGACGATACAAAAGACGACTCCTTCAAGCGACTACTGGTCATCGCCGAAGCCATCACCTCCTGCCCAATAGAAATCAACTATGGCTTATAAGCCCATAAAAATATGTTTCTGGAATGCCAACGGTGTTAAGCAGCAGAAGGCAGAACTACAAAGCTTCGCAGAACAACACAAAATTGACATCATACTAATAAACGAAACTCACCTAAAACCACCTGACAGGTTCACACTGGCAAACTACAAGACATACAGGAACGACCGCAACAATGGACAAGGATGGGGTGGAACAGCCATACTCGTCAAAAACAACATCACACATTATGACACAACAACACCAGAACTTAACACAGTCGAAGCCACCACTATCGTAGCCATCATAGACAACCAAGAAGTGTGCATCGCGTCCATTTACAACAGCCCCTCAAAAACCATCGACACATCAGACATTGACAAACTTCTAGACATCAAAGGATCTGCAATTCTCGCAGGAGATCTGAACGCCAAACACAAAAACTGGAATTCGGCAGTAAACAACACCAGAGGAAACAAACTAAATCGTCACAGCACCAACAGAGGCTATACCGTGGTAGCCCCTTCGGAACCAACGCACTTTAACGGCAACGCTAGCGACGTACTGGACGTCGCACTCATAAAGGATCTACACGCGAATCCAGAACTACACTCACTCGCAGAACTTGACTCCGACCACAACCCAGTACTACTCACACTACACAGCCTCCGCAGCCCAAACTCTGGAAAAACTCAAGGACGACTCATCAAAAAGACGGACTGGGAATCATACACGGCGGACATGGAAGAAGAAATCAAACTCACGAGGCATATCAAAACATGTCAAGAACTCGAACACACAATCGAAACACTTACCAAACACATCAAACAATGTTACACGCGACATACCACCACACGGCCAAACACAACACACTATCAACGCATCCCCAAAGAAATTCTAGACAAAATACACTCAAAAAACCGCATCAAGAAAATTTGGCAGAAATACAGACAACCAAGAGTCAAGACACTACTCAACAAGTTGACGAAGAATATTAAAGCTGATCTGGAGAAACACCGCGACGAAAGTTGGAGAAATACCACCATTGAACTAGCCACGAATGATAAGTCACTGTATCAGTGTGCAAGGAAACTGTGCAATTACACAAAAACTACAAACACAACGGTTCTCAAAGTCAACAATCAAGCCATCACGGACCCACCCGGACAAGCCGAAGCCTTCGCTGACTCGCTACAGTCACAATTTGAACCAAACCCCGCGACAAATCTTGTCATGAACACATACATAGAACAACAGGTGGATGCGTACCTAGAAACACACACAACCTCACTCCCAATAATAGTTACACCAAAGGAAGTAAACACTGAAATCAGCCGACTCAGAAGAAACAAAGCGCCAGGTGATGACGGCGTCACACATGTGATGCTGAAACACCTTGGCAGGAAAGCTATTGTAACCCTGACAAGCATCTTCAACGCTATATACAGAATGCACCACTTCCCTCGCTGTTGGAAACTGGCCAAAGTCATACTGCTCCCGAAGCCAAAAAAGGATCACACGGACCCGACAAACTACAGACCAATCAGCCTACTTTCAACAATTAGCAAACTATTTGAGAGAACTCTGCTCCAACGCCTACACAAACACCTGGAACAAAACAACACCATCATTCCTGAACAATTCGGTTTCAGGAGTGAACACAGCACAACACAACAACTACTACGCTTAAACGAACACATCACCAGGGGCTTCAACAGGAGACACCACACAGGGGCGATTTTTCTAGACATTGAGAAAGCGTTTGACAAAGTATGGCACACAGGTCTGCTTTACAAGCTCATCTATGAGAAAATACCAACCAGGCTAATCAAAGTCATAGCATCATACTTACAGAATAGGAAATTCTACGCTACCACAAAAGATACCCCCTCCACACATCGACCAATCATCGCGGGAGTACCACAGGGAAGTGTTGTTGGACCAACACTTTTCAACATCTACATAAACGACATACCGACCAACCAAGACACAGCCCTATACGCGGACGATACGGCAATCTTCGCTCAAGCAAGAAGCATCAACACCATCAAACGCAGATTGGATAAAGGCCTACAGGACCTGGAAAACTACTATGCAACATGGCGAATAAAAGTCAACGCTCGAAAATCCGTCGGTATCATCTTTACCAAAAGACTGAAAATAGAATATCCAGCATTAAGCTTCGAAGGAACCGCAATCACGTGGGAAAATGAAGTCAAGTATCTCGGCATCACCATGGACAAGAGACTCAACTACAAGAAACACACGCAAAACCAACTGAACAAAGCAACCGGACAAAAGACACTACTGTACCCACTACTCAACCGCAACTCGAGACTGTCAATCGCCAACAAAAAACTCATATACACAACATACCTGAGGCCAATACTCACGTACGGGAGTACGGCGTGGGCCTTCAATAAAACAAACAGAAAAAGACTACAGATTTTCCAAAACCGCACGCTACGACTTATCACAAACTCAGGAAGATTTGTCAGAAACAGCACACTTCATCGAGACTTAAAAATTCCCACCATCAAAGAATTCATGACACACGAAGCAACCAACATATACACCCGAGCACAAAACTCGCGACACACACTTCTACGGAACCTTGGAAACTACACCACCGATCACAAACACACACACAAGCGACCGAGGCACTTATTCGAGGACGACTAATGCCTAGAGTAACAACCACACGCGAAACGGGCGAGGACGCCAAAACCAAAGACCAACTGGGGTAACCTGGCTGCCCCATCTGGCTGACTCTAAAATATGCATACCCACGGGCACACCACCGCCGGTAAACATCTCGAGCAAACCACAAGAGCTGCTCCCTAATCAACGGTAGGACTAAGGTCTCACGACCAGTTCCTCAATTCACCATTGGGCACATGGGCCCAAGCGAAATTAAAGAGTCAGTTCAGTTCAGTATTCAACAACAGTCGCCCGCTAAAGTTCGATCGGCAAAGGTCGTGCATTGTTGACTACTGCTAATATTATTTCAAATTGATCAAAGATGACAGGTCGCGGTAAAGGAGGTAAAGGTTTGGGAAAAGGTGGCGCCAAACGTCATCGTAAAGTGCTTCGCGATAACATCCAGGGCATCACGAAACCAGCTATCCGTCGTCTGGCTCGTCGCGGTGGCGTCAAACGTATATCCGGTCTCATCTACGAGGAAACTCGAGGCGTTCTGAAAGTCTTTTTGGAAAACGTTATCCGTGACGCCGTCACCTACACCGAACACGCCAAGAGAAAAACGGTCACTGCAATGGACGTTGTATACGCATTGAAACGTCAAGGTCGCACCCTTTACGGTTTTGGCGGTTAAATTCGCGAACCACAATGTCGTCGTCGTCACTCCAATTACCGTGAAATTTAAATTTAAACGAACACGTTCACGCCTCGTTTAAAACACACACACACACACAATAATACATACATTGACTAACAACCGGCTCTTTTCAGAGCCACCAATTTCTTATCAAATAAATTCGTGACAATGTTATGAGCTTAAAGAAAATTACACACCTATAGGTACTACGTCGTATACAGAGGGGTGAGTCAGACCACCCGTACCGTTCGTTTTTTTCGAAAACGGTTAGTCGTAGAGAATTGTGTCAAAAATCTGTATTATAAAAACCCTAATGAAGAATCGAATGGTGATATTTTTTTTCCCCGGAAAGGTCGGCTTCCCTATTAGTTTGCTCCAGAATGTTCAGAACTCCGGAATATTAAATGGCACGATAGGTCGAAAGTGGTATTGTTGAAAAGATCTTTAAAAAATAAGCAAGTTTTGTAGGACATTTTTTTTTTTTTGTTACTGCCACCCCTGTTAAGTAATATTCGTTTGAAATTATTAAATTAACATGTCATAATGACGAACTTAATTTTAAAAGTCGGCATTTAAGATCTAGTTACCTAATTAAACAATGCCATAATTAAATAACATATTGTTATTTTAATAATTTCAAACGAATATTACGTAACAGGGGTGTCAGTAATAAAAAAAAAAATGTCCTACAAACCTTGCTTATATTTTAAAGATCTTTTCAACAATACCACTTTCGACCTATCGTGCCATTTAATATTCCGGAGTTCTGAACATTCTGGAGCAAACTAATAGGGAAGCCGACCTTTCCGGGGAAAAAAAATATCATTATCACCATTCGATTCTTCATTAGGGTTTTTATAATACAGATTTTTAACACAACTCTCTACGACTAACCGTTTTCGAAAAAAACGAACGGTACGGATGGTCTGACTCACCTGTACATATATTATAAGATAATAATATGTTTATGTATATATTATTATTTTTTATTGACTTTTCAATTAGTGATAAATGAATTATCTATATTAATTATCGAACTGTAATATTCAAAGCAATGGCACGTCAATCCGGTGTCGGAGAGGCAACCGGATGGCGAGTGGTAATCTGGGCCTATGAGTGGTACAGAACCCTCTGGTAGCGGCCAAAGTGACCCCAAATGGACGGGGGCGGCGATATGGGGGTGGGGCAAAATCGAAAAATGTTTGAAAAGGCAACCGGATAAAAATGCGGTTGCATTGAAGGAAATACCCTAATTATATTATATATTTTTTTTGCCATCCGAAACACGCGGGCCGTTTTTGCACTAGCGAATAAAAAAAAATAAAAAAAAAACTGAAAAGGCAACCGCTTCAAAATTAGTGAGCATACTTATTGAAAAACCCTTTTTATCGATTTTTTCAACAATAAGTAAAAAACACACACTAAAAATTGTTCAAATCGGATGGCATTCGAAATTTATACTGTCCTAAGTACAAATAATAGTGTGTATCAATGCCATCCGATTTCGATTAAATTTACCCCTATTTAGCCAACCCCCAAAACTCAATAACAATAAAAATAATGCCATACGCTGCATAAAATTGTTATTTTCATGAGTTTTGGGGGTGGCTAAATAGGGGTAAATTTAATCGAAATCGGATGGCATTGATACACACTATTATTTGTACTTAGAACAGTATAAATTTCGAATGCCATCCGATTTGAACAATTTTTAGTGTGTTTTTTTTACTTATTGTTGAAAAAATCGAAAAAAAGGGCTTTTCGGCGACTTTGAGGGGTTGTTTCTCCGAAACTGCCCATCAGGATCGGATGGCAATTTTTTTCCAACGTTTGGTGGTTTCAATAAGTATGCTCACTAATTTTGAAGCGGTTGCCTTTTCAGTTTTTTTTTATTCGCTAGTGCAAAAACGGCCCGCGTGTTTCGGATGGCAAAAAAAATATATTATATAATTAGGGTATTTCCTTCAATGCAACCGCATTTTTATCCGGTTGCCTTTTCAAACATTTTTCGATTTTGCCCCACCCCCATATCGCCGCCCCCGTCCATTTGGGGTCACTTTGGCCGCTACCAGGGGGTTCTGCACCACTCATAGGCCCAGATTACCACTCGCCATCCGGTTGCCTCTCCGACACCGGATTGACGTGTCATTGCTTTGAATATAACTGAACGTTGTTATAAAACGACATAAAAATAATAAAAATAGCTTATATAACACGTCAATATTGTAGATATGTAGAGGTACCTATATATGCATAAAGAAACGATTCTAGTCTCTCTCATTATGATTAGTGATGCCACGAATAGTGATTTTGCCGAATACCGAATATTCGGCCATGTTCTCGGCCGAAGCGCCGAATATTCGGCGGCCGAATGTTCGGCAAATTATGTGTACATTTTGAGGGTGACAGGTTACGACTTGTCCCATTACGGCGCTTGCGGTAACAACGCCGCGGGCGTATTTGTTTCATTTGCGCAACTAGACCGTGTCACGACAAGCATTATTTGTTCAATGTTACATCAAATTGTGTTATTAATATTTAATAGTCCTTATTACTAAAAAATATCACTGTTTGTTCACCAAAAGCTTTACAAAATAATACTATTTAAGAAAAAAATCGCATATTTTTGAGTAATATGTGCGTTTTTCCCCATGATTTGATATTCGGTATTCGGCCGAATAGTACGCAACATTCGGCCGAATACCGAATATTAAAAAAAGTTGCCGAATAGGCCGAATACCGAATAGTAGCCGAATATTCGTGGCATCTCTAATTATGATTACCTATAATTTTATTTATTTTCTAATCTACTGATATTATAATAAAAAATCGTGAAAATGTTACGTAAGTAATACGTATATGTACAAAATTTCATGTTTCCAATATATTATATAATAATTGATAATATTATAATAGGTTCCAAATTTATGAACGACCAACATACACTGAGGGGAAGAATAAATAAAAAAAACGTTATTGTGTAAACTATATTATCAACTTATAAGAGAAGGGGAATCTATTGGCAATTCTACAATGTTTTTCTAACGAATTCAAAAAAAATGGCGATTTTTATTATTACTAAATATAATCTGTCGGCTCGTAAGTAAAACGAATATATCTATAAAAATTTTGGTGGTCCTTAAAAGGACCGGTTTTTAATAATTGTAATCGAGATGTCGTCGCCTCGCACTTGATGTGTATGAGTGATGAACTTAAGCTTTCTTTTCAGTTTTCTTTGGCAACAATACGGCCTGAATGTTCGGCAATACGCCGCCTTGGGCGATGGTGACGCCGGAAAGCAATTTGTTCAGTTCCTCGTCGTTTCTGATTGCCAGCTGCAAATGACGCGGAATGATACGCGTCTTTTTATTGTCGCGAGCCGCGTTTCCGGCCAATTCGAGAACTTCGGCGGCGAGATATTCCATCACGGCGGCCAAATACACAGGAGCTCCGGCACCGACGCGCTCGGCATAATTTCCTTTGCGCAGAAGACGATGAATACGTCCGACCGGGAACTGTAGTCCGGCTCTACTTGATCGAGACTTTGCCTTTCCCTTCACCTTGCCGCCTTTACCACGTCCTGACATGTTTTATAGGTTATTTGTTTCTTTACAAAATAATAAGAAAAATCTATGTCGACACTGCAAAGTGTACAACGCGCGTACTGAGAAGTCAAACAACAAATGATGTCCATCGCCAGCCGCTTCAGTATTTATATAGCATCGGTAGTCCGACTCACCGACCAATCACAGTACTCGCAGCTACCGCTTGAGGATCTGCACAGGATATATATAGTAAGCCGTCAGTGTGCATTCGATACATTTGTGTTTTGACACTCGAGCCGTTAGCGCCGTTTCTATTTCAATAGTACAAAGTTATTAAATATATTTCGTCAATAAAAATGCCGCCTAAAACCAGTGGCAAAGCCGCTAAAAAAGCTGGCAAAGCGCAAAAGAACATCTCAAAAAGTGACAAGAAGAAGAAGCGCAAGAGGAAGGAAAGCTACGCCATTTACATTTACAAAGTTTTGAAACAAGTTCATCCCGACACCGGTATTTCCAGCAAAGCCATGAGCATCATGAACAGTTTCGTGAACGATATTTTCGAACGTATTGCCGCCGAAGCATCGCGATTGGCGCATTACAATAAACGTTCAACAATCACCAGCCGGGAAATTCAAACTGCAGTTCGTCTGCTTCTACCGGGTGAACTTGCCAAGCACGCCGTCAGTGAAGGCACAAAAGCCGTCACCAAATACACCAGTTCAAAATAGATATTATATAATCAAATTAACAATCTATCGTCGCCTTTTATCATCGACGCCACGCGACTTCATGTTAATTGTGTTGAAAAAAAAAAAAAACCGGTTCTTTTCAGAACCACCAAATATTTTCACAAATAAATTCATCGACGTTATGGCTTTTATATTACCTATTTATTATGTTTTCATTACTATAGGATTTATTACACGCTGATTTCTGCGTCCACTTTGAATATGTTATAATATTACTTATTTTAGTAGTCCGGTCGTACCGAAATAGATAAAAAAATAAATAAATATAAAAACAATAGCGACCTGGCACACAAAAATTTATAATTAAATATTTTATCAATATAATTTCAAGACAATTTATCGATGCAGTCCCAATTTCGGAAAAGTTTTATTTTCTTTTTCATTTATGCTAAGTTCCCGATTAGCCGATATTGTTTATGTGCACGAATATTATAGAAAAATGAAAAAAAAAAAATAACACTAGTATAGGTACCCTATACCTACTGCTTAAAACATGCTGGTAAATTATTATTTATTTATCTATTTATTATTTTGTGTCGTACAAAACCGTGACTCTAGATGTGTGTTTAATTTCAGTACGTAGTAATCGGCAACGGCCATACCATGTTGAAAACACCGGTTCTCGTCCGATCACCGAAGTTAAGCAACATCGGGCGCGGTCAGTACTTGGATGGGTGACCGCTTGGGAACACCGCGTGCCGTTGTCATTTTTGTTTTTTTTTTTATGATAAATTGATTTTTTTTTTTTATAAATTTATTAGATATCGTGCGCCAATATTGTTGAACTTTTCCGTCATAATAGTTAAAAAAAAAAAAAAAAAGACTGTATACTGACCGACTTTCCATTATAATATATGATTGAAAATTGAATAATAATATGTAGGTACTAGCGGCCCTGTACGTGCTTCGCTACGTATAAAGTAAAAATAATAAAACAATTTAATTGGAACATCTATCTATCTATCTATTTTATTAATTGCTAGCTATTTTAAAATATACATGGGCGTATATGTGTGTATGTCGAGCACTCCGGCTGCGCCGTCGTGCTCGAAAAAGAATAGCGTAAAGTATTCGTGGATAACTGGTCTTTAAAACACTTGCTCTATTTCGAGCGCTCCGGCCGTCGTGCCAAGCACTACGGCATATGGTTGTTAAGTTCGTTGCGCCATCTATTGAATATTCACTCAATCCAGTCAACAGATATCGCCATCTTATATGGTTGTTAAGTTCGTTGCGCCATCTATTGAATATTCACTCAATCCAGTCAACAGGTATGGCCATCTTATATGGTTGTATTATGACTGTCAAGGAATAGACAAATAATTTGCAATAAAATAATATTGCGACTATAAATTGAAATGTAAGCTATCCTATCTTTCAAGTTGGGTCGAATTGCACACGGTGTGCAAATCAAATTTAAAATCGGTTCAGTAGTTTAGGAGTTCATCGCGGACAAACATGTGACACGTAATTTTTATATATAAAGATTTGATAAACATCATGATCATTGATCACTAAATAATACTTATATAATATACCTATAATGTATAGATAGACGGACGAAATCATAAATATAACGTTGTTGTTGTCGTCCCCATTTAAAGAGAATAAAAATGACCTATGCCTTCGTATCTACGTTGCACCCACGCGCATGCTTTTTTTTTCAAAAAACAATGTAAAATAATACTGTAGTGATTCAAATTTTTGATTAACGTCTGAACCAGCGTTGCCAGACGTCCCGATTTTGGCGGGACGTCCCGATTTTTAAATCAAAATTAAATGTCCCGCGCGGGACAGGCTCAGTCCCGCTTTTCGGGGATAACTTTAAAAGAAGTTAAATCTTCACAGAAATATCATGAATAAGTAATTCTGATAAATAATTATTCTCTTATTGTAAGTTGCAATTTGTAACACCCACTCCACAGACTATTGTTTGAAACGCCATATTTTTCTAATGAATAAAACTTTTTTGATTTTGATTTCTGTTTTTTTTTTTTTTTTTTTTTTTTTTTTTATTCTGAAGACGAATAAGACTCAACTATTTAACGATAGGGTAAATCTGATTTAAAATATTAGATATATTTTTATTAAAATACATTTTCTATGGCTATTTTTGCTATGTATTGTCACGTAAACGTAATTTTAATTCAAATAAAAAGATAAATATGTAGGTATTCAAAAACTTCTGATTATATACGTTTTTTTACTATGTCCCGCTTTCGACGAAAGAATCCCGCTGTTTTCACTCAAAGAGTTCCAAAATCCCGACTTGGCAAAAAAAAAAAGTGGCAACGCTGGTCTGAACAGAACACTTCGAATAAATAAAATTGTCGACCAATGTTGATTTCTATTCTCGGACCCAGTACAATAAGTTTCCAATGCACAGGGATCATAAAAAAAGACACTTTCAATAGAGAAAACGTATAACATTTCTGTAATAATTTATTTTGGTACATAATTTGAATTTGGGCTGCAATAAATTCGATTTAAAACTAATAGTATAAGAGTCTACAATATATTATTATACCTATACATATACAATTATACATATGCATATTATTATATTGAGTTTTATGTGAAAAACAGACTAATTAATAATAATTATGATGACGTCTTCAGGTGTTAATATATTAAAGCATTATTAATTATATTATAAAAAAATATATTATGCATTTGTTATTTAAAGGCAATATTTTTTTGTGTTTTTTCAATATCATTCATTTGATTATTATTATTTTTCAATATAGGTTGATACATATTTTTTGTATGGACTCAAAAGAAAAATTAAATTTAAAATAAAAGCAATTATAATCGCCGACGTAAGTCCATTAAAAGAAAATAAAGAATAAAAAAACATTCGGTCCTGAAAATACGCGCGTAATGTTGATATGTTAAACAAATTAAGTGCGTATAGAGGATCGGCATATTTGTTCGAAATATATATGGATTGAATTTTTCTCATTGCTGTTTGTGTTTGTCCTTTTCAATTCAATTATAATTGTTCGCTATTGCTAAATTGCATTTTTTTTAAAATGAATTAGTGTCGATCGTCGCATGAAAATGCTTCGGGAGTCTGGACGTCGAACGGCGCGTGTGCCGGTGTCGAACGGATGAATGTTTTTTTTCATCTATTAATTCGACACGGCGAGCAGAGCCGAGTGTACATTCGTTGACTACGATGTTTAGTGATATTGGCGTTGGTTATTTTCGATCAATATACATTAAGGTGCGTCGGTGAAAATTGTCAAAATTCGATGTAAACTGTGCCGACATTACACTATAGAGAAAGAGGGGCTCTTTCGGCGGCATTAAATCGCACAGAAAATTAACGAAACGTTTTAGACTTGTGCACGCATTTAAGAAATATTCGTCGAGACTGTTGTCGACGCTCGGATCGACGCCGTATCGATTGTACGTCGTCATAGAGTCGATTCGCTTAGCGCGAACGTCGACATCAAACACAACGTGACAATCTCTTCTCAACGCTATGCGTTCTCTGCACGGTCGTACCTCTTGCACGACTACCGGCGACTGTACATGTGCGCTCATTCATTTGACACTCACAGTTCACCGCATACGCTGAGTACTCAAAATAAAAAGCTATTTCATTATATACACTATATCGATTGTTGTTGTATTTAATCAATTATATTTAATTGGTTAATAAAATATTTTCCGATAATATAAAATACTCGACATATTTTATTTTCGATATGACTGACACGGCTACAGCACCGGCATCCGGCGCCGTTGAAAAGACCACTCCCGTCAAGAAGAGTGCGGCAAAAAAAACAGGAGCAGCGCGAAACAAACCGACTCACCCACCGACATCGGAGATGGTCAACAATGCCATTAAGAATTTGAAAGAACGCGGCGGTTCTTCATTGCAAGCCATCAAGAAATACACAGCTGCCAATTACAAAGTCGACTCGGAGAAACTTGCACCGTTCATAAAGAAATATCTCAAAGCCGCCGTCACGAACGGATCTTTAGTGCAGACAAAAGGCAAAGGTGCTTCCGGTTCGTTCAAATTGGCAGCGGCAAGCAAACAGGGCTCGTCCGATTCGACGGCTGCGCCGAAGAAGACTAAACGTGCGGCGAAAGAAAAGAAAGCCGTCACCACCAAAGCGACCGGTGCTGCTGCTGCCAAAAAAGCAGCGGCCGCGAAGAAACAGTCGACTGTAAAAAGTGCGAAAAAATCTGCAGCATCGACTAAAAAATCGACTGCCGCCACGCCGAAATCTAAACCGTCGACGCCGTCCAAGGACAAGAAAGCAACCAAAGGACCGACCAAGAAGCCCAAAGCACCGAAACCTAAAAAGGCTTCTGCGAAAGTTGCCAAATCTCCTAAGAAGACAGCGGCAAAAAAGAAGTGAATCGTTCGCTGTTTTTTATCATCATCAATTCTCTTATTACAGCGTTCACGCATCGATAATCGCCGTCGGGCGTGCTGCTGTTTTGAAATCGCCACAAGAAATGGCCCTTTTCAGGGCCAACAATTCATTTTAAAAATGAGTTCGTTACGACTTTGGAAATGTTTTGACAAATCGCGGGTACCTACCTATAAGCAGAATATGTATTATATTACTAATAATATAATATTTAGTATTATTTCCCTTACAATTCAGTGTAAGTATATTTTCACAAAAATCAGTTTAAAAAAAAAAGAAAATTAAATCAAAACACGCATAAAAATTACTTTTTTTTTTTAAATTAAGTTCTTTGAAAATTGGGAAAATGGACAAAATGTGCCGATGAAATTAAATACCGTAATTTTTTACCATCTTAGGTGCAACTTGACATACAAAATTAAAGTAATCTATGGAATTTTACAAGCTTTCATATTAATATTATATCTCTATTCTCTTTGGTAATTAAATTGAAGAGCCGTATAAAAATTAGAAAGACCAAACAGTAACTCTACTTTCTTTATTCCAATAAGCAAAAATAAATCTTTGCGAATTAAAGAAACAACATTCTACTATAGATAGTCTCTTGTTAGAAAAAGATTTAACTAGTTAAATTAAAATTTGGGCTGTAAACAAAAAAAAAAAAAACAAAAAAAAAAAAAAACCGCACGGACGTCTTTTAAAAGAAGACAAATCCGGACGGATGGCAACCCTATAGGTATAGAACTGATCTTTTCTGGTACGGGGCGGCTTGCGGTTATCATAAGGAAGTTGTATTCCGAATTAAAAAAATTCGGAAAAAATAAAATCTTATTCATATTAAACTGAGTAACTATACCTAATCATAGCCTCCTTTCGTCTAATATATCGTTCAGAACGATCCTCCCCCTCCAATTAGTGTTTTTTTACTTTTATTATTTTGTTGTTGAGATTAATCTGTTTTCATTGTAAGTAATTACAGAAAAAGTTTAAATTTCGCTCTTCACGTATTTCGAACGTATTCAGATAAGAAAGTTGGTGGCTCTGAAAAGAGCCGGTTTTTTTCCCGTTTCTGCTGCGTGCGTGCCACAGTGGTGTTTTCGTTTGTTTGTTTGTTTTTTTTTTTTTTAACAACAATGCAACAGAGTTGTGCTGTCAGAATATCGTCTTAGGCGCGTTCACCTCGAATACGACGTGCCAATTGAATGTCTTTCGGCATGATAGTGACGCGTTTCGCGTGAATAGCGCACAGGTTCGTGTCTTCGAACAGACCGACGAGATAGGCTTCGCTGGCTTCCTGTAGTGCCATTACGGCTGAACTTTGGAAACGCAGATCGGTCTTGAAGTCCTGGGCGATTTCACGAACCAAGCGCTGGAACGGCAGTTTGCGGATTAACAATTCGGTACTTTTTTGATAACGACGGATTTCGCGAAGAGCCACCGTACCCGGACGATAACGGTGAGGCTTCTTCACGCCACCAGTTGCCGGTGCACTTTTGCGCGCAGCTTTTGTGGCGAGCTGTTTGCGCGGAGCTTTGCCACCTGTCGATTTACGGGCAGTCTGCTTGGTACGAGCCATTTCGTTTTCAAATAAGATAAGTATAAAAAATTTCAATACAGGACGAGAACGATAGTCGAACAGCAAAATGCAAATTGCAAATGATTTTCAAATGTACACTTACGAACTATTTATAAACTGGCCATACGGCGTTTCGTGCGAAACGTGCAGTCATTGGTCGAGCTGAAGTCTGACGGTCCGCCCATAAGACTCTGTGGATGTGCTCGTCGCTCACGTTATAAATACGACCGAAATAAGGATATTCAACAACTAAACGAACAGACATTTGAACATCATCAATCGAGATTCGTCTCTGACATCACTGTACGGATAACACTGAATTTCTAACAACCAGTCTTTGAAGACTACAACCGTCTATTACCAGTCTTTTTCAAGACTACCGGTGACCACTGGTCTTTTAAGACTAGTAGGCACCCTTACAAGTCTTTTTAAAGACTACCCACTTTTTATTGCAGACTTGTCGACGGACCATGGATTCCGACGTCGAATCCACGACATCTTCACCCAGCGACACCATCGAAACATATCAGTGCATCATCACGGAATTGGAGAACGATCAAAACCGCAGCCCGGAAGACCAAGCTACATTGGATAGACTACGAACCTTCGTACAACAAAATGCAATTAATATGGATATAGAAGAATCGAGCTGCAAGCGCAAGCGTACAGCAGACAGCGAAGTATCGGACCAGCCAACGGACGAGGATAGCGAAGCTGATGGATTCACCACAGTAAAGAAACGAGTCAAGACCTCACCCATCTTTGTCTACGGACAAGAACCGTTCAGCCTCACGAACAGACTGAACAAAGCGAAGCTCGCCTTCACGGCAACCAACAAGGGCAACGCCCTCAAATTTAAATTCGAGACGCCCGAACACTACCGAGAGGCCATACGAATTCTGGATGGAATTAATGCAGAATACCACTCCTTTCTTCTTAAGGAGGAGAAAGATGTGAAACTCGTCATCCGCGGACTCCCACAAAACACAAGCTGCGACTCTCTGAAAGAAGCGATCGAACGCAAGGGCTTCAAAATCAAGCATCTGACGCAACTGAGGCTGAGTGGTAAACCAGCACCGTTATTCCTTGTCTATTTTGATCCAAATGGCATGAGTAACGACTTCAATAACTTAACGCAAATCAACGGCATTTGCGTTACCGTCGAACCTTTTCGAGGCAGAAAAGGTCCCCCGCAGTGCTACCGCTGCCAGCGCTTCGGTCACTCTTCAACAGTGTGCAGATCTCTTCCGCGTTGTGTGATCTGTGGAGAAAACCACGACGCTAAACAATGCCCAAAGGACAAGAGCACGTCCGCAGTATGCTGCAACTGCCGCGGCGAGCACCCGGCGAACTATCGAGGATGCGAGTATTACAAGAGCCTGGCATCAAGATCGGCCAAATTGCAAGCTCATGCGCCAGCCGTCAGCAAAGTTCCGCCGCAGCAGACGGAACCCAAATCTACACCACCGGAAACCAAGAAAGCGAAAACCTCGCTCACATATGCGGATGTCCTTGCGGCCAAAAAACCTACTGCCCAAACATCAAAAAAAGTAGACAAGCCACTACCACAACGTCCACCCAAGAAAACCAGGACCAAAACTCCAACCGCCACCGAAACGCTGCCTGCTGAAGTCAAACAACAGCCGGCACTACCAACAACTTCGACGTCATCGAAAAATAACCAACCGCTCACTCAACAACGCCCATCACGAAAACCGGAAGTAACCATACCAGTCCGTATCGAACAACAACCGCACCACACCAAAACTCAAGAAGCAAACTGGGTCGACCTCATCCTGAATTCACCAAAAGAAACGCTCTCAGCCTTAAAATGCTGGGCAACAAACTTTCTCCAGAAGCTCGACGATACAAAAGACGACTCCTTCAAGCGACTACTGGTCATCGCCGAAGCCATCACCTCCTGCCCAATAGAAATCAACTATGGCTTATAAGCCCATAAAAATATGTTTCTGGAATGCCAACGGTGTTAAGCAGCAGAAGGCAGAACTACAAAGCTTCGCAGAACAACACAAAATTGACATCATACTAATAAACGAAACTCACCTAAAACCACCTGACAGGTTCACACTGCCAAACTACAAGACATACAGGAACGACCGCAACAATGGACAAGGATGGGGTGGAACAGCCATACTCGTCAAAAACAACATCACACATTATGACACAACAACACCAGAACTTAACACAGTCGAAGCCACCACTATCGTAGCCATCTTAGACAACCAAGAAGTGTGCATCGCGTCCATTTACAACAGCCCCTCAAAAACCATCGACACATCAGACATTGACAAACTTCTAGACATCAAAGGATCTGCAATTCTCGCAGGAGATCTGAACGCCAAACACAAAAACTGGAATTCGGCAGTAAACAACACCAGAGGGAACAAACTAAATCGTCACAGTACCAACAGAGGCTACACCGTGGTAGCCCCTTCGGAACCAACGCACTTTAACGGCAACGCTAGCGACGTACTGGACGTCGCACTCATAAAGGATCTACACGCGAATCCAGAACTACACTCACTCGCAGAACTTGACTCCGACCACAACCCAGTACTACTCACACTACACAGCCTCCGCATCCCAAACTCTGGAAAAACTCAAGGACGGCTCATCAAAAAGACGGACTGGGAATCATACACGGCGGACATGGAAGAAGAAATCAAACTCACGAGGCATATCAAAACATGTCAAGAACTCGAACACACAATCGAAACACTTACCAAACACATCAAACAATGTTACACGCGACATACCACCACACGGCCAAACACAACACACTATCAACGCATCCCCAAAGAAATTCTAGACAAAATACACTCAAAAAACCGCATCAAGAAAATTTGGCAGAAATACAGACAACCAAGAGTCAAGACACTACTCAACAAGTTGACGAAGAATATTAAAGCTGATCTGGAGAAACACCGCGACGAAAGTTGGAGAAATACCACCATTGAACTAGCCACGAATGATAAGTCACTGTATCAGTGTGCAAGGAAACTGTGCAATTACACAAAAACTACAAACACAACGGTTCTCAAAGTCAACAATCAAGCCATCACGGACCCACCCGGACAAGCCGAAGCCTTCGCTGACTCGCTACAGTCACAATTTGAACCAAACCCCGCGACAAATCTCGTCATGAACACATACATAGAACAACAGGTGGATGCGTACCTAGAAACACACACAACCTCACTCCCAATAATAGTTACACCAAAGGAAATAAACACTGAAATCAGCCGACTCAGAAGAAACAAAGCGCCAGGTGATGACGGCGTCACACATGTGATGCTGAAACACCTTGGCAGGAAAGCTATTGTAACCCTGACAAGCATCTTCAACGCTATATACAGAATGCACCACTTCCCTCGCTGTTGGAAACTGGCCAAAGTCATACTGCTCCCAAAGCCAAAAAAGGATCACACGGACCCGACAAACTACAGACCAATCAGCCTACTTTCAACAATTAGCAAACTATTTGAGAGAACTCTGCTCCAACGCCTACACAAACACCTGGAACAAAACAACACCATCATTCCTGAACAATTCGGTTTCAGGAGTGACCACAGCACAACACAACAACTACTACGCTTAAACGAACACATCACCAGGGGCTTCAACAGGAGACACCACACAGGGGCGATTTTCCTAGACATTGAGAAAGCGTTTGACAAAGTATGGCACACAGGTCTGCTTTACAAGCTCATCTATGAGAAAATACCAACCAGGCTAATCAAAGTCATAGCATCATACTTACAGAATAGGAAATTCTACGCTACCACAAAAGATACCCCCTCCACACATCGACCAATCATCGCGGGAGTACCACAGGGAAGTGTTGTTGGACCAACACTTTTCAACATCTACATAAACGACATACCGACCACCCAAGACACAGCCCTATACGCGGACGATACGGCAATCTTCGCTCAAGCAAGAAGCATCAACACCATCAAACGCAGATTGGATAAAGGCCTACAGGACCTGGAAAACTACTATGCAACATGGCGAATAAAAGTCAACGCTCGAAAATCCGTCGGTATCATCTTTACCAAAAGACTGAAAATAGAATATCCAGCATTAAGCTTCGAAGGAACCGCAATCACGTGGGAAAATGAAGTCAAGTATCTCGGCATCACCATGGACAAGAGACTCAACTACAAGAAACACACGCAAAACCAACTGAACAAAGCAACCGGACAAAAGACACTACTGTACCCACTACTCAACCGCAACTCGAGACTGTCAATCGCCAACAAAAAACTCATATACACAACATACCTGAGGCCAATACTCACGTACGGGAGTACGGCGTGGGCCTTCAATAAAACAAACAGAAAAAGACTACAGATTTTCCAAAACCGCACGCTACGACTTATCACAAACTCAGGAAGATTTGTCAGAAACAGCACACTTCATCGAGACTTAAAAATTCCCACCATCAAAGAATTCATGACACACGAAGCAACCAACATATACACCCGAGCACAAAACTCGCGACACACACTTCTACGGAACCTTGGAAACTACACCACCGATCACAAACACACACACAAGCGACCGAGGCACTTATTCGAGGACGACTAATGCCTAGAGTAACAACCACACGCGAAACGGGCGAGGACGCCAAAACCAAAGACCAACTGGGGTAACCTGGCTGCCCCATCTGGCTGACTCTAAAATATGCATACCCACGGGCACACCACCGCCGGTAAACATCTCGAGCAAACCACAAGAGCTGCTCCCTAAGCAACGGTAGGACTAAGGTCTCACGACCAGTTCCTCAATTCACCATTGGGCACATGGGCCCAAGCGAAATTAAAGAGTCAGTCAGTCAGTCAGTATTCAACAACTAGTGTTGTCAAGAATCGGTACTTTTAAGTATTTAGGGTACCCGGTACTTTTATATCGAGTACCCGTTACTTTCTACCCGTTACTTTTACCCGGTACTTTAAGGTGCTGAGAACCGGATCTAGGTATAACTAATACTGTATTATAGTAATACCTATACTCTATAGCCGCCAGCCGGTATTCGTTACTTATAGGTACCGATTGCATACTGCATACATAAGGTAAACGTATTGGTAGGTACATTATAGCACGTCGTTTAGGTACAATATGCAACCTCCTTTCATACAACAATGAAAACAATGTTATCTAATTGAAAGTAATGCAAATAATTAAGTTGAAACTTTATAATTTTTTGTGAGTAAAGCGAATTATTTTTTGTAGTATTTAAATAATATAATTTGCATATTGTATAATATTAACCATTAACCAATGTCAATTTCGGATTGTTGAATGTCGAGACTCGAGTTTCTCTGTAACGTTTTCTTTACAGACAATTTATACAGACATCCGTGAAAGAATTTTATGATAATTCTAAAAATTAAGTACAGACAATACAGATATCATATTTTATATTGTGTAGGTTAGTGAAACTAAAACAAACTGACAGACAAAAAATCATGTACCTAAATGGCAGAATCCTATGAACCGTGCAAACTACAATTATTACGAACTTATAAATTACGAATTAAAATTTTTTTTATAATTGAACTAATATGCCAGTTTTGTTTATTTGGTAGTTTGGAAAATTCCTAAAGTAATCAGTGTACGCATTTTATGTTGAACAAACTAAACAAAACTGTACTTATACACTGTCCTAGTGTCCTATAGTGTAGGAAATTCACTGATTCTACATTCTACAACGCAGTCGTATCTATATTTTGAAACCGACCTGCATGTGTATAGTGTACAATATGGATACTGTATCGTTTTGTTTTTTTTAGGATTATAAAATAATATTATGTATTATACTGAACCAAAAAAATATAATTTAGTTATTAGTTTAATAGTTATGTGCAATCTACAGTAGGTAAATTCTTTTTTTATTCAAAATGTCGTGTTATATTTTTTTCCTACTCTAAAGCCAGATTCCTATTACAATTACAGATACAGTGTCGTCATAAAATTGTGACATGTAATAACAAATTATGTACATATTTGAAAAAATAAATCTTTATTTTGTTTCTAACTCTAAGGGAAACCGGAAAATGGCTAAATATTATTAAGGGATTCTGATTTCTGAACTGCCTTTGGCGTCAGTTTGACACACCTCACCTACGTCCTACTGCATCTGTATTTTGTATCGCACTGTAGCGTATTGTATTTAGTTTCATAAGCACTGCCAGAAGGCAGACGCCAGTGTATGTGTATGTGTTTGTGTAATGTGTACCGGGTACCCTACCCACAGAGCACGTATCTCTTGGTATTTGTACCGTAATGTGTATTGTGTACGCACGGATCTCTCGGTACTTGTACCTATTCATACACGAAGTAACGAAGTAACGGGTACTTTTTCAATTGAATACCCGGTACTTCGGATCTTGGTAAGTACCCGGTACTTAGTAACGGGTAGTTACATTTCTGACATCACTATCAACAACAGTCGCCCGCTAAAGTTCGATCGGCAAAGGTCGTGCATTGTTGACTACTGCTAATATTATTTCAAATTGATCAAAGATGACAGGTCGCGGTAAAGGAGGTAAAGGTTTGGGAAAAGGTGGCGCCAAACGTCATCGTAAAGTGCTTCGCGATAACATCCAGGGCATCACGAAACCAGCTATCCGTCGTCTGGCTCGTCGCGGTGGCGTCAAACGTATATCCGGTCTCATCTACGAGGAAACTCGAGGCGTTCTGAAAGTCTTTTTGGAAAACGTTATCCGTGACGCCGTCACCTACACCGAACACGCCAAGAGAAAAACGGTCACTGCAATGGACGTTGTATACGCATTGAAACGTCAAGGTCGCACCCTTTACGGTTTTGGCGGTTAAATTCGCGAACCACAATGTCGTCGTCGTCACTCCAATTACCATGAAATTTAAATTTAAACGAACACGTTCACGCCTCGTTTAAAACACACACACAATAATACATACATTGACTAACAACCGGCTCTTTTCAGAGCCACCAATTTCTTATCAAATAAATTCGTGACAATGTTATGAGCTTAAAGAAAATTACACACCTATAGGTACTACGTCGTATACAGAGGGGTGAGTCAGACCACCCGTACCGTTCGTTTTTTTCGAAAACGGTTAGTCGTAGAGAATTGTGTCAAAAATCTGTATTATAAAAACCCTAATGAAGAATCGAATGGTGATATTTTTTTTCCCCGGAAAGGTCGGCTTCCCTATTAGTTTGCTCCAGAATGTTCAGAACTCCGGAATATTAAATGGCACGATAGGTCGAAAGTGGTATTGTTGAAAAGATCTTTAAAAAATAAGCAAGTTTTGTAGGACATTTTTTTTTTTTTGTTACTGCCACCCCTGTTAAGTAATATTCGTTTGAAATTATTAAATTAACATGTCATAATGACGAACTTAATTTTAAAAGTCGGCATTTAAGATCTAGTTACCTAATTAAACAATGCCATAATTAAATAACATATTGTTATTTTAATAATTTCAAACGAATATTACGTAACAGGGGTGGCAGTAATAAAAAAAAAAATGTCCTACAAACCTTGCTTATATTTTAAAGATCTTTTCAACAATACCACTTTCGACCTATCGTGCCATTTAATATTCCGGAGTTCTGAACATTCTGGAGCAAACTAATAAAGAAGCCGACCTTTCCGGGGAAAAAAAATATCACCATTCGATTCTTCATTAGTGTTTATATAATACAGATTTTTAACACAACTCTCTACGACTAACCGTTTTCGAAAAAAACGAACGGTACGGATGGTCAGACTCATCCTGTACATATATTATAATATAATTATATGTTTATGTATATATTATTATTTTTTATTGACTTTTCAATTAGTGATAAATGAATTATCTATATTAATTATCGAACTGTAACTGAACGTTGTTATAAAACGACATGAAAATAATAAAAATAGCTTATATAACACGTCAATATTGTAGATATTATGTAGAGCAGTGTTTCCCAATTAGTGGTACGCGTACCCCCAGGGGTACGTGAAGTTGCATGAAGGGGTACGTGCGGCTATCAGTAAAAACAAGAACAATTTCCAAAATATTATTTTATTACGATCATCATCGTAAAAGCACGGAGCACTGAGCACTATGACCGACCGTGCGCTACCTATATTATTTTGATTTTCACTATTGTACTGTAATTAGAAAATAATAAATGTTATTTAAACTGACTTATTTTTTTTATTTATCACTAGCTGTGCCCCGCGGTGTCACCCGCGTTTTAAGTAGCCTATCTGTTAATCCAGGGTGTCAACTACCTGTATACCAAATTTCATCAAAATTGGTTCAGGCGTTTGAGCGTGAAGAAGTAACAAACATACACACACTCACAAACTTTCGCATTTATAATATTAGTGTGATTGCTACAATAAGGGGTACGCAGGTTTGAGGTCTTTTTGAAGTGGTACGCAGCAAAAACTAATTGGGAACCACTGATGTAGAGGTACCTATATGCATAAAGAAACGATTCTAGTCTCTCGCATTATGATTAGTGATGCCACGAATAGTGATTTTGCCGAATATCGAATATTCGGCCATGTTCTCGGCCGAAGCGCCGAATATTCGGCGGCCGAATGTTCGGCAAATTATGTGTACATTTTGCGGGTGACAGGTTACGACTTGTCCCATTACGGCGCTTGCGGTAACAACGCCGCGGGCGTATTTGTTTCATTTGCGCAACTAGACCGTGTCACGACAAGCATTATTTGTTCAATGTTACATCAAATTGTGTTATTAATATTTAATAGTCCTTATTACTAAAAAATATCACTGTTTGTTCACCAAAAGCTTTACAAAATAATACTAATAATTTAAGAAAAAAATCGCATATTTTTGAGTAATATGTGCGTTTTTCCCCATGATTTGATATTCGGTATTCGGCCGAATAGTACGCAACATTCGGCCGAATATCGAATATTAAAAAAAGTTGCCGAATAGGCCGAATACCGAATAGTAGCCGAATATTCGTGGCATCTCTAATTACGTATGATTACCTATAATTTTATTTATTTTCTAATCTACTGATATTATAATAAAAAATCGTGAAAATGTTACGTAAGTAATACGTATATGTACAAAATTTCATGTTTCCAATATAATATATAATAATTGATAATATTATAATAGGTTCCAAATTTATGAACGACCAACATACACTGAGGGGAAGAATAAATAAAAAAAACGTTATTGTGTAAACTATATTATCAACTTATAAGAGAAGGGGAATCTATTGGCAATTCTACAATGTTTTTCTTACGAATTCAAAAAAAATGGCGATTTTTATTATTACTAAATATAATCTGTCGGCTCGTAAGTAAAACGAATATATCTATAAAAATTTTGGTGGTCCTTAAAAGGACCGGTTTTTAATAATTGTAATCGAGATGTCGTCGCCTCGCACTTGATGTGTATGAGTGATGAACTTAAGCTTTCTTTTCAGTTTTCTTTGGCAACAATACGGCCTGAATGTTCGGCAATACGCCGCCTTGGGCGATGGTGACGCCGGAAAGCAATTTGTTCAGTTCCTCGTCGTTTCTGATTGCCAGCTGCAAATGACGCGGAATGATACGCGTCTTTTTATTGTCGCGAGCCGCGTTTCCGGCCAATTCGAGAACTTCGGCGGCGAGATATTCCATCACGGCGGCCAAATACACAGGAGCTCCGGCACCGACGCGCTCGGCATAATTTCCTTTGCGCAGAAGACGATGAATACGTCCGACCGGGAACTGTAGTCCGGCTCTACTTGATCGAGACTTTGCCTTTCCCTTCACCTTGCCGCCTTTACCACGTCCTGACATGTTTTATAGGTTATTTGTTTCTTTACAAAATAATAAGAAAAATCTATGTCGACACTGCAAAGTGTACAACGCGCGTACTGAGAAGTCAAACAACAAATGATGTCCATCGCCAGCCGCTTCAGTATTTATATAGCATCGGTAGTCCGACTCACCGACCAATCACAGTACTCGCAGCTACCGCTTGAGGATCTGCACAGGATATATATAGTAAGCCGTCAGTGTGCATTCGATACACCAAAACCGCAGCCCGGAAGACCAAGCTACACTGGATAGACTACGAACCTTCGTACAACAAAATGCAATTAATATGGATATAGAAGAATCGAGCTGCAAGCGCAAGCGTACAGCAGACAGCGAAGTATCGGACCAGCCAACGGACGAGGATAGCGAAGCTGATGGATTCACCACAGTAAAGAAACGAGTCAAGACCTCACCCATCTTTGTCTACGGACAAGAACCGTTCAGCCTCACGAACAGACTGAACAAAGCGAAGCTCGCCTTCACGGCAACCAACAAGGGCAACGCCCTCAAATTTAAATTCGAGACGCCCGAACACTACCGAGAGGCTATACGAATTCTGGATGGTATTAATGCAGAATACCACTCCTTTCTTCTTAAGGAGGAGAAAGATGTGAAACTCGTCATCCGCGGACTCCCACAAAACACAAGCTGCGACTCTCTGAAAGAAGCGATCGAACGCAAGGGCTTCAAAATCAAGCATCTGACGCAACTGAGGCTGAGTGGTAAACCAGCACCGTTATTCCTTGTCTATTTTGATCCAAATGGCATGAGTAACGACTTCAATAACTTAACGCAAATCAACGGCATTTGCGTTACCGTCGAACCTTTTCGAGGCAGAAAAGGTCCCCCGCAGTGCTACCGCTGCCAGCGCTTCGGTCACTCTTCAACAGTGTGCAGATCTCTTCCGCGTTGTGTGATCTGTGGAGAAAACCACGACGCTAAACAATGCCCAAAGGACAAGAGCACGTCCGCAGTATGCTGCAACTGCCGCGGCGAGCACCCGGCGAACTATCGAGGATGCGAGTATTACAAGAGCCTGGCATCAAGATCGGCCAAATTGCAAGCTCATGCGCCAGCCGTCAGCAAAGTTCCGCCGCAGCAGACGGAACCCAAATCTACACCACCGGAAACCAAGAAAGCGAAAACCTCGCTCACATATGCGGATGTCCTTGCGGCCAAAAAACCTACTGCCCAAACATCAAAAAAAGTAGACAAGCCAGTACCACAACGTCCACCCAAGAAAACCAGGACCAAAACTCCAACCGCCACCGAAACGCTGCCTGCTGAAGTCAAACAACAGCCGGCACTACCAACAACTTCGACGTCATCGAAAAATAACCAACCGCTCACTCAACAACGCCCATCACGAAAACCGGAAGTAACCATACCAGTCCGTATCGAACAACAACCGCACCACACCAAAACTCAAGAAGCAAACTGGGTCGACCTCATCCTGAATTCACCAAAAGAAACGCTCTCAGCCTTAAAATGCTGGGCAACAAACTTTCTCCAGAAGCTCGACGATACAAAAGACGACTCCTTCAAGCGACTACTGGTCATCGCCGAAGCCATCACCTCCTGCCCAATAGAAATCAACTATGGCTTATAAGCCCATAAAAATATGTTTCTGGAATGCCAACGGTGTTAAGCAGCAGAAGGCAGAACTACAAAGCTTCGCAGAACAACACAAAATTGACATCATACTAATAAACGAAACTCACCTAAAACCACCTGACAGGTTCACACTGGCAAACTACAAGACATACAGGAACGACCGCAACAATGGACAAGGATGGGGTGGAACAGCCATACTCGTCAAAAACAACATCACACATTATGACACAACAACACCAGAACTTAACACAGTCGAAGCCACCACTATCGTAGCCATCATAGACAACCAAGAAGTGTGCATCGCGTCCATTTACAACAGCCCCTCAAAAACCATCGACACATCAGACATTGACAAACTTCTAGACATCAAAGGATCTGCAATTCTCGCAGGAGATCTGAACGCCAAACACAAAAACTGGAATTCGGCAGTAAACAACACCAGAGGAAACAAACTAAATCGTCACAGCACCAACAGAGGCTATACCGTGGTAGCCCCTTCGGAACCAACGCACTTTAACGGCAACGCTAGCGACGTACTGGACGTCGCACTCATAAAGGATCTACACGCGAATCCAGAACTACACTCACTCGCAGAACTTGACTCCGACCACAACCCAGTACTACTCACACTACACAGCCTCCGCAGCCCAAACTCTGGAAAAACTCAAGGACGACTCATCAAAAAGACGGACTGGGAATCATACACGGCGGACATGGAAGAAGAAATCAAACTCACGAGGCATATCAAAACATGTCAAGAACTCGAACACACAATCGAAACACTTACCAAACACATCAAACAATGTTACACGCGACATACCACCACACGGCCAAACACAACACACTATCAACGCATCCCCAAAGAAATTCTAGACAAAATACACTCAAAAAACCGCATCAAGAAAATTTGGCAGAAATACAGACAACCAAGAGTCAAGACACTACTCAACAAGTTGACGAAGAATATTAAAGCTGATCTGGAGAAACACCGCGACGAAAGTTGGAGAAATACCACCATTGAACTAGCCACGAATGATAAGTCACTGTATCAGTGTGCAAGGAAACTGTGCAATTACACAAAAACTACAAACACAACGGTTCTCAAAGTCAACAATCAAGCCATCACGGACCCACCCGGACAAGCCGAAGCCTTCGCTGACTCGCTACAGTCACAATTTGAACCAAACCCCGCGACAAATCTTGTCATGAACACATACATAGAACAACAGGTGGATGCGTACCTAGAAACACACACAACCTCACTCCCAATAATAGTTACACCAAAGGAAGTAAACACTGAAATCAGCCGACTCAGAAGAAACAAAGCGCCAGGTGATGACGGCGTCACACATGTGATGCTGAAACACCTTGGCAGGAAAGCTATTGTAACCCTGACAAGCATCTTCAACGCTATATACAGAATGCACCACTTCCCTCGCTGTTGGAAACTGGCCAAAGTCATACTGCTCCCGAAGCCAAAAAAGGATCACACGGACCCGACAAACTACAGACCAATCAGCCTACTTTCAACAATTAGCAAACTATTTGAGAGAACTCTGCTCCAACGCCTACACAAACACCTGGAACAAAACAACACCATCATTCCTGAACAATTCGGTTTCAGGAGTGAACACAGCACAACACAACAACTACTACGCTTAAACGAACACATCACCAGGGGCTTCAACAGGAGACACCACACAGGGGCGATTTTTCTAGACATTGAGAAAGCGTTTGACAAAGTATGGCACACAGGTCTGCTTTACAAGCTCATCTATGAGAAAATACCAACCAGGCTAATCAAAGTCATAGCATCATACTTACAGAATAGGAAATTCTACGCTACCACAAAAGATACCCCCTCCACACATCGACCAATCATCGCGGGAGTACCACAGGGAAGTGTTGTTGGACCAACACTTTTCAACATCTACATAAACGACATACCGACCACCCAAGACACAGCCCTATACGCGGACGATACGGCAATCTTCGCTCAAGCAAGAAGCATCAACACCATCAAACGCAGATTGGATAAAGGCCTACAGGACCTGGAAAACTACTATGCAACATGGCGAATAAAAGTCAACGCTCGAAAATCCGTCGGTATCATCTTTACCAAAAGACTGAAAATAGAATATCCAGCATTAAGCTTCGAAGGAACCGCAATCACGTGGGAAAATGAAGTCAAGTATCTCGGCATCACCATGGACAAGAGACTCAACTACAAGAAACACACGCAAAACCAACTGAACAAAGCAACCGGACAAAAGACACTACTGTACCCACTACTCAACCGCAACTCGAGACTGTCAATCGCCAACAAAAAACTCATATACACAACATACCTGAGGCCAATACTCACGTACGGGAGTACGGCGTGGGCCTTCAATAAAACAAACAGAAAAAGACTACAGATTTTCCAAAACCGCACGCTACGACTTATCACAAACTCAGGAAGATTTGTCAGAAACAGCACACTTCATCGAGACTTAAAAATTCCCACCATCAAAGAATTCATGACACACGAAGCAACCAACATATACACCCGAGCACAAAACTCGCGACACACACTTCTACGGAACCTTGGAAACTACACCACCGATCACAAACACACACACAAGCGACCGAGGCACTTATTCGAGGACGACTAATGCCTAGAGTAACAACCACACGCGAAACGGGCGAGGACGCCAAAACCAAAGACCAACTGGGGTAACCTGGCTGCCCCATCTGGCTGACTCTAAAATATGCATACCCACGGGCACACCACCGCCGGTAAACATCTCGAGCAAACCACAAGAGCTGCTCCCTAAGCAACGGTAGGACTAAGGTCTCACGACCAGTTCCTCAATTCACCATTGGGCACATGGGCCCAAGCGAAATTAAAGAGTCAGTCAGTCAGTCAGCATTCGATACATTTGTGTTTTGACACTCGAGCCGTGAGCGCCGTTTCTATTTCAATAGTACATTGTTATTAAATATATTTCGTCAATAAAAATGCCGCCTAAAACCAGTGGCAAAGCCGCTAAAAAAGCTGGCAAAGCGCAAAAGAACATCTCAAAAAGTGACAAGAAGAAGAAGCGCAAGAGGAAGGAAAGCTACGCCATTTACATTTACAAAGTTTTGAAACAAGTTCATCCCGACACCGGTATTTCCAGCAAAGCCATGAGCATCATGAACAGTTTCGTGAACGATATTTTCGAACGTATTGCCGCCGAAGCATCGCGATTGGCGCATTACAATAAACGTTCAACAATCACCAGCCGGGAAATTCAAACTGCAGTTCGTCTGCTTCTACCGGGTGAACTTGCCAAGCACGCCGTCAGTGAAGGCACAAAAGCCGTCACCAAATACACCAGTTCAAAATAGATATTATATAATCAAATTAACAATCTATCGTCGCCTTTTATCATCGACGCCACGCGACTTCATATTAATTGTGTTGAAAAAAAAAAAAAAAAACCGGTTCTTTTCAGAACCACCAAATATTTTCACAAATAAATTCATCGCCGTTATGGCTTTTATATTACCTATTTATTATGTTTTCATTACTATAGGATTTATTACACGCTGATTTCTGCGTCCACTTTGAATATGTTATAATATTACTTATTTTAGTAGTCCGGTCGTATCGAAATAGATAACTGCGTCCACTTTGAATATGTTATAATATTACTTATTTTAGTAGTCCGGTCGTATCGAAATAGATAAAAAAATAAATAAATATAAAAACAATAGCGACCTGGCACACAAAAATTTATAATTAAATATTTTATCAATATAATTTCAAGACAATTTATCGATGCAGTCCCAATTTCGGAAAAGTTCTATTTTCTTTTTCGTTTATGCTAAGTTCCCGATTAGCCGATATTGTTTATGTGCACGAATATTATAGAAAAATGAAAAAAAAATAACACTAGTATAGGTACCCTATACCTACTGCTTAAAACATGCTGGTAAATTATTATTTATTTATTTATCTATTTATTATTTTGTGTGGTACAAAACCGTGACTCTAGATGTGTGTTTAATTTCAGTACGTAGTAATCGGCAACGGCCATACCATGTTGAAAACACCGGTTCTCGTCCGATCACCGAAGTTAAGCAACATCGGGCGCGGTCAGTACTTGGATGGGTGACCGCTTGGGAACACCGCGTGCCGTTGTCATTTTTGTTTTTTTTTTTTTTATGATAAATTGATTTTTTTTTATAAATTTATTAGATATCGTGCGCCAATATTGTTGAACTTTTCCGTCATAATAATTAAAAAAAAAAAAAAAAAGACTGTATACTGACCGACTTTCCATTATAATATATGATTGAAAATTGAATAATATGTAGGTACTAGCGGCCCTGTACGTGCTTCGCTACGTATAAAGTGAAATAATAAAACAATTTAATTGGAACATCTATCTATTTTATTAATTGCTAGCTATTTTAAAATATACATGGGCGTATATGTGTGTATGTCGAGCACTCCGGCTGCGCCGTCGTGCTCGAAAAAAAATAGCGTAAAGTATTCGTGGATAACTGGTCTTTAAAACACTTGCTCTATTTCGAGCGCTCCGGCCGTCGTGCCAAGCACTACGGCATATGGTTGTTAAGTTCGTTGCGCCATCTATTGAATATTCACTCAATCCAGTCAACAGGTATCGCCATCTTATATGGTTGTTAAGTTCGTTGCGCCATCTATTGAATATTCACTCAATCCAGTCAACAGGTATGGCCATCTTATATGGTTGTATTATGACTGTCAAGGAATAGACAAATAATTTGCAATAAAATAATATTGCGACTATAAATTGAAATGTAAGCTATCCTATCTTTCAAGTTGGGTCGAATTGCACACGGTGTGCAAATCAAATTTAAAATCGGTTCAGTAGTTTAGGAGTTCATCGCGGACAAACATGTGACACGTAATTTTTATATATAAAGATTTGATAAACATCATGATCACTAAATAATACTTATATAATATACCTACAATGTATAGATAGACGGACGAAATCATAAATATAACGTTGTTGTTGTCGTCCCCATTTTAAGAGAATAAAAATGACCTATGCCTTCGTATCTACGTTGCACCCACGCGCATGCTTTTTTTTTTCAAAAAACAATGTAAAATAATACTGTAGTGATTCAAATTTTTGATTAACGTCTGAACCAGCGTTGCCAGACGTCCCGATTTTGGCGGGACGACCCGATTTTTAAATCAAAATTAAATGTCCCGCGCGGGACAGGCTCAGTCCCGCTTTTCGGGGATAACTTTAAAAGAAGTTAAATCTTCACAGAAATATCATGAATAAGTAATTCTGATAAATAATTATTCTCTTATTGTAAGTTGCAATTTGTAACACTCACTCCACAGACTATTGTTTGAAACGCCATATTTTTCTAATGAATAAAACTTTTTTGATTTTGATTTCTGTTTTTTTTTTTTTTTTTTTTTTTTTTTTTTTTTTTTTATTCTGAAGACGAATAAGACTCAACTATTTAACGATAGGGTAAATCTGATTTAAAATATTAGATATATTTTTATTAAAATACATTTTCTATGGCTATTTTTGCTATGTATTGTCACGTAAACGTAATTTTAATTCAAATAAAAAGATAAATATGTAGGTATTCAAAAACTTCTGATTATATACGTTTTTTTACTATGTCCCGCTTTCGACGAAAGAATCCCGCTGTTTTCACTCAAAGAGTTCCAAAATCCCGACTTGGCAAAAAAAAAAAGTGGCAACGCTGGTCTGAACAGAACACTTCGAATAAATAAAATTGTCGACCAATGTTGATTTCTATTCTCGGACCCAGTACAATAAGTTTCCAATGCACAGGGATCATAAAAAAAGACACTTTCAATAGAGAAAACGTATAACATTTCTGTAATAATTTATTTTGGTACATAATTTGAATTTGGGCTGCAATAAATTCGATTTAAAACTAATAGTATAAGAGTCTACAATATATTATTATACCTATACATATACAATTATACATATGCATATTATTATATTGAGTTTTATGTGAAAAACAGACTAATTAATAATAATTATGATGACGTCTTCAGGTGTTAATATATTAAAGCATTATTAATTATATTATAAAAAAATATATTATGCATTTGTTATTTAAAGGCAATATTTTTTTGTGTTTTTTCAATATCATTCATTTGATTATTATTATTTTTCAATATAGGTTGATACATATTTTTTGTATGGACTCAAAAGAAAAATTAAATTTAAAATAAAAGCAATTATAATCGCCGACGTAAGTCCATTAAAAGAAAATAAAGAATAAAAAAACATTCGGTCCTGAAAATACGCGCGTAATGTTGATATGTTAAACAAATTAAGTGCGTATAGAGGATAGGTATATTTGTTCGAAATATATATGTATTGAATTTTTCTCATTGCTGTTTGTGTTTGTCCTTTTCAATTCAATTATAATTGTTCGCTATTGCTAAATTGCATTTTTTTTAAAATGAATTAGTGTCGATCGTCGCATGAAAATGCTTCGGGAGTCTGGACGTCGAGCGGCGCGTGTGCCGGTGTCGAACGGATGAATGTTTTTTTGCATCTATTAATTCGACACGGCGAGCAGAGCCGACTGTACATTCGTTGACTACGATGTTTAGTGATATTGGCGTTGGTTATTTTCGATCAATATACATTAAGGTGCGTCGGTGAAAATTGTCAAAATTCGATGTAAACTGTGCCGACATTACACTATAGAGAAAGAGGGGCTCTTTCGGCGGCATTAAATCGCACAGAAAATTAACGAAACGTTTTAGACTTGTGCACGCATTTAAGAAATATTCGTCGAGACTGTTGTCGACGCTCGGATCGACGCCGTATCGATTGTACGTCGTCATAGAGTCGATTCGCTTAGCGCGAACGTCGACATCAAACACAACGTGACAATCTCTTCTCAACGCTATGCGTTCTCTGCACGGTCGTACCTCTTGCACGACTACCGGCGACTGTACGTGTGCGCTCATTCATTTGACACTCACAGTTCACCGCATACGCTGAGTACTCAAAATAAAAAGCTATTTCATTATATACACTATATCGATTGTTGTTGTATTTAATCAATTATATTTAATTGGTTAATAAAATATTTTCCGATAATATAAAATACTCGACATATTTTATTTTCGATATGACTGACACGGCTACAGCACCGGCATCCGGCGCCGTTGAAAAGACCACTCCCGTCAAGAAGAGTGCGGCAAAAAAAACAGGAGCAGCGCGAAACAAACCGACTCACCCACCGACATCGGAGATGGTCAACAATGCCATTAAGAATTTGAAAGAACGCGGCGGTTCTTCATTGCAAGCCATCAAGAAATACACAGCTGCCAATTACAAAGTCGACTCGGAGAAACTTGCACCGTTCATAAAGAAATATCTCAAAGCCGCCGTCACGAACGGATCTTTAGTGCAGACAAAAGGCAAAGGTGCTTCCGGTTCGTTCAAATTGGCAGCGGCAAGCAAACAGGGCTCGTCCGATTCGACGGCTGCGCCGAAGAAGACTAAACGTGCGGCGAAAGAAAAGAAAGCCGTCACCACCAAAGCGACCGGTGCTGCTGCTGCCAAAAAAGCAGCGGCCGCGAAGAAACAGTCGACTGTAAAAAGTGCGAAAAAATCTGCAGCATCGACTAAAAAATCGACTGCCGCCACGCCGAAATCTAAACCGTCGACGCCGTCCAAGGCCAAGAAAGCAACCAAAGGACCGACCAAGAAGCCCAAAGCACCGAAACCTAAAAAGGCTTCTGCGAAAGTTGCCAAATCTCCTAAGAAGACAGCGGCAAAAAAGAAGTGAATCGTTCGCTGTTTTTTATCATCATCAATTCTCTTATTACAGCGTTCACGCATCGATAATCGCCGTCGGGCGTGCTGTTGTTTTGAAATCGCCACAAGAAATGGCCCTTTTCAGGGCCAACAATTCATTTTAAAAATGAGTTCGTTACGATTTTGGAAATGTTTTGACAAATCGCGGGTACCTACCTATAAGCAGAATATGTATTATATTACTAATAATATAATATTTAGTATTATTTCCCTTACAATTCAGTGTAAGTATATTTTCACAAAAATCAGTTTAAAAAAAAAAGAAAATTAAATCAAAACACGCATAAAAATTACTTTTTTTTTTTAAATTAAGTTCTTTGAAAATTGGGAAAATGGACAAAATGTGCCGATGAAATTAAATACCGTAATTTTTTACCATCTTAGGTGCAACTTGACATACAAAATTAAAGTAATCTATGGAATTTTACAAGCTTTCATATTAATATTATATCTCTATTCTCTTTGGTAATTAAATTGAAGAGCCGTATAAAAATTAGAAAGACCAAACAGTAACTCTACTTTCTTTATTCCAATAAGCAAAAATAAATCTTTGCGAATTAAAGAAACAACATTCTACTATAGATAGTCTCTTGTTAGAAAAAGATTTAACTAGTTAAATTAAAATTTGGGCTGTAAACAAAAAAAAAAACAAAAAAAAAAAAACCGCACGGACGTCTTTTAAAAGAGGACAAATCCGGACGGATGGCAACCCTATAGGTATAGAACTGATCTTTTCTGGTACGGGGCGGCTTGCGGTTATCATAAGGAAGTTGTATTCCGAATTAAAAAAAATTCGGAAAAAATAAAATCTTATTCATATTAAATCTGATACGTTCCGCATTGCGGAACCAGTATATTAAACTGATTTTTGGAAAACGGCGGAGAGTTCGGGGCTTGCTCCACCTCTGTCGCGGGTTGAACCGGCATTGCAGTGCCGCCGGGATCGGCCCACAATCTCGAACGTCAATTGAAATAAAAACTTTTTAACAAAAAAATTAAACCGCCGAAAAACTGAAAAGCAAAAAATAATAAATCTTTTTGAAGGAGATTTATTTGGTTGAGGAACAATTTAAAATAAGCTTTACCAATGTATCGCTTGTGGCCAACGTTTCGAAAAATATATTTTCATCATCAGGGCCTATGAACATGTATAATAATCGTTACATTTAATATTATTTCGATTTCTAAATTACAATATACACATTATAGATCAGATTAAACTATACATTATTACATACCTCAATGCAAGTTGAAAAGGTAAATTGTGAAAATAAATTTAATATACATGATCAATTTATTATGAATTTCGACAGTTTTTTAAATTTAAAAATATCTAAAACAGTTTTCTTATAAAATTGTTTTGTCATTTGTGCAAATAATATTGTACTGATGTATAAGAAATGCTATCTCTATACAAACTGCATTTTGTTTACAAGTTAGAATTTGTTGAGTTTTGTTAATTAATTATATTGCCATAAATGTTATTCAACCCATCTATGTCCGTTCTCTTATTAACAGTGTTTGAAGTTTTTTTGATGTAACACATCTCCAAGAAAAGTCTTTTTTGTAAATTCACTTCTTTATGTAGTATTTTTGGTTCATTAAAGTTAAAATTGTGATCATTGGAGATGGAGTGATGAACCAGTGCTGAATGATTATTAATGTCACATGGTTTTCCTAAGGATTTCTTTACATCATTTTTGTGTTGATAAACACGATTTTTTAAGTATTGAGAAGTTTGTCCAACATAAATGGCATTACAATTATTACATTCTAAACTATATACCAGATTTGATTCTAACATTTTTGAGTGTTTAAATTTTGTTTTTGAGAAGAAATGATCTGCAATACGATTACAATTTCTATATGTTAATTTAATATTCTGTTTAAATACTTTATTTAATTTTTCAGACAGTTCTGTGATGTATGGAATTGAAAAATATCCTTCTATTATAGTGTTGTTGTTATCATTGTTATACGATTTATTTGTGTTTGTGTGTGTTTTATTATATAGTGACGTAGCTTGAATTGGTGTTGTGTTTAGGTTAGTAGTAGTTGTTGTATGTGTGTAGTTTGTTGTTTTGTTATTTAATTTTTGAATGATGTTTCTGTATATTGGTTTTGGATAGGAGTTGTTTTTTAGAAATTGTTCGATAATGCGAAAATTATCATCCCAAAACCTTGGATGAGATATCTTTTTCATTCGGTGGACTAAATTCTGAATTATATTAACTTTTTGATGCCACGGACTTTGTGAGTTAAAATTCAGATAACGGCCTGAGTGTGTGGGTTTTAAGTACCAATTTGTTAGGAGTAAGTTATCTGTAGATCTAATAAATTGTATGTCTAAGAATGATATAGATCTGTTCAACTCAATTTCCATAGTGAATTTAAGTTTATTGTGAAAATTATTGAATATATTAAGTGTTACATCAGTCATATCTCTGGGGATAGCACACAGGATATCATCTACGTATCTTTTAAAAAAGGGTATTTTGAATGGTAATTGTTTTATACAAGTATTTTGTAATTCGGACATGACAATGTCACTTATAATAGGACTAAGGGGATTGCCCATCGCTAAGCCCGTTTTTTGTAAATAATAATGACCATTATACACAAAATATCCCGAATTTATGCAAAATTCTAAAGTTTCCAAGAAGTTAGTTTTTGATATTTTTGTCTGTGGCTCTATTAAATGCCATCTGTCATTAATAATTGTCATTGCTAAATCAGTTGGAATGTTAGTAAACAAAGACACAACATCAAGAGAGATAAGTACATAATTATCTGGTATTTTTTTGTTTTTAAGTTCTTCACAAACTTCAAAAGAGTTCTTACAAAAATATTCATTTTTAGTGAATGCATATTTTAACATGTTAATTAAATACTGTGATAATTTATAAGTAGCAGTTTGTGAACAAGACACTATAGGTCTCATAGGATAATTTTGTTTATGAATTTTACTTAAGAAATACATTTTCGGTGGTAAGCTATTATAACATTTTAGTTTTTTTGCAGTTAAAGGGTCAATTTGTTTCTGTTGTAATAGTAACTCGATAAGGTAATTGCATTTATTTTGAATTTTGTTAGTTGGATCTTTGTTGACCAATTCATAGATATTACTATCATTTAATAATGACATGGCTTTATCTTCATAATCTTGCTTATTAATTGCAACTGTTGTTTGACCTTTATCAGCTTTAATAATCAAAATATCTGGGTGATCTTTTAAAAATTTTTTTGTGTCTAAAAACAAGGTTTTATCTATTTTCTGATTAATTTTCAACTTATTATTATTAAGTGTTTGATTTTTATAATTTTGAATGATAGATGTGCACTGTAATCTTAAATTATTCATTTTTTCTTTTTTTCTTCACTTGTATTGAGACTTTTAATAATATATTCAACATCTGTGATTAACTGAGTTAGTGGAAGTTGTTTGTAATTATAATAATCTAAATTAAAATTTGGTCCTAAACTAAGTAGTGTTTTCACATTATCAGGAAATTGAGTTTTAGTTAAGTTTTTAAACCAATTATTTTGTGTGGAAATTTTTCCAAATTGGTTCTGTAATAAGCTATTAAATTTATTGTTAAGTTTTTTTGTTAGAAAATCATTTCTTCTTGACATAAATTTACTTTGATGTGATTTAAAGTTAGAAAATATTTTGTCAGGTATATACTTTTTAATGTAGTTTTCTGTATTTTTTATGTTTTTTATTAAATTATTAATTTTCCAATGAACTATAGATATTTCATTATTTAAAATAAATTTCTTTGTTTTGTTGATAAATTTAACAGTTTTATTTTGAAAAGGATGCTGTCCATTAATTTGATTATGAACACTTTTGCAGGTATTAGAGATAAAATTGGGGAACACACTGTTTTGCCTACATTTTAATAGAAAAACTCTGTCACATTCGGCAGTTTGCAATTTCTTAAGAAATTTCTAAGAAATTGCAAACTGCCGAATGTGACAGAGTTTTTCTATTAAAATGTAGGCAAAACAGTGTGTTCCCCAATTTTATCTCTAATACCTGCAAAAGTGTTCATAATCAAATTAATGGACAGCATCCTTTTCAAAATAAAACTGTTAAATTTATCAACAAAACAAAGAAATTTATTTTAAATAATGAAATATCTATAGTTCATTGGAAAATTAATAATTTAATAAAAAACATAAAAAATACAGAAAACTACATTAAAAAGTATATACCTGACAAAATATTTTCTAACTTTAAATCACATCAAAGTAAATTTATGTCAAGAAGAAATGATTTTCTAACAAAAAAACTTAACAATAAATTTAATAGCTTATTACAGAACCAATTTGGAAAAATTTCCACACAAAATAATTGGTTTAAAAACTTAACTAAAACTCAATTTCCTGATAATGTGAAAACACTACTTAGTTTAGGACCAAATTTTAATTTAGATTATTATAATTACAAACAACTTCCACTAACTCAGTTAATCACAGATGTTGAATATATTATTAAAAGTCTCAATACAAGTGAAGAAAAAATGAATAATTTAAGATTACAGTGCACATCTATCATTCAAAATTATAAAAATCAAACACTTAATAATAATAAGTTGAAAATTAATCAGAAAATAGATAAAACCTTGTTTTTAGACACAAAAAAATTTTTAAAAGATCACCCAGATATTTTGATTATTAAAGCTGATAAAGGTTAAACAACAGTTGCAATTAATAAGCAAGATTATGAAGATAAAGCCATGTCATTATTAAATGATAGTAATATCTATGAATTGGTCAACAAAGATCCAACTAACAAAATTCAAAATAAATGCAATTACCTTATCGAGTTACTATTACAACAGAAACAAATTGACCCTTTAACTGCAAAAAAACTAAAATGTTATAATAGCTTACCACCGAAAATGTATTTCTTAAGTAAAATTCATAAACAAAATTATCCTATGAGACCTATAGTGTCTTGTTCACAAACTGCTACTTATAAATTATCACAGTATTTAATTAACATGTTAAAATATGCATTCACTAAAAATGAATATTTTTGTAAGAACTCTTTTGAAGTTTGTGAAGAACTTAAAAACAAAAAAATACCAGATAATTATGTACTTATCTCTCTTGATGTTGTGTCTTTGTTTACTAACATTCCAACTGATTTAGCAATGACAATTATTAATGACAGATGGCATTTAATAGAGCCACAGACAAAAATATCAAAAACTAACTTCTTGGAAACTTTAGAATTTTGCATAAATTCGGGATATTTTGTGTATAATGGTCATTATTATTTACAAAAAACGGGCTTAGCGATGGGCAATCCCCTTAGTCCTATTATAAGTGACATTGTCATGTCCGAATTACAAAATACTTGTATAAAACAATTACCATTCAAAATACCCTTTTTTAAAAGATACGTAGATGATATCCTGTGTGCTATCCCCAGAGATATGACTGATGTAACACTTAATATATTCAATAATTTTCACAATAAACTTAAATTCACTATGGAAATTGAGTTGAACAGATCTATATCATTCTTAGACATACAATTTATTAGATCTACAGATAACTTACTCCTAACAAATTGGTACTTAAAACCCACACACTCAGGCCGTTATCTGAATTTTAACTCACAAAGTCCGTGGCATCAAAAAGTTAATATAATTCAGAATTTAGTCCACCGAATGAAAAAGATATCTCATCCAAGGTTTTGGGATGATAATTTTCGCATTATCGAACAATTTCTAAAAAACAACTCCTATCCAAAACCAATATACAGAAACATCATTCAAAAATTAAATAACAAAACAACAAACTACACACATACAACAACTACTACTAACCTAAACACAACACCAATTCAAGCTACGTCACTATATAATAAAACACACACAAACACAAATAAATCGTATAACAATGATAACAACAACACTATAATAGAAGGATATTTTTCAATTCCATACATCACAGAACTGTCTGAAAAATTAAATAAAGTATTTAAACAGAATATTAAATTAACATATAGAAATTGTAATCGTATTGCAGATCATTTCTTCTCAAAAACAAAATTTAAACACTCAAAAATGTTAGAATCAAATCTGGTATATAGTTTAGAATGTAATAATTGTAATGCCATTTATGTTGGACAAACTTCTCAATACTTAAAAAATCGTGTTTATCAACACAAAAATGATGTAAAGAAATCCTTAGGAAAACCATGTGACATTAATAATCATTCAGCACTGGTTCATCACTCCATCTCCAATGATCACAATTTTAACTTTAATGAACCAAAAATACTACTATTCAAAGCAATGGCACGTCAGTCCGGTGTCGGAGAGGCAACCGGATGGCGAGTGGTAATCTGGGCCTATGAGTGGTACAGAACCCCCTGGTAGCGGCCAAAGTGACCCCAAATGGACGGGGGCGGCGATATGGGGGTGGGGCAAAATCTAAAAATGTTTGAAAAGGCAACCGGATAAAAATGCGGTTGCATTGAAGGAAATACCCTAATTATATAATATATTTTTTTTGCCATCCGAACCACGCGGGCCATTTTTGCACTAGCGAATAAAAAAAAAATTAAAAAAAAACTGAAAAGGCAACCGCTTCAAAATTAGTGAGCATACTTATTGACACCACCAAACGTTGGAAAAAAATTGCCATCCGATCCTGATGGGTAGTTTCGGAGAAACAACCCCTCAAAGTCACAGAAAAACCCTTTTTTTCGATTTTTTCAACAATAAGTAAAAAAAACACACTAAACATTGTTCAAATCGGATGGCATTCGAAATTTATACTGTCCTAAGTACAAATAATAGTGTGTATCAATGCCATCCGATTTAGATTAAATTTACCCCTATTTAGCCATCTCCCAAAACTCATGAAAATAACAATTTTATGCAGCGTATGGCATTATTTTTATTGTTATTGAGTTTTGGGGGTTGGCTAAATAGGGGTAAATTTAATCAAAATCGGATGGCATTGATACACACTATTATATGTACTTAGGACAGTATAAATTTCGAATGCCATCCGATTTGAACAATGTTTAGTGTGTTTTTCTTACTTATTGTTGAAAAAATCGAAAAAAAGTGTTTTTCGGCGACTTTGAGGGGTTGTTTCTCCGAAACTGCCCATCAGGATCGGATGGCAATTTTTTTCCAACGTTTGGTGGTGTCAATAAGTATGCTCACTAATTTTGAAGCGGTTGCCTTTTCAGTTTTTTTTTAATTTTTTTTTTATTCGCTAGAGCAAAAACGGCCCGCGTGGATCGGATGGCAAAAAAAATTTATTATATAATTAGGGTATTTCCTTCAATGCAACCGCATTTTTATCCGGTTGCCTTTTCAAACATTTTTCGATTTTGCCCCACCCCCATATCGCCGCCCCCGTCCATTTGGGGTCACTTTGGCCGCTACCAGGGGGTTCTCTACCACTCATAGACCCAGATTACCACTCGCCATCCGGTTGCCTCTCCGACACCGGACTGACGTGCCATTGCTTTGAATATACATAAAGAAGTGAATTTACAAAAAAGACTTTTCTTGGAGATGTGTTACATCAAAAAAACTTCAAACACTGTTAATAAGAGAACGGACATAGATGGGTTGAATAACATTTATGGCAATATAATTAATTAACAAAACTCAACAAATTCTAACTTGTAAACAAAATGCAGTTTGTATAGAGATAGCATTTCTTATACATCAGTACAATATTATTTGCACAAATGACAAAACAATTTTATAAGAAAACTGTTTTAGATATTTTTAAATTTAAAAAACTGTCGAAATTCATAATAAATTGATCATGTATATTAAATTTATTTTCACAATTTACCTTTTCAACTTGCATTGAGGTATGTAATAATGTATAGTTTAATCTGATCTATAATGTGTATATTGTAATTTAGAAATCGAAATAATATTAAATGTAACGATTATTATACATGTTCATAGGCCCTGATGATGAAAATATATTTTTCGAAACGTTGGCCACAAGCGATACATTGGTAAAGCTTATTTTAAATTGTTCCTCAACCAAATAAATCTCCTTCAATACATATTTTGGAACAAAAATTCTACTAACAATAAATCTTTTTATTTAACTAAGTTCTATCTAAGTAGTTAAACGTATGTGACAGTCTAGTATATCTAAGTAATTTTGAGTCGGCGTCAACAATCCTTCGCCGAAAATCTCTGAGCGTTCACGAAGTTAATGTCAGCGACAGAGCAACCCGAACGGGCACACACTGAGGGCACACGTCTTTGCGAGTGGTCGTGTGGAGAGCGCATGTTTGGAATGTTAATGTTTATCGCTGGAGATTTCACGTATCATTGTTAAATTGATTTGGTTATTTCTTTTAGTGATCTTTGTTCATTGATTGTTTGACGCCGACTCAAAATTACTTAGATATACTAGACTGTCACATACGTTTAACTACTTAGATAGAACTTAGTTAAATAAAAAGATTTATTATTTTTTGCTTTTCAGTTTTTCGGCGGTTTAATTTTTTTGTTAAAAAGTTTTTATTTTATAATTTTTTGTGGCTATATAATTTATATTATTGTAATACACAACTCAGCATGAAAATCTGTGAGTGAACAATAAATCACCCCTATTTTCCCATCCTTAGGGTAGCATTTTTTTTCCAAATTTATATGAGACCAACCTCGAGGTATACCCTATCCAATAAAAAAATAATTATCGAAATCGGACTACTCTGTAAAAAGTTATCCGTAGTCATACATTACAATCTGTGAGTGAACAATCAATAATCCCGTTTTCCTACCCTTAGGGTTGAAATTTTTTTTCCAAATTTATATGGGACTAGCTTCGGGGGTATACCCTTTCCAATAAAAAAAGAATTATCAAAATTGGACTACTCGGTAAAAAGTTATGTGTGGTCATACATTACAATCAGTGAGCGAACAATCAATTATCCCCTGTTTTCCTACCCTTAGGGTTGGAATTTTTTTACCAAATTTATATGGGACCAACTTCGGGGTATACCCTTTCAAACAAAAAAAAAAATTATCAAAATCGGACTGCTCTGTAAAAAGTTATGCGTGGTCATACATAAATAAAAAAAAAAAAAATAAAAAAAAAAATAAAAAAAAAAAAATATACGCGTCGACTTGAGAACCTCCTCCGTTTTTGTTTTTCGTCGGTTAAAAAATAAAGAAAACGGCCGGCCAGAAATACCACAACACAACAATAATATTATTTATTGTGTGTAGTGCTTTGAGAAAGACGTGTTCAGTGTCGAGGCGGCCGTGGAAATGCAGCAGCACACTATTCGCGATATTGCATGTCGTTTTTTTTATTATTAATTATTTAATATTAATTATTAATATATTTCATTAAAACGCGAACAATTTCGTGAATTCGGCTGTACGAGACTATTATTTCTTTCAATTACGTCTTATAAAAATTCAATATAACTGACCATAATATTTTTATGATTTCAGCCAGCAGCCGTCGGACTTGGTCAGATCAGCAGTGTATACAAAATTGAAAAAGTCTCTCTCGGATATCAACATCAAATTCGACGTAAGCATAGACGACGACATGGTGATTTCAACGCGTCCGTCCCCGGCGCCGCATCATTTGCAGTTTCGGTGAGACTACCCCGTTTCCATAGATACAACCGTGCGTAGAACATTGGTGCGTAGCAGTTTCAATTCGCCTATCCAAACCGCTACGCACGCAGTGCACACAATGACGACGGCTCCGTCACCATACACCATACAACCGTGCGTAGACCATTGGTGCGTAGCAGTTTCAATTCGCCTTTCCAAACTGCTACGCACGCCGTGCACACATGACGACGACGACGACGACGACGACGACGACGACTCCGTCACGGTGATTTCAACACGTCCGTCCCCGGCGCCGCATCGTTTGCAGTGTCGGTGAGACATCCCCGTTACCGTAGATAAAACCGTGCGTAGAACATTGGTGCGTAGCAGTTTCATTTCACCTATCCGAACTGCTACGCACCAATGTTCTACGCACGGTTGTATCTATGGTAACGGGGTAGTCTCACCGAAACGGCAAACGATGCTGCGACGTGCACACATGACGACGACTCCGTCACGGTGATTCCAATGCGTCCGTCACCGGCGCCGCATCGTTTGCTGTTTCGGTGAGACTACCCCGTTACCATAGATACAACCGTGCGTAGAACATTGGTGCGTAGCAGTTTCAATTCGCCTATACGAACTGCTACGCACCAATGTTCTACGCACGGCTGTATCTATGGTAACGGGGTAGTCTCACCGAAACGGCAAACGATGCTGCGACGTGCACACATGACGACGACTCCGTCACGGTGATTCCAATGCGTCCGTCACCGGCGCCGCATCGTTTGCTGTTTCGGTGAGACTACCCCGTTACCATAGATACAACCGTGCGTAGAACATTGGTGCGTAGCAGTTTCAATTCGCCTATCCAAACTGCTACGCACGCCGTGCACACATGACGACGACGACTCCGTCGGACGACGGCCACACAGTCGGACTGTTACCGCGTTATACATATTATTGTTGTGTCATACTGTGTCGCGTACAGGTCGCGTCACCGAGCTTCCCGATCCAATATCGAGGTGTCGTCTGTGTACGGACGACCCGCTGCCGCTACCACTGCGGCATAGTGGTGCGACGACAGTCACCGTACTCATGTTGTAGGCACTGGCACAGGTCACATTCTGTATAGTAAGGAGTGACTACACAGTTGAGGCAAGCAGCGGCGACACCGTTCTTCAACTGTTGGCTCGATGTCCTCCCAAGGTGTTGCCCGAGACGCGGCGCGTTGTCATATTAACAACAGGCTGTGTTCGCTCGAGTTCTATCCGTCTATGCGTGTGTAGAGCGAGCAAGCGAATCGGTCGGAGTCGTCGGTCTCGTCAGCGGAAAATAATGGCAGAGAAAAACGTTCGATAAAAAATGTTGCCGTTTCATGTCGGGTACTGTGTGTGTGCAAGTCCAAAAGGAGTATGTTGTAATACGACTCTCTGACGGGTGCCGGTTCACGCGTAAACGACGAATATGGTATGGCAATGTTTTAAAAAAGATATCTCTCATCGCTGTCCGTTAGTCTGGAGCAGAAGAGGCGTCGACGACAGAAACTGCTGGACGGGTGAAAGAGAAATAATACTCTACTACCCGTCCGGAATTCAGTCTCTCCGTCGCGCTCGTTGTTTACCAGCTGGACCAGTCGGTGGCGACCTGATAATATAATGATTGTAGAGCGTTTTTTCTCTGTTCATAAGATATGGCTCTCACCGCTGTCCGTCAGTTTGGAACAAAAGAAGCGTCGACGACTGCGACTGCTGGGCGGGCTGATACCCGACCGGACTACAGTCTCTCCGACGGCGCTCGTTGTTTACCAGCTGTGTGGATCAGTCGGTGGGGCGACCTGATAAAATATAGTGATGTCTCTCATCGCTGTCCGTCAGTTTGGAACAAAAGAAGCGTCGACGACTGCGACTGCTGGGCGGGCTGATACCCGACCGGACTACAGTCTCTCCGACGGCGCTCGTTGTTTGCCAGCTGTGTGGATCAGTCGGTGGGGCGACCTGATAAAATATAGTGATGTCTCTCATCGCTGTCCGTCAGTTTGGAACAAAAGAAGCGTCGACGACTGCGACTGCTGGGCGGGCTGATACCCGACCGGACTACAGTCTCTCCGACGGCGCTCGTTGTTTACCAGCTGTGTGGATCAGTCGGTGAGGCGATCTGATAAAATATAGTGGTGTGTCTCTCATCGCTGTCCGTCAGTTTGGAACAAAAGAAGCGTCGACGACTGCGACTGCTGGGCGGGCTGATACCCGACCGGACTACAGTCTCTCCGACGGCGCTCGTTGTTTACCAGCTGTGTGGATCAGTCGGTGGGGCGACCTGATAAAATATAGTGATGTCTCTCATCGCTGTCCGTCAGTTTGGAACAAAAGAAGCGTCGACGACTGCGACTGCTGGGCGGGCTGATACCCGACCGGACTACAGTCTCTCCGACGGCGCTCGTTGTTTGCCAGCTGTGTGGATCAGTCGGTGGGGCGACCTGATAAAATATAGTGATGTCTCTCATCGCTGTCCGTCAGTTTGGAACAAAAGAAGCGTCGACGACTGCGACTGCTGGGCGGGCTGATACCCGACCGGACTACAGTCTCTCCGACGGCGCTCGTTGTTTGCCAGCTGTGTGGATCAGTCGGTGAGGCGACCTGATATAATAATATATAAGGACACTGGATATTGATGTGGCTTTTGGGGAGAGCAGCATCATCACTATAAAAACACTATAAGAGTGGCTTGGGAACACCACTCTATATAAAAATATGCTTGTAAATAAGAGTGGCTTGGAAAAAACACCACTATAATAATAATAACACGGCTCTTTCTCTCGCCTCGGTTTCGTTTCAGTCAAGCTATTGATAGAAAGAATACGAGCGAGCGAGCAAAAAAAAAGAGCATCGAACGACACCGGGTTTGTTGTGTGTGTGTTTTTCTGCAAAAGAAAATACCACACGACAGATTCAAAAAAAAAACCTCCACAGCATGTCCGCGTGTTACTGACACTAGCGAATGTTAGCGTCAGGATACACTCTAAGCGGGCGCCCAGTCGCGTTTTGTATATAAAATACAAAACCGAAACAATTTATACGGTCGTACTCACAACTCTCCGAGCGAGAATGTTTTGTTAATGGAAAAAACATTACATACGAAATATAATGTATGTATATGTAAAAAAAAAAAGCGTTGTTTGCTAAAATGCAAAGCGCCTGTTCGACGATGTATCTTTTCAGATCATCTGTGGATGCGAAGATTTTTGCGGACGAGCGCAAGAAAGAAAATATGATGTTGGGTGGTGCATCATATTATGTTATTAGCGTTATTGTGATCGGTGTTTATAAAAGTCGCTGTCCGGCCGAAAATGCCGGCGCGCTGACGTGTATGATATATTATTATATTATTGCGAAGGCGCGTCGGACACGGTAACGCAAAAATTTACAAACTAATAAAACCCATGTGCGAGCATGTCGTGTTTTTTAAAAAGTATAGAATGTTTTCTCGATACTATATTATCGAAAAAAGAAAACACACACTATTTTTAAACGCTTTATATTAGTTTGGGTTGTAAATATGTGTGTATGTATGTATGTAACTAACTGTCCGTAACGGAATCTTTGAGCATAATTTTCACCAATTTCCCGAAGTCTGATTAATTTGAAACTTTGCATACGTATCAAGGACCGATGACAATGCAATAATTTGATAACAGTTTCCCATTATCCTTATTAGGACCCCCAGGATTAATAAATTCTTTTATAGATCCTCTGTAGTAAACGCTTTATTTTCACCAATTTCCCGAAGTCTGATTAATTTGAAACTTTGCATACGTATCAAGGACCGATGACAATGCAATAATTTGATAACAGTTTCCCATTATCCTTATTAGGACCCCCAGGATTAATAAATTCTTTTCCCGAAGTCTGATTAATTTGAAACTTTGCATACGTATCAAGGACCGATGACAATGCAATAATTTGATAACAGTTTCCCATTATCCTTATTAGGACCCCCAGGATTAATAAATTCTTTTATAGATCCTCTGTAGTAAACGCTTTATTTTCACCAATTTCCCGAAGTCTGATTAATTTGAAACTTTGCATACGTATCAAGGACCGATGACAATGCAATAATTTGATAACAGTTTCCCATTATCCTTATTAGGACCCCCAGGATTAATAAATTCTTTTCCCGAAGTCTGATTAATTTGAAACTTTGCATACGTATCAAGGACCGATGACAATGCAATAATTTGATAACAGTTTCCCATTATCCTTATTAGGACCCCCAGGATTAATAAATTCTTTTATAGATCCTCTGTAGTAAACGCTTTATTTTCACCAATTTCCCGAAGTCTGATTAATTTGAAACTTTGCATACGTATCAAGGACCGATGACAATGCAATAATTTGATAACAGTTTCCCATTATCCTTATTAGGACCCCCAGGATTAATAAATTCTTTTATAGATCCTCAAACTAAAAAGTGAAAAATAAAATATAGTTTAAAAAAAACTAAAAAACACGCTTTATATCGGACTAAAAAGTAAAAAATAATTGTTTTAAAATAAGCTTAAAAAGCGTTGGGCGCTTTGTTCCACATTTTCGTACATCGAGCGCCCAACGCTTTTTAAGCTTATTTTAAAACAATTATTTTTTACTTTTTAGTCCGATATAAAGCGTGTTTTTTAGTTTTTTTTAAACTATATTTTATTTTTTATAAAAAATAGTGCGAAAACGCATGTGTGCGTGCTGCGTCGTCAGCTGCGCGTGTCTGTCTGTGCGCGAGAGTAGTGTCGGCGACGGTTCGTGCTGTTCC